>CANUEZ040000110.1:5582500-6182500 GCA_948099385.1 Fasciola hepatica
TCAAGTGCAACCTAACCCATCTGACTCCGTTGCTCGCAGAAGCAAACTGCTGAGTGAGAGTCCCAGAATTGCTGCCATTATCTGGGTGCTTATTTTACACCCTGCATAGATCTTTCACAGCTTAGGGCGGCCACATCCCCGGAAGAAATGGCGTCTGGTCTGCGGCAGTGACACTACAAGGGGAAACAGCCATCCCTAGCTGTTATGGAACCCCTGGGCCACGTGTAAAGAAAGGCGGGTCGAGGAGATACGGTAAATAAATCATATGGGGTAAACACGTTCTCCTGCTCCTCTGCAACGAAAAAGTACTCCCGGTTGAGAAGGTCTTTGGCCAATACTCTCTACCTCTTTCGACAACGGGTAGGCTTCTGAAAGCCTGGATCCGATACTGCACGTGGGAAACCCCAAATATCTGGGCACCTTTGCTGGCCCCAAGTTCTTTTGCCTGAACCTTTGCGGAGTGACAGCATGCCCTTCGAGCTCTTGGTACATACATGACTACCCCGCAGCTTTTTATTTCCAACCTCACGGGGTTCCCTGCATAATGCCTGACCAGCCCGTCGATGTTCAGTGCAATAGTCATTGCACTGTCTTGGAATTTGAATTAAATGACCTCTACTCTGATGACTTCCTACCTGTGATACATCTAGGATTCATAACTACGGGATAAACCTCAGGTGCATTTGATTGCCTAAAGGAGGAAAGTGAACGTCGCCTATCCATAATTTACTGTTCATAACTACTTTCTCCGCGTTCTTCTTGGACTCACGCACCAGTGGCGTTGTTCAAAGTCAGCTGTGGATTGTCTGCTGCAGTACTGACCCTGATGCACAGCCGAACTGCTTTGTGACTCAGTCCTCCCCCTCAAAAAATGCCTTTTCCCTCTCGAAAGACGTTTACCTCCACTTGACTCAGGTGTCTGAGACTCTAACTCAATGGTCTCGGAGCCCTTTTCGTTAGCTGGAGCTTTGCCATGCGGATTACTATTCCTCAATTAACACAGCTTACAGCTCTGCGTAAATGCCTATGATACGCGAGGATCATGTTCCACTTGGTTGTCATATACTTCTGCTTTCTCATGTCTCCCAAGATAACGCACCATGCCCGCATCCACAAGAAGCCCTGTCACAAACCCAATTACCTCCTTCCGTTGACCGTTCTTGCATTTGTCACCCGCAGCCGGTAAAACGATCAGAAATTTGCCCTCTTTCCCGTTTCTGTTTCAGGTCTTGATGTTTTACCTACGTATCCACTACTCCTTCGAGGGGCTAGTACGCACGTGAGCACTATCAACGAAAGTCGCTTGAGAACCATCGCTGGGCCCCTTTTAGAAATTCGGAAGTATCAGATGAAAAGCTGATAGATGCACGCATATATATATTCGCAAATGGCCAAGCTCCCATCCTGCCACATCCGTGTGTCCAACCACCGTGCAGGGCAAGTAATACGATGATAAACGGTTCAGGGTCAGTGGAGCCCTCCTTCTGCCCAAAATGACTCATCATGGTGGCCAGGCGCACACGAGGACACTGGAGTTCCCCTTCCTGGGAGTACAATCTCCGTATATATGTACATTCGAACTCGCCAACCAAACGCTGCCTTGCCAATCGTTCTTATCTATCGTTCCCCTACCGTCTCAGAAAAGCCACATGAGGCCCAATAACAGATTTGTCAATTTCATAGGATTACCAGGCATAGGCCCGGGCAAGATATTTTCACCCTCCAAATCCCAAATTTTGCCTCATCTTTACAATGTATCATGTTTTATCATTAATTCCTTACGTTCCGTGATTTTATCGGTCTCCTACCAGTCGCGAATTTCATCATTCAGGATGATTCTCGACTTCAGGGGACAGTAATCCTTTACGCATTCATCATTATCCCCCTGGATGTTTTTACTCCAACTCCGCCGGTTGTGAGACTTCTTTGAGCAATGCATATCCCATTAGCTAGAATCCCCCAAAAAACGAAACTGATTTGCAGTTCCTACGATATTGGATTACGGGATAAGCTACTCCACAAATATATACAAACCTAAAATACTCTACCATAGAGACTCAAAATGAGAGCCAAGTTCGCGCTTTGAGGAAGCTGCCATGTGAATCACGCAGGTCTAACAAGTTGTGATAAAATCGCTACTTTGGCGCAACTAATCAAAAATTGGTGCACAGATATTGGGGGGCACAAAACACACAAATAATCTATATAATCGTGTACTTTCACGAAGCCAGGTTGTTCTTGGCTGATTTTCTGCATCTAGTTGTTGCCATTTCGTTTCTGGCCGAGCCTTTACTTAGCCATAACTCAATTCGAAGACGATTTTCGTTTGTCGCGTAGGACATTTCCATCGCACTCCATTCAAACCCCGTTTCAGCCCTGGTGTACGTCGCTTAACATTAAGGCCTGCCATTCACATTTCGCGTAAATTTTATCGTGATGAGTGTGAGTCCCCTCACTGATCATGATTTTACGCGTGCCTCTCGAACACAAAGGAGAAACATAACATTGTCTTTATGACGTATTTCGAACATGCTGCTCGCGTCCACTGAATTTACACGACGTAGAAGTCTGCAGCTGTATGGCTCCTGATTGGGGGTAGATAGTGTCGTTTGCGCCCATGTAGGAACTTGCTTCAAACCATATTAAGGAATTCATGGAAGAAGGGGAGAAACAATATCCTAGCAAAATGGACCCTGCCGGGTCTGAATACACGAGCGCAGGATGGAATATCGACTCTCGTAGGACAGAGCATCCCTGAAGGCCACTTAAAGCCCAAAGCTTACCGTCTCTGTCCTCAGGTTTTATGCACGCGTTAGTGTTGCTGTCCACAGCGGTTTGGTTTGGTCGGTCGTACTTCAGCTTCCCACCCCAATGTTTTACTGTTGGCAAATTTGTCTTGTTTTAAATTTTTTCTCACTTTTGCTTGACTTTCCTGAATATATAAAATTGCTGTTCTGTCTCTGGCCATAAAAAACTTGGTTTGCGTCCTTTGCTTGGTGGACGTCAGCCTTTTCTGTCTTGTCTCTGAAGCATTTGTCCAGAAGTGCCCCCAGAGGTTTCTGGAGCAGCTCCACTCCACGGCCCAGTTCAGTCAGCACGGGACCAGTAGTGACCAAGGTCAACGGAAAGTCCGAATTTCTTTCGGCAGCTGACATTGCGGTCAGCACCTGTCACTGAGAACTTCGTGTGTTCTTCTCTGTTCCTTCTGATGACGTAGTCCCCGGATTCAGTCATGCTAAACAGGAAACATGGAAATGTCTCACTCGGCGGGCGAGAGGCAACCGCTATGTGAGAGTTCCCCATGAACAGAGAGTGCAAGACATTGGCACTCCTTGGCTCCCAGTGTCCCATTTCGGTTCTAAAAATCTGCCTCCGCAACATCTCGTCGCTTCCATTGTCTGGAACTTTTCGAAAGATCTTACATCCTGCAAACTTACCCGCCCTTCCATCAGTTGGCTTCATTATCCAACTGCCCCACCGAAGGAGAAGTTGGCCCCTTCCCAGCTAGGCGTGCCTCCCGCGGTCTTATAACTTTCCCACCTCTCCTTCCTTTAGGAGACTTCTGGAAGATATCTAAAGATTTATTTCAGTCAAGCCTTTCGGAGTTCCAAAGGCTTCATGAGGTTTCTTCTTAGTCTTCACTATTGTAGAAGAAGTGGTTTCATATACAGCAGCCAGTGGTTGTGAGTCTCTTCTTTGGCAACCCTCCATCATCCTAGTGACTATTCACTGGACTTTTGCATGGTTGGTCTCTTCTGCCCCGAGGGAAGACGCCCAAGGCTGTTCACTGTGTTGAAAGTGAGGCCCGAGTACGCCTTCGGTGAGAACACAGGCCTGCTTACTGGAAGTTGTCTACCCAGGCCTAAAGAGATATTTAGAAGCCCCGTAGGCAGCCAGCTTGCCCCGCTCAGCTCATTTGAAGTCTGCTGTCCCGAAAAACTTAAGCCTTTTACCTTTTCTCCTGCATCAATCATGAAATATCCTTTTTCCCCGCTGTTGTTAACCTCACTAAGTCTGTGAACAGTGGACAACTCTTATCCTCTTTAAATAAGTGTCTGGAGTGTCTGCTCAATGTAACACCTCGGCGGGCTGATCCGACGCACTTGACATCGTTTTCAAACATAAAACAAGGGAGCTCTAAGGCTTTAACTTAGCCATTCATATAAAGAGGGCATGGAAGTGTCATCAGAATAGATCCGTGGGGGCACCGGAGATCACACCTGGTGGCTCAGATTTTGGGCTTCCTGCCCTTACATGAAATTTCCTGCCAGTCAGGAAGCCAGCTGCTCGACTGTATAGCTACCCGCACATTCCGTAGGTCTTGCTTTTGTCCAGCAGCAGGCGGAAACTAACCCAATCGAAGGCCTTACTTAGGTCCAGATATTAAGCTTCCACTATTTTTCATCTATCCGACCTATTTGTGGTTCCGTACAAGGGCCAGAGAAGGCTAGAGATATGTGAATGTGGCTACCTGGTGTAGAGTATCCTTTGGAACACAGTGGTTCTTCGGAATCGTAATTAAACTGAACTACATCCATCCGTTTTTTTGTTCCATCCTTATGTTCGTACACCGAAGTTTGTTTGATCGCGCCAAAGAGCTATTACCACTTTGGTTATGGCTCGACTTGATCTCGCTTGACTTATGTTTTTTTCACCACCCCATGACTTTGACTCTCATTTCTGCGTCCGTGTAGTCTCACATTAAATGTTTGTGTGTTCGTGAATTTGTCCATTCCATAATCGAGTATCTTGAAACAACGAATCGGTTTTATTTTGAACTTTAAAATCGTAATTGGCTACTCGATGCTCAAACGCGTCTTACAATACTCAAGTCGATCAATTGTGAACGGTAGAAAACATGCTAAAAAGGATGAAAATAGAGTCCACAACGACAGGAAGTAAAGAGGCAGGCTACTGGGGAGATTTTGGAATTCCCTGAACTAGGTGCTTCGTCACACATTTGAGTAGCTCGAAAGGTGACCAGTGGTCTCATGCACAAGGCCAAGCAAGCCAAAGGCGGCTTCTGTGCCAAGTTCGACCTAACGCTAAAAAAGCGAAATTACTGCATAGCCGTGGTCCGTCTGGGTTGCTGGTCTAACTTTGACGTTACGCATAAATTGAAGGTAATGGTTCGTTTTCACCCATCCGAACAACAAAGTGGTTGGGTTAAAGAAGCTGAAAGTAAGGCGGGTCGGTCGGGGAGCAACTTACAGCGACTCGAGCAGTTACTGAAACAGACAGGTGAGAATAGCCAGCAGCAGATTTGCTCGACTCGTGTGAGGAAGCAACAGGCTGACCAGGCCAAGTTCCGGTCATAAACAAAATATTGCGGGGGATCACTTCAAACCTTAGTCTTGGACGAGCCCGCACATCACTTCGCGTACACATGTCACTTCACCGGACTGCGAGGATTGCAACGCAAGCCACAGAAGAGCGAATTGCACGGGGTTCCGTGAGGCTGCAATGGGTGAGCACTGGGAAAAGGCCAAGGAGGCTGGAATGTATTTTGTGACCCAAACAATCACACCAAGCAGCGGCCCGCCAAGTACGACCATTACGGTGTTCCGGACAGAGAATGTCGGCTGTTACGCTATGCAGAGTAGTTTAAACTCGACAAAACCACAAAGCCGAGTTAGATTTTTACACCATCATCTGCCCATATGCCAATAAAACTGGGTCTAGTCCCTGTAGGGGAGGTCACTCCCAAAGAGGCTAATGGAGCATTGGCCTCTATAGGCGGCGGTTCTGGTACTACCTTGGTGAAGGGGCTATCCACAAAGAGACACCAACTTGGGAAGGCCCTGAAGTCGTTAGAAATGAGTACAGTGGACGGGGCTCAAGTGATGACCGTGGGTTGGTCGCAATCGTAACTCGTCTCTGTTGACAAAAATGAACGGATCAAGTAAACAGATGTATCCATGCTTACCGGTATCTCGATGCAGGCATGGAAGTTGTCGAATGCAACTTCACTCAGATGACCTCGTCCGATGGAAGTAGTAATCTTGGACTAGGAGGATGAAGCAGATATTCTTATTAATCGCGAAGTCTCTAGAGCACGGTGAGTGCTGAACCAGGGATCGGGCAACCCTGCGCAGTGCGCACGATATTCAGGTAGGTACTATACGGCTCTCCGGGGGAAGTGGTTCAGAAAATGGTACCTTCAGAAACGGAGCATAGAGCTGCAGCTGCATCGGCTTTTCGAAAGAGAGTTTCATGACCGCGGGGACGATCGAACGTAATTATTGCAAGACCATCTTGCCCTGCAGACAGCACGGAAAACGACCAGAAGCCTGAAAAACCAGTTCAAGGTGTCCCTCCGGTGTCATTTACAGACCGATCGTCTTGTGGATAACAAGAATTACTTTGTGTACAGGGTGCCTCTCTCAGAAGAACATTTCTGTAGGAAAAAAGGCCTTTGGGAACGGCAGTCAGACGTGGTTATGCGGAATAAAACGACTGGCTACGTAGAATTGGTGGCTGCCATTACTGATACAGCTCTTTCCACGTGAAGGACAATTGAACACTAAAAATTGTTTGTACGGAAGATTATCATACTTGGATCTTCACTGGATCCGCCCCTATAAACTTTCCACAGGACCTTGCTTTCCTCCAAAGCTTATGTTATCTTGCTCCAAAGTTCGAGTTTTCCCCCTTGCGCGATGCCGACCATAATCGTTATCGTGTTGTAAACCGAGGATCAAGGGCCATGGACTATACACGCGAGCAGGTCCTGAAAAAGCCAGGAGTCCTGAACAGGTAAGCCCGAGCAACGTGGGCATTCCACCAGGGACCCCGTAAGTCCCTGAGTCACGTTTATTCGTTCAAATATAGACATATCCCTTAAGTAGTCTCCACGTCCCTAGTACATTTATTATTCTGTCGTTTTATTTCTTCATATCGTCGTTGGCGTCATTTCAAGGTTACCCAATTCACCTTTTTATACTCCCACACTATATATTTGCCACCTCACTTATGGCTAGCGGCTACCGTAGGCCTGACCCGGGGCCATTGGTTTTACAATCACCCCAGTCGTCCCTGTGTTTCCCAGTGATGACCCCCAACTCTGATCTCTCATGTCAGAAGCAGGTTTCAAAACACACAGGACCGCTAGCGGGCGTACTCGTTACTTGTGGGCTACTGGCCTTCCTCCCGTGACGTTATTGCCCAAATGCGCGATGGGATTTTCGGTGACTCTTTCCACACAGCCGTGAAAGAAGCGGCTACTTCTAGTCCTTAGCCACCTGAATCGCCGAAGTTGAGGTGGCTCTTCCGAGGGATAGAATCAGGTAGTAAAAAGCCCTTAGCACTACTGAGAAAAATGCGGCAGCTGGCGCTGAAACGTTAGGAGAAAAAAAGTCTTCAGAGCTATAGGTAAGCGATCACCAAATTACTTTCAAGCGCCACTGGAGGTTTCCAATCACCTCAGCCTCACAAAAGCGGCGAAACCAGCGGACGGTGTAATGGAGCTGTTGCATTAACAAATTACCTCTATAAAGACCCGAGTAGCCCCAGATTACAGCTTAAACCGTAAGAACACACTCATAGAACCACCTAATATCCGCTTTCGAGCGAGCTTTCAAACGTTTTCCACTCCTGGCTGTTCTTGCTGCGGAGACAAGAAACCTAGTCACAACTACAAACGACGTAAACGCCTCAGAAGTTCTTCCCCCGAACTCCCACTTGGTTTATGTCTACCAAAGTACTGTCGATATCACAAACTGTTCAGGGAGAAGGCCTGGAGTTGCAAAACCGGTTGTTCCTTCCCAGGCACCAGGCAAGGAAAATAATATCTTCACTCGTTCCGACGACTAATGCGGTTGTAAACCACAATAGTAGCCTTCTTTTTCCTGTTCGGAATTTGGTTTCTGATAACCTTTTCACAGATGATGCTTGCGCGACGGTTAGTGTCATTCCAAAGAAAGCGGATGAGGCAGCCATCCCATCATCTCAATAACTGCTTGAAGCCAGTGGCACCCCCTCTCCATTTGCCGCCGTACTTACCTTAAGCTCGACCAAGGCCCACGCCGCATCTTCTGCTGAGTGTTTATAATGGAGCCTTCCGCCTTATACTGTGCGTCAATTCCCTTGACCATTTTCGCCTCCTGGTTGATGCACGATGCCGGGGATTTGTTGACCGGTAGACTTCTTCCTCCGTAACAGGTTTGTATTCTTCCGCGAATCACATCACGCGCTTATACACAGAACTTCGTGCCGAACGCCCCACACAGAGCTCTTTAAAGCTTATCCGGCAAGGCCATGGCAGCCCGTACCCATTCCTGCGGTGACTGCCAGCGTCACCCACAGTACTATTATTGAGGACCTCCAGAATTTAGCCGGCCCTGTTGCCTAGTGCCAGAGAAGCTCTGCGTAGCACGGGCCGCTTTTGACCACATGCTGGAATTGGGCATAATATACCCTGCAGTAGTCTTCGGGCCTTGCTTATCCGCGCGGTTCCTAAACCCTATGACGAGTAGCCTCCCTGCGGCAACCAGAGGGTTTTCAGTTAAGCTGTGATCCAACATAAGCGTCCCATTCCACACCTTCAGGGTCTGGCTCCCTCTTCATCTGGCTGCCCCCTTTTCAGCCGCGTCGACCATTTTGGGCCTACTCTCTGTTTCCTGTAGCTGGGGCTGACACTTCTAGAACCTCCGTCACAAAGCCGTTCGCACAATTCCAGCCTTTACGCATACCGTCTGGGCTCCACAGGGCAGCGCAAACCTTTCAGAGGTTCATGCATGAGGAAAACTCGGCTTGATACCTTCGTGTTATTCGGTGATATTTTGGTTTCAAGGGCATATAGCAAACCTTCACCCTCTTTTCGGGCACCTTAGACAACATGACATAACCATGGACTCTGTAAAATGCGAACTAGGTAAATCCACTATCACACTCCTGGGTTACGACATTTCGGCTTCGAGCGCAGAGCCTCCGGGAGACAAGTTGGCAACTATTACCGACTATCCCAAAACTCACCGTCACCAGAAGTTGCTTCAATTTCTGGCCCCGTTACCTTTTACCACCGGTCTATCCCTTCTACGCCGACTTAGTTCAGCCCCTCACAGATCTTCTTGGGGGTGAGAAAAAATTAGTTTGCCCAACACTGTACAGGCAGCATTCACTTCAATCAGGGAAGCTACCGCCAACATAGAGTTCTTCGCGTACCCGTCTCCTCCGCTACTCTGGTGTTAGGGACAGAGCTTCAGAAATGGCCGTTGGAATAGTGTTGCAATAGGCCGTCAGTAACTCACAGCCACCACTGTATTTCCTCTGTAAGGGCCCCCTACCTGCGGAATCCCGATACAACACCCTCAACAGAAAAACTACCGGGAATTTAGTTGGGCATCCGATATTTGCAGCACACACTCGGCAGCCAAACGTTAGCAGCCTTCACGGGTCATTAGCCGGTAGTGTGCGCTGTCCAGCCAGCATTTGACCGATATTCACCACGCAAGATCCGCCACTGGGGCCGTGCTTCGCTGCTTACTACTTATATTAGGCACGCATCTGGGGCATACAATTCCGTAGCAGAGGCATTCTCAAGCGTCCACCTTATCGGTGACCCACTGCTAAAGAGGAAAAATCAAGGAAGCACAGCGGCCCAAACAACATGTCCTGAGGCCGAGCAGGTCAAAAACAGCCACTTTCTGCATCTGGTACCAGTGACTGTTTCAAGTTTGGGAGTAGCCATTATTTGCGATGTCTCACAAGGGCCAAGTCGACCACCGAGTCCTGCAGTTTATCGTCAACAGGTTTTGACCAGTCTTCCCAAGTTATCTCACCCTGGTGGGATGGCTTCAGTGAAAATGATCACCGAGCGACTTTTTGGTCTAGGGTCATCCCTGAATTACGTCCTTGGGCCTGCCCTCGTCTTCAGTTCCAATGAGCTAAAATGATTCGTAGCCCCAGATCTGCACCAGGTATATTCTCTGAACTGGGTGCACGTTTTCTTCCTGTGCACGCGTGTCTCACGGGCCCCTCCCACCATCCAAAGTCTACCTCTACATCCTCACATGTGCAGGTCTTTTCGCTCGCTGGCCACAGGCCGTACCTGCTCCCCGTTTTGTCTCAGGGAAAGCTGCAAAGGCATTTCTGACTGGTTGGCTGAGTCAGTTCTATTGCGCCGCTGTGGTGGACACCGGCCGCCCCTCTGTTTGTGACAGTACCTTCCACGAGCTACAAAACACATTCGGCTGCTGACACAACAAGACGACGGCTTGCCATCCTCCGGTTTATGTCACGGTAGAGTGGTTCCTTCGCCAACAGAAAGCTGCCCGTCGTGCCCGTGATAATACTTCACGAAGTAAAATAGTACCCATTGTTCTCTTGGAGCTGCTCAAAACCCATAAGGCAGAAGTGTATGTTAAGCCGGCTGGGCTGGTTTGTGGGCGCCCACCACGACTTCCTGGTGAGTTGGTTTTTCCATTACCTCCCACCAGTTTTAATTACGGAGATTACGTAAAATGTTTTTCACTCCGAATGCGGGCGCTAAAGCCCAACTCTCCAGGTATCTACCACTCAAGCGACCGCCAGGTATGTGTTTATTCGAGTAGGCAAGATGCAGTCACCACCACAGGTGGCCTGACCTGGCCCGTTCCGTATCATCAAGCGAAAAGGAAAGACGTATGTAATAGACTTCGAGGGCAGGAAGGATACCATCGGTATAGACCGCCTTGAACCAGAATTCTCCGAGGTGGAACCCACTCCGGACGTTCTGATCAATGCTCCCTTCTGCTCACAACCTTTGGTTAGTCGTCCTGAATCGGCACCCGGAGCTTCCACTAACTACTCCCCACTATCAGTTGCAACACCAAACTCCACTGAAGGTAGGGCTACACTACTCAGCAGGAGAAATCCATGCGGCCGACAGATGCGACAGCCAAGGCGGCCTGCAGAATTTGTAACTTTTGAATATTTAGGTCAGGGTTCTGTGTTTCAATAGTACATAATTCGGTAAAGCACGGCTGCAAAACCATGTACTTTGCCACGACAGGAGTGACGGCGGCTTGTATTATGCCGGTTAGTCCTCCTTTTATGAATATTCATCAGCTCCCAGAGGCTCAACCTTCTTGCTTTTCTTAACATTCAGGTTACCCCTGGGACAGAACCGCATGGGGTTCCAGGATCTCGCATGGCTCAAACACAACATTCGTGTGATAGTGACTAAAATCGCTTGACGCAGGAAGCTGGCTAGATTACAAGGGCAATAACCACCACTGACAAACGGAACTTTAGATTATGCCGATAACAATGCGGTCAAAAGCACAATCATCATTCGGCAAAACCACAAGCAGGATCCATCCAAGCTGGAATCACTGTAGAAGAGA
Organism: Fasciola hepatica; assembly: GCA_948099385.1. NCBI lineage: Eukaryota > Metazoa > Platyhelminthes > Trematoda > Plagiorchiida > Fasciolidae > Fasciola > Fasciola hepatica. The sequence continues at coordinate 5,593,825 of CANUEZ040000110.1, forward strand.
ACATGATCTTGCGATCGACACTCCGTTACCAGTGTCAGTCAAAAGGAGGGGCTTGAGCCGGCTTTGGTGTTGTGCACAACGGTGGCAGGACGCATGGAAGATGTCTGTTGCCCCCTAAGACAACCCCCCGATTACGGATTGGAGCCCAAAAGCATCGGATTTATATGGGAGACCCGTGCACCGCCGCCGATTTTGCAGACGCTTAAGCACCGGAAATTGCCCATCTGGAAGATCGTCAAACTTGGATCCACACTAGCTCCGCCCCTGTACACTGTCCGCAGGTCCTTGCGTTCCTACAATACAAAAGTTATCGTGCTCCAACGTTCGAGTTCTTCCCCTTTGCGCGACGCTGCTTACAATCGTTATGGTGTTACAAACCCAGGATCAAGGGCCATAGACTATATACGCTAGCAGGTCCTGGAAAATTAGGGAATTTCTAAGCGGGCGCTGGGGCAGGAATGTTGAGTTAGTCCCGTCACCCGGTTTTCTACCCTCAGAAACCCGAAAATCTTCGGGTGGTTTCTGATTGCTCGGCCAAGCTTTGAGGGAAATCTTTGGTTTGTCGTGTATTCTAAGGGCTGAGTTCGGCAGCAGGGCTAATTGAGGTTTTGTGTCTGTGCAGTTTAGGTAGATCGGCTATATTTCAGGTGGAGGCGCCAATGAGAGAAAGAAGGCACCGCGGTTTTGTGGTGGGGGGAGAACAATTTTGACTAATCACTGACGGTTTGAAAGATGGTGGTTCCTTCTTGTGAAGTGATATTGTTGCTCTCTTGTGCTAACTGGGCCCTTTAGAGCACTGCAAATAGGTGTGGAGCCTAGGCGCTACCGGCAGTGGTGGATAGGTCTAGTAAAAATTTTGTTGATGACTACTTTTATTTCTTTCGATGATACTGGAACGACTATAACGCACTCCAGGGGTCTGACGGACTTGCTAGAAAGGACGAATTTCACTTCGTTAGGCGGATATCAAACTTTCCTAAAGTCCTGGTAATCACTGCTAGCAACCAGAAAACAGAAAAGATTGCAGAGCTGAGTGGATCCCCTCTCACAATGGAACGCCCCACAGGGATACAATGGAATGCTGAGACTGATAAGTTCGTTCCAGAGCTGAATATTTCCGACCGTTTGGTTAGGCGCAGTCAGGTCTTGCCCCCGACTAGTTTCTCTTTGGTGGCTTCTCGGAAACTGTCTACCGTAGCTGCTTTATTGGGGGAGGAAGGCTGACTAGGACTAGATGTGCTACCAGAGGGTGTTACAATCGGATGTAGAAAATCCATCAAAATCCAACATAGTGCCCCGTCTTTGCCAGTTAAGAACTTGAAAAACATACACGTAAGGCCTATAGGTCAGCTACTTTGAGGCTTGTGCGTGATCCACCTTCGAGGATGGTCAATAACTCCACTGCCCTTCAGTCGGTTGGAAATCAGTCTTGGCTAACGGTTGCAAAATGCAGCCTAAATACGGGCCCACTTGTTTCATACACCATTGGTTTTATGTCGGATGGATTTTGCCTTCCGACTCCGCTGACCTGTTTGTTCAGCTCCTTCTGTATTATTCCTGCCACCTCCTCCGTTATAGACAAGCGTGAAATGTCGGGAGCTCCTTTTGGGTCTTTAGTCCCCCAATGCCTCCAGTCCCCTTGATGTACACTTTCGAGGCATTTGCTAAGAAACTCAGCTTTTGTATAATCGCCGCTCGCTTCCCTCATTGTTTGAGGTTGGTGTTTCCACTCCCCTGCCCGGTATATACTTCGATCGAGCACATCCAAACTACCTCTTGATGTTTCTCCCAGCCTCTTTTGCCGACGCTAGCTCAAGTGTCCTTTTTGCCGTTCCTTTTATCCTGTCAGCTAATTTTCTATACTCCCTGTATTACAACGGCTTTAGACTCCTGAAAACCGCTGTCCCCTTTCCGGATGGAGTTTCTTGCTGCTGCTGTCGACCAGTCGGGTTTGTGTTTGTGCTTGCTTCCTCATTAAGAGGCAAACATGTCCTGCTATTCGGGTCAGTTTTACCTAATCACCTGCCACCTGGCTTCTACCGCTGCATTTTTACCATAAAAGCCCCAGCCCATTTCGGCTGCTGCAGCAATTTTGTGGGTTTCATCGCATTTTGGACCAGCCCCCCGTAGGTGCAGAGGGCGGGAATCGCCGCTGTCGCCTCCTAAAAGCGGCCGCGCTTACCAGTAACCAGACTTTGGGTGGCGGCTTGTCCTACTTGCACGATTTATGTACTGACGCTGGGCTCCTAGCTGATAATGGGGCCCGAGTTTTCTACTGGCCGTTCTGTGAGGACTAGCCACAAGCCTCTTTGTTTCCGCCGTCCGCGGCGAATGGTCTCTCTGTTCCTACCCGCGGCACGGGACAGCTTGCGATTGACCTGGGATCACGACGACGGTATCTTTTGACGTCTGTCCTTGCGGACCTTCCTACAGGCTTAACGGGACTCGACTTCTTGCAGCTCCGCGAATTGCCTGTTGATTTACTTGGGATGCAGCTTATCGATCCTTCATCGTACACAAGATTTACTGGTCTTGCAGCTAGAACCGATGCACACCGAATCAGAAGTTTGTTTTCCAACACTGTTCACGATTTTAAGCCTTCATTTATAAAACTTATCATTTTTACTAGACCATCTTAAGAGATAGATACACTGGCTGATCGTGTGACAAACTACGTTGCCACTAACGGACCTCCATTCACGACAAGAACTTGCCGGCTGGCTCCAGAAAAATTGGCTTTCGCCAAAAGCTAGTTTGACAGCTTCTTTAGGTATTCTTCGTCCTTCTTGAGATCTAACCTCTACATGTCGTCTTGAAGAATGATGACATAAGCTGGCGACCATGTGGTGACAGTGGAGCACTAAATTCGGTTCCACTTTATGATAGCTATCCGATACCCCACGTAAACGAGACCACGGAATCACTTGACTTGTGCTCTATTTTACCTCCTTCAATATAAAGTGGACCAAAGTAATTGATCCTACAAAACTTAAACTGTCGACTTTCTTGATTCGTATGCAGGTGTGGAGAAGCCATAATCTTCCCACGGGATCGGGAGGACAGCTGCCGACAGCAGGAGCATTTAGCATGTATTCACCGTAAAACGGTCATTCTCTCAATGATACAATACTGCTAGTGGAAGCTGAGACTTGAATAGCTTCACTGTGACCCTCAGCTCATGATGATGCTTTGGAGCTGATGAGATGATTTTGTTATGCAAACGTAGGGTGGGAGACAGACCATGTCAGGACAAGTGCCGAAGATAGATGACCACAAAGATAAGTCGTCTTCATACACTGTTGATTATAAGGGCTTCAGAATATTTGTTGTCTTGAGCAGATTTGAGTTCAAGGATTGCTGATCCATTTCAAAAGTGACGGAGTTATTCTGATCCACACAAGCGAAGCGGCACTTACAAATATTACGAGCTGACAGTGTTTGGTAGTCCAAACCTATTTGCGGGACTAAAAGCTACGGATCATCTAGGCCGAGCTACTGCTCGAGTTAGTTTAATCCGGGTTGAATAGTGCGGCGAGATTTTTTCTACTGATAAGAGTATGCTGTCGTAAATAGTACTGAGGGAAACTTTTTGGAATTCTGGTGTTTTCTTCAGCAAAGCAGACATGGAACTCGGGAAGCTTGGCTAGCTTCCTTCACACTGGTCCAAAATGGGCCGAGAGCCCATAGTTTTCATCCCTGAGGTAAGCTAATTGACTGAAATTCGACTTCCATAAGGCCTAAAGGCCCTACACCGCTGTGCCATCTTTTTGATGTCGTGCAGAAACTGTTGAACCAGTCCACACTCCAATGCTGCTGGTGCATACTCTCGTCTCGCGGGTGATGCTGCCCATTCACGACGCTGTAGGACCACTTGTAGGTAGTTTAATTGACGGTGGGGCAAAAAGTCTGCATAGGAGAACACGAGATCCTTTTAACTGGAAACACTAGCCAGGTCCACAGTCTGGCTCTAAAAGCAAGACCCAATTGCACGGCAACCTTTCTCCAAGCAGTTACTCAAGATACTTCGATCGACCGTCCCAGTCAGACGTTCATCTACCACACAAGGACCGAAGCTTTTTGACGTCAAAGATGGTGCTATTCAACCACTTCGTCCATCTGTTTCAACCACATTCAGCGGCTAAGTGATCCCAGCATAAAATTCAATTTCATAATTCCCGTATGATTTTCCATGCTGTTGGAAATTTGAAGCAACAAAACCTGGGGGAAACAAATGGAAGCTATAAGCCTTTGGATTCTCTTTTTGTGTAGGGTATACTGGGTAACTTTACCTCAAAAATGTACCCATCGTCAGTGATACTCAACTGCATTTCCAAAGCCATCCGCACCTCAGGTCTTTGCGCACGGATGTTAATATCGCCAGATGAATGTCAAATATATTTCAGGAGCATGAGAACAATCAGACGGCTTGATGCTCTTTGAGCCAGATGAAACCCACTGCCTGAGACATACCTGGATAATATATGATCAAGATAACATAATCTTTAGTGTGTGGCCATGTTCTAACTGCAGTCTTTAGCTATTACAGCCCGCAGATGGAGCCACCCCCAAACGACAGCTATCTTTGTCTATTGCAGGTCCAAAATAAATTGACGTAATCCCTGAGGCAGCTTGTCCTGGTACCTTAGTGGAGTCTCAGGATGGGCTGACCTCGGGCGGATTCCAGTATGTTTTGCAGCCTGCTGGCATCTGCCACTCGAAACAAATATTACAGAGCTTACGCAGGCTTTTATTTTCAAGCAGCACAATGAATAAGTTCAGAGCCAACGCCGGGCATGATGACATGTCTTCTCGTGAGCACCTGAGACGCCCACTTTCTTTAGGAAGTAGCAAATAAACCATGCCTGCTTCATAAAGCTATGGTTTGGTACCATCAGTGAGTAGCCGTCCACTTAATATTGCACCATAAGAACTCTCTTAAGGAATGATAATAGCCGACCACGCCCCTACCACGTGTGGGTTTTGCAAGAGTATTCTCTGACGCACCGATAGACGGCCTGATGTTGCTTACAGACAGCTCGTATACCTCTGTCCAAAATCGGTGGCAGACCTCAGGTCAGCAAAGCGGGTCGATGGTTCTGTCGGTCCGTGATGAAACGGAGCAAAACTATCCAGTCTGCAGTAAGCAAACACCCTCGCCGAACCAAGCGAATCAACTAATCAGCGGCTAGGGGTTGTTTTAGTCGAGCTGAATGGAAAACAACCAATGAGCAACAAGGAGTTGCTTTGACCAACTGCAAGGGAAACGGCCAGTCGGAGACTTGAACTACGTTACCGTTTAGAAGACCCGGTTCAAGGAAGAGCTCCGTACCAAGAGTTTCGCACAGTGACTTTGATTTCTATCACCTAGCGATCCATGGAAAAAGTTGGTTTTGTGCAGTGAATGAGATGGTTCGAAGGCAAAAATGTTTTCTCACTAGAGCCAGTGGGACGGGAAAAGACGGGTTCACCTCACTATGTGTGAGCTAACCACTTTGGTAAAAACGGCACCAATCTCCCTGGACAGGCCAGAAACATGTATTTGTGATTCTATGCCTCCATTTTCACGTGACTGCTAAAATCTTTCGTCCCACATCTGGCTCTCACTCAACTTTCTTCGCTGCAGCTAACCGATTGAAGATTCAGCAGGTTTCGGTGTAATACATATCTTTATTTTCCAGAGCACGATTTCTGCTCGCCTGAAACCCCCCGTCATATTAGTTGTTTTCGTTTCATTTTTGATCATCAGTACCTCGAATCATCTTCGGGCACTCCGTTCAATGGAATCAAGTAAGCATCCGGTAATTGTTGTTCGCGGCATCTTTCCTTATTCGACGTCAGCGGGACTTTTCAGTTACGTCCTTTCTATCATATCCACGATCAGCATGATTCCCACTTTGCTCGAACATAGATTTGAAACATGTTCATATTTAAGGCGTGCATCAATATTGTTTTACTCAATTTAGGCGGGTTCCAACTTTTCTACGCTGTTGCGTAAACATGAGGTTGTTCTCTGAATTCATCCAAACTTTCGATCGCCCGTATAACGCTTGGTAATTTCATTCACCTCTGTCATGCATCTGCGCCTGCACCTCGAACATAGCCCAGTAATAGTCTTCTGTTGTATTTTACCCATGCCAACTCTCATGCCTGAATTTTTAGCACACTTCTTTCGTAAAGTGTTAAAAATATTCTATGCAATGAGAACTCTCATAGAAGCTGATCATGAGTCAGGGCTTGCCTTTGGGCGAAATCCGAGAATTATACTGTTGTTATTAGAACGTTTTCGTACGCATTGCGGAACATGCCCAGAAGCACTGTCGGGTTGTACAGGCACGAGTAATGGTTTACACTGTGCAAACCTTAGGGGGCAAAAACAACGAAAAAGCAATGATGGCCACAGTTTTAGGTAGACAGGCTAGTGAGTTGTCCATTGATTAGGCGATTGTACACTGTCGCTTTTGGTCAAGGAGTAGGCCAAAATTCAGGATAAAATTCACCGAAACCACAAAAAAAAATCAAATATGAATGTTGATAAATGCCAAGGAAAGGGGTGTGAATAAAATTTGGTTACAGAAAGTTGAAAGCACACGGAAAGAGACGTGCCTTGCTCAAAGGTTTTTGAAAAACTCAAAAGTGATAACTTATCTTCAGATAATGATTTAGCAGTACGGTATAAAACAGAGTGGGATGTTCGGGTGAAAAGTACGAGGAACTGGAGAACGACCTTAGAATAACCTTTTCTGGGGGCTTGAAAGCAATCGGTCCGCGAGGGGCAACGGTGAATGTGTAGGAGTAGCAGTAAAATTTCACGCAATTGCAGATTGGATAAAATATAGAACATGGTCCACTCCAAGATTCGTCATTTGATAAGATTTTGCTCCAAAGTGACCGAATGCTAGTCGGTTGAGAGTATGCAGTGAACGAACAAAGGGGAAAATTCTAACAGTAGTGATTTTATGAATACTGATATGAGGCCAACGACGCATAAAGGCACCCAGATAGATAGCTTGGTGAGTTCAGATATAATTCTAGGGGTTCTCTTGGTTGAAGTTCAACTGGCAAGTTGCCTAATGGTCAACGTATGAGGTGCCACCAGCTGGAGGGATTTTGCAAGAAAATTGTCTGGGTAAAAAAATGTCAGATTATTAAGCGGTCTTGCGTACTACCAAGAAAAGAAGCGGTATACAATAAAAAAATGTATGACAAGGAGGTCTGTGCCCATCCCAGCTGTTAGTCACTGTTTCATTTGAAATAAAACGGTTTAAGACCACCTCCGAAAAATTGCCACCGTTTAGGTTTGTGGTAGTAACTGAAAGCTTAATATTCAAATTCAGCTTCAAAAGCCCTGCTTCCAACCAAGTTGTGGCCAGTTATTAGAGAGCTTTCGGAACTATTATAAAATTTGAAGTAGGACTAATCATTTAGTGAAAGGTACAACTTGGACAAAATAATGAGGAGTTTGGTCCACTACTTTGTATAACTCCCAAGGAAGAAGTTTGAGCGAACGTCCAACCGTGATGGGTGGAGCGAGAATCGATATTTTTTTGTACCGCGGCGAACAAGGAGGAAGATCGAGAGTGGATCATAGTGTTGCTGGAGGAATTGGTGGAATAAGTCCCATAAGGATGAACGAATCTGTGCAGGGAAGTTAAATTCAGTCTAATGCTTCTTAGCCATAGTGTGTTGATGTGGGACAGAATGACTGGTCTTCAAAGCTATCTAAAAAGTGGCGTGCTAAGTGCACGACAAAACGTCGATGAAGGCTTCCAAAAGCTGTTCTACTGATTTGCTCATACCTGTTAAAGAGGTGGGACAGTATGCAAGTTGGTATCTCGCGTAGACTTTATATGGAATAGGTTTGCTTTTTGCGGCTTATGTGACCTAGAAAGACCACAGATTTTCCTTTTCTCTTTCGAGATTTGCAAGAATGCATGCTGCGCGAAGCTGGCGGTGGAAGAGTGCTGTAAGCCAAGGTCATGCCTAGATGGACTAGAGTTTATTGGGGGGTTTGGAATTTTCAGTACTCCTTGGGTAACAATACATATGCATCATCGGAAGCTTGTCTCAATGATAAGTTCCATCTTTCAACTGTGAAGTCAATCACTGAGCCTCGCGAGATCACTGATTGTGTCAAAAAGGCATCACCGATGGGCTGTAGTTGAAATTCGTAGATAAATTTGGTGCTGTCGTCGAGCAGAAATGTGACGTCGTGGTGAAGGAGGGAAAACGTCGTTCGTGTATAAGAAGGATTGCAAGGAGTCTAAAAAGCTTCGCTGCTTATCGCCACTGGTGACAAGTGCATGCTGAGGAACAACCCGACAACCTTTAGATGAGATACCGGCCAGTATGGAGTGACTTGTGCTAAAGTTTTCGGGTTCAATAAGCAGCCTTATGTGAGCTCCATCATCAGAAGCAGTGGTCATATCAATGAATATGCTAGTGGTTTCCTGCCATCAGCTGCATCAGTAACAAGGTCGAAAAGGTCCGTTTTTCTTTGGTACTTAAGCGTGACATGAAACGGCAGTTTTTATGACCATTCACAAGGTTATTTCAAGTAAGATATTGGGACGTTTACCTCTGAAAGTGCACCTCCGTTACTCTTGAGATTGCAAAAGTGCGGGAAATCGAAAGCAAGTTTTACTAGTCATGCTCGGATCTCTCTGTGTCCCTGCTGATTATGGCAGGTTTGTCGCCGGGAGGAAGCAACCCAACACCGCAGTGATTTGCCGAAGTTGCTGATTAGAATATCAGTGGTATAAGGTCAGCCAAGGCAAAACAGTAAGGGAGAAATGCCATCCGGTCGTAATCGTGATGGAGGTTTTGAGCAAGTTGTTAAATGTCCTATCTCAGGGATATCAAGCTCAGCGCTGGGGACTGTTAGCCGACTCTTGGGAGCCGACTTTTGTAAATCATTACTAGAATCCTTAAGGACAAATTTACAAATAAAGAGTCAAAAATTTCGGCTGTCACGTTACATAAGCCTAGAAACGTACCATTTTCTGGTTATAAACCGTACATCCTGTGCGGCTTTCCAGATTTCTGTAATCTGAACAGCCAAAGTTGTGTCAAAATCATCAAGGGCAGATAATTTTCGCTTTCAGTTTTTGCTTAGTAATAGCTTGGATTTTGTGAGAAATTTGATCAAGCCAAATAAGTGGGAGAAATCACGGTTTCTTCGTATGATGAGACTGTAGTCTGTCATGTTTACGTTGTAGCCTCGATAAGAGTTATGTTGAGCAGTCGCCTTTGACTGTGAAAAACAGTCAAAACTTCGTAGATTCACGTACATTAAGTTTGCTACTATTTGGGAGCATTTTGTCCTGAAGAAGTTTGTCAGGTCAGGCAGGTTGTAAACAAAGGGTGATGGTGAAGTTGGGGGATTATTTGAAAGTGACGCATCAGAAAGAGTCAAGAAATAGTTTGGTGATGGCCCACGAAGTGACTGAGAGTTTGAACCGTGGCTTTTGATAACCCGAGAATGAAGAACAAATCAAGAACGATTCTTACTGTTGCAAGAGACATGAGGCGTCGCTTCCGGAAACCATGGCGTATGCACCAGGCGAGGCACAGAAGGAGGCACGGAGTGGTAGGTATACCCCAACAAGTGCCGAAAAACTGGAAGTCATCAGCTCTGAGCCCCAGGCTCGACGAAAGCCGAGGTAAGTAGTTAACGGCCTCGGTGATTTGATTGTACTCAAAGGCCGGTAAGCCCGGGGGTCAGCATATTTATCTTAGATAAGAAAAGGATTTCCCGGCTGGAAAACTAATCGTGGAGACTTTTGGGTGGTCTGCAGGTTTAATTTTAAAAAAGAAGATAGAAAGTTTTGTGTGAATCAGGCGTCATGTTGCGGGCCGAGTTATGAATTTCCGAAGTATCAGGTAATCACTGGAAACTGTTTGATCGGATGGTGTTGAATCACGTAGCGATGTTTCCGTGGTGATAGCTTTCGGGGTTGGTGTGTACGAAGTTGCATGGTGATCCCTATTCGTTCATGAGCGAACGAGAGTAAAGGAGAACAAATGAAATTGAGTTGAAGTTTCCGGAGGTGCGCAGCCTGAATTTTGCAGAGCTTGTTGATCTAGGGCTGTATCGCTGGTGTGATTTTGAGGAGTTTGGACTCCAGAGGTAATTTCTTTTAATGATCAACCGATGGTGAGCCATCATCAGCTGGTAATGTACGATGGTGAGGAGTTGCGCGGGAAAAGTCAGGAGGGAAGGATGACAATAAATGACGCCATGTGTAGGGGTATGATTTGATGCCGTGGGAACTCGTTATTGACGGCTAAACCAATGACTGACCTATGCCCGGGGTGGTGATTCAGAAGGCGTGAGTTGTGTTGCCTATGGCAGGAAGTGTTGAAACAAACTAAGGATGTGCTAAATCGTGTGGCCGAGCGGATACATATGACATGTAGGCGAAGAACGTTGCGGAAGCCTACGAAAGGACGGATACGGCGTTAGATAGGGTTGAGTCTCTATTACACTGCTACAGTGGCACGAATCTGAGTGGAGGACAAGAAAACTGTTTCATCCTTTTCGTCCTCGAAGAAAAGCCTTTCTGCGCGAACTTGAGGCCCAGAATGACGCTTTGGAACAAGGATTCGGTCTGGACGGGTATAAAAGCCCTGTGCACTGTGGTGACAAAAAATCTAATCCAGGGGAGTTGCGTATGTAGTGAACCACCGGTCAACCAAAAGTCATAAGGGTAACCAGCTGCAATAAGTTTTGCTAGTTTAGTCTCACCTCACATCTTAGCTAACCATGTAACGGCTATTCCGATCGTGGGCAACGCGTAGCCCAAATAACGAATCCCAAAGTCAGAAGAAGATTGATCCACCGATTCTTCGGTACTGAACTCACAGATTATACGCATATAAATTACGTACAAACCTCAACTGTACGGCCACAACGTTCAGCAACGAAGATCAGAGTTTGGCAAAGGTCACTGTAAGGTATGACCATCACGGCAGTCCGAGTTCGAATCGGAAGTCTGCCGCGGTGCGTGAGCAAAATATAAACGAATGTTCAGGCGTAGTGGTTGGTGCTTGCTGTACTTGTTCGAGGGCCAATAAGGCAGAGATTATAGTCTCAACAAAGCAGATGTGACAACTACTGAGGAGGGGATTTCCACACTTGTAATGTACGCCGCCCCCAAAATCCTTCCGTGAAGCGAAGAACGTCCAAGAAGTAGATACGGATACTGGTTGGCCGTAACCTACGTGGATCCTAAAGTCAGCACATGCGTCGGCCTCCATGGGTTTCATCTACTGTTGGCTAGTCGAAGACACCCATGCCGTCCTTATTGAGGTCTTGCTCCGCACTTCCATATCTTACGGTCTCATCTGAAGATGATCCGCTATTATCAACATACGGAAAAAGGGCTTAGGTGTGATCGAGATGCGCAAGCAGATCATGAAATGTGGAGGACAAAAGGCTTCCCGACTAAGAGTGAAGTACTTGGTAAAGTGAAGACCGAGAATTCTCGATGAAGCATAGGGATGGCTACAGGGCACTAGAAACACTAGTGAATTCAGCGTGTGATGTTATCACCGCGAAAGTGTGTTTAGCTCAAAACTTATATCAATTTGAACACGGATTTGTGAATGCTACCGATTAGGGGTCCCGAAAATAGAGATGTTTCTACAAACGGTCAACAATTTGATTGTCCCAAATTTTCCCTTACTTCACAAACAATGTCGTGTTGTGTGCTAAACTGGAGTTTCGACGAACTAATTTAATTGTAAGTCGTGAACATCGTATAGAATTAGACGCAAGTGTACCTCAAGACTGTGTGAAAGGTTGGGACCTACAGGAGAATGCATGAGGGGTAAATAAGTAAATCTGGCTCCGGTCGGAAACAGTAAGCCTGGTTTGAGTTTGGTCTGCCGAGTCGACTTCGCCCTCGCCACTATCACCTCAAGTAAACATATCTTACGGATATCTAGCAATACGTCTCCTTTGCTCTTTTTCACCACCACCATGCTTACGGGGCCGTCGAATTCCGTGAAGCAAGCATTGAGCACTCCAATAAGCCATTCGTCCCCGTGCAAGTGGCCCTGCACAAGGATGACAACATCGCCACTTCTAAACGATCTCTCTTTGGAGATTCACTTTTGCCAAAGCTGCAAGGTAGTTGGGAAATCCCTCGGCCAACGTTTACAGAACTCCTGGGCCAATGGTTTACTTGTTTCCATCCTATGATATGTGTTTCACGTGGAGGTTTTGGCGTGATTGCTCTTACATTCAACTGCAGGGATAACAGATCATGGGGCGTGAGAGCCGGTTTGCATTTCGGGTCTAAGACGATCGGCACCAGGGGTCTGTTGTTCAGTACGCGTTTTTCTTCATTCAGTAAATTAGCTAGTTTCTCGTTATCGAGGGCGTACTGTGAGATTAGGGCCGTGAGTATTTTCCTAGTCGATAGTATCAGCCTTTCCCAAAAGCCACCTCGATGACTGGCATAAGGTGGGTTGAAGTGCCGTTCCATCCCCTTTGCCACGGTCTTGTTTCGTATTTGGGCGTGGTCCAGGTGGTTTCACCTTTTTCTAACTCTTTATGAGCTCCAGCGAAGCTCAAGCCATTGTCTGAGCATCCTTTCCTGGGGACTCCCCTCCTCTCGATGAACCTTTGAAAGGCCATTAGGAACGAATCGGTGGTCATATTATGCTCTACTTTGAGATGGACTGCTCTGAAACGTGAACATGTTATCAGACAGCCATAACTCTGCGTGCTCCTGTGCTGTCGGGTAAGTAATCAGCCAAGACGCTCTTTGCCAGTTTCTACGAACGGGCACCATCCCGGCTGAACTCCTACTGCCAGAATGAGGACTGCCGTTTGTAGGCGTGCGGCCACATCTCGACGACGACAAAAGATGTGGTTGCCGATGAATCGCTTGACTGTTGCTGGTCCCTTGGTCACCTAAAATCGTCGAAATATAACGTTAAATGCATGGTTCAAACCTGCTTGTCCCTTTCCTTGATGCACATGATCTATTGGGCATCTCGTGATGTGATGGTCTTCAGGAGCTATTGTGGGATATTTTGTTTCGTACTCTAGGTTTGAATGCGTCAACCGCCCCCCAACTCTCAGCAGCCCATTGGCTCGCACAGAGTTTAATCCTCGGATGCTGCTGTGCAACAGCCTGCTTATTTAGGAGTTATCGCCCGTTCTAGCCAGCCCACGGATCTCGAACTTGAAGGCGTCTAGTTGTAGTAGGTGCAGGACACCGAGTTGGGCTTGGTTCAACTCGCTCGGTAGTATCGTTCCCACATTTAGCCTGCTCTGTGGTCATGTGCCTTTCAAAACCATTAACAGTATTTTGTATGCTTTCCACCGGACCACGGTTCTTAACATTTTATCCAGTCGGAGAAATGGCACCGTTTTCCTAATAGGCTTACGCTTCCCATGGAGTTTGCAGCCAGTATCAGTCGTTTCTTTTCAACACGGCCATCCTCAGGCTTGAGTGCTGATAATGATGGCCACATCTCTTTAGATGAATTTCGGAAGTCCGGTCCCGTTATCCACAGCCACAGCCTTTCTAGTGCTCTTAGGCCTCTTGAGCAGAGGTCGACTGGGTTTATAGCAGATTGTATGTAGTGCCACTGATCGTTCTTAGTCGACTCACGGATCACAGAGAGTCTGTTGGACGAGGTGTTAAAACGAGTGTTAATGTTGTTCGTGTATTGCGGCACTGTGACTGAGCCCGTCCAAAAGTTTGATTCCCAGTTTATCTGATCAACGCACCTTCTAATCAGCGTCGCGTTTTTCACGGCCAGTATCGCTGCGGTCAATTCTAGCCTCAAAATGAGCAGTCTCCAGTCGAGCTAATCTCTCCTCTGCGAACACTATCTGATTGTGCCGCCCGCAAATTTTAGCCCACGCAGCAGCCATAAGCTACTACTTCGCAGCCTTCTTCTGATGCTTCTGAAACCAAGTGGAGTTGGGCGTCGAGCTTGCACTTTATTCCCTTCAAGCATCTCGGTATCCTGATCTCGCCGGGTTGATCTAGGTCTTGCAGTCAGCCAAGCCATCGCTTGGCGTCGTCGTCCTGTTGAGGTTCGTCCCAACCCGTGCCTCTCTGGCACTGCGGCTGCAGCAAACACTTTCCCGGTGACACTCATGGAGAAACGAAACCTGAGTGATCATAGAGGCTTGAGACTGGTGATAGGGTTCTTCTCCGTGTGGTTGGTTTTTCGGGCAGGCCCAGAGTGAAGAAGAATCCGTCACCTTCGGGCTTCCATCGAGCTCCTAGAATGTGCCCCATTCGTATACAAGATCCCAGCAGATCTCTCGCGCACCCAATTTTCTCGGGCTTCGGAATTATGTTGGGAACCTCAGGGCTGTTTTAGGTCCTTTTTGTGAGGCTGAACCCTCCTGACTTTAGAGTGGCGGTCAGCTTGGCCCGGCATAGGATAACAGTATTTGGGTCGTCAAAGGAACACAGAAAGTCGTCCACGTGGAAAGGGTCCATTGCTCTCCTTAACAGATGGCTGGTGCTGCCGAAATGCTTGAGGGTTTCCTGGAGGGCAAAATTAGCACAAAAGGGGGATGATACCGTCCCAAAGGGACGAACGGTCAGCCTGTACTTATCCGGTGTACGATCTACGCCCCCTTCAGGCCACCAGCTAGGACAGGAAGCTTCCTTATCTCCGACTGGCATCCTGGCTTGTAGAAAAATTTCTCGTGTGTCCACAGATACGATCACTTTTCCTAACCAGGGACGACATAAAACCTCGACTAGTGGTGTTGTCCAGTCTGGGCCCTGTAGTATATGGTCGTTGAGTGACACATCCTGACATTTCGCGGCAAAGTCAGAGACCACTCTGACCTTCCCGGTTTCTTCGGGTTCACGACCGGGTGATGGGGTGGGTGCCATCTTAAACTTGCGCTGATTATTGCTGTATCTGCTCCTTCTATATAACTTCAGTTTATGTTATGTTGCATGGCCCGCATGCATTCTACTCTGATTGTGGTTCTTGAATTATCCTGTTTTCGAGGAAGCATAATCTCTTCACAGCCCATTCTCGGCGGTTTTGGCACAGGTTTCATGTTGGGTCTCCACAGGACAGGAACCTCAAGACGATCTATTGCGTACTTGGCATTATTGGCTACTATGTTCAGGGCTGACCTATCTTCCCGCAATGGGGCATCTCCATCAATGGCCATGTGGGCAAATTCGGTGGTATACGGCTTTTGGAATGCCTTTTCAATGTTTGCCGTTTTCGCCGAAGCGCAGCTGGTTTGTATCTTTTTTATCCGTATCATCCTTTTGTACTACCACATAAAGTCCAACCAAATATTGTGCATACGGCATGCTGTACTTTGCAGTTTCCCACCGTTTAATCTAGGATCCAGTGTGCCTTCGGTAATCACAACCGATTAGCAGATCCATTTCGTTATCTACCCACTGCTCCACTTTAATCTGGTTGGGAAGCAGCCACTAGCTCAGCATCGACTGTACTGGCCGAGGTGCTCTCATCGGCAGATCTTTTACGGTGAATGCTTGTAGGATAACACTCTATTGTTGCTGAACAAGGAAACGAAATGTAGGTGCTGTTTGGTCGACTGGATGGCCTGGGTACCACTCACTGCGCTCACCTTTAATGAAGACTGATTTCCTCTTATCCCGTATCTCTCTGCCAATTCCTTCCTCATCAGAGTGGTATCCGAGCCACTACCTACGAAGACCAATGCTCTTGTCACCCCAAATGGGGTCTCCACCCCGACGGCTTTGACTCCCAGGCGAATGAGCTCAATAATAAGGCGAGACACTGAGCAGACCACTCTTGACTTCAGAATTTCCTGGGCTTTTAATTCCGAGGGTTTGTACAATGGGTGTTGGTGCTTCCTGTGGCATCCACCCTAACAACAACTTGTTTTCATTCGGCACACCTCCGCTTGATGTAAATGGTCGGGTCAAAAAGGCACGCGATTAGCCTCTTTGCCAGTCCCCATCGTTCGTCGACGTCTACTTTAAGGTACCGAAGACATTCCACTAGGCAATTAAGCGCGCCACGAGCCCTCCTTACCGGCGTATTTTCACCACCGCGGGATGGTGCGTATGTGTTTGAACATGGTTGGCCTCTACTTGGTTCTTTGGCCCGGTTTTGTGTTGTCGCAGTCCTGGGTAGCTTGCTCGTCCCGCGTACGAGCTGGCTGGAATGACTATTCGCTATTTGGGCTTGACGGACTTAAAACTGCATCGGGCCCTCAAACGTAGTTGCTCTCCCAAATCCCCTTATCCCATTGGCTCCCTCAGCCGATCTACTCTGTGTTTCCTTGGGTAAACCGCACACTGTGGTTTCCAATGTGTGAAGTGCATTTAGGTCCGATCGATGGACTAGGCGACGCAGAGCAAGGCTGCAGTTTTGTTTTTCTATCGCCAGGCTAACTAGCGAACCTGACCCGCCTTTGGAACGCCTTGCCCCTGATAATACACCGTTGATGAAGTTCCGAGCTACCTTGAATGGTTGCCCAAACAGATCCTTCGAGGTTTCACGTGCTCGGGCGTAACCCCCTTCGGGGTCCAGCATCGAGCATTCGTCAGTGGCTTCCACGGCTTTTCCACGACAGTAAGTTAGCAGATACAATAATCTCTGCCCTGGAGGAGATGCCCTCCTTTCTACAAAGTTCTCGCATTGTTTGGTGAATTTGCAGTACCGTTCTGCGCTTTTATCGAAAGGGGACAGTTCCACTTTTGGTAAGTCAATTGCGTTTGTTCCGCTGGCAAAAGTAGGTTCCAGTCATTTCGTGGAGTAGCTAGGATGAATAGTCTCATGCTGTCTGGCTTCCAAAACTACCTGTTGCTCCTGTTTTCGAAGTTGTTCTTCCCTGGCTGACTCAGCTTTTCCCCAGCCTGCCCAAGCCGCTTTTTAATTCTGCTATTCTCTTTCTATACTTATTGTCAGATTTGAACTCTTTAATATTGGCTGAAATACATAAAGTCGCACTGATACAACTAGTGGACCTAGCCATACCTTAAGAGTCAGTATCACCCAAAATACCCCAGGGGCTTGCCGGGTTACGTCCTGTCTAGCCTTTGTTTGCTTTTGTCCTGTTGTTGGCATTTCTGGCTGGTTTCCTCTTGAAGATTCCAAGTTGAGTCCTGTAATGGTTATTTCGATCGTGGGCAACGCGTAGCCCAAATAACGAATCCCAAAGTCAGAAGAAGATTGATCCACTGATTCTTCGGTACTGAACTCACAGATTATACGCATATAAATTACGTACAAACCTCAACTGTACGGCCACAACGTTCAGCAACGAAGATCAGAGTTTGGCAAAGGTCACTGTAAGGTATGACCATCACGGCAGTCCGAGTTCGAATCGGAAGTCTGCCGCGGTGCGTGAGCAAAATATAAACGAATGTTCAGGCGTAGTGGTTGGTGCTTGCTGTACTTGTTCGAGGGCCAATAAGGCAGAGATTATAGTCTCAACAATGCAGATGTGACAACCACTGGTGGGAGGATTTCCACTCATGTACTTTACATACTAGCGTCACCCCCTTAGGCCTATAGAATGGGAAAGTTTTATTCAGTTACATGTTTCCTCCAGTTTTCAACTAACTGTCGATTTTAGCCAGCTACTAACTGTCCTACTATGACCAGATGGAGCCTGGAAGCAGGTTCCCTACCGGTCAGAACAGTGGGCTAGAGGTCGCTTATGGGAATAGTTCGTGCTATAATAATGGTAATATTGGTAGATTTCTCTTCCCAGATGCACGAGTAAACTATGATCAGCGTGAAGACTGACGCTCATCAAGATAAAATATTCGAGAATTTTTGAAGGCGCGCCTAGCTTTTTCATTAGTGGTACAACAGAGCTGAATGGGGGTTGAGGGGAGCAAAGTGAAAACGGCCTGCGCGAAAAACAAGAATCGGCTTTGAATTGAGTTGTGGCTGAATAGAGACTCGACCAGACACGAAACTGCTGAAAAGAACATCGTGATCAAATGTGAGAGATACCTTACTTACAGCGGTGACGCGGAAAATTATCAGCAGGAGCTTACACAGAATTACTGAACAAGGCAGGTTGTTATGCAGCGGGTATGCTGGTGGAAATTTTATGAAAGCACACTAGAGGGTCTCTGCGAATACGCAGAGCAGCGTCATCCATTGAAATGATGGGGCATTCAGCTAGATGAATATCACGAATCATCCGGAATAAGGGCATTCGCAGCCGGTAGTAGGAATTACCGATAAAGTAAAATACAGTGTCAAGATGAGGCAAAATCTGAACTTTGGAGGATTAAAATATTTTGCTCGGGCTCAGACCCGGTAACCCTGTGAAATTGACGAATGTGGCTGAGAGTTTCATGAGGATTTTCGGAGACAATATTGGCATGATAGATGAGAAGGATAAGCAACACCGAGTTCGAGGGGCTTATCAGTATATCTGTAAATATATCTACATATACATGCTTATTTCAAAAGTATTCTCAAGAACTGCAGTTTTAGCGTCACTCGGTAGACCTGCCCACTTACCTTTTTGGAATGAATGAGGTTATCATCGAATCCGAATCCTTAATTATTGTGAAACGTGCCTCAGTACAGTAGCTGATCATTAGAAAATGGCAAGATGTGGGCTAGGCCAGTTGCGAATAAAAGTCTTTCAGTTTTCCTCCTGAAGCACTGGGTTATCGAAAATGGGGTTCGAGAATAATCCTCGAATGACTTCCAATAGCGATGCCTATGTGGTTATCCATTGCATGACAGGGTAGATGTTATATCGACAGGCCTTCAGAACCCGAGAGGAGAACGAGAAGGATAAGAGGCAACAGAGCTTTACAGTGTGGCGCAGCCAGATGACTGTATCTAATATAAAGTATGTGCGGCATGGTTCCACCTCCGTCGTAAAGAACTGTATGAGGTGAACTACAGGCTGCACCGTAGACACAAAGACCCGACCTGAATTCTCTTATCTGGACTGGACTCCCTTTGCATGCAGCTCCAGAGAAAATCCGTGGGTATATATCCGGCAGACGTTGCTCTAATTGCGAGGCACTTTTGGGCAATACGTAACCGACTCTGAGTCCCAGATTGAAAGGGTTGGAATTATTGTACTGATTATTCCCACCCACGTAAACCCAGCAGTCGGAGCACATACGTATAGAAGACGTTCGACAGCGGCTGGCGAACGTGTCTCCTATCGGGTCTAGCAGCGAATACCAACGATATCCTCTCTATCGGACGAATAGAGAAGACGTAAGTCGGTTTACAGATGCGAGGTGTATTCTATATATCGTGGCACCGAAACAGTACCGATACGAGAGATACACCGAACGGAAAACGGAACGAAACGCGACGGCTGCTCAGAGAGCGAACCGCGAGCGAACGACCGAAAGTGAAAGTGATTTGAAACGAGGTCGACGGAAACCTCGGAAAAGTCAGTCCAGTAAAAACGTAGGCAACCGGAGAACACTGAGGTCAATGTCAAACGTCAGAAAAGATCGTGGAAAAAACAGATCCAAAATGGTGTCCAGAAAATAGTCATTTTCTCAAAACGATCGAGGTCACTGCATACGTACCACTAATAACAGCGAGAATCTGCCTAACGGTGTACTAGACGAAATTAAACGCAATTCAACAGTAAAGTCAGCGGGGTTTTCCTCCGCCTCAATATACAACCCTCTCCTCACCGGCCACTACTTAAAGCCACAATTCGCAAGAGTCGGAGCATGTTCACGGTATAAATAAAAAAAGTGCGCGGGCATTCCGAGTTCAATGGAAATAATGAACGAATTGCCTTTTATGCGAATGTGTATGTTAGCGATTGAGTGCGCGTGAAAACAATAATCACAGCTCATAGAATCATTCTCGTGAAAGTCACACGAAAAGCAGGAACCCATATGAAACCGCTAATATCTAGTGGAGTTCAGTAAAATACATGAAGTTCACTTACAGTGGCCATAAGTAAACCAGTATGGGTGTGCATTTACAACATGGAAGGAGTTTTTGCTGTTTTTGTGTATGTAATGTGTGTGAAGTGATAACGTACCGTGGTATTAGCTAGTTACCACGACTTGAATCATACGGATTCTTCAAGATGAATCTGAAGGGGCGGAATGGGCAGTCCGTCTCGTGTACGCATTTCATGGAACTGGCTCCGAGGCATGTGTACACATTTTATCCGTCTTGAAATTTGAATTCGCTTACGATGAGACACTTGAGTCCGTGGCCTCCAGCGGCCCGCCTTTACTCTGGAAGAGGCTAACAATGCTCCCATAACGGGAAGATGTCCTCTTCGCCGTGCTCACATTAACAGCTTTTGCCTGTCCGTGAGAGCTGATAATGTAGCGGCGAACGCTGAATAAACAGAAAAAATGCAAATATGAAACCGGCGGGGCGAACCAGCCGGGAGCTGCAGACCGAAAAACGGACTGGAAAATGTGTATGAATCACCATGCAACAGACAACAAGAGGCGACCAGGCTTTAACGATGGGTTGTGGAAAATCCTCCGAAAGCACTGCAATATCGTGATTTTGTGGGATTTCTCACTTACATACATTATTAGCGTGCCTCATACAACTTACATTTCTGTGAACTAAACTTTGTTTTTTAGCGCACAACGCGCTACTTTGTTGTAGTTTATCTCGGACCTACGTGACTCACTTGCTTGTCTGTCACAGACCGCGTACTTGGTTCTAGGTTTTAGGTCCTGATGATCGCACACCTGAGGTTTGTATGAATGTCTCGACGTTGTTTATCCAATAGTTCAGTCGTAGAAATTACGGATCAATCTAATTTTGGTTTTGGGAATTGTACACTTTTGATCACTTATCGCTCAGTGCACCTTACGACGCTCAAAGTTATCATTTCGGAACAGGCAAACACGCTACAGGCCATCAGAACCCAGACTGGAAATAGTGCGTCAAGTCGCCATGAAGGCTTTGAGTACATTTTATTCTATGGATAACGTTGGATCTTTTGGTCCTGTCAGTGCTATTTCATGTATTACTGACGGTGTCATTGACTCTAAAAATGTCAGTTGGCTCATTTCGAGGGTATTAGAACTAGGGTAACAGTTTTCATCCGCTAAGCGACAGGCCAATGATGCGAGGGAAAGTTGTAGACGGAGAGAGCTCAAGCGTAGAACTAGTGAAAGCAACCACCTCGTGGGACCAGGGTCACTAGTAATGGGAAGTAATACCACGGCCGTCAACCAGTTAGCACCAATACAACTAACAGACGGTTTATCGGGGGTGGAGTTAAAGGTCTTCGACGGGCGACCAGAACAGTATTTCAAGTTTGTTAGGCAATTCGGAACTTTCTTCGGGAGTTGGGTAAAGGACCCGGGTCAAAGGCTGTTCGCCTGACTCACCTTTGTTGAGGAAGAGCCAGAAAAGCCACTGCTGTGTGTGCCGTGCCAGGCCCGGGACAAGGCTTTGCACGGGAGGGAAGGATTTTGGAGGACGTATTTGGCCGACCGCTCAAGGTTGCTTGCAATCTGATGAGAGGAGTGGTACAAGAAGCAAGCCATCAAGGGTCTACCTCTATTTTATGACCGACCTTGCCTTAGGATGCATAATGGTTCGGTAGCACTTGATCGTTTGGGTTACAGGGCGGACCTCGACGCGATACACACTCTGGTGAGGATAGTTCGCTCCCTCTCGTCCGAGCCACAGGGTCGCTGGGTGGAAGAACCAGAAGGCATAGGCCAGCTTGATTGCGAGGCTAATTCCGAGGACTTGACCGATAATTTAGATGGGCAAACGAAAGCAGCCGACAGCATGTTCGGTCGACTCATTCGCGATGGCAATAAAGTAAAGGGAGGTGTCATCGGTCAGGCTTAAACTACTGTGCAGGAATACTCAGAACAACAGCCCTGGACAGGCATGCATGCCTTTTTACGCAAGGATGTAGCCTACCAAAGCTGCGAGGAATGTGACCCCAATTACGGGATATTAGACCGTCCAAAATCTCCCAAGGCTACAGTAAATGAACTTCGGAGAATAACGAAGATGGTAGGAGCGTGTTTCGTTTGCCTTACCACCGCTCACTGGGCCGCAGCCTACCGAAAGCGAACTGGGTATGATCGTGAGGGTTGTCCAAGTAGACACCGTCGATGAACACACAAGGTAAAAGAATTTACGCCAGGTGAGAACACAAAGGCTACTGAGAACCGTTCAACATCACGGTCCACCATCGAATCGGTACTTCTGGGAATGATCGCTGTAGGAGTGATTGACCCTTATGGGGTGGCCAAAGTCTTGGCTTTTATCGACAGCGGATCGGATACCACTTCGAAAAAGGAGCGGCTTGCCGATAAAACACCAGCTCGCTAAAAACCTGAAGTTATTAGCTGTGGATAAGGCGGGCGGAGCTCAGGTAATAACTGCAGGTTGGTTAAAACCGCCACTCTTCTCCTTCGGTACCACTGAGCAAATCGAGTCAACAGGGGCTTTCACAATGGCAGATCTCCGATGCGGTCACCTAGGTCGGTGAGTGCAATTCAATCTAGATGGCCCCACATGCAGGACGTAACCCTCGTTGATTGAGGTGAGGAAATGGATCTTCTTATGGATTGCAACGTGCCGGGAACAATTTTGGGTGTTAGACCAGAGAGTAGGCAGCCGCCGTGCGCCCTACGCTGTACTTGCGACACCGGGATGAGCACTGTACCGCCTCGCTAGGGGGGGGAGGGGTGGATCCATGAACTATGTATCAACAGAGACGGAGCACACAACGTCAGCTGCAGTGTCTGCACGAGAAAGAGTTTCGACTACATTGGGGACTATCGACTGTCACTATCGCAAGAGGGTCATTTTGCCCTGCAGACAGGTAGGCTACGACCAAAGGCCTAGAAAATCATTTCAAGGTACCACTCCTGTGAAGTGCACATGCTGGCCCCATGGTTGACTAAAAGTCTCACGCTCTCAAAAGGTGGCCGAGCTTGAAAGAACGCCTCGGTCGGGTCGAGGATTACCGGAAACGGTACTCATTGGCAACGATGAAGAATGAAGCACTTGTTTAGGTCAAAAAGCTGCCTACAACAACCAGCAACCAGGAGGGAATATGGCGCTTGCCTCAACTCCCGGTTCTTCATCTAAATAAACCCGAAATCCGCGAGCAGTTTTCGATTGCGCATCCAAGTTTCAAGGTAAGTCGTTAAACTTTAGTCTACTACAACGGCCGGATTGGACGACACCTGTGGTTGGGGCCTCGTGTGGGTTCCAGCTAGGCAGAGTGGCCTTGTAGGTCAACACCAGAGAGATGTTTCTTCAGGTACGAGTGCCAGTAGAGAAAAGAGGCGCCTTGCGTTTTTTGTGGTGGGATGAAGATAACTTGAACGAATCGGTGATAGATTACGGAGTGGCAGTTCACCCCTTAGGGGCGATGTCATCACCCTTTTGTGAGAACTATATCCTTCAAGAAACCTCATACCGGTATGGAGCTTTGGTTCACCGGTCAGTGATGGATAGTGTTAGCAGAAACGTCAGCGCCGGCTGTTACCCTGGATCGTTCGGTAAAGCTGAAGAAGCGGTAACACAATCAAGTAGCCTGACAGAATTGTTAGACGCCGGTGGATTCTTCTTCACAAAGTGGACATAGAACGCTTCGGAGGTCCTTCAAGCCAATTCGTACAGTGAGAAGGCAGAAAAGGTCCGAAATCTAAATGAGTCGCCGCTCCCAGCAGCGAGAACTCTAGGGGCACAATGCAATACGGCAACGGACCAATTCGTCTTCAAACAAAACTTCTTCGACCAGCCAGCTAAGCGAATTGGAGAATTATTTGGCCGAGGTGTTTTGAAACCGATAGCTGCGAGAATACCCACCGGTCCTGCAAACCCGGTGAAGGCCGTCCACCAAGGGAGATCATTCAAAGTTGGCGATGCAGCCATGATCTCCGAGGAAGTTGGTCACTTTAGCAAGTGGTCTTTGGACGTTGTCTTGGAAGCCGTTGACACTTCCGACGGGCTGATAGGAACTTAAAAAGTTAGGCAGTCAGGGGCAATGTGACTTGCAGTGTGAGCAACACCATTGGAAGCCACAGATTCAGTCGCCGTATAGCACTCAACTGCAAGTTTTGGACCAAGGAAACAATTTCTCGCCACTTTATCGTAACATACAATTGTATAATAACAATTACCTACACAGGTGCACAAGCGTATCCGCTTTGGTCAACCAATGAACTTTAAATGATTAAAACGTTTGTCGCCTATATTCAGTAGATCTTCACGATGTCCCGAGTGTAAAGCTATCGTTTGCCACCCGAGAGGCAGTTCCACAAGTTGTGATTGTTGCTTTTGCACATGCAAGTCCACTCATAAGCACACATATATGCACATGAAATGGAGTTGGCCCCACATTCCAAGGGCATGACATTGTCTTACGAGCCCCAGTTTTATTGTTGGAGATGATCCAGAGAGCGGTGATTGCAGTGGTTTCCTCGAGCACACATACTCGTCCACTCATTCTCATGCACAAGCGCGAATGGCAGTTCTCCCAACACTTATATCAAGGCGCGAATTTATCTCACGGGTTATTGTTTTTCTATTGACACTAATGAAAACGATTCCGTGTGCCATCACTGTCGTAATTTCTTCGCAAACAAGCAGGTACACATTCACGACTGCATTCTCGAAGAAAGCAGATAGACTTGGAGACTCTGCAAATCGCCCCTTTGCCTGTAGCCCGGTAGGAGCTCTTGCGGGCGGTGCAGATATACGTCTCATTGGCTTAACCATCGGGTTGCGCACAACCGAGCTTAAATGAGAGTAAATTCCGGATGTCAGCGGTAGTCGTACCACGCACTGACGTCCTGGCCTGGGTAGGTAGGAAGGACCTACATATATATTCTTAAACTTTTGAAACTGCCAAGATGGGGATGATTTCGGCGGGCGGAGTAACCAAGGGTTGAGAAAAATTCTCCGAAAGCACTGCAATATCGTGATTTTGTGGGATTTCTCACTTACATACATTATTAGCGTGCCTCATACAACTTACATTTCTGTGAACTAAACTTTGTTTTTTAGCGCACAACGCGCTACTTTGTTGTAGTTTATCTCGGACCTACGTGACTCACTTGCTTGTCTGTCACAGACCGCGTACTTGGTTCTAGGTTTTAGGTCCTGATGATCGCACACCTGAGGTTTGTATGAATGTCTCGACGTTGTTTATCCAATAGTTCAGTCGTAGAAATTACGGATCAATCTAATTTTGGTTGTGGGATTTGTACAATTTTGGCCATTGATTACCCGAAGCTTCTTGTACGGGCTAGTAGAGAGGACTCTGTGGGATCATTGGCACTCAAGAAAATAGCCCGGGTAAGGAGCCGCCGACCAGGCCTCCAGTCGGAGCCACCAGAACAGCCAAACGGAATTAACGCCCAAAATAATCAAGCTAATGGCTGCTGGTTCTAGCCAGAGAACGGCAAAAATGCTCAGGCAGCCAGAGGATCAATGTCGCTGCACAGTGGCCTGGAGAGTGGGCTATATTAATGATTGTACGTGTTCCTCGAAATTAACATGTCTGGACTCCCAAATACCAGCGTTCCCACCCGTCTTGCTTTTTTGGTCATGTTGAGGCTGCGACCACTTTACCATTTGCAATGAAGCTTCCATGACCTGTTTCATACTAGGTTGGGGATGCTATGGAATGAACAACAGTTTTAAAAGGATAGCCGCACGCAACTGAGTGAAAGATTACATGCTTTTGTTAGCGGCCCTTGAGACATAGCTGGCTGGGAGTGCCAAGAATATGCATAACGTAAATGGGGAGAAAAACAGGCCACAATCATCAGAAGGCTCGTACGGGGCTGGTGGCTGGGTTCGAGCAGGAGGGCGCTAGGCGGAATGCCGTAGACCGGACCGACACGGCTCTGCATGAGAGCCCCCAATATCCGGTTTTGATTATCAGTAGGATTTGCGCCTGCTATAGATCAGGCTTTTCGAGGCTAGTGACGTAAATACAGCACGCCTTGCCCATGATCGTTTCGTCCAAAGTATGCTCGAGACGATCCAAACAAGGCTGAAAATTGCAGTTGCTTGCGGCCGGTGTCGCAAGGTGGGTTATTTTGCCCTATTTTATGCACAGGAAAGAGCTATGCCAAGCTTTCCCTTATTTATGCCCACGGCTGAGGCCGCGGTCCGCATGAAAGCAAGATTGAATCTTTAGAAACGGGAGATGGAGTATCTGTGACACCTCAAGTGTAGGGAATTCCCGTTAAACCATGAAAAATACATGTGCTTGCGGCCGGCCGGGAAGCTGTGCAAGAAGTAGGGAAGCAAGGAATGGCCATTTAATTTGGCGATGTTCGTGTGACTCACTAGATGTTTCCTGTTGAAGGAGTAGCTGTGACAATTGATAGTGGTGATTTGACGGGGCTTATAGTTGGGAAAACTAATTTTAAAGGCCAAAGATTGCGGCTTGGGGTGGAAGATGCTAAGCTACAGTCTCACTGGAACCTGTTTGGCCGCCTTTATGCCGTGCACATTTCCCCTGTCCTAGACTGTTCGATCCCACTGTATCAGACAATGCATCGAGAATCTCACCGGGTTATTTTCAGCACCAAATGGCAAGTACCTTCTTGAGACCTGCTGGAAAGCGGGACTGACTTAGTTCTGAGTGCAGAGTGCAATCAGATTTACCAGAGGATACCCCGGAAAGTCCTAGTGGGAGTAGAGAAGCAGTTTTGAGACACACTATCAAGGGGAATAATTCAGCACAACCATAGTCCGTATTCCTCACTAGTGTTTAAACCACAAAAATTGCGTTTAATTCGTGTTTACATCTGTGAACTCGATCGTACCACAACTAAAGACACGTTCCTACAGCTACCAACCGAAGAGGTGGCGCGTCGTTGTCATTATTCGACCTGAGTTCTGGCTACTGAAAGTTACCTGTGCCCATGAGAGACAAAGAGAACACAGCCTTGTGCCAATGGGAAGTCTTTCAGTTTTTTGCTAGTGTTCTTGGTATGTGTGGCAAACTGGCTGCCTTCAGATGCTTGCTGTCCCAGGTCTGGAAAATCTGTATGGTGTTGTGGTGAGTGAGGAAAAATCTCGCAATAGCTTCAAAGGCGACTGACAAGCACGTTTCCAGACTTAGTGCGGTCCTGGAGAGAATCAAAAGGACGGGTTTGAAGCTGAGCGCAAATAAGCGGCGGACAGCACTTGAGAACGCGGTTTGTTTTGAGACATTGCCGGAAGTAGCAAACTGCTACCCCTACCCCAACAAAGCGGAGACGATTTGGAATTTCTCTTGCTGAAGCCAAAAAGCCAACTAAGATTGTTTCTCGGTCTGGCTGGTTGTGACGCCAAGTTTGCGCCAAACTTTGCCCGGAAAGCTGGTGTCCTGTTTCAACCATTGAGAAAAGATGAGAAGCTTGAATGGATGTCCGATTAGGAGACAGCGTTCAGAGAACTCAAGGAAGGTGCAATCAGTCCACGAAGCTGCTTAAAATACTAAAATAGTATGAGCAAACCGCCGTGGCCGTAGAATACAGTGAGGTCGGAATTGATGCGGTAATTCTACAACCTCCGAGGTGATAGAGTACACCAGCCGGTTGCTCATAAGCGCCAAAAGAAAACAATACTCCATGGAAGAGGAGTGCTTGGCCATCGTGCATGCATCGGGGAGGTGAGGGCAGTATCTGGCTGCTGCGACCTTTTGCAACGAAAACGGATCACAAGCCAACAACGTGGTTGATTACAGCACGAGATTAAAGGAAAGGCTGGCGCGGTGGGCACACCATCCCCAAGAATTCACCTTCACAGCCAGGTAAACTAGCGGTCGAGGAAACGAGACCTTTTGCATGCAGGGGGTGGCAAGCAGTTTGCTGGCATCCATGTGGAACACCGTCTACGACCCAGAAGGTTACCTTTTTTCCGAGGCTTTGCTTGGGCCTGTGATAGAGCTAGCGCGAGGCAGTGCTCACGTGTGAAAAAAGATTCTTCGAATAGTTGTTGCAAGCAGTCTTCTAGCCCACAAAGCGGCATATCGCTTAGGATTACATAAGGACTCGCCCCGATTGTCACTGAACCGAGAGGTCTTGACCGTGGCTCCGCCTCTACAGACCGTAGAGGCGCGGCAGATTTTTCATAGCTGAAGGCTGGATATTTCTGGTTCCTTACTCGTCGGCTCGACCGGACACAGGTACCTCACGAAGATGGTTGGCCACATGCCCGCTGGGTGGAGGTCGTTCCAGCACCGGATAAGAAGGACCATACGGTCCCTCGCGTACCCGAAGAGGTCTTCGCCACCAGGGTTCTGGCGTCGAATCAAAGTGGTCTTTGGACAAGGAGGAACAATAGGGAGTACGAACAAATATGAAGGTTGACTTATTATCCTCAGGTGAGAGAAATTCCAAAACGATGAAAGGGTGGCCAAACAACCACGAGAATGACTGTCAAGAACGGCTATAGGTGGTAGTACTCAGGTATAGCGCAAATAAATATTTAGCAGCTCTGGCGACAAACTGTGAACTGGCTTCTAGGAAAAGACCCAGAGTCCAACTGGAAGGATGGCTCAGAAAGGAAAACGATAAACCTCTAACGCCACGCGAAGGAAAACCTCTGAAAAATTGGCGGTAGAAGGAACGAGAGATTGTCAGAATCGAAACATGGCAGGGTAGGACAGACGAGGCCAGCCACTAGGAAGGAGGCGGTTTGTGCAGGGGGGTTTAGTGAAGTTTAGGAATGGTAACAGACCCGATAAGGACGGTCCGGGGCTGACATGCTCCCGAGGCGATGGAATGGATCATATGACATATTTGATACAAAAATTCTAGGTTAAAAATTAGTCAAAAACACCGGGAAAAAAGGGTCACGTGTGTGACGTGGCACAGAGATAAACCCGTTCCAGGAGTTTTAGAAGGAGAGCGAGTGTAGCGAAGAAAACTGGAGCCACAAAAAGATGCAAATATGAAGCCGGTCGAGCCAACGGTTGAGAACCACAGGCTGAGGAACAAACGGCGCATGTTAGAAGTATTCCACGACTGACAAAAAGAGGCATTTAAACTGGCAGAGAGGACACTAAGAGACCATCGTCATCCAAGGAGGTAGCCCGGGTAAGAAGCCACCGACCAGGCAGCCAACCGGAGCCACCAGAACAGCTAAACAAAAGTAATGCTCAAAATAACCAAACTAATGGCTTCGGGTACTAACCAGAGAACGGCAAAAATGCCCAAGCAGCCAGGGGATCAATGTAGCCGCATCGTGGTTTGGAAAGTGGACTGTATAAGTGATACGTTTAGCTACTCTGAATTTTTGCTTTATATTGGGGCTTCTGAGTACGCTTCCACTCTATCTTCAGGCCAAAAGTTCAAAGCGGGGACGCCAAAACTCTCGGTACTTGTTCGAATACGGCCGCTGCCCCTCTCATATATTCGACTTCCTTCTGGACGTCTACGCTGCGGGATGGACACAGCATGTCTGCACTCCAACAAGGCTCAACAATATTCTTGACTTAGTTTCCACTCATGGCCTCCTTTACTTGAGCCTCTCCATCA
Source organism: Fasciola hepatica (assembly GCA_948099385.1). Classification (NCBI taxonomy): domain Eukaryota; kingdom Metazoa; phylum Platyhelminthes; class Trematoda; order Plagiorchiida; family Fasciolidae; genus Fasciola; species Fasciola hepatica. The sequence continues at coordinate 5,623,275 of CANUEZ040000110.1, forward strand.
CACAAATCTCCCGGGTGGTGACCACAAAATTCTCGCTTGCCACTTCACTGTTAAGCATGAATCATGCCTACCTGAAGTAGTTGAAATTCAAAGCCAAACCGCCTGTAGACTAGCCAAACTGGGTCCAATTGCTCACTTCCTGCCGGGGCATTGACTAGTCCGACTTCTTCCTAACACCAAGCTCTTGAAGGACAGCTGATGTGTTCTATTCCAAGTTTCCCTCCTCCACAAATTGCCTTACCCCAACCTTTAGGCATATCAGAGCCAAGATTACCGAAATTGACAGGCTTCGACGAAAGATCTGTAAGCTCCAGAACTCAGTCCTCAGTAATCTAGTTTTCTGCCCGAGACTTAGAATAAGCAGACTCTGCCGTGATCTCTACGCATCAACCGAGAACAGACTCAGAAAACAAGAAAGGACTGCGCTACAACAGCCTCACAGTGCGAAGCTCCGCTCAAGACTGCTAAAATCTCGCAACTAACGGAGCTCTGAAAACAATATCCCACTCATCATTTGAAACGGCACCCACCTTGAGTAGCCAAAAGATATGGCGGAGGCTTTCAAATGCAAATCTACCATCCGATGCTCACACAGGACGCGATATCAACCATGACATTTACCACGGCCAAAATCAGAAAATTCCCTGCCAGCACTGAGCCCTCCTATCATCCACGGCCTGATGACATTTCATCTGTCCTACTTCGGTTTGGGGGACCTGATCCGGTACTCCTATTGCTGGTCCTCTGCATGATCCGGGGAACTAGTGCCCCATGGACCACACTTCGATTGTTTCCAAGATCATGGAGAGGATTGTGAAGGACCAGCTTGCAAACTTCCTGAAGTCTTCGAAGTCTTATTAACCCTGCTCAGCATGGGTTTCTAAAGTCCCGTTTGTGCCCCATGTGTAAGATGGACTTCCTCAATATAATCACTTCTAATGCAGACAGCAACAAGTCAATCATTGTCATCTTTCTTGATGCGAAAAAAGAATTCAACGGCGTATCTCACACTGGCTTACTGTCGAAAATTAAGTCCTATTGAGTCTCCGACCTCTTTCTGCCCTGATTATTTTATTACTTCTTCAAACGTTCCCAAACAGCCAACGTCAATAGGACATCTTTACTGCCGAAACAAATTACTAGCCGGGTAGCACAGGGTAGCATTATGTGCCCTTCCTTACTTCTTACACACCTAAATGATGTTTTTCAAATGGTGCTTCATGGCGTGACAGTTCTCTTTGCTGACTACAAAAAGCTAGTCTACACTTTGGGGAAAACTCACTGCCCTCGGCTCTCAGTGATATTCTGTCAGATTTGAAGCCTCCGGATGGATGGCGTACTCAGTGGCTGACGTATTTTTCGGCAGATGAGATCTCTCTTCAGTCCTGCGAATGCCAAGTTCCACCTGGCTATTTCGTAATAAACGGTTTGCCATTTCCCGCTAGCCACGTGGTAGGGGGCACGGGCCCGCATTACTCCTGTTCACTAACTTCCGTGAACAAGCACTGACCCAAATTGGCAAGGTAAGAAGGACGACTGTACTTACCCTTAGAACATACCGTACTCAGGAGAGCAAGCTCTTGATATTCAGGACAGGCCAGGTCGCTGTTAGAATACTGCCCCCTGGTCTCTACCTTGATACAAAAGGTTGACCGGGTCATTATAGAAAAAGTGCAACGCTCCTTTGCTGAAGATTACTTGGCCTTTCTTCCAATCTTAACTACAGAGCTGGGTGCAAACTGCTACGGAATGACCCTCTATGGTCAAGTCTTGTCAGGCTCAATCTTCCATTTTGCCCTCAACCTTCTGCTTTCAAAGTCCATTCATCTGATAACCCACTTGGTTTCTCTAGCCGTACTCTTTACTTCCACCGTGACAGAAAGTTCACAGTTACAACCCCCCAGTCTAAAATCTCAGTTGGATCTAGATATTTCTTGGTTATCTATCCTAGTTTCTGAAGTGAGCTTCCTGACTCACTGCAATCATGTTGCGCGCTAAAACAATATAAAGCAGCCCTAAGCGGACTCCCCGACTCATCTTCTGTAATCAGCTTGACCCGCAACAGCATAAAAATGCACCAAGCATATGGAGACTGTCCTGATTATCAGACCACAATGAGTAGCAATCTTCTGCTTCAGGACCTCATCTTATGACCCGTTTGATAACCCTGCATGTATATATATATATATGCTCTTTCGCATACGCTCAAAATACAAAATCGTTTAATACTATTTATCAGACCTTTGACTAATCCCAGTTGTACAGTTGCCAGTCTTAATAATCCTTCTGTATTGAGTAGAGTTGGCCCCCTCCCACCTCACTTATTGCTCTGCCAGTCCAAGTCCTACTGTCTTTCCTGATGTCAAGCTGATAACATTTGTATCCTTGCAGAAAGTGTATGCCCGCATCAGTTTCCAAACTTTGCCAACAACATTTAACTGGATATTTATCCAAAACGCTGATAACCTCTGGGCTGAGCCTGATCATGCGTCGCCTTTGTCTCCACCTTAGCACAAACCTACCAGTATACGCTGCCCATATACTTATCCTTATGACTGAGGCAAGTAACACTGGAATTTTCCCCAAGTGCACATTATTTGACCGACCGCACGAACTGTAACCTTTACATGATCCCAGCACCATGAACGATTTAGTCTCGACCTCTATCTGTGACCCTGAAAAGTAGCACCTGACAGACCCCTTATCCTTTCTGTAATCGTCACCCTAAGTCACATCACGCATAAGCGGCTTAATCCCCTCCCCTGCTATAAGACTGAAATATTAGAACCAACCTAACGCGAATCACACTTCCCCCGGATACCACACCGTCCTTCTAGGCATGACCGCCATAAAACCTTTGTTATCCAGTCACCAAAACAACTAGCAGACTGAGGGTGGCCTCGAGGTATCACAACAGGTTAAGCTGACAACACCTCGCTCGCATACAAAATGAAAGTCGCAGAACTCCGGCCTTGTCTGAAATTAGCCGTCAACTACGCGTTCTCTATTGCCGGAATCTTTTTGTATATCTGCTTCCCACATTATTTTCCTTCCATTTCCAATAGCAGCGACACCACCGATGTGAAAACGGCAGCAATTCTGTGGTTGCTATATTGCCCGGGGAAGAACAGCCAACCCTCACAATGGTGGACCCATTGATTTACTCGCAAAAATGGCGGGCTGAGGAGAAATGGGAAGTACGTCCTAAGGAGTAGGCATGTTCTCCCTCCCCCCTGGAACCAAAAATGAAAAACAACAAGAAAAAACACTGGAGTACCAAAAATAATTCCGGCTGCGAAGGATCAGATTCATGCCCTACGCTTCCCCAATAAGGGAGGAATTCTCCGTTACAGCCATGACCTGATCCTGCTTATGGGGTACCCAAAAAGCAAATGAGTGCATGAGCTAAGCCCTCAGCATTGCTGCCTGTTCGTGTGCGGGGTCACAGCTTGCAGAATGAGCTCTCCACATAGAAACCAACTTGGCCTCTCTCAGTTCAAACCCTCCCGGGTTCCTCACTCCGTATCCGACCAGCGGGCTGATGCCACATTCCGTAGCCCATGCCCGCTTTCCAAAGTTTCACCGTGTGAAGTCAGCTATGGTTAAAATCTTCCTTGTCCATACATAGGTGGGCCATCGCCAGCCCTTGCTTGTGCCCAAGAATAATATCAAAAAGGAACCTTTCTGGGGTCTACCCTGGATACTCACTCGTAAGTGGCTTGTGATTCACCTGGGTTTCCACACATGTACGTCGTTTTTCTCAGAGCTCAAGTAAAATCAATATGTGGGCATCTTACGAGGTAGCCTCAGACTCCATTCTCCGAAGACCCTCAAACTGCACAGGGTGTAAAACTTCCTGAACCCTTACGTCGAGAATATAAACCACCCACGGTAGGCTCTAGCCGCCAAAGATCGGGAAGCACCGAAACGCACAACTGGTGCTCATACGTTTCGGAAAGCGGGAGCGCAGATAGCCACAGTCCTCTGGAACCCTATGTCATGTCCTCTTTTAGCCTGGCTATCCTCCCAACAAACAACTAGTCTACTTCTCTACTTCCACAGGCACACGACGGGCCGTCGACCCAACATTTTACCGGAGAAAGTAAAAATGTCGGCAAAATGTACAAATAAAAACTACCCTTAACCATGGCGCACTCCGTATGGTAGATGCCACTAGCCAACCCCCAAAATATGACCGGTCTCCCTCAACCGTCTGAGGCAAGCTTGTATACCAATCCGTCGCCCCAGATTCATACGCCTGAAACTTATTTTCCTACGTCGACTTCGTCTCCATTGCTTGCTACCACAACCCACAGCTGGAACTTCTTCCAACCTAATGGCCTTCCCATATATTCTAGGCCTTGGTTTATACCTTCCTTCCAATTGTAATTACCTGGTTTCTGATAAAACCTTAATCATAACCTGAAGCTGGAACATCTTCCAGACTGCCATATCCTCATGCTGGGCAAATATCGGTCCGCTAAATGGTGCTACCGGATTACCGCTCTGATCTGACGGAAAGATTTATCGGATTGGACTGTTTTTCTCCGCTAGCCGTTGCAATATGGAACCTCATTCATCGGTGTCCACGGTGATCACGATCCTACCACTCGGACTACAAGCCCTCACTATCCTATTTTTGCTTGGTACTTTAGCCATTTTCTTCATGAACATCAGTTGAATCTGGTGAACCCGCCCTTGCTTAGGCCACAATTTGTGACCTGCCACCAGCAGAAATCGAGATCACTATGGAAAAAACACCAAGCTCCCTCCTCTGGCAGAAAAATGGCCGTTTATTCCTTTATTGTAACCGTAGAAATGTTTCGTCCCACACACAGGCAACCTCCGTTGCAGCCACTGGCCAGGTTCCCTCCAAACCACAGGAAAAGGTAATATCTTCAAAATTCGCCCCATCTTACGATCTCCATCCTCCAGCCCCAGCTGACTGTTTATTTAGCGGCTCCATTTTGAATTTCCCGGGCGAGCATCCGACTATCATCTATGCTGCTCAAACAGCACATCACACTCCATGTGATTTACTTGTCCTTCTGTCACCTTCGGGTGAAAAGTCTTTCACTCCGTATAGTCATGGAATTATCTAAAAAGAATAATAGTTATAAAGTTGTCTGACTTACTGGCAATTATTTTATAGGTTCCCTTCTTCATTAGGTAATTCAAACCAACTTTCTCCCGGCTTAGGGGTTTGTTCAAATGACGTCTGCGGAGATAAACTTATATGTGCACCGCTGATACCACCGTTCTCTTTGATGACCCAATGCTGGTTCCACCCTCCTCCAGAACTGGTTACCAGCTGGTGAATCTCTCCCTCCAGTCTTCGATACGGAATCTTCAGATATCCAGTAGGTCCACCTGCGTTTTTCTTCTACATAACTTCAATTTTCTTTGATCTCTCTCCCTCTCTCCAGAATTGGTTGTTTGTACAATCACCATATATACTGCATGTTCCACAAATTATTAATGCTTTTTAGCGGTACGCGCATGGCTGAGTCACAACAACACCCTGTTACCGAAACAGAAACTGATTTCTGCTAATCTGGTTGAGCGTACTCTTTTAGCTCATCCATGCGCAGCCTAGGTTCCTTGTACTGTTGGTATCTTGCTTGGATCCTACTTCCGTATTCTGTGAATATTTTGTGTTGCAGTGTAATGATGTAATCCTTGATCATGCCTTGCTCATGTGGCTTGATCGCATTCAAGACATATACCGTTTTTATTAACAGTACTGTACGTGTTCCACCAACTTGAATTTTCTGGCGGCCGCTTACCAGAGCTATCACCGGTTGGGCCTTCTTCGTCACAACAAAGATCTCCAAAGTCACAGAAACGCCGCCTACCAAATTGAGCGTTTTACTAAGACTCCACTGCTACATTACAGGCCCTGTAGTGTCCTGTTTTTATTAGCCACTCTACGGTCGCCAAGAATGTTAGCCTCTACGAGCAGTGAGTAAACCGATTCTCTCTACTTCCGAACCCGGAATTACCGAAATTCAACGAGCTTGATCCACCAGAAAGAGAACTTTCACGGTAATTATTGCGGTACCTTAATATGGAAAACAACAAATCAAAACTTTGTAAATCGTGCTTGGCTGTGTACATTCCCAGGCTAATCGTAGGGATGTAACAGAACCAATTTTGCTGAAAGAACCAAGTGTCCAAACAGTTCGCTAGGAGACAGAAAATTAGGCCGGTAAGGAGAGAATATAGAAAGGGAAGGGCTAGTCACATCCAAGGAACTAACCGAATTTAATGAACCTGTGGCCAAAGGCGATTCGGTAAGACACGTCAGCGGCCGTAAAACTGCCCCGAGGAAACTCCTTCGAGTTTCATTCCGTCTGGTAGTTACTACCTGACTCGGTAGTGAGTTTTTATTCGCCTTTCACACAGGTGTGCTTTCATAACAACAACCAATCTGCACCTAACTGAACAATTAAGATTAGTTTATGGTCCATGTGCACCCTATGGGTCGCAGTTTCTCGCTGATCAAATAATCAATCAGAATGCTAAATCGTTTGAATAATAAACTGCTACCAATTTGGAATGAGACCATAGTACAGGTGTGAAATATTGACATGAACCGTCATTTATGGGAAGCTTTTCCGCTTCACTGAATGGGCAGGTTATGGTTGGGTCACAGTGACTTAGCACCGCCTACACCCCCCATATTAATTGCGTCGATTCATGTGGCCGGCTCATCAGCGTATCGTCCCTGATCTAAACATGGAAGCTAGAAGCAAACGGGCAGGGTAGTGGCTGCAGACATGTTCAGCTGTTTTCATCGGTTTTTCAAGCAACAGCAATAAAGGGGGGACCCAAATGGGTAAATGTTTTCCCAGCCGAAGATTCGCAAACTACATGTTAATCGAAAATGGGCCTAGCTATTTGGTGAGTAGCCGAACCTTGCCGAACACGGCCGAGGCGTGGACCACATGCCAAGGGCTCTCTGAGGATGACCAAGGGCAACCGGAGCTGTACTGCACCACGGCTGCCCTGAGACATGGTCCGCAAATGACAGAGCAGGTGAGTCAAAATGGACAACTGCCCCATCGACTTACTCTTTCTTCATCAGAAACCAGCCACCCAACACTGTTGGCATGCCTTGCTGGAGCTTCAAAGAGATGGACGTACGTTGTCGCCGCCCGACGTAAAAAACACCATTTTTGGCCTGAGAGGCACGCGGGTACAACAATGTTGGCCGGGTGCACCGGGAGAGCGATCAACGATATGAAGTAGTAACAACCCACTGCAGGTTAAACCCTACCAGACCGACCATGACGCACAGCCAAAATCGGATCAGATAAGTAGGATAGGAACACGTGCTTCAACAAAACAATGGAAATGTTCCTTAAAATGTAAAACATGACAAACTTTCACAAACAAGGAGTACTACACGCAGTCAGGTTAACCACTCTACTCTCCAGCGAATATCGTTTGCGCAAGCCACGCCACAAGCACCCGCAGGACGTGCAAACCAGAGCCTCTCTAAAAAGCCCATCCTTTCAAGACCCGCACTTCGCCCACAGACCCTAGAGGTCATTGGTTCCTATGACAGCTATGGCTAACTAGGGGAACCATATCCCCGTTTTAAAACCTTCTCTTTTCACCATCTGTGTCTCTCTCGCAACACTTTGGTATATCCTGCTCCAGTGTCTGACTCAGGCACGGGGGTCCCCGGCGATCAGCGGTAGTTTCATTACCGCAAATTGCCATGAACTTGCTCGCAGTCAGTACTTCAAAGTCTTTGCGATGATCTTTCACTGGCCTGAGGGGGCGATGGCTGAGGATTCCCTCTACTTCTATCAAAAATGTCGCTAGGCCTTCTGCCATACGACCATGGGCGGTTGAATACAGCGCTAGGGGCACCGAAAGTATCATGCCTTCCTGAACTCCACCGCCGTGACTAGCTTCCGATAGTCCGAATCTTCATTCGATATCACAATTTAATGGAGACCGATTCATTAAGTTTCATAACAACTCCTGAATAAACCTCTTAACTTTCCACCAAGTCCTCTTAAAATTGCTGCCGCTTTCACCAAATAGAGCAAGTGGTCGACCTCTTCTGGCCGTGAAGGGTATCAGTGCCTGTGAGGAAAAATTACTAGACCAGGAGTGCACAACTTCGATGTGCGTCACTCTCATTCTATAGGCGAACAAACAATTTCGCTGTTTCTCTTCGGTCCCACCGTGCTTGAAGAAAAACGGTCCAAAGTAGCCCAGTGTCACGTAAGCGAAGCCATAATCAACACTTTATTATGTTAAATCGATGGAGAGGCTATTTATTGTGTACGCGGATGCTGTGCCATTCGGTGACTGTGCAGGCATTTCCAGAGAACATGTCGAACACCCGTCCTGCCCTTTACAATCCAGAATCCATGACGAACATTCCATAGAACTTGGCAACAGCCAACATAATCCCCCATTTTACGATAATGTTTATCGAATAATTCAGTGTTTCTGTGCTCTTTTGACGGAATGATAGGATGCTTGGCCTCCTAAGACAAACCGGCTCAAGCTGATTGTCCTCCAATACACAATAGCACAGCTGTCAGAATGGGATTCAGATTCCTTATAGAGCTGCGTGTAAGGTGGTCCTCGGAGTTACTACCTGGTTCTCAACTCCTGAACCGGTAAAGGACCGACTCGCAATGGCACCTCATTTCGTTCTTTGATTGTAGTCAGAAGACATTGCTTGTACCATAATATCCACGCGAAACTCCCCAGTAACGAAGTTAAAAACGAAGAGCGCCCGAAGTATGTCTGAAGTGAGCTGTAGTTTATGGCACAGGACACTGCACGCATCTTCACCTCCAACAGCTCAGGTCGCACTTTAGTAAAAGCTCCACTTTTAAATTCAGAAATTCCTGAGTACCGCAGCACTTCGGGCCTCAAACCCGTGGCCGGCGGTCCTTGTCTTCCAGTAGCAGTCTCGAGAGGCAGGGTCTGCCGGGGTCTCTCGTCCTGGTACTTGACTCCATTGTGTGGGAAGCGAGCAGGCATGGACCTTGGACACTCTGTTTGCAAAAGGCGTAGAGGAGTGCCCCTTGCAGCCCTTCAAGTATTAAAGAACTACGATAGAATCGGTCAAATAATAAACGTCATCCAAATTCAGACCCACCTTCTTAATCGTTTCTGCTATTCGCAAGGCAGCAGTCAGCTCCAAACTTGGTACGGAGACAATTTTTAGAGAACTCACGTGCGAATTGGCAAAAAAGTGTACATATCTAGACTCTGAGGTATCGGATAAAAGCCTAAAGTAGGATGCTGCCCCTTGGCCCGCTTTGAAAGCATCGCAAAATAAATGTAACCCAACATCCTCCTTTGCTTTCAGAACATCATTTGCGCATCATCGTGGCTTTCATACTGATTTGATCCCTTCCGCAATACACTGCACGCTTTTCTACTTTGCTTTGGTATCCAAGCCCAGTGGTTTAGCCAAACCAACCTTCTACCGGCACAGATGTTGGAACCATTGTTTCATCGGTACAATGAAAGTACCAGCCCAACCCAACGAATCACAGACGGTGGCCGGGAGTGCCAACGCAGCTCTCTTGGCTGTTGGCCGGCGTCTGACGTGAACATGATAATTGAAGACGTCCAGCCTAACATTCCAAGCCGAACCAAACATCCCCACAATCGGCAACGGATCCCATTTGTTTTATAACGCTGTTTCCCCCGTCAACGGAAATGGCTTTTGAAACCGCTTGCTAGCCACACGTTCACTCGGTTAGCCCAAACCTACTGAAACCCAATGACCACGCAATCTTTCCACCAAAAATACCGCTTCTGCAGCGTTAATAACGGAAGTTACACTCATCGGCATAGAAATCCATCTAAAAAACTCGTAGTACAACTTACGAGAACTAGTGCCCAAACGAAGTGACCATCATCTCCAGGTCAAAACTCGCACAAAATAGTAATGAAACTACTCCAGGGGGGAGCTCTGACATTCTAAATTCTTTCAGCCCAGCAGCGTCACCATCAGACCACTCAAGAGATCAAAGAGCATCTTGGTCTTTTTCGGGCATCGTTACTTGTAGGAGCGTATTTTCATTATCGGCAGGAAGGGCCACATGTTTTTGGCGAAATCTTAGAGGTACATCTACCGAACTCGGAACTAAACTATAACCTTGCAATAATTCAGCCTCAGAAGATTCCCCTTAGTACACTGTAGTGAGAGACAACTTGAACCCTTTCCGGCTTCCCATAATTGAGCACTGCTTGGAGTGGTGTACAAGGTCTCACTCGCCCATAAACTTTGAGCTTGCCTAGCGCCCGTACCACATCTATTTCAAAGTTGCCTTCAATAACGACCGTATTTTTGCCTTTCAGCGCGGGATCCTTGAAAAACCCAATTTCAAACAAAAGCAAACGATAAGAAGTGATCAGTCAGTTGCAAAGCTTCACGGGGTTGCTGTCCTTTCATGGCGGCGCAGCACTAAAATGCCCGTTCTCAAGCCGCGAAGATCCCCTTAGAACTTCGACAGACTCTTCGTCCCCCGTGGACTGTGAAGCTTCCAGCGGATTACTGTCATCAAACTATTTATCATAGGAATTTTTGAGGTAGTCCTCAAAAACCTGCAGACCGAGGACGGCACAAGCTCTAGATGCACTCGAACTACCTTTATCCGACGGACCTCGGGTGACCGGCCCAAGGGAGTGTGGTCAGTGTAAGGGTCCCTCCTAGAACTCCTTATCCCTTCTGAAATCCCTTGTGCAGAAGGAACGTCAGAATCGACTACCACTCCGATCACTGGGCTTGAGGTAGCTGCCAATGCTATTCCTGTCAAATGGCCCGACTTTGACAGTGTTTCCTGACTGGGCGCCGTGAGTTGTACTTCCAGAAATGAGGGAGCGGTACGGGCGCTCTTTAGTCTGACTACCTCATTACCGTCCGAGGACTTAGGATTAAACGACAGTCTTTTAAAACCCCGAACGGTACTCCCGATGGGAGCGTTCGAATCAGTTTTGGCTGTTTCTCTTACGAGACCCAAGAGCTCAAATAAGTCAGGGCTGATGGGGGTAGCATCTGCACCATTTTCGTGCTGCGCTCTAGAGCTTAAGGCCTCGTTTAAACCTCCGATATTGACCGACACAACTCCCAAGCTAACTCAGAGACCCCTGGGAAGTAGTTGACAAGAGGCTTTGAGGACCGCAGCGGTGCTCATTCCAAGAAACGAACGGCGATTCCAGTGATTGCAACCCTCTTCTCCGTTGAACCTTCTCAAATGACACCTATCAGCAAGGTGCCCTAAGCGTAAGCGAGCAAAACATGATTTGACTCAAGACGCAAACTCCCAGTGGTCTTCAAACCGCAACCCTTGAAGCTCTTGACAGTCCTCTGGACTGTCTGCCACGACACTTAATACAAATATTACTTTATTTGGGATAACCCCAAAGTGTGCTGCAGTGCAAGATCAAACGGTAGAGTTAAAAGCTAAATCAGAGTTTCGGGAGCATTGCTCAATTGTGTGCACGCCATTGAATGTAAGAGAAAGCACTTAAGCCAACTTTTATGGCGGCACCCTGCGAACTTAAGCTGAAGGTCAGGTGGCCGAGCCCGCCGAATTTAGGTGGATTTGATTGTGAGCAGTAAAGACATACACAAATCCTACGGAAAGTAGACTGTCCTGAGGGAGGACCAGACTAAGTTGACGGATATTTGGTTATCTTGTTTGCTTCCAGAAGAAAGGAATACAATGCATTTACATGAAAATGGAAACTGGCGGTAAATCGATTTGTGATGCGTAACCACTAAAGTAGCAAAAACACAGCCGGCGAAAATGATAAAGCGACATGTAGGAGTCTGTCAGTTTGCTCTTTAAAAAGGAAGGACTGCTTGATGACGCCAGGACTGAAGTCTGCGGTACAGGTGCTTATCAGATGTTCACATGTGGGACATTATGCCTTGCACGATGAGAATATAACAAAGCGACAGCTCTGAGTAGGCGAACGGCGGAACTGACAGAAGAAGCAAACAATCACAGAAACATCGAGTATAAGGAATCTCTAGATATCTATTTCACAGTGAAGAATATCGTTTGAAGATTGTGGTGCGGAGGTGAATGGCAACAATAAATGCGTCATATTTCGAATATATCAGCAAAAGTAGCAAAAATAGGTGAGTTTTATCTTGGGGAATGGTTAAGCTTACGAATGGGACTGATTAATAGTTAAGCTTGGAAGCAAGCACGATAGAAAGTTGATGTTGACTGGAGAAGGCAGCAGCTTGTTCGTAGCATCCTATCCCCGGCCGTTGCTAGTGAGTGGGCCTATAGTGCCCTGACAACCAACCCAAAAATCACTTATGGAGGCTGGAGGTGCGATCCACCAACCCAGTGGCGCCCTCTAATCGTTGCAAACGTCCTGCACGCCCAGTGTGCACCGGCAAAAGCGGTAGATCTGACCGCGCCCCGCACCGGCAGGATTTGTGCAGGTGATATTGGCTAGACAATATAACCGTGGTGATGGAGTAGTGCGGGAATTAGCGACCACGTTGTCTCCCACTACCTCAGTCGCCAAATTGGCTAACCAAGGAGGCCGCTTTGACTCGTACGGACAGAGACTCAAGTGGAACCTACCATGGCAACTGAGACAGAAATCCAACCACACAACAGGAGATACCCTCAATTGCTTATCAGATCGTTCAGCATTTTCTAACGCAACCAACACGAATTCCAGCTCACGCGCATGCCGCTAACATACAGCCACACTCGGCTGATTGACTGACACATACTTTGCCCTGCCAGATGAAACTTACGCATTCGATGTAGTACGTTACCAGAATAACACGGAAGGCAAATGCGTCATCACATACATATATATTTGTCATTGAAGCAGCATAACGCTGAAGTCCATGCGAAGATTTTCCCACTTTATTATCCGTTAACACAGGTTATCTTTTCTCCGAACCGTAGCCGGCTGGAATTTGACTCTCCATTTCTCGAAGACCCTCCAGTTGCGCCTTCTCATTTCTGAATAGTATATGTTACTGGCCCTGAATCTAAACTCACCTTTTTATGGACTGCTGTTTCTCCCACATCCACCGGTGTTCACTTTCACGAAACTGGCCTCAGGTCCCCCTGCTTCAAATCTCATTCCGTTTACAGAACTCCGGTAAATCCGTCATTCAGGGTCCGCATTGTCTTCATGGATCGCTATCCTCTTCGCATGCGTCGATTTTCCACCCTTTTTTTCTTGTTCAAAATTTATTCCATCTGCAGAACCTCAGTTGGCCTCTGGTTTCCTGGGCTTGCATCATTCTTGTTAATAATGCCTCCTTAGCGCTGCGCTAACGATTTTCTCGATATCTCCACCGCGCACCACTGCCTGATCCGGATTCGAAACCGGTTTAAAACTGCCGCGCAAACCATTATCAGAATGGTCCATTCAAACTTTTCCTGTCATTGTTTTTTCATCTCTAATACTCTCGACTTTCATACTGAGAATATGTGAACATTTCATCTTATTGAGTAACGTGTACACCATGATCATGCTTTAACGCGTGCGTCTCGACCATGGCCGAGAAATATACCAATAAAAAAAAAAAATAATAGAATGGGACTGATTAATAGTTAGGCTTGGAAGCAAGCACGATAGAAAGTTGATGTTGACTGGAGAAGGCAGCAGCTTGTTCGTAGCATCCTATCCCCGGCCGTTGCTAGTGAGTGGGCCTATAGTGCCCTGACAACCAACCCAAAAATCACTTATGGAGGCTGGAGGTGCGATCCACCAACCCAGTGGCGCCCTCTAATCGTTGCAAACGTCCTGCACGCCCAGTGTGCACCGGCAAAAGCGGTAGATCTGACCGCGCCCCGCACCGGCAGGATTTGTGCAGGTGATATTGGCTAGACAATATAACCGTGGTGATGGAGTAGTGCGGGAATTAGCGACCACGTTGAGAGGGATCCCGGAGAACAAAACCAATGAGAGGCAAAAAATGACCGGCGGGTATCAGATTTCTAGCCAGAAGTATGCACCAGGTGTTTCCCGGTATTATCTCCGGATCATTCCAAGACATCAAAAGGGAGATGCTCTCTGGTAGGTGTCTGGAAACAAAAAAAGAAAGACGCGGTGTGGACTGCTTCCAGCTGAGGATCAACGGTCGTCGTGAGATGGAGCGTCTAGTAGTCTAGACAGGGAGACCACTTCGGGAAGAATAAGGGCTATGAGCTATTGGGGACGGGTGAGAATACGAAAATAATGACAGCGATTATGAATAAGCATGCTGATTTGGAGATGAATGGTGGCTGTCGGTATTGGGCTCAGGGTTGGAATGCCAGTGCAAAACAAACAATGGGAATGGGGCAGATGTGGACCAAACGGAGGGAATTAAGTGTGATGGAGACAGATAAGAGACGTTGAAGGACGTGAATCATGGAGAATCTGTCAAGAGCAGTGTCAGTGATGTAAATCATTGTGTGGGTTACTAATATGCTGACGATGGAAGAGGCGTATAGGGCAGGTAATATTGGTGTTGCATAAGAAGTTACCCGGGTCATGCTTCCTTTAACCGTTCGAAAATCTAGGTTGCCCCCATAGGCTTGTTCCAACGTGGTGCACGTGCGTGGCAACTGTGGTACTTTGGCGCCACCTAGAAACTTTCGGGGACAATTTTGAATCAATCTGGCGTCTTGCTGGTGGAATAGACACAAAGCATACGGGGGGGGGGCGGAAAATAAGAACAAAGATCAAGCGTTGTTGAATGTCAGGAATGCTGCGCATGGGGAAATTGGCTTAAGGGCGTTTGCAAACGGCAAAAGTGCGGAAACAACACATCGCGGTACAGGGAGGAATTGACACCGGAAGGGATAGGGGGCAGAAAACGAGTCATCAGAAATGGAATATATGATGGATAAATACACGTTTACAAGCCGGAGCAGAACAAGATGTGTTAAGTTTTTATCACCTCGATCGGAGGGGCCCCGGACTATCGGGGTTGGCGACTGATGAATGAAACGCCTAGGCAGGTGATGGCTGCTTCCTAGGGGGGACTTTGTTGGGACTGCCACTGATGACGGGTCACTTCATCAGTTAACTGAAAGGTAACTGATTTATGATATGTGCTGTGCCATTGATAAAATGCTAATGTGCTGGACGAGACAGCCATAACTGAGGAACAGGGTAGGTGAGGGCGGAGCAAACATCTGGACTCTGTGGACAGAGGCAACCAATTGCTGGTAGACAGAATTCCTGTTAAGAATCAGGTAGCATAGCTTCGGTGCCTGGGCGGCCTTGCGAAGAGAACCCGGTAATCCTTAGCCGGTCTGGAGGGCGATAGTAGGACTGTGTTCCTGCAAGGCCAGGCAAGCAGATGGAATTTGCGGTTACCAGCAATAAGATGTTGCGAACCAGTACGGAATTGAATCTGCATGATGACTATCCTGATGCATTGCCGCCAAACGATTCATTGCTCCGGCGGCTTTGAAATAGAGAAACGGAAGTGGACTTGGTCTGGGAGGTGTTTTGGCTGGGATTCATACCCAGCAGAGTGGCAAATTTAATACAGAAGATGAACGACAGTACTCGAAACAGACCAACGAGAATAGCGCGAAGATGGAAGATGGTGGTAATGCCTTCCATGAAAATGAGGAATATAGAATGTTGGAGCTTCAAGGGTCCCAAATACCTACCAACACGTGTTGTTCCTAGAGGAAATGTTCTGAACACATAAGCAGTGGCGCGAACGAAATTCTTGGGCGTAGCAGCCAAAAACGGTTTCAGGGCGGGCAAAGACGTAAGCGGTTACTCCAGGGGCATCCAGGCGAGACTGGGCTGCTTCGAAACGAACTGAAATGAAGTAGTCCACTTTATTATCACAAGAATTGGAAAAAAACTCGGGAGGAAAGAAACGTCCAACGACAGAAGAGAGAACTACAAAGTTCAAGAATCAAACTGTGCTGGCGCATAACTCGGTGTCTTTAGGGCTTAGGCTAAGATAGTCAGAAAGACCGTGGTGCAGAAAATAAAGGGGTGAATGACTCTTAATTATGTGCTATGGCACACTGGCGATCCGGTCAGTATCAAATTTTGTCCGGATCAGGCTCCTTCTCACATGTACCGCTGAAGCACTGAAATTCACAAAGCTTACATTAGTGCTCCTGTTACCTACCTTCTCCCTGGGTTTGAGGGGACTTACAGTAGTAAGCCCCAGCCTATGAACTCCCGATCTAACCGGTATATTAAAGAAGAAGAGTTATGCACATCTCATGAGACGCCACTTGTTGAGTCCAGGCTGACTGTCCGCAAGAGAGTGTCGGTGTACACCTGGGGACCTTCCGACAGGCCTAAGTCCAGCAAACCCAGGCACTAAGTGGCCCTTCTCAAAGTAGCACTGTTTGCTGTTTAATTTCTGTCGGGGTTTAGAATTGATAAATACTCTCCTTTCCTTTTTGGTGCTCAGGGCTAACGAGACGCGTGAGTTATCGAAGCGTTTGCCCATTAGTCGTGAACCGAATAATGCTATGCCTGTAGCTCGAAAACCAAAGCCGCTAGCCACAGGGATCTCTGCGAATCTGCAGAGCAGAGAGTAAAGGACGAGTGTAATACTGGTGGTCAAAGCAAGAGCCGCTAAGTCCGGTGCGGCGAAACAAAGTTTACGTATTAGTTGGCAAAGAATATAGTGGTTTCTAGAGATGGATGAAGCTTTGAGGCGCAACCTCTATCGTAGAAGGCTGAGATAAATGTATTGGAAGCGCTAAACTGGGACCTTGTTTGTTTTTCCTGGAAAACAGTTCACTCTGTTGGAAGAATCAGAAAAAAGATGGCATTACCAACAAGCAGGCGGTTGATAACCACTAGTTCATCTTGTGCTGAGGGTACAAGAAAAGGATTTGGAGTGGTACCCTTATTCGTCTGCAGGATTGTTTTCATGTCTCCACAAATGCCCCGATGTTTCTTGTTGGTAACTTGTTTTTCCTTTCGTTGAGGTGCTAAGCCGTTGCAGCGGGTAGCCTTCCGGTAATGAAACTGCCCATGTAGCCAGGAACGATCTGGGCGTGCCATTGCTTCCACTTACGCTCAGAGGGTGGGTGGTAGTGGCCAAACTTCTCTGAACCCCACCATTTATTGTGGACGAACTGATCGTGAAAAGAGGAATACTTGACCGAAGAAACTCAGAGGTTCAAGGTGCACAAATGCAGGAGTGATTAGTTTGAGCGATCCGACGTGCAAAGTAAACCAAATTGTGAAAATTGGTTTTGACTTAAGATAAGCAATAATCAAGATAATGAAAATTCGCTCATTATTGGGTATAAAACAAACGGTGTCGACAAAATTTACTGGTTTTTTGCATGACCCGACCACGGCTGTTTAGTTGTACGAGAGCTTGAGATTTGCTGAATCCGTGCTTTTTGGTACTTTAGATCTAGTTGAAATGTCACTAAGCCATAATCACCGAAACATCAACTATCCGGCTTGCTTACCTCCAATGCCGTGAATAATTGTCCTGTTTACCTCTGCTCGCCGATAGAACTCCACCGTTACAAATTAGAAGCAAGCCATTTAAGGTGGTTGCCGGTCCATTCCTGAACCCAGCAACATAAACACTAAGGGAAGATTGTTTGTGATTCATGGAGCCTCAGCAAACTTGGTGACAAAAGCTCTTCGTTCATTGTGTGTTTATTTGGTTAGGCTAAGGGCAGCTCACGGACCGACAACAGCATTCCCTCCAGTACCCCACCGAAATGGACGGAAGATAATGGGTCGGAGTGCCTTTGGAAACCTCTTGGTACCATGTGGTAATGATTTATTCCATGATCACGTCCGTTTGGGGCCCCCTAAACGTGAGAACCGTCCTGCGAAGATAGTTCCATTGTCACTTTACACCTTCTTTGGTGTGCTTCATTCACCAATGAGGCCCATCAACACCATTATAAAACAGTAAGCTTCAGGACTGGCGGCGACTTTTAGATGCACCTCGCGAGATTGTAAACCAGTGATCAGATGTCCTAACCTCATCTACGCGCTTTCAGCAAGGCAGAAAAATGGAAACAAAAGTTATCAGCGGCTAAGAACGAGGAACAGAGTCATCCCATACTCTTTATGCTAAGTGGAAGTGGCTCCAGCACTTGAATTTCAGCGGTAGCCTTTAGCTCCCGGCAGGCAAGCTGCAGTCTGATAGCATGTCGCAGAGCTGTTCTTCTCCACTGCTCATTTCGTTTGTTCAGTGGAAGCTTGGATGTGTTGTACCATTGTATTGTTCAATCCTGTGATGATGGCTGTCAATGACCCCGAGCACTACATTATTACTTGGAGATATCATACGGTGCCTGAAATAGGAGGGCTAATGAGAACGGCCAAACCTACCGATTACGTGTAACATCTTGGACTGTTGGGGGCCTGGTGGCTGTGGTGCACTGTATGATGTGCACCCTAGACCAAACTCCAGGTGTTGAACTATGCTGCCCTACGCCCCTCTCTGCTATGTTCAAGGCCGTTATACTCTAGCGTCGACGGCTCCCCCGTGCACAAGAATGCTATTCATCTCTTTAAATGCATCACCGACAAGCAATCAACAAACTTGGTTGGCCGCTCCTGGGCCCTAAACAATCCTGGCCGTCCGAACGAGCAGGATGGCAAAATACATACCAGGGTTCAAGCGGGACAAAATTTTTTACTTCCACACCTTAAGAAATTACGTCATCGTGGGCAGCTTTGAGGAGTGAGTTCTCGACCGCACTCAGAAGCATTGGACCTGCGAACCACTTCTTCAAGTCAGCTTAATCTCTTATCCCATTCAAAGCTAGATCCTTATGGTTGCCCTCAGACTCTGAATGTCTTCACTGCAAAAAAGTGGCACACTCACAAATAATTCGGAGTTGAATTTTACGAAATCTCCGAAGCGCCTAAAGTTATTCCTTGCGTAGTGTAGGGCAATCAGTGAATACATCCGGTAAAGCTTCCCCCCAAATTTGTTCGGTCGACCTCTCATCACCCATTCACCAAATCTTACCGCTAAAACAGCCGTGGACAGCTATAGCCGGGGAACGGTCACCAGTTCAATTGGCGCCACCCGGAGCCTACAGAACAGCAGGATAAAGTATGCCAGCCCCTTTCTCCGTGCGTTGGTGACTGCACCGTAACCAGATTCGGAGCATCATAGGGCACGTGAAGTTCACTTTAACCGAAGTACTTTTCATCTCACTTCTGTGAGCCCGCGGGGGCTTTTTATTTGCGGAAGGTTTGTTCGCATTTTTTCTACTGCGCAGGACCATACTGTATCAGAGGCTTGTCTCTCCCTGATAATTTCAGAGCCCCTGCAACGGCCATCCGTCAGTGGAGCTCTGAGGCGCCACTTGGCCTACTGAATCAGACTGCCTTGAGAAGCTGTATAAAATGCCTTTTCTAGCTGTTCGTTTGGTAACTGGCTTAAAATGAAAGCTCTAAGCATCCTTCTCATGTCTTACTTCATACTAAGCCCCTTTTATTGGGCACGGTATTCTGGTGGTAGCTGAGGGATGCTCCAGACCAACTTCTTGATCCTTCCCAAGCCATGTGGTCGATTCTCATTTTCCATCACTTAGACCGATAGAATTTTCGATGTTTGCAAATATAGCAGCACTTCCTCCTGCGAACGACGACGAATAACAGTCTTTGAAGTAAAGGTTCTTTTCCGGGGCCCCCTAACGCAGCTTTATCTTAGCTAGTACTAAATTCTCTTACCGTCCTGTGTGGACTGTAGCTGGAACGGACGATTGGGACCCCACGCCAAGTGGATGTGGTGTCCCCAGGTATGCTTTTGGTTTCCTGGAGTGGTCACTTTCGGTCATAATATAAAAAACAAAGCACCACCATCACTCTTCAGTGTTTTCCCCGGAGCAAACATTGAATCGACGTCCGTGCGCGCTGTTATACCACTCCAACGGAGGCATGATAAGATGCAAACCAGACCTGCTGTCCTGTCCGGACCCTGACAAATAGTCTAGTTCGGAGGTCCTTATCTATGATCAGCAGCGAAGTCCACACCATTGCACATTGCTTTGCACTTAGATCAAAATTATTCGGAAGTGTCACTCTATGGGCCGTTTGAGATTCCCCGTGATTGGTCTGAAGACCGATGCGTAAACCGCCCTTACCCATTTGTCATAGGCAGCCACGCCTTGCGCTCGCCTTCCTTGCATCACACCTTGAAGCGCTTCAAGAACTAGGCATATTAACCCGGCCTTGTCGTCATCAGAGCTGAGGGCTCAGTAGCTTGCATGTGACTGAAGCAGGTAATCGAGAGGTGGCCATAGGACCAGGAGACAGAGGCAGGCCTATCAGTCTGCCTTGAGCCCTTCAGGTGGGTGAGGAGACCAAAGCAGGTAAAATAGCCCTGTGTTCGAAGGGTCAGCTCAACTGTAGCGATGGGAAACGAAGGCTGCAGCCCGGTTGCCATAGAGTGGATGCATCCGAATTTTATTCTGTCCTTTCTGTCTACGCCCTGTCTACTTTCCTCTGTTTCAGGAGACGCTCTTCACGTCAGGGCTTAGATAAACTGACTTCAGGACCCCAAGTAAGCTGGCTAGAGCAAGTTATCCTGGAACCATGGACAGAAAGCTATGGTGAAGGACCTGCCAAAATGTCGGTTCACTTCCGTCAGTTCAGCTTTCGCTGGCTACAAAATCCGTGGTTAAAACTGCTTGGAGCTGCCAGCAACATTATAATAGTATAATATCATAATATTGGTTTACTTTGGAGACTCCCGGAGCATGCCGGTTGCATGATCGTGTTTATACAGGTGATGGAACGGGCACATAAAATTCATGAAAAATGTGGAAATTTGCAACAAAAGCAGGATAAAAGACTCAGAAGGGGGAATAAGTTGGGATGAAAGTAAAATAAGTGTATGCACACCAACGAAAATGTAGGGACTTCAAATAAACACAAGAGCGGATCTAGGTGGACACCCGGTGAGGTTGAAAGTCAAAGTCTGGTGGAGAGGATGATTGGTCCGGGTGGAAACATCTGGAGGCCGACTGGTATACATGAGAAAGGCTAGAAATCGGTATGAGAAAGTGCACTAGCGGGAGACGACGGAGAAAAAGTGAGATGCACTGCAGTAGATTAGATATCAATGAACCAATAATACTCTGCAGTGGATGGTTGGCAGACAGGACACAAAACTCATCGTAAAATAGGGACCGAGCAATACAAGTCGTTAAGGGTGGATCAGATGACAAAATTGATTCAGGAGGACTGGATATGGTAGATGTGAGGCACAGCTGTAAAAAGAGTGGTGCATATCATGACAGTCAGAGGGGTGATAGCAAGAGAAACGGCCGGTTAGGAGCTGCGAGATGAAGAACGAATGCACGTATACATACATGCGCAAGTGTATATGTACACATATAGGAAGAACAGGACCAATAACAATGGGGCCCTGGAAGGAAATTATTAGTTGCTGGGAAGGGCAGGTAAGGTTAGATCAAATGATTATATAATTACCTTTGGAATATCGTGGTGAATTATCTGCATGACAGATGGACATTGCGGCCTTACGGGGGGAGAGAGAAAGGAATGCGGAAGCACGGAAGAGATGAAGATTGTGAAAAGCAGTTCAAAGAAGAGGGAAGATGGAGGATAGGATCGAAGAGAAAAGGTAAGAATGGGTTAAATATTTGGTCGATGCAGGTGCACCATGTGTTGACGGAACAGAGGAATCGGGTAGGGGCAGATCAAAAGCTTTGGAACTGTAAAAGAACATCTTGACGTAACGTTGTTTTTACAAT
Source organism: Fasciola hepatica (assembly GCA_948099385.1). Taxonomy (NCBI): domain Eukaryota; kingdom Metazoa; phylum Platyhelminthes; class Trematoda; order Plagiorchiida; family Fasciolidae; genus Fasciola; species Fasciola hepatica. The sequence goes on from CANUEZ040000110.1 coordinate 5,645,000, forward strand.
CGGTGGAACATGGGAAATCAGACCATACTGAAAGGTACATAGAAAATGCCCGTGGTTCAATTAGAGATATCTCAGAACTGACATGAAAGGGGTTGGAAACTGGTATAGTAAACGGTGGTAGCGGGAGACGGTGGAGGAAAATGAGGGATTAATTGCTATGAATCAGGTTGTAATTAAGCCTCGCTACACTGCAGTAGATGGCCAGCGGACAGGGCACAAAACTGTATGCAGAACAGCTAGCGAACATGAGAATAATAAAGGGGGGTACAGATGGCAAGAATGATCTGTAGGAATTGGGCAAGGTAAATTTGAGGCGCAGAAACAAAAAGATTGGACGCATATCACGAGGGTCAGCTGGATGATAGCATGATAAATGGCCTGCAAAAAAAGTGCAGGATGCATAAAGGATGTATACATATATACATATATAAATATGTAAATGGGTATGCGAGCAGCGGGAGCAAAGGGCAGTGGAGTACTGGGAGAAAAAATGTACCAGTGATTGGCAGTAGCAGATATGGTTGGATCGAAATATGTAGGATTGACCTGGGAAAATTCAGACGGATTTTTTCTGACGGGATAACATGGTGGACCAACATATAAAGAAGACTGGAGAAGTACAGAACTGATGCCGGCCGTGGAAAGCGGATCATAGACGAGGGGAGATGAAGGATAGGACCAAAGAGAACAGGTAAGAATGAGTCTTTTTGTTTGATCAATGCAGGTGCGGCATGTGGTGACGGGTCAGAGACATCGGGTAGTTGCACATCAAACGATTTGGGACCGTTCCTCCAAAGACTTTGGTGACGGTAATGATAAACTTCCCAGCCGTGGTCAAGAGTTACTCGTTAATGCGTGATCAGAGTGTGCAATACTACTCAAAAAGAAGAAACATTCATGAACTTCAAAGGGACGAATTGAATATATAATAAATGCATGAGGGCTGAGCAGAGATTGAATGTAGTATAATGTCGAATAGTTAGGCGGTAAATACGAATCAGTTTCAAAATCAGCCTAGGATTTTTATCAGAAATCGGTCACGAGTGTGAGTAATGAAAACATATCATTACAGACTGCTGTAGGTGCAATTTGCGCAGAGGCTACCCGGACGATGATTGACAGATGCTTACTCGGGGTCACCTAATGAAGCAGGCTGTTGTGAAGCATAAAGACAAAAAGAAATTGTGTAAAGTAAGCCTGGTGATTTCGGTTAATGTAGAAAATCACGTAAACGGTAGTGATGTCAGTGATTGGAAGGCAGAAAACCGTCCAGTATAGCGGACTGTGCCGCTGGAAGGTGGTTTGATCTCCCCATGAGAGCAAAGTTTGAGCAGACGAAACTTCCGATAAACCAGGCGAGAACCGCGATAGATTGCAAGAAACTTCCGTCAGTGATCCGCAATATAAAATAAAAATAAAGGCCGTTCGGGTTAAATCCAGGTGGTAAAGCATGGTATAGTGTATGAACCATCGAAATCTGTTTAGGAATTGAAAGGGAAGCTGCGGTCCGTCTTTTATACCACCTCTGAATGACGGCGGCAAGTGGGATGCGATTATCTAAGGCAGGGCTATGGAATGTGATACAAACTACTAAAAATCCAGTATGATTGTATTATTTGGCTAATTGGGACCGAACCTACTGGATTCTTGGTAGGTGATGCATAAAACGCACTGACTTAGCAAAGAGGGAGGAATAAAGGGGCGTGAATCAAAGAGTTGACCGACTTTAAGCGGGCCAGGCTGTGAAAGGGAATAGTGGACATTCCTGGACCAGGGAAAATTTGAGCCGCTTGAGATGGTACTATGGAAAGACAGCCATACCCTTCGATGGAGAGAATTAAATTTGAGAGCTACGGATGAGTGTGGGTGTGATCGGGCAGGACTTGCTGGGCCACACTGAAATGTAGAGGGGAAGATAACTTCGGTAGGAGATTGTTGGTGAAGGTAATACTCCTAAACCTCTGGTTTTCGCAGTAAATTGGGGCAGGATCAACTCTGATGACAGGAAAGGAAAGTGGGTCTCTGAGCCTGACTAATAAGGGTATCGGTGATAAAACTATGAGGAAAAATAGAGCTAATGCACAGAAAGGTAGTTGTGTGGTTTACTATCATACGACCCCAACGGTGATGGTATACTGGGTTTATGAAGGTAATGTCGATTGCTGTGCGCATGAGAAACGACCTTGTTTATAGGTCGAGCCTCATGATTTGAATAAAGTGTAACAAGCAATCGGCAAATACTAATTTCTTCAAAGTTTCCCCCTAATTGGGTTGGTTCTTCTATGCACTGACGGTGTTTGAATGTGCGCTCTCTTGACTGCCAGGATAAAGCCTTCTTACCATAGTAAGCAACCATTTGTCAAGGGCGGAAATACGTTTCATCTGGTCAGCAGTAGCACATAAACTAATCAAGGTCATATTCAGATAGGTTTGCTACCCGAATAATTTGGTAGAAGCTGCTTTTTGCGAGTTTTTCTCCATGATTGCACCTATTATATGAGGTTAGGAGAAATCATTTCACTATTTGACTATTCAACGACATGTTATCTAAAAATGCTTTTTATGATGACTGCCAAACTCAGGGAAAAGAGTAAGTTCCAACTTGCGTCGATGCAGGCAGTGTCGTTAAGGTCATTTGAGCGAACTTCGGTAATTGCTTACATTGGTTGCGTGATAGCGATGAAAAGATTCACCAAAACTGGATTTTGTCCGTACTTTCCTAGGGAGGATGAAAGTAGAATGGCGCGGGCTCGTAAGTTTGGAACTTTGCTGCTGCATCTCGCTCAGCTTTTTAACGAAAATAAGAGCCTCAGGCATAGGACAAAACAGTGAAAAATCATCTCAGACACGCACTTTAGAGGTAGAAGACCTAGAAAATCCCTTGGAGGATTCAAGCCAGAAGGCCTGTCTCTGTTTATTTTTTGAGTGTTTCGTATGCGATGAACCATGGGAGGCTGGAAGAAATCTGATCAGGTGTGGGAAGTTGCTTAGAAAAAATATCCCGCCGAACGTTTAAATATCATACCAACCAAAGTTTTAGACTTGACTCGGAATAAGACAAGTTCGGCTTTGCCAATGGACCCCGATCCGAAAAGCCTCGAATATTGGGGAGGTCTTCACCGTCATGACTGAATAGGTCGTGGAATCCAAAAGAATGGAGGTTGCCTGGGCAGGTAATACTTTCGGGAAAACTCTATGGTTTGCTTCGTGGGAGATTTGTATATTAAGTCACGCGTGAAGATTTGTCTGTTAATTATCCATTGTAAGTTTCGTATATGTTTACAAAACTTCTCCGACTCGAACACGGTAGTAAAAACGACAACTACCTACTCAAAACTGGGGTCAAAATGTGCAACATGCGATGGTGCTTAAGATAAAAAGACCTGTTTACAACTAGCATTGTAGACCATAGGCCGACTAGACTGTGAAGGGTTCCAAGGAGTAAAAGCAGGACGAAAGTCTATTACCGGGTATGAACACTGTGTTCTGAGTAACGTTTCGTTTACTTCGACGTGGAATGGTTCTGTCCCACTTTTTCTCAGGGGCACACAAACCTTCATGGTTGTGGCTAACTAGTAACAGCAACAGTATGGTTTCTTCTGACGTCTCAATTGATTTGTCCACGGCACAAGCAGAAGACAAAAATTGTTGTCACAGAGGGTCCACCTTACTTGCTAGTTATGGAACCTATAACGTAATATGGCTCTGCTTTAATGCTGTCGTGTACCAGAAAAAGTGCTTTTCCGAAGCCCGTATACGTCGGCCCCGACAATGATATTACACTTTAAGCTCTTGCCCGGGGAAGAAACAAAAACTTTTCCCCTGTAGCGTGCACTTTCACCCTTGAAATGTGTGGGCTATTGCTACTGCAGTGAATATCCTGGCCTGATGTGTCCGGCCAAAACCAGTTCGCCAGCCGTCATTCAAGTTTACCCCTCAAAGTTCTCGCTTCTCCCATGCATTCTGCCTAGTCGTCAATGAATCAGGAATTTACGGCTTTTGGGGTCTGTTTCTTCGACTACAGCCTTTCATTTAACCGTATGTACAGACCAAGCTACCTCGGATCCTGATAGATCGCGGAATTCACCTAGGCAATATGCACTTGCCGTCCAGTTGCCTTTTTGATTGACCACTTTTCGCACAAATTCATAGTAAAATCTCCCCCTTGCTTCCGTCTACACAAGATGTCTTACAAGAGGTTGCCTTGCCCTTATTTTTGTTTTCTGCGTATATCTCCTTCATGCATGTCAGGGATGGCTGCAAGCTGGTAAAATACGCTAATGACGCAGTTCTTTTTATGCCGTGCTCTAATCAGTCTGCACAACTTCTACGGGGCAGCGTAACTGAACTTGCTACTTGGTCCTGCGTACGCAACTCGCCAAAGAATCCAACAAAATCAACGAAAGAAAACTTCTTGTCTTCTCAAAGGGAGCAAGCATTCGAATCCGGTAAAATTCACTCCTTCCTTGTTCATAGACGATGAGTGAATCGAGAAAAGCCCGTCAGTGAAATATCTGGATGTTATCATGGACCACAATCCTCTTCGGTTCAAAATTGTCGCGGCCGTATTTATGATGATAAGAATGCCTTCATTTTATGTTCCAACCCCGAAATTCCTTGGTACGCCGCTCAGTATCATCCGAGAACCCGTTTGCTCTTGTATTCTACCTCAATGGTTTCACACCTCCCCTGTAATATAATCTGGTTTGCATTTTTGAGACTAATCTAATTGTCCGTTTACTGAAGCACTTAATCAGAAACAGTGGTGTGCTTCGAAATCAGTCAAACCATCCTTTAATACGTCAATACATCAAGTCATATGCAACATTCTTCCATAGGATATTGGCCGACAAATGACAACACCTCTGCCTCGGTCTCAGAAAACGTTTTTCTGCCTCGTCTGCACCACTCCGTCATAAACACCCATAAGATGGTGAAATCAAACAAGTCCTCTACAGCATGGTATCTCGCCCGCTTCCCCGCTAATCAGGAAGTTATGGTTACTGAATTAAACTCATTGCTGAGTTGACGTTATATTTTGCTCTGTATATCATTTTGCAGTTGGAATTTATTATGCAGCCGCCAGCGCCACCCACTAGCACCGGTTGCGGATCGCCCTCTGCAATGCTGTCAGTTGCAGATCACATGCTCCAACCTTCCCTGTTCCGCCATGGTACGCCCACATGTTAATCTTGTCACCACTCTTATCACTTCCTTTTTGTCGTTCTTCCACGGTATAGATGCCTACCCATTCTATCCTAGCTCCTATCGACTTTCACAGTGTCACCTCTCATTGCAAGTCACCATCGTCCCATCAACTTTACTTTGCCGACGACTGCCAATATCTTTTTCCACCCGTGTCGTCATGGCCGCCTCGTAGTATCTATCTACTTAGTATCACCTTGTACTCATAAAACTCATTGATCGCATCACTTTACCTCACTGCCTACCTTTCCGTTAGATCCTCCCTTGTTCTCTCTACTCAAGCTTATTGCAATTACGCACCAGTTCCACCTGCTCCCATCAACAACGCCCATATTAGAATTCGCCGTTCCAAGCTTTGCACCTCTTGTAGCCACATTTAGTACCTAATCACCACCACTATATTTCCATTGCCTGACTCCGCGATTCCTCCGTGGATCTTTCCGTTTTACAGTGCTTCGTTTCGTATCGTCCAATCGCATCCACTGGCACAATTGCCTGCGGGCACGCAGCTCCATAAATCCATGCTCTCAACTCCGACAATGCACTCATTTCTCGTGCTTTATGTTCATCCACCAGTTCACCCGTCCTGGTGCCTCTTTCTTCTCATCCTTTTTCATATTTCACCTGTAGTAACACGATCTTACTGAATATATCCACACCTATCTTTTAGGTGCTTGCTCCAATCTCCTGTTTCGTATATTGGCTGTCACAGGCACTTTCTGCGTGCCTTTTAGACTGTTCTGCTTCTTAACCTGCCACCTTGGGTAAAACCATTGTTACGTCATGGTTTTTAATAACAGTTTCAATCCGTTTGATCCACCTTTACACGATCCCTCTGTTACCCCCTTTGCTCATTTCTCTCCTACACCGTTCGCCGTCACAGCTGCTGCATCTCTGCGCAACAGACCATCTCGCCTCACAGATACCTTTCTCTACTTTGTACGCACACTCGCTCTGCGCTTCTTACCCATCTCCGTTGCCACCATCTTCCCGTTGAATAACGTAAACTCATTAAATGATACTTCTCCTATTCTGGACCGTCACCACATGCCCCATCCACATCAATCAGATCACTAACTCCATTCTCGTCTGTTTCTTTCGATACTTTCCCCCACCTTCCCTCTTTTATGAACTGCTCTTGAAATTTGAGGAGCAGGAGCACTAACAATGGATTCCTAGGAAAAAACATCAGTTATTGTACGGGGCAGGTATAGTATAGTATAGTTTATTTCTTGACCGTGGTCAATACACATGCACAAGGCAAGATCAGAGGTAAGGTTAGGTAATATGGTTACAGAATTACCTTGGAAGTATCCTTGTGACTTTTCTTCGTGACGGGTGGACATGGCGGATCAACAGAGAGAGGAAGAAGGAAAAGAAACTTGCAGCTTAAAAGTGATGACAAATTTGAAGAGCAGTTCATAAAAGAGGGAAGGTGGGGGAAAGTATCGAAAGAAACAGACGAGAATGGAGTTAGTGATCTGATTGATGTGGATGGGGCATGTGGTGACGGTCCAGAATAGGAGAAGTATCATTTAATGAGTTTACGTTATTCAACGGGAAGATGGTGGCAACGGAGATGGGTAAGAAGCGCAGAGCGAGTGTGCGTACAAAGTAGAGAAAGGTATCTGTGAAGCGAGATGGTCTGTTGCGCAGAGATGCAGCAGCTGTGACGGCGAACGGTGTAGGAGAGAAATGAGCAAAGGGGGTAACAGAGGGATCGTGTAAAGGTGGATCAAACGGATTGAAACTGTTAATAAAAACCATGTCGTAACAAAGGTTTTTACCCAAGGTGGCAGGTTAAGAAGCAGAACAGTCTAAAAGGCACACAGAAAGTGCCATCCCATATTTGAACTATAGCAATACTCGCTTGGATGACAGTATATTGATTGTGGAGGCCTTCAGCACCTACTTTGCCTCTTCTTTGGCGACGGATGAGACCACGTCCATCCGCCTCTTAAATCCGGCGGCACCGGTAACTTTCTCAACGGTAGTGTTCTACTCCGATGAGGTTCCAGCTCAGGTAGCAAAAACAAGACCGTCCTACAGACCAGGTCAGGACGTACTCCTGCCGGCCATTTTTAGTCGAGGTGGCGAAGAAGCACCAAAGCTGCTGACAAACGTATTCAATTTATCACTAAGCTGTACTGTGTTCCCTTTCTAATGGAACACGTTCACCATCATACCTACGCACAAAAAGGATCTCGTTCAGATCCAGTTACCTATCGGCCGGTGAACCGCACCCGGGTCGTGTCCAGAATCATGGACAGAGTGATTAAGGAAAGGCTGACACGTCACCTTCTTAACCACAATCTAATCCACGCTGGTCAGCATGGTTTTCTGGAAAACAGATCATGTGTGGCATGCATGGCAGACTTCCTCAACCTGGTCACACAGGCTGTCAATATTGGTAAGTCGGCGATCGTGATCATTTTGGACATGACCAAAGCGTTCGACTGAGTATCCCACATCCGGTCACTACAGAAGAACAAAATATGAAATCAAGGACCCGATGCTCGCTTGGTTTTCACCCTAAGTATCAGTCCAAGACCAGATAGTATGTTCAGGAGAAAATTCGTCCAAACCCCACCCCGTAACTAGTGGTGGGATACGAGGTGGTGTACTAGGCCTGCCATTGTTCTGAAGGTACGTAAACGATATATTTAAACTTTTCCAGCAAGATTTCTTTTCCTGTTCGCAAATGATATCAAAACCGTGTACACTTTTGAACCCGCGGCGTTAGCCTCTACCGTAGGTGGCATTACAAGGGAACTTCTCGCTCACAGCTCCTAGAGTGATGATTGGAAAATGAGGTTCTTGGTCGAAAAACGTAATATTCTTACGTATAAATGTCACCTCCCCACTGGAGCTTTTAGAATAAACGGCCAGTTTATACCCGATAACTCTCAGGTACGTGACTTGGGTCTACATAGTTCTCGTACGTTTGATCTTTCGGAAGAAGCATCCATCCAGGTGGGTAAAGCAAGCCGCACGATCGGGCTCATACATCAAAACTTTATTTTGCCGGAAAGCAAACTTATCACTTTTAAGTCCCATGTCAGACCTCTTCTGGAATACGGCCCAATCATTTGTTCCAAAATGTGGCAGACAGACCAAAATGCGCTTGAGAATGAAGAACGGGCATTCACAAAACAGCTCTAAGGTTTTCCTTTACCCTCTAATTACGTGGAACGTTGTGATCTGCTGAAAATCGATCCCTTATGGCTGCGCCGCCTAAGAATTAGCCTTCTATTCTTTCACAGTATATTGAAGAACAGATCATATGGTTCAGCACCGCAGGTGAGAACCCCTTCTAATCAGTCCTCACGTAACAATGAGTTCTTGGTTCCTGTCCTTTTACTTAGGTTTGCACTTAGGTTAAACTTCGTCAGCAACAAGTACACTTCAATGTGGAGAAAGCAACGAACTCCGGCATTATCACCGACATTGGTGGCCTCCAAATAAGAAATATGCATGGCACTAACGGTGAACAAGCTGACCAGGATGTCCAATCCTTATATTCCAAGGGCTCAGGCCTTTCAGGTAGGATAACCGATTTAAACACTCTAGTCTCAGTTAGACCCGCATAGGGTTAGCCTCCTCCGACGGCAATCAGGGGACACAGTGGTTTGTTCCTAAGATCCAGGACGGCGAAACAATCTCAATTTTTTAACATCGAATATTTTTTTCGGGTCAAGCCAACACAGCGGCCTATGTCATATTCAGGCATAATGGCATCAAGTTGTTGAGGCAGCAAGTATTACCACATTTTTGTGCAAACTGATGTTTCGGTGAACAGAAACCTCGTCGAATGATCGCAGGCTGTGGTCGACTCTACCTTTTCCTGCGTTTTCCATCCCAAGTAAGCCGCCTTGGGGTTCTGATTTCACGGGTACGGCGAGTGTTAGCGCGGCGCATCTGTAAGCTTTCCTGGTTGTTACTGTCTCCCTGTACAGTGTTGACCATCAATGAGATGACACGAAAATCAAAAGTAAGAAACTGGCATAATCAGAGAGAGGAAAATATTCCCACTCTTTTGTCTTCCAGGCATAACAGACTTGTCACATGTGGCCCATGTCTCCGGGCTGCAGTGTTGCTGCGGACTGACTGGTGTGGTTGACCTATTCCCAACGCGGATTGTTACATGCGATCCATGATTTGGCCGGGGAGTGGGAGCAGTGGTCACCCACCAAAAGCATCTCCGCCTTCTCTGACAGCCAGATACCTGACTTTGGTGAAACTAAAAAATAACAAAAATGTCTAAAAATGTGTGAGTCCCTTTTGGAGTGACACAAGCTGGATGCCAATGGATGCTTATCGTGCCTCCTCCCTACCTAAAGCAGGAGGTAGCGCCGCCTACTATGAGCACTAATAAGGACCGTTAGAGTTCTCTTCCCCGACGAAAATGTGGCCCCATCCCGTTCACACCTCTCACGGTTTTCCGAACCAGTCCTCACATGGGTGTTGTCCTGCTTTGCAATACGCTAACGACGACAAAGACATTACGGTAACCATGTAATCACCACTACATAAGATTTCCTGGCTCATAACCAAGTATAACCTCAGTACGCTAGCATCATCAAGTAGAAGCATAGACGAACTTACGGCTACGTTACTCGGCACGAGACCAGTTTCCTCTAATGCATCGCCACGGACAACCTAATAGGTCCTTTTATTTTGGGGCTCTTCAGAAACTATTTGGTATAGAATAACCACCATACCAAAAGAGATACTAACAAATATAGTGCTATGCTAGCAGGGCACCAGTCCCATTCACTCACATACTGTTCTTTCAAACCTACCTTACTGCCTCGGTGCTGGACTGAATTCTGCGTAAGCAAATTGTATTGAGGGTTACCATTTCTAATTCCTCTTGACCGTAAAGCCGTAGGTTTTTATTACTGTCCCAAAACTGCCATGGCAAAGCGCGAACCATCAATCCTTTAGAATGCATACGCAATTGACCAACCGGTGTGCGGAACCTCGCTAGCCTGTAGCGTTATAGCTCAATCCTCAGCGAGCCTACTTTACCCAGAAAGCAGAGTAGGTGCCACTGACTGCTTCGACGAAACTTCATCCATGCCCCATTCAAGTAAACCTCACCAGTTCATTGATATCTAATCCACTGCAGTGCACCCCACATTTTTTTCTCCATCGTCCCTCGCTATTGCAGTTCCTTATGTCGATTTCTAGCCTTTCTCATGTTTATCAGTCGGCCCTCAGATGTATTTACCCGGATCAGTCATTCAGCCCATCTGACCTTGACTTACAACCTCACCCGGAGTCCATTCAAATTCGCCCTTGAGTTCATTTAAACTCCCTATAGTCTCTATGGTGTGCATACATTTATCCTATTTTCATCCCACTTTATTCTCCCTTCTTAGCCATTTTATCCTATATTTTCCTGAGAGTTTCTATATTTTCACGAATTATATCTGTCCATTCCATCACCTGTTTCAACAAGATTACGCACATGGCATGCTCCGGGCTTCTCCGAAATAAACCAATATTATCCTCATTATTATTATTCTCGTCATATATCACCATAACCCACAGCTGGAACCACGTCCAAACTGCAATCTCCACTTATTTCAGACTCATCGTCTCCCTCTATCTCCATCGGCACACTGGATAACTGGGGGTGTCGCTTTGACTCGTACCGACAGGAACCCAGGTGGAACCTTTCATAGCATCTGGGACTGCAGTCAAGCCATGCTGCAGAAAATACCCCCATCTACTTATCAGATCGATCAGCGTTTTCTAACACAACGCCTCTCCTGCCGATATTACCATTGCAGCCAACACAAAAACAGTTCGCGCGCAACCTGCCATCACCCGGTTATCAGTTAAATCCATCATATCACGCCACATTCGGCTGATTGACCGACTCATATCCTTTACCTCACCAGACGAACCATACCCATAGGGTGTTTTACATTACCACTAATAACGCTGAACAACACCAAGTCTCAGTAAGTCAGTATATATACATATATATATATATTTGTCAGTGAAACAGCATAATAAAGCTCAAGTCTATACGGAGGTTTTCCACCTGAGTATCCACTGCAACAATCCCTTTTTTCTTTCGAACCGTGGCCGGATGGAAACTGATTCTCCCCTTTTCCAGGACCCTTTAGTTTGGCTTTTTCATTTCTGAATGGTAGAGGTTACTGATCCTGAAATTAAATTCCCTCATAGGACGAAGGTTGCTCTACTCCACAGCGAAGATTTCGTAGATTTCGCTAATTTTTCATATTAGTTATTCTAGGAATATTTCACCAGAAACTTATATTAAACTTTCCACCATTGCCATATTTAAGCAGTCTTTCCCTTATCCAAACTACTATTCCCGTATAGTTTGTATGAGCCACCCAGAATTAGCTAAAGAAAGAAACAGCAGTAGCTATGATTACCCGCCCTTGGGTTGCCTATCCGCTAGTCATCGTCATGGATCATATGGCGCACTACTAAAATTCTGTAAAGGGAAATGACAAGGTCGACGAGCAAACGATCTCAACCAATGGCTTCTCGCTCTACAGTAACTCAGAAACCCGACCGACCCTTACGCAAGGATGCCCCCAATTTGACAGAAATATTTAGGGAAGCCAGTGGGAGAGCTAATGCAATTGAAAGTAACTTGGCAAGCATGTCTACCCAAATCGCGTCGGTTGATGGAATATCATCAAAGCTAAAGCCAATAACCTACATTCTTGAGCCAACGGCAGTCCCAGGTCCCCGGAACCTAACAGCATATAGTCAGTTTCTGAACTCAGTGGCGTCGAAAATCCTGCAACGGCCGCGGAATGCAAAAAAGGCAGTTGTCTTCACCACTCAGCACAATGGTCCCCAAATAGTCACGAAATAGTTCCTAGGTCGACCCCTCAGATCCCCAGACAGGCCTCAAAGTGACCCCAATGAAACGAAAAAAGTCGGTTTGAGGGCGTTTTCCGGCCGACCAAGCAAAAAGCCTCCTATGTTTGGTTACCTTCCGCACTACGTTGTATTACAAATTCATCTGTGTCGTGTGACCCCGATGTGAAATTCAGGTTGTCTCGTTTTCTTTCTTGCTTATATTACTGTTTAGAATTATAACTATGTACACCCTGGCTTATATCACCTCATTACCTGAAATAGTGACCTAGTTGTGTAAGCAACTGCGGCACACCAACGTTCAGTTGCTAGTCATTATCGCGAGATAGGGTTATAGATTGTATTGGATATTCTCTGCTTCAATTTCTTTTGATAACATTCTACATGACTTGCCTAGCAAATCTTCATCGATTCTCACCACGGCAGATCCGTCTGGCGTTCTTACATCCCACTCCCTATAACCCAACTCCTACCTTATTCTAGCTAAGCACCCACCGACGCACCCTGCACAACCGGCTGTTGTGATCCAGTCAACAATGAAGTACCTACCATATCCTGTGTGGGTTGCATCTGTGCATACCGTACAGCAAAATTCTACTAGCTCACTATCCCTCATCATCCCAAGTCTCCTAATCCCAACTATATATAGAGTGGGCCATATGGCTCACTTCCTATACCTCACTGTCATAGATCTCACCTAGACCAGTGCACATATAGCACCCTCGTACACTCATGGTCTGCTCAGGACTTTCGCTTGTCTCTGTCCGGTTGACCGAATTTCTGCTACCTCCGTACCTTCGTCATACGTTTTTACTTATCACGCCATTCTGGTCGCCAACCAGTGCCCGGAAAATCCGTGTCGCTAAAGCCGGCAAATCCAAACGCACCCAACCCCTCCCAAATACCAGGCCTTGCTCTGTTGCCATTCTTAATATCGACGGTAAAGCTTCCAAGGTCACTGATCGCTCCTCCCTTGATGTCATGTCCCTTAGTACCTTACACCCTGTACTCCCCCCTGTCCACCCCGCTTCGACAGATATTCTAAGCCTCTTACTTTGCCATATCCACCCCCTCCCCCTGTACTGCATGACACCCCTCCGGACCACATCAGAGGTGTGTTGTGCACCCACGGTATTGATCAATCACAGCGATCGGCGGCGCCTCATTCTGAAGCTTTGCCTACTTTCTGTCCCCCGTCCAACAATGCCCGCCCTCCCACTTCCATTGACGCTCTATCCCAACGGAGGGCCACCTCCTTGCCCGGAGCACACCGATATTGAACTCGTTCCTACTAGTTCTTATTAACGCCCGATCAATAATTAAAAAAATATCACACCTACGATCTCTGGCATTTACCTTAAACGCTGACATTATACTAGTAACTGAATCCGGGCCGTCAGATAATGCCTTGCTCGACCTTGTTCGCATAGCTGGGTACCAATGCTTCTCGGACACCCGCCAGTCCAGGCGTGAAGGGGGCTGTTTAGCCCTTGTCAAATGCACTGTCCACGCTAGTGTTATTGACCACCCTTCTCTTCTCCTTATTGAGGATTCTTTATAGCTACCTAATCATGCCTCCGGCCAGAACCTCCTTCTTGGCTGCGTCTATGTCCCCCCCGGGGTCTGCAGCTTGCAGAAATTGACTCTTCTGTGGATGTCTTTAATGCTGCGCCTGACTATCCTGCCAGTGAAGAAATTATTATGGGTGACTTTATTCTTCCTTCAATCTGCTGGTCCTCTTATACTAACTCTCCCGCCCTCTGCATCTTCCTTTCCTGTGTCCGTCTTGGTGGATGGACCCAACACGTCTCCTGCCCTACAAGGGGAACAACACCTTGGACCTAGAATTCTCCGTTGATGTTCCTGATATGTCCACCCAGATTACTGATCACTTCCCGGGTAGTGACCGCCGTGTTGTCAGGTGCAAGTTCAGCTGCTTCGGCTGTTCTCAACCGACGCAATCCTCTCCCCCTGTTCCGACTTCCTACCGTTCATATAACTGGTCCCTAGTGCCAATGATAATCCGTTCCCTTAACTGGGACAATTTTTTTTCTCTCCTCTGATCCCTTCATTGTTGTCAATTCTCCCTACTCCAATCTACTTGACTGCTTGAGTACCTCTAACCCGTGTGCCGACCCACACTCCAGGCCCAGCAGCTCACTCCTGTCACTTTTAGAGCGTAAGTTGACTAAGCTGTGACTCACCTTCGCTAGGTCAAGTGACTTTACAATTCTTCTGCTCACAAACCAGCCACAACTGAAACTGCTTTCTTTGGCTGATTCACTTCCGAGAAGGCAAGGGGCCATCGCCCCAGCGCGCCCCAACAGAACTGGCCACCTGTCCAACCTGTTTAGTAAAAGGTCTAACCACTCCAATCTTACCTCGCCCAAATTCCTCATCTGCAGCTCATCTACCGCTAATACCCCAGCATCCATTTCTGAGGCCTTCAACGAGCATTTCTCTTCCTCCCTTGTAAACTGCCCTGGTATCCCTCCTTCAACAATCCCTCCTTGCACCTCTGCCTCATTCACCGATTCTCTTCGCCCATCTAAAAATTGAAAAATCATTTTCCTCATTTAAACCTTCTCCGATACCGGGCCCAGATGATCCCCCATCGGTCCTTTTCCTTTTTGGTGGTCCTGACTTCCCTTTTTTGTTACCTGATGTATACACCACCGCCATGCTTCATGGTTTCGTCCCCTCTCAATGGAAAACCTCTGTTATAATTCCGCCCTTCAAAGAGGCTGCATTACACGGCCCGGGTAATTTTCGACCCATTAACCACACTGCGGTAGTCTGCAAAATCATGTAGAGTATTATCAAAAAACACATTGTCCAGTACCCCTTTTGCATTAACCTGCTGAACCCTGCCCAGCGTGATTTCTTGAACTCTCTTTCCTGCTATTCCTGCCAGCTAGGCTTTCTTGATGTCTTATCGTCTGCTGCCGAAGCTGGCAACTCTTTAATCGTCCTGTACGTCGACATATCTAGGGCTTTTGACCGTGTTCCCCACAAGCATCTGTTGGCCAAAATCCGGTCTCTTGGTATTACTGACCCTGTCCTCTCCAGACTATCCTCGTATCTCTCTCACAAATCACAAGCTGTGCTCGTTGACGGCCACTTATCTCCTGTCAAACCCATTACTAGCGGCGTCATCCAAGGCAGTGTCTTGGGCCCATTACTATTCTTTATTTATATCAACGACATTTTCTCTTCCTTTAGACACCGCACCCCTTTCCTCTTTGCCGACGATATATAAATAGTGTACCCCTTCCTCCCTAATGACCTATCAGTGACACTGTGCAACATATCGCGTGACTTACTCTTTCTCCAAACTTGGTGCGTCTCGTGGTTCACGGAATTCTCTGCGGACGAAAGCTTCCTCCTACCATAAAAGTGCACTGTACCACCCGGCAAAATTTGTCTGGAAGGCCTGCCCATCCCCATACACCCCACGGTTGTTGGCCTGGGCGTACGCTACTATCGTTCCTTTAACTTCTCAAAACAGGCATCGTTCCAAACCGCTAAAGCTAGCCCACCCCAGGCTTGATCCATCGGTGTTACTCACTACTGGCCAGTCGCTTCTCCATGTATCTCTCACATTTGAGACCACTCCTAGAACATTGTACGATTACTTCCAGACTCTGACCATATTCGTCTATTGTATCCCTTGGGAACGTACAGCGTACCTTCACCAAAACGCTTTTGGGCGTATCCATAGCCCTAACATCCCGCCAGCTCTGTGAGTTCCTACAAATTGAGCCTCTGTGGATTCGTCGCATGAGGCTAAATCTGATTTTTCTCTTTACGCTAATCCATAACCAGGCCTACACCTCCTATTCTATCTCATTCGCCGCCTTCTGCTCCTACCCCGTCCGAAATCGTGCCTTCTCTCTCCCTGTCCCTCAATCTAATCTAAGTCTGAAGCCCCGATTCTTTCTGTCAGCCTATTCCAAAATCTGGAATAAGCTGTCCTTTAGCATACGCAGTGCCTTCTCACTGTTCGCTTTTAGGCGCGCACTTGTGTCATGCGTAACAGTTCTCAATGCTATATTGCTCACTAATAAGTTTGTCTCCATCGATCTGGCCCTTAAAAGAGACCTCTCACTGTAACTCTACTAACTCTGCGCCACAGACCAATAGGTATACTCCATGCCCGACGAGTTTTCCCCGCTCTAATGCCGCGAAATACGGCCATTGCCATCCCTGATCCACAGCGAACCTTTCTCCTGCCCTCATAAGGCAACTCCACTGCCCATCCACGTTCATCTGTTATCCACCATTTTTATTTTATTTCTCTCCTCAGTATCCGTTGCTCCTCAGTTGGGGCACACCCAGACTGCGCTTCTCTATCCTTTTTACCTTTTCAGTGATTCTCGACGACGGCCAACCACTTCGGGCACTGTAAAGACCGTCGCCCTGGCCGGTGCACCTAAATAATATTGCCACACGGTCGTCTGCCAATCGCCGTTCGCGTTGGCTCTGCTGTCCATGGTCGCACATCTTGGCTAATTGATTCTGGATCACGCACCCCTATCGCGGTCGCTTTGCCCCTTGTGCAATTATCAATGACCACTCGTGCAGCTCCCGGCGGTGCGGGGCGCGGTCAGATCCACCGTTATGGCTGGCGCACACTGGGCGCGCAGGCCGTCTGCAACGATATGCAAGCGCAATTAGACTGGTGGATCACACCTCCTGTGTTCACTTCACGAAGCGTTTTTCACGTTGGGTGCTCAGCACACGGCCAATCCCACCCACTAGCACCGGTTGTGGATCGCATGCCCTTACTTTCCTCGGACTACCGCATCCACTACTGTCGGTTGAAAACTGCATGCTCCCTATCCTTTTTCCGCCACGGTAAGTTCACCTATAGTTCTTATAATCTGTTATCACTTTCCATGTTTGTCGCCTTACCACGGTATGCACGCTTACCCGTTCTATCCTTCCTCCTATTGTCTCTCACCAAATAACCTCTCACCGCTTGGAGTCTCCGTCGTCCTAAAAGCTCTTCTTTACCGACGCTCGCCATTATCTTTTTTCCACCTGCCGACATTGCCGGCTTTTATTCTATATTCACTAGGTATTATCCTCTGCTCATATTGCCCAATACTAGCATTATTATACCTCACTGCCCGTCGTTTTGTTGAATCCCTCCCTGTTATCCCTCCTTGTTATCCCTCCTCAAGCCTAATGTTATTACGCACCAGTCACACTCGCACCCATGACCAATCAGCATACCAGAACTCGCCGCTTCAAACCTTGCATCTTTCACGGTCGTATTTATTATCTAACCACTGCCACCATGTATTCCTTTCTTGGCTCCGTGATTCATTTCTGGTTCTTTCCATTAGACAGTGTCCCGAATAGCATCTTCCTGAATAATCCACCCGTTCAAGTGATTGCTGGCACGCAGCTCTCCAGTTCCACTGCCTTAACTCCGTCGCGCATTCATTTCTCGGGCCTTTTGTTCTATTTCTGGCTTACCTATCCTAGGGCTTCCTGCTTCTTTCCTCTCTGACTGCTTCGTGTTTCACCTGCAGTAAAATAATCTGATTGATTATGTCTTACCTACGTCTCTTCGGTCATTGGTTTCATCTCCTGTTCCGTACATTGCTCACCATGGGCATTTTCTATGTGCCTTTCAGTATGGTCTGCTTTCCCATATTCCACCGATTGTAAAAACAACGTTACGTCAAGATGTTCTTTTACAGTTCCAAAGCTTTTGATCTGCCCCTACCCGATTCCTCTGGTCCGTCAACACATGGTGCACCTGCATTGACCAAATATTTAACCCATTCTTACCTTTTCTCTTCGATCCTATCCTCCATCTTCCCTCTTCTTTGAACTGCTTTTCACAATCTTCATCTCTTCCGTGCTTCCGCATTCCTTTCTCTCTCCCCCCGTAAGGCCGCAATGTCCATCTGTCATGCAGATAATTCACCACGATATTCCAAAGGTAATTACACAATCATTTGATCTGACCCCACCTGCCCCTCCTAGTGACTGATAATTTATTTCTTGGACCCTGTTGTTATTGCTCCTGGTCCCCTTAAATGTGTACATATATATACCTAATATATACATGCTTGCACATATATATGTGCATTCCCTCTTCATCTCGCATTTCCTCACCGGCCGTTTCTCTTGCTATCACCCCTCAGACTGTCATGATATGCATCCATTCCTTCTACAGCTGTGCCTCACATCTACCATATCCAGTCCTCCTGAATCAAATTTGTCATCTGATCCACTCTTAACGACCTGCATTGCTCGCTCCCTGCATTACGATGGGTTTTGTGTCCTGTCCGCCGACCATCCACCGCAGAGTACCAATGCTTCATTGATATCTAATCTACTGCAGTGCATCTCACTTTTTCTCCGTCGTCTCCCGCTAGTGCACTTTCTTATACCGACTTCTAGCCCTTCTCATGTGTACCAGTCGGCCTCCAGATGTCCCCACCCGTACCAGTCATACTCCTTATTTGACTTTGACTTTCAAACTCACCGGGCGTTCAGTTAGATCAGCCCTTGAGTTCGTTTGAACTCCTTACATTTTCTAAGGTGCACACACATTTATCATACTTTCGTCCCACTTCATTCTCCTTTGTGAGCCTTTTTATCCCACTTTTTCACGCAAATTTTTTAATGAATGAATTCAATGAATTTCGCCCATTTCATCGCCTGTATAAACATGATCATGCACCTGGCATGCTTCGGGCTTCTCTGAGATAAACTAATACTATTATTATTATTATTAAAAACTCAATTCCCCGTGTCTGTTTTTGTAATACTGCATAACCGACTCCGAAAACGAACGATACTAGTCCGGTGCGTCAAATAGCTAATCAGAAATGTCCCATTTCACCGCTCACATTTTCTACTTTCCAAGGTACCTTTACAACTTTCAGAATCGCCCCTTTGCCAATAACTGCGAACTGCATTTCCATTACTGATTTTGGGAGCCAAAGAACAGTACTTTTGACTCGAAAAACATGTATTGATGGGTAAATTAAACAGTGGGAGAAGGGATTTACAATATATGCAAAGTGTTGTCGTTTGTTCTCGTTAGCCTCATGAAAGCTGTTCGCTGGAATTATTGTTTTCCAATGCCTGAAATAGGAAGAGGGACTTTTTTATTGATTCCTCGTTGTAAAAAGTGCAGTGAGCAAAATTTCAACATCTTTATGAACTAAGAATCGGAATACGTGTACTGCAGTCCAATAGCAAGTTTATTCCAAAGTGAGAAAGTGGTTACTGTGAACATGAAAATCATTATGAGGCAAAAACTGGAATCTCTTTCTGTATGAAAATGGAAAATATCGCAATAGGTGCAGAACGCGATATAAGACAAAGTTTCAGGAAATATATCGTAAAAAGAAGTCTCTCTTGTCGCACGTATTGTACTGAATGCCGACGTGGCGATACAGTTCATGCCGACTCTCTTGGATACTAGCTCCACTTTTTTGTAAGCAACGACGCATTTTCTCTCGGATGAGCTGCGTTGTAGCCCCAGGGCAGTTTTTCCGGCACACAGCGTACACAGCAATATAAATTCAAAATCTCATGTTCACCTACCACAGGGAAACAAACTTTTGTTCCCGCCTGGGCAGGTCTTCCGTGTGCACCCCTCATGTTTACCTGCGCGAGAACTCTTATCGTCATTAGCTGACACATAATATCCCCTGCGCAATCTTCAAAGTTGGCACCGAAAACCTTCCGCAAAAATGTGGCCTGAATGATAGAAAATATAATGAACCACCTCTCACCAATTGCTCACAGTAGCTGTCATTTTCCAAGCGTTCATTCAGAGATGTCTGAGAAGCATTAACAGAGGGCCACATGGAGTGGTATGACCCCACCATCCATATGTCATTACCAACAGCCACGATATTCTCCCCCACAAAATCCACAATTGTGAACATCTTAAATGTAAAGTTTTGCCATAATTCACTTTGCTGGCTTACTTCCTGGACGCCAGGTATGCACAATAGGTGTCCGCGGCATGGAAGCAGTAGCCCTTTACAGCGTATGCCGTTACTGTTACATGAGCGAATTTCCTCAGATGGCTGTTCGAAAAGGCATATGTTGAGATTCACAGACGAAAGGGACTAGTGATAAACTTTCCCTTCCGTTTTAAATGACGGTATTCACAGTGTGGTCACTTACGTTGACGATGGTCGCCGGTTGGTTATCAATCAGAATACAATTTGTCGGCGGTTTCGAGGCACCCACCGCGTTCTGCAAACGAAAAGTTTACCCACGCAGCCCATGTTTGGTGACAGGAGAAGGAAGAGCGTTATCCCAAAACTGAATGCCAACATGCTTTATCGCTTCCGTGGAAAGTTCCGTTGCCTTACAACATATTTGTTTGGTGGTCATGTTTCGACTGTTGACACACTGTCTTATTGTTTACACATACGATTCAAAAGGAAACTCCGAGGATGAATCCAAAGGGCCGTGAGTTTTGGCGACCCCACATATATGCACGCAGGCGTGAACACTGAAAACTACCTCAGTCTCACGGTACAACTTGGCGAACTCCTGCACCATCAAGCAGCTATGATTGTGGATAAAGTCTACTTCGTGAGAACGCCACTTATGGATGCAAAGTATGTACGCTCAAATGGGAAAGCTAAGGAAGTTAAGATAGTTCTCAACTAGTAGCATATCTTTCTTAAACACCGGTCCGACATACAACACCACTATGGAGCTCTATTTCTTTCATCAAGGCTTTTTCTGGGGCTTCACCTGTAAAGCTACACAAGACTACACGGACAGGTCTGCATGCACTTCGAATGTAGATGCCTTGAGTGAGCGGAGATTTTTTTCTCAAAAGTTATCATCCAAGTTTTCCATCACATCTGCGGGTTTCGTCATTCTACAATTAAGACCCATCAAAAACACCTGTGATAACGGTTTGAGCACATGGCCTAGAATAAGCCATAGCTACTGAGACGACCCGCGAAGCAGTCAGACCATCTACATGCAACTGAATGGCTACCTTATCAGTTGCTTGGGTTGCACTGGAATCCATCGCACGCTGCAAGCCCTCGTCGGGCCCGATGTGGACGTTTTTTTTCCGTTACTTGCGAATTTTTTGGGAGTTTGACAAGATGATCCCAAAAGAGTTCGTGGATCTGTCGGCAAACCCGAGAGAGCCTGTCTGAATATAAGGATGAGGGTTCTCACGTTAGCTATTGAGAGAAGCACATGTACGGCTGCCTGTCTTGCAACAGAAAATGTCGGAGGTCCTAGAATTAAGTCCGAGTTAATGGGTGGAGTTAGTAGACATGACAACAAACCATCTTTCCTCACATTTGTGCTTTTCGCGGGAATTCCTGGAATACCGCTTTTCAATAAAGGTCTGCACTTTACTCAGCGAAGTTGCCTGAGGCGCGAAAAGTACGTGCAAACCACGAGTCCTCCTCGTCTTCAGTGGCCACGCAATAAGCTTGCAAATCCTGTGCACCATCTCCAGGGTTCCTTAATATCCTAAACAAAGAATGGTTTGAATGGAATACCCACAAAAGCTTACAGAAATTTCCGATGCTCTGACATCGGTCGGCTGAGGGACAGCATCAAGCACAACTTCGCAGTCCGCATTTATTTCCCTGTACGACGACCTCTTCACCAAATCATCTTATTTCTGTGGCCATTAGGGTTCACAAAGAGTGGAAAGTATTGCCATATACAGCGTTTAACCAACTTTCAATATTCGAGGCATCCAAAGAATCCACCGTGGCATAAGCGGCTTTGACGGAAGCATTTTGAGGTTGCCAGATGCTAGTTCTCGAGTGCCCAGGAACTGACACCTGCTTACTTCGGTGTCGTCCCATCTTGAGCTATGATAGTAGCTAGATACGGTTCGAATTTATAGGGCATATTACAGTATATAAAGAGTATCTCGTGAATAATTATAAAGATCCACTGCCACGTGAGAAACTTAGTTCCTTCCATCAAACATGATAACGAATACAGCCATCCTATTACTTAGTCATTATTGACCTAATAAGCAATAGACTGACACTGCAGTGGATATTAAATGTGTACGCGATATTTATTGACTGAGATAATCACGTAAACGTGACACAAACCGTCGCTATTGACGGAAGTGAAGGTTGGTTACAAGACGGATTACGGTTAGCATGTAACCTTCGACGGATCACGTGACATAGTGGCACACCTCAGTAAAACAAAAAAGCAATGAACGTCAATAACAGTGTTTCATGAAGAAGCCTACTCAAGGCGTGGGGAAAAGGAAGGTACTCATTTGTAGTAATAAATTTTGGCGCTTGTATCCTTAAAAAACCAAGATAACCATCGAGAAATGATAGAAAGCAGCGAAGTAATAAAGTGCGTATATCTCCAGATCTTTGAGGTTTATGGGGACAACACTTCGCAGTTGGCCATTTCGGGCCTGATTAGCAACATTGCAAAAATTATTTCTTCTAATAATGGGATTTTGAAAACAGTCGCGGAAAGTACCGTTTAGGGGCTTTTTTCGACCCCTTGTGCTGACTGGGCAACGTTCCTTGTTGGCTAGACATCAAATTGGTTAAATCAACTATCCTCAAAGCCGCGAGCACGGCCCACTTTCCATGTCACTACAGAAGACTGATAAAAAGGTCACAAAGGCGCTCTTATACCCTTCTATTCAAATTTTCTGATGAAAAATCGCCAGAAAGTTATTAACTAAACAGCTTAGAGCCACAAGTGCTCCACTGTTGAAAATCAATCAAGATACAAGCTGACAGATGTGCCGCTAAACAGTCCCATCAAACTGGCATTGGGATCCAGAAGTCACCCCCCCAAGCACCTTGCCAAGGATCAACAAAACCCCCCACACTTCTACTCCTAGAAAATCCACAGGGTAAATGGACCCAGACAAATCTCTTCCCAACTCCCTACAGTAACCCCGGCCAAAACGACAACATATATCAACAACACCTACAGGTTCATCCCAGGAGGGTCGTTACATTATGTCTCCAGCTCCGGACGACAGTCACACGGGACATCAAGTTGTCGGTGAAATTAAATCTGCAGCACCAGTATCTGTCCCCATAGGCCCCCATTTAGAACCTACTGAAAGACCCAGGCGTGCCACTCGTATTCCACGTATGTCGCAGGCAATAAATAACAGTCCAGAAGAGAGGGTCAATAGGAGGTCAGTTGCTAAGGCTAAGTTCTCGCGCGGGCAAACGATACGGGGATGCACGAACAATGACAATGATACTTCCTTCTCTAGACCAAACTCCTCACCGACCGACTTCCACCATTGGGGATACCCTCATATCTCTGAGCATATGAACCAAAACAGCATTTCCAAGACGATGATACAGCAACAATGGGACCCTACCCGTGAACAAAATAGATGGGATGATGAGTGAACCGCGTTCATACCAAACTCCCGACCAATGGAACCATCCCATCAGCCTAATCTCCTATTATTTCCATCTTTCCTACTTCCCTGTCCGTTACATTATCCGAGCGCATCGCATACTCTCCCTCCCACTAGCGGGTGTCCAATGTATAGCCAAAGTGCCTATTCTTCCACAAGCACCGTGGGCACATCATGGCCCCACAACCTAGATGTGCTTCATTTGAACCGTTCTTATCAGCCGTATAGCAGTGTAATACCGAATACCCTCTCATTTATTATTCCATATGCAGACCCAAGTCCTTTCTTTGCGAATGATAACTTAGGAGGGCTTGCATCCTGCACTGATAATTCTTTTCAGGTTTGATGCAGCCGTCAACGAACTATAAGTACTAGTGGCAATGATGGCGTCAGAGTTACTCGGATTTTCACATTGTTTTTAGTCATTGCACGCTCTGTGAGGAACGAAATCCAATACAGACTATAAGCTGCGTTAACAAAAGGCTATAACTTTATTTTATGGACGGAATCGTGGTCATGGGACTCTTATGTGGTGAAGCGATGGCACAATTTCCACATCGAACTCTATAACCAGCGGTGTGATCCAAGGTAATGTACTGGGCCAGTTGCTGTTCCTCATGTACATAAATGGTATAGTTACCGTGATTTGCTGTGGAACTCTGTTTTCATTTGCTGCTGAGTTTAAGTTGTACACCTTCGACTACAATTCCTTGGGTAATACTACAGCAAAAATATCGGAGGACATACGGATGCTCAATTGGTGGTGTAGCGAGTGGGTAATGAAGTTCTCGGTGGACAAAAGCAGCATTCTCACATACGAGAGTGATGTCCCTCCCGAAAGGTTTAAAATAGGTGGTCATCTGCTCCCCAATAAATTATAAGTACAGAACCTGGGCATATACTACGCCTGTTCGTTCAACTTCTCAGAGCAAACAGACTTTCAAATTGCTAGGTTCCGCAGGTTAATAAGACTGGTTCGCAAAACACTCCGTTTTGCGCGAAAATAACTAAACATCCATACAAGACACGGTACACCATTGCTAGAGTATAGCTCAGTATTTGGCTCCAACATGCACCAGACTGACAGGATTGCCACCGAAAATGTTCAACGCGCCTTTACTGAACAAGTAGTTGGCTGTTCGTTCACTCTCAACTATAAACAGCGCTGTGACCTGCTACTACTCGAACCTCCTTGGCTTCGACGGACAAAGGGCAACTTGTCCTTTTTCCAATCGCTATTAAACCACATTCTGCAAAGCCTCCCTTGTGGTATGGGGCCCATTAAGCTTCGGGTATTTGCTACGACACAGCATCCATTCGGTCATTGTGCGGTCCTCGAGAATCGGCCTACGGCCCAACTTCTTTATTGTTGAATATTCACAAACGTGGAGTAAGCTTCCGCCAAATGTCCGCGCAAATAGGCCACTTATCAGGATTGATGTTGTGACACTCGTATCCATCAATGATCCGTACTCTTCGGAGGAGCGAGCGTACGAAGTTGGTTTGGGTCACTGACACGCCAGTCTGAGTCGGGGACCAGGAGACCTATGTACCACGCAAGTTGCAGTATATCACTCACTTTTTACTATTCTTCAGTGCACAACCTTGTGTTTTGCAAAGTCAAACCATCCACCGAGATAAAGCCTAATCAAAGTGGCAACTACTGTCCCAGGTCTACAGCCTCTTTCTTGCTCGTCCCACTTACCAGGCTGTCCACTGGAGGAAGCTGAGTCACAATTCTTATGCTTGAAGCGGCTCATCGAGGTAATTAAATCCCCATTTATGGAGTCACGGATGCTGTTCCCACTAACTACCCACATACCGGCCTCCAGCTAATTTGATTTCTCGTCCCCAAGCAGACTTTAGCTTTCTATTATGAAGAGCGTTTACTCAAAATCCAGTCTCAACCTCATCTCTGAACCTCGTAGCTCTTACCTCTCCAAAGTTCCACAGTTCAATTTATCCGTCTTAAGTGCCATATCCCCAGCACAATAGTAATTAGCTCACTTATCGACTATCCTCTGGGTTCATTCGTTCCATCTTTCAATGTAGTAATCTGATTTCTCAGTAGAATTTTATGGTTAAATCCTCACCAATTACTGATACTTGCAAGTTTCACTCCTTCAGAGTACCATCAACTCCTCTGATCCTTGTGCCGTGGCACCAACAGGGTCATTTCCTTCATGCCACTCTAGATCCTACTAACCCAGCCTCTATTCCAAACTACGTTCCACCTTATGGCTTTCACTGCTTCCTACGCAAACGTGGACCGGAAATCCAGTCCCAGTTCTCTTACGGGAAGGGGCTCGTTAACTGAATTCAGCCTACAGTTATGTTGGCACTCATTCTGTTCCCAAAACACTTCCCTACCGCTAATGTTTTTCCACTTTTCACGCAGAATTCCGTTTTTATCATGAAGAGTGGTTACTCTTAATTCAGTTCTAATCTCATCTCTGAATCTCGTAGCTCTCACCTCTTTAAAGTTCCATTGTTAAATTTTTCCGTCTTACGTGCCATAGCCCCAGCATAATCGTAATTAGCTTACTTATCAGCTATCATTTGGGCTCATTTATTCCATTATTTCTTGTATTAATCTTTTTCCTGCATAACATTCACTTTATATGGCGATGATAACCCTAAGCTCAAAGCTTTTTTCTTGCCCGCCCCGTGTACTAGGTTCTCCGTTTGAGGTCACTCAGCCCCAATTCTTAGCCCTTATCTACGTCACACCAAATTCACTTTACTCGGTCCAACCTGGGCTCACTTTCCTTCTCTCAGTTCGCTCCGGCATTTCAGCCCAGAATCCCATCTCGGTGACCACCATTATTCAACATATCATTTTTATCCCTCACCATTGTCCTCGCCATTTTTGACAGTCCTGCCTTTTCTTCCGTTAGCTGACCGCAGTCTTTAAAAGTGGTTCCACATTCCAGATACCAAAGGTTTCCCTTTACCATCGACCGTTGATCCCAACTGGGAGCATCCCAGACTGCGTTTTTCTATTCTCACTTCTCCAGACAACCACTAATGTGTATCTTCCCTTCGATGGCTCAGCATTGTATCTGGCCCACATTTCAGGCTGGAAATTCGGTACCTGCCCGTCGTTCCCGCACAACCACATTGGACCTGCTCTCCAGGACCCCTCGCAACCTAGTCGCTAGCTCCTGGACTATTCGATCTCTGCAGCTTTGAGACAACGCCAGTATCACTCCTGCGAAACCCGCCGGTGCGAGGCGTGGTCAGATCCACCGCTTTGGCCGGCGCACATCGGGCGTACAGGACGTCTGCAACGATGTGCGGGCGCAGCTAAGATTGCGGATCACACTTCCTGCCGCCAAAAGTGGTTTTCAGGTTGGGCGTTCAGCGCACGGTCAGCCCCATCCACCAGCACCGGTCGCGGCAAGAGAACACTATTTATACACCCGAAATGCTGTAAATATGCCACTATCTCCCCCAGTTATCACCTATTTTTCATCGTACTCATCTCCATCCCCGTCATCTTAACTTACCGCTTCTTACGCCCGGCAAAGTCTTCCTTCCTTAGCACATAATTACCGCGTGTTTAAAAGAGCGTTATCATACTCGGCTTACCGTCCATGGTCCTTTTTCCCGAGGATTCGTGCCAAACCACCCACTTGTCCCATTCGCAAACTTAACCAGTCCCCAAGATAAAACTCGCCCCTTTTTATCACAGTTACCGATATATTTGAAGAGGGTCACCCTTAATGTTGCCTTACACTTCCGTTCCACAATGTCCAAACAGTATATTTCTCTGAAAAATATTTGTCTCCAGAGCATCCCTACAGCCGACGATATTGGGACAGTTCGATCTCTCTATCAGTCCTACGATTTGCCCACACACTGCTGCAGCATTGCAGTGTCCTCACCTTTGCAAAGATTCATGCCCTCCCCATATTTTCACATCTGAGAGGCATCCGTATCGCAGCTTTTTAATCTTTCGCCATCCACCTTTGACAAAGAACCACAGCAGATAGTATTTTGCCTATCAATTGCTTCACCGCCCAACTTTGCAACTGTATTCATTGGTTGTTTGGCGTTGTTTCATATCCGGTATTCTATCCTGGTACATCCTCTAAGAAAATTGTGACCCTCGCAACTCTCTGGTCACCACGTTAGGCCCTTAGATAACGATCATCAAAAGTAAATACTTACTTGCCACCTAAATACTCATATTTGCAAACCGTGTATCTGCTACCATCATGGCTACGAATCACAACTTGATCTGTCGCCCAGCTCCCATTTCCATGTTGATACACCACATTACATTTTTCTGGAAGTAAACAATCTGCTCAACGAATACGTGTCCACATCCAGCCACCAATTGCACCATCACCCAGGCAATCTCCCTCTGCAGGTGGGCCCTTCACTGGGTATTTAACTGACCCAGCCGATATTCGATCGTCAAACGTTACGGGGGTAATCTTCGAAGGATTTTTCTTGTTCTTTGCCAGCAAGTTCACCTCTTTCATCGTCTGACCTCCAATCCTAAGCCGTTCCATACTCCGCAAAGCGCCATTGCTGGTTCACTTCCACCCTGGAAACTTTTTACTCAAGGTGAGCAAAATGTCTGTCAATTCTATTTGATTCTGTCGTTGCACAGTCCCTCTTTTTGTAACATTTGAGTAAGAGTCTACTACTTCTAACCAGCTCCACCCTGACTCGACCGGCTAGGCCACCCGACCTTGAGTTCGAGTTTGCCGTGCGCCACCATAAAGAGTAAATCAAATACTTCCTCCTATACTATATCGAGTGCTCGCACCTGAATCACCCTCTCGGAATTCGAATTCTACTCCCAATTGTACCATTTGATCTTGCCTTGCAGCATGCCTCGGTGTCATCCGACGCAAACAATTATCATTGTCATTCTTATGGAATGTTTTTCCCACGTGTGCTTGTTTACCCCTCGTTCCAAGTTTCAGCCGCTCGATACCCTCCTCGTCCATGCCCAGCATGTGTGCTGACGTCAACTACAGCTGATACTGTGAAATCATATCCTATCCCACTATTATAGGTTGCGTGGAGACACTTCGGGATAACAAAGGCCAACCACAATATGACCCAGGAATAAACAAAAATACTTATGCAACGTCGTGTGCAATCAAAAATTGCTTGCCCCGTTATTTTCTGCAGCACCGTTTTGATGACTATCCCAGCCTTAGTCTTAGGGACACTGAATTTTGGCCCCAGCACCGTTTGCTTTTTGGATATTAGAGCTCTCTTTTCTATCGTTGGACTGTTCCCTCCTCCCGAGTTTTTTCCACTTCTTGTGACAGTAAACCAGATTGCTTTATTTCAGTTCATTTTAATGCGGCTCAGTTTCGGCTGGTGGCTCTGCAGTAACCGCTCGCTTCTCTGCCTGTCCTGAAGTCGATTTTGGTTGCTACGCCCGGGAATTTTATTTGCTTGCAGAAAACTTCCTCTAGGAAGGATTTTTAATGGCCGTGGTTTCCAGGCGTTTCGTTGCTTGATCGAATGGCAATTCTTGAAAAGGCCCCACAGAATACACTTAAAAAGAGCTCATTGTCGAGCAACCTCTTTTATGGTGATTCACAATCATGCCAATACGATGCTATATATCTGACTAGATTCATAAGGGATGCAGTCAACATCTCTAGTAGCCGGATGATCTTGTGACACACTAGGTGTGAACGATTATCCCAAAGACTATTTTTGTTGGCTACACTCCCTATGCATCTAGTTATATGTATTGGCATGATCAAGGCTTTTTGAAAGCACGCTTTTCATCGACCTGCTCCTTCTGAATGGTAATTCTATCACGTGATTTGTCGAGTCTGGTTACGAAACTTCTTGTGGGTAATGACAAAGGCCCATCTTCATAGGTACGATTACCGTGCTTATCTTGTGATTACTGAAACATAGTACAACATGGTACTTTGGACCAATTTGCTCCAGATTTTTGTACCCGCTGGACCACTTGATGTTCAGAATACGCGGTCGCCAACCAGAGCTGGTTTTGAATGTTCGAGGCACTTTCGGTGCTGCATTTGGTACTCCACGGGCAGGATTTTATCCCTTTTCACTATTTTTTGTCACTAGACTATTTATTAATTCCTGGTCTTAAAGCTGTTCAAACATATTCTTGTCACCATCTACGTAGCTCTGATAAGCCTTTGGCCTGCTGCTGCTCTAATAAGTTATTTCTGTTGGATAAAGTTAATTTTTTTAATCTGGCATCGCACTCTCTTGGTTGACTGTTGAACCGGGACGCGCTTGGCAGTGTTTGATGTTCATATCTGCTCAACCACCCACTTTCCTAAGCATTACACTGCCACTCCGTAGTCCCTGGGCCTCCGAGTCCCCTGCAGTCTACCTCAACTCTAGGTTTCGCGACCGGCCAAATGCCAATGGATCCTTATAACTATATCTGAATTCTCTCACCAGACCACAATCTTGCTCCTCAGACTGCCACATTCCTTTGCATTTAGCTTTTCTCCACATCAGTTCTACTTCCATAAAAGCCGGAAAACCGGTGCCTTTTGCCAAATGCCCATCTAAACTGATCCAAATTCATCTTCATCAATAAAACGTGTGGCCCCAAAAGAAGCAGACCGGCTCGCGAGGCTCAGCTACATTTGCAATCTGTACCTCATTCACCACGTTATGCTCTGTCACATCACATGACATCCATGGAGGAATGAATAAAAATTCTGACAACCTCCTACAATACGTAGGCTCGCTTGAATCGCGAACAGGTGCACTTGGCAGAATCACTAGTCTTCTGACTCCGCCGGTACAACTACTTGAGCCATCTACAATACCCACGAACAGTAACTTACCTCCTGCGTATTACCTTGTTAACAGTATACCTTCTGAATTTCCAAAGAGAATGCGAAGCGGAAACCACGCCGTACTATTTAACATTCCCTATGGGGCCCCGCTCAGCACAGTAAGCTGCACCATGCCAAAGGCGGCCAACGTGGAGCACGCAGTGTGCCGTAGCACAGGCCTGCTCAAGGGATCACTATGAAACCAAAGCAATCTGCTTTTCCAATTCTTGATCTACCTGAGAGCCACTGAGTTCATTCAAAACCAACGTAAACTCCGTTCACTCACTACACAGGGTTGGCCGGACAATCCACGACTAAAAGCCACTCTGAGGAAAAGTGCTTCAAACAATGAACTCTCTCACAACTCCATGGCCATTACCAGCCCAAATGACGCCTACACTGAACGTTCCTCGAAGCCCTTAACTGCGGCCAATTTTTAGCTTCCATTATGTGCATGATGTGGACCTTGATACAGAGCCTGAACCCTTTTCTAATATATCAGCCCCCAAAAGCAGTTGGGTGCCTGGTGGCGACAGTGCCGCTGGTGAACTGGACCCGCTGTCTTGATAGTTACTCATCCCCGAGGCATCTTAAAATGCCGTCTGCTCCCTTCTTCTCGGACAGCCGTGTGCTCGCACACTCGCGATTTCGATCTAAAGTCCGTTCAATCATGGACACACCCGCAGTCTTACACACAAGCAGACAGTCGGCATTTGTCTAGCTTCTTTTCGGAGAGCACCGACCAATCAGACTGTATCTCGCATTGCACGGCCTAGTTTGGCCTAATCCAGCTGTTCATCTCTTATCCTTTTGCCAGCACACATCGGTGACTCACACACTTGCACACGTGTTAACGTTTCATTTTCTTGTCTGTACGTGTGCTTGTCGTGGGTGACTACTGAATACGTTTCCACCCGTTGGAAGTGTCTCCCTTCTGCGTACTTAGCTCGAGGTACAACAGCATCCAAGCCATGAAGTTCTTCCAGCCACATAACCTCACTTGAGTTTCACAGGGTGACATAAAAAAAGGGCATTTCATGGTGATTTAGTTACTATTTACAACTAAATTTCATTCACTTTTGCCATATCATGGCTGAATAGCTCTAGATTGAGCCTCCCTCTTCAATCCCCTAGGTAGGTTCCTAAAAAACATTCACCACAAGGAAGAGTTCCTAAAGCCACTCTTACCCCCGCGATCAGTCTCGTCAAAAGTGGATATATCTTGGTCCTAAGCCTCCACAAGCACTTGGGGGCATCAAAGGAAGCCCCTGGCCTCAAAAAGAAAACCATCCAATCAGCCCTCTCCTTACCAAGGGCTTCAAAGTCGGGTATGATGGACAGCAGCCTCTCCGTAACACTAGGTCACATCCTCAAGTAGTGCAAAAAAAGACAACAAAACAGATAGCTTCACAGGCTCTCACTCACTTAGGTGCCCACGAAAACCCGCACCCAAACTAGGCAGCTGCACAAACCCACTCCTCATTCGGAGAGATTCCAGCACTTCCAGCTTTTACGCGGTTGACGTTCGTAAACCACTGCAGAGCCATCTTCATTGCTGGCTCTACCCTACACATTATCCCCAAACCTTCTCAAGCTCCCACTCCTCGTCTCACCGGTTGCAACATTATTCAAAATGTTTTCGTTTTTCCACCATTTCCGACCCCAGTCTAACCCTAATATCCACACGACATCTGCAATAACACCCCCTACGAAAACTTCGGTCAAACTTTAGCATTCACCCCCAAGATCTCTTCACCTTCCCTGTCTTACTGAACCACTGTGCAGAACCCGAAACCCGTCAGTCCTTCACTTCTTAGCTCACAGCACAAAAGGTTCTACAAAACGTTTATCTAACACTGAGTGTTCCCAGCACTCTTCCTGGAGTGATCTTATCGTACCTTCTTCGCTGACCTCTTGAACCTTCCCTGATCATCTGAATCAGCCTACCTGACGTGGGAAGAAACCGCCTTATACCTCAGCAATTCTTACCTTCCCCGGTCCACCCCTATTACACAATACCAACCAATATCGAGGTTGCCACGTAGGAAAACCCACCGGACCATAACTCTATAGCGTTTAAGCATCGTACCACGACTGACACCATATCACGGAATACCTGCACACTGGCTGCCCCTTATATATGCTCGCACACTGTTGAGAAAGAGTGAATCCATGAAATCTTAAACTGCCTCGGTGAACCCGGAAGTTAAACAGGCAGCGGAAACTTGGCTCACCAAGATCACTTCTCCTGCGCTTGTTTCCATCTCAAACCGGAGGTGACGGGAGTTACTCAGCATAAGTGCGGCGGAGCATTCTAACCACCATCATATACTACCCCCTATCTGTTAGTGTTTGTGAATCCCTACGGATTTTTTACTCCAATTGTTTTCAAGCTTACTAGGGATGAGCATGCACAACACCCTTGGTCCTGGTTCTTTTGAAATCGATCTCATTATGGAAGCTTTTACCACGGCGTCTGACTATCCCGAGGAGCAAAAATTATAGTAGAAGACAGTGCCTCCAAAATATATTGGTCCTTACCCTCTGGTCCCACGAGCTCCCCCGAATTCCTCCTTTGCATTCGCCCTGAGAAACTGACCCAAAATGTCAAATCTTTCATCAGAGGATTGAATATTCTTCAGCTCCTCTCCATCCACGACCTCTAAGGGGTTTCCACTGATTTTCTCGGTTAATTTTCTTGTAATGATCACAAAAATATCACTTGCAAATTCCAATCTTAACCACATATTTCAGTCCCTGATCCGTTACATACTTTCATTTCTCGGGCAAACCGGTAAATCAACTCAGACTCCAATTTATCCGTCAGATGAGATAAGTTTTTCATGAGACATTATCAAGACGGCAGCCGACTCCCTAAACAGAAACCTGTTCGTTTACTCACTAGCCCCGGCACTTCCTCAAATCAGCGCAACAGGGTAGGCGAATCTGTAAAACTAGCATTTAACTCTTAAATACTCCAAATATCGTGGCCTCTCAGTTGTCTTACGTGTACAGCATCCCTACAATAGTCTTTGAATAGCCAAGGAGTAACACTCCATAAGGCAAGAAACTAATGGAATGGGGCAATTACCAAAGCAACAGAGACAAAGATCGCTTGATCTGCGTGGAAAATCTCAAGAGTGATCACTTCTCATTCGTCCACTGGAAAAACGCCAGAAGCCACCGTGAAAGTATTCGACATAAAACTTTCTTCTTCCCCCACAGCTTTCAGCCAAGCCCCCCCCCCCCCTCATGGGCTTCCTCCTCTGCTATTGTCGAACCTCTGTTCATTGGTTATGACTCTTTCGATATCGGCAGGTTGACGTTTTAGACTAGAGCTACTGCCAAACCGGACCTAGGTGGTGTCTCTCCTGACGGTTATCCGCCTTGAGGGCCTCTACGTGGAAACTTTCCGTCCTAACCTAATAGTCCATTACGATAAACGGAGCCCCCTGGAAATAGGAGGTTTCCGATGAGTGTCACATGTCTTAAAGCGATTCTGCTCATGGTTCGGCTAGTTAGCGACCGACAAAACACGAACCAACTGTGTGCATGTCTGCGGAGAGTCTGATCGAATTCTGAATAAAGTGTGTTCTGACCGCGAACAACGCGTAAAGTAGCTATCGCAATGGATTTATGAAGACTGTTTCATGCTCCCCTTGTCACTGATTTATTTGATCTCCTCAACAACCCCGTTGATCGTGGTCAGCCCATCACTCTATTCATTGATATGAACGAAGCTTTCGATGGCTCATCTTATGCTTATCTGCAACGGTTATTCTGATAGTTAGTAACACGTAGCCAAACTAACGAGTACCCAAGTCGGAACAAGATTGATTCGCAGACTCTATAGTAATGGTTCAACTAATTATACACAGACGAACTATGTACAAAGCCCAGCTGTACGGCCGCAGCGTTTAACAACGAGAAACAGAGTCCAGCAGAAGTCACTGCCAGTTACGGCCATCACGGTGGCCGGGGGTTTAATCAAAACGATACCATGGCAAACATATAAACAAGTGTTCACATGTAGTTTGAGGATCAACAAAAATAACTCCAATGGCCTAAGCAGTGCACGCATGGGGCAGTGATTGGAGGGGATTTCCACAAATATGCTTTAACCTCCCCCCACAAAGTCTTCCCATGAAAAATCAATGTCCAGGGAGAAGACTTGGGTGCTGATTCAACCTATCCTACCTAGACTCTAAAGTCAATGCATGAGTCAAAAGCCACTGGCTACATCTGTTTTTGGCTAGTCCCGGACAACCTCGCAGAGTTTCTTGACAGCCCGCTGCAAACACCCAGGTTCCAGAGCTTCACCTGAAGATGGTACGCTCCTTAGCGATACGCGGAGAAACACTCGCTGGCCAACTTGGGATTAGTGAGAAGCTTAGGGAAAGTAAGGGACGTAGGACCTCCTGGCCACCAGTTAAATACATAGCCAAAAAGAGAATGAGAATTCTTGACGAAAATTCAAAGTATTATTGAGGTCCTTGGAACTTAAGGGACTTCCGTCCCTTATGTGACCACTTCAAGAATATGTTCGGAGAAAAAGCATACCGACTTGGGGCACAGATCGGATAATGATATCTACGGAAACTTTTAGTAAAGAGATGTTTCCAGAAACCGTCAACATATGGATGCTCCTAATTTCCTGATATTTCACTGGCAACTTGAAGTCATGTGCTGATTTGAAATTTCAGTAGGCTAACTCCATCGTAAATCGTGAACAGCTTGCCAAATTAGATAAAAATGAACTTTTAAGGCTGCGTTAGAGGTCAGGACATTTTGAAGGGTGAAGAAGGTACAAACGAAATAAGTTCAATAATAATCGGCGTCGGAGGCCTGGGAGCATATTCCATTATCCTTGCTCTGTGTTTGGTCCGCCGAGTCGAAGTCGCCCTCACCACTATCTCCTTTGGGCAAATACACCTAAAGAACACCTGGCCTGACGTCCCATTTGGCCGCTTTCACCGCCACTGTGAGTACGAGGGCGTTGATTCCTGTGCGGCACACCCTCATCACTACTACAGGCCATTCACCTCTGTGAAGCTGGTCCTTCAAAAAGATGACGACATAGCCATATCTGAAAGATCTTTCTTTGGTGATCCACTTTTGTCAAAGCTGTAGGGTCGGTAAATACTCCGTTGTCCAACGTCTCTAGGAAATCTGTGCAAAGTCACTTACTTGTTACCACCCTGTGATATACGTCCTGCGTAAAATTTTCGGAGTTACTGCTCCTACGTTTGACTGAAGTACCAGCAGACCATTAGGAAGAAGAGCCGTGTGGCCTTCCAAATCCGGGACAATCGGCACCAGAGATCTATTTCTCCGTGTGCTTTCTGCCTCAGTTAGCAGGGTTATTATAATTTCGTCATCTGGGATTAGCTGTGGGGTTAAAGTCTCCAGTATTTTACTGGTAAGTCGTACTAACCTTTCTCAGAGGTCACCGCGATGACTTGCGTATGGTGGATTGGATATCCGTCCTATAACTTTGGCCACGGTTTTTCTCCGTATGTTGGCATGATTCGGGAGGCTCCATCACCTCTGTAACTCTTTTCGTGCTCCAACAAAATCTGAACCACGGTCTGAGTAAGATTTCGGGAACACCCCCTTGCTATAAATCATTGGAATGCCATTAGGAACGAATCAGTGGTCGTCCTATATACTGCTCCGAGATGAGCTGCGCCAAATTGTAAATGTTATTGGGCAACCATACCTCTTCTGAGA
This sequence comes from Fasciola hepatica, assembly GCA_948099385.1. Classification (NCBI taxonomy): domain Eukaryota; kingdom Metazoa; phylum Platyhelminthes; class Trematoda; order Plagiorchiida; family Fasciolidae; genus Fasciola; species Fasciola hepatica. The sequence continues at coordinate 5,681,015 of CANUEZ040000110.1, forward strand.
GCACCTCCGTGGTCGTGCTATAAAAGGGCAGAATAATCGGAGCTGACCTCAGAAAATAGACACCTTCCCGGTTGAACCCTCACTGCTTATGGGGGGTTCCATCTGTTTGCCCGCTACTATAAACGAGATAATTGTCGATGACTTGCTTCACTGTCGCTGATTCCCTGGTCACCTAAAATCGTCTAAGGATATTACTCAACAAGTGGTTCAAACCTGCACGTCCTTCCTCTCGACGCGAATGGCCTGTCAGACATCTCGCGGTGAGGTGAGTACCGAGAACTATTGCAGGTTATTTCGTTTCGTAATCTGGGATTGAATTTACCAACCACTTCCCGACTCTCATTGGCCCATTAGCTAGTGCTCGGCCCAATCTTCGAAAGCTACCAGGCAACAGCCCACTTCTCTTGACGTTATGGCCAGTCCTGGACAGCTTGCAGGACCCATGCATGGAGACGAGTGGCTAGAGTAGATGCAGAAAGTCGATTTCGGCTGGGTCAGCTCAAGTGGCAGTATTGCTCCACATTCAACTAGTCTTGTTGTCTGGCGCCTCTCATGATCATCAGCGGTACCTTGTATCTCGTCCGTCAAACCATGGTCCTCAACGTTCCCGCGCAGTTCGTGAAATGGCACTGTTTCTCTACTAGGCTCTCGTTTTCCGTAGAGTTTATGGCCAGTACCAGAGGTTCCATTTTATTATCACCCTTTTTCAGGCTTGTGGGTTGGTAATTCTGGCCACGTCTCTTTAGATACAGCTAGGAAGTTCAGCCCCACTCTCCACATCTGCAGCTTCTCTAGTGTTCAAGAGCCCTGCGGGCAGAAGCCGGCCGGGTTACCGGCGTATTGTACTTGATGCCGCTGGTAGGCTTTGGTCGACTGAGGAATCACAGTGAGTCTATTTGTCACGAGGATGGTAAAATGGGCTTTGGCGTTGTTTACATAATGCCCTACTATAACTGAATCCTCCGAAAAGCTTAATTTTTGGTCCGCTTGATCAAAACACTTCCTAATCAATATGGCGGCTATCGCCACCAGCACAGCTGCATTCGATTCTGGCCTCGGAATGGATACAATCTTCGTTGGGACTACTCTCGCCTTTGCAAATACTATCTGATTGCGCTGCCCATCATTTTCATCTGTCCAGCAGCCGCAAGTCACCACTTCCGAAGCGCCTGAAGACAGGTGAAGTTGGGAGTCGCGTGCACACTTGGTTTTCGTCAGATATCTCAAGGATATTGATCTCTCCGAATTGGTCTGGGCTGCTTAACCAGTCATAACATTGCTTTTTGCAGCCTCCTTGAGAGATTGGTTCCAGCCCGTCCGTCTTTGGGATGCTGAATGGGGCAGGCTCTTGCTTAGCAATAGCCCCGGTGAAAAGGGTCCTAAGGGATTATATGGAGTCGAGACTGGTGACAGAATTCCCCTCCCAGTAGCTGTTTGTTTTAAGTGGGTAAAGATGGACAATGAACCAATTTTTTTAACATTACACTGAGCTTCAAGAGTGCATCCCACCTGTAACGAGGATCTCAAAACTCTCTCACTCGCTCGGTTTTCTCGGACTCCAAGACAACATTAGTATTCCACGGCTGCTGGAAGTCCGCCCCGTAAACCTGAACCCTTTTGTCTTTAGAATGATAAACGACCCAGTCATATGTCGAATGGCCATATGCGGGTCAAGAAAGGAACCTAGGAGATTATCCAAGCATAAGAGGTTTCTTACTGTTGCTCATAGATTGTTGGTGCCTCCAAAAAGCCTGAAATTTTCCCGGACAGCACAGGTAGCGCAGAATGTCAATGATACTTTCCTCAATGAGTGAATTCCCAGCCTGCATTCGTCGGGTGTTTGGTCTGTATTGTCTTCAGGTCAGCAGAAAAGAAGGAGGGCATTCCTATCTTTAACAGGCTTCTCAAAATGTAGAAACATTTCGCGTACATTGGCTGGGACGGCCACTTCTTCCAGCTGAAACTGGTGTAAAACTTCGACCAAAGGGGTCGTCATTCTGGGCCCTGTAGTAAATCGTCTTTGAATGACAAGCCTTGGCATTTCGCGACGCAATCAAAGGCCAGTAAGACTTCTCCCGGTTACTTTGGATTTATGAACGGGTGATGCTGCAGCCACCAAGCCCAATAGCATGGATCACTACCACTGCTGCTCCTTCTTTATAAATCAAGTCTATTGTATGTCACATGGCTTCCACATATGATACCTACAATTACGAATCTCGAATCGGCCTATTTTTGAGGGAACAATTTTTAAGTACCTTTCCTCGGCTAATCGGTTTTGGTTTAAGGTCGAGCCTCCAAGGTGCTGGAACCTCAAAAAGTCAAAAACATACTTGGCGTTTTCTGCTACCATTTTTAGAACTAACATGTGTTCCAACAACGGAGCGTCTCTAATGATGGCCATGCCAGCAAACTCAGCGCTATACACCTGTTGGAATGCCCGTTAAATGTTCACCATTTCCACTGAAGTGCAACTGATTCAGATCCTCCTGCCTCACCTTCCGTTTGTGCCACCTCATAAGTGCCGACCGAATATCGTGGTCTGGGGTATGGTGCTTCGGGGATTCCTGTTCGTTAATCCAGGCTGCCTTGTGTCTCTGGTACATCGCACCCGACCAACAGATCTATTTACTTATTCTTCCGCTTTTCGATTGTGGCCCTCTTTGCGAAGCAGCCACTAAACCGTAATCGACTTCACTGACTTAGGAGCCGTCGTCGGCTAATCTTTAATACCGAACGTTTCTAGGCTCGGCCCTCTTGCTGTTGACCAAGGGGACTAATGGTGGGGGCAGTCTGGATGACCGGATGACTTGGGTAGAACCTGCGTTGCTCGCTGCTAATGAAGCTTTTTCCCCTCTAATTTCTTATCTCTCTCCAAACTTCTCCGGCATCGAAGTGGTATTCAAGCAATTTTCTATGAAGAACAACGCTCTTACCACCCCTACCGGGTTTTTTATGCCGACAGCATTTAATCCCAGGCGAATGGGCTTATTACTAGCCGAAACATTGAGCAAATCACATATGGTTTTGGGGCTTCTTAGGCACTCAACTTCCTGGTCTAGTACGGTTGGTAATGGTTTTCCGTGGCACTCATCTTGAGTGAAGTTTGTTTTCGCTTGACACACGCCAGCTCGATGTGAATCGTTGAGGCAAACAAAGCACGCGTCCAAGCTCCTAGCCATTTCGTGACTTCCGTCAGCATCTACATTTTGGAAGCGGGGACACAGCTAGGACGAGCAGTGCACCACACACCTTACTTATCGGCGAGTTTCCACTTTCGCGGGATAATGATTTTGTGTTTCCCATGTTTGAATTCGACTGGAATCTCTGGTCTAGCATATTGGTGGTGTTCTAGCCCTGAGCAGCTTGCCGGTTCTACACACAAGATGGCCGAAGCGACCGTGTGTTGTTCGATAATGACAGCCTATACACCGCTTTGGGCCCTCAATGGTAGTGTAACGTACATGCTAACTGAAAAATTCCTCTTCTGCTCACAATCCTATACTCTATGGCCAACCCAATTCATGTTGACACTGTTTTGTGGTCGAAAATCATTCTACGCTTGGTGCATTTACTTTTTCTTTTCATGGTTGTGCTTTCTTACTGAGATTACTTTGAGGACAGTTGGTACGTTGGTGAGATGCACTCATTCAACACAGTTTTGTTTTACTACTCCTCGGTTTCACTTTCTAGCTCACGTCGACTGACCGTAGACGTTCAGCTCGTTTACGCTGAATTTTGGCTGCCACGCTCAGGAAATTGTTCTTTGAGCCTGATTAGGCGTAGAGAACTTGTTCTATTTGTTTGGAATTCAGGACAGGTATTTATTATTTACTCTTTTTGGCCAACTGTTCCCCTTTTCACAGAATTTGTCCTATTTTTGACTACCTTTTTGGCTGGATAGTGACTGAGGCTCACTGTCAAAGGTATGATCGTGTTTGTACTTGTATTTTTACTCGCTAATAGCACCGTAGAATTTGCAGAGCAATCGTGTTCTTGATTTGAGTTCTGCATCAATTTGGGCTACGCGTTCCTTTGAGGCTTCAAGGTGCTATCCAGAACGAGTGAAGCTTATTAGTCAGTGAATCGATAATTGAATCGTTAGCCAAGCCTCACCCGAACCAGGACTTGAGTTTTTTGGTCGTTATAAGTGGTTTCTCGCCTAAGCCTACTGACCACCTCGGCTTCCTCGGCCCACCTACTCTGTAGATCTGGGAAAAAACTGCGAACTATTTCTCCAATGTGTGCAATACACTGAGGTCCGATCGACATTTTAGATGATCCAGAGCGATACTGCAGTTTTGCAACTTTATGCCAGTTTTGTTAGGGAACCAGACTCATTCTTTGGAGAGTCTTACCTTCAATAGCTATCCTTCAATCAAACTCCGAGCTGCCCCTAACGGTCGACCAAAAACGTTCTCCATCATCACTTGCGCCCGGATATGGCCCTGCTCCGGATCTAGCATCGAGCGTCCATCGACCGCTCCCCCTGCTCTTTCACTACGGTATTGCAGCAGATGCAAGGATTTCTGCCTCCCATTACGTGCTCGCCTTTCCACAAGGTTCTAATACTGTATGATGAACTTACTGCACTGTTTCGCTCTCCCACTGAATGGAGACAGTTCTACTTTGGGTGGGTTGATTTCGCGTGTTAGGCCGGCACTAATTTGTTCCGACTGTTGCACAGCATTTCTGGGTTAAATGATCCCATGCTCGGTGGTTTCCTGGAGTATCTCGTTCCTGTCTTCGAGGTTGCTCTTTCCTGGCCAACTCACCTTCTTCTTTAGATGGTCTGGGCTGGTTTTCCAATCCAGCTGCTCTCCATCTATAAACTACATCAAGTTTAAATCCTGCTTCATCTGCTAGAAAACGTGAAGCCAAACTGACAGGACTAGTAGGCCAATATATACCTCCCAAAAATAACCCAAAGAAATTACCGAGTTACTTTCTTTCCACTTTTGGTTCGTATTCGTCCTCTTCTCGGCACTTTCAATGGGCTTTTCTGGTGAGGATTCTGGCTGATAATTGCAACTTTGGTTCCCATAGTTGGTAACACGTAGCCAAACTAACGAGTACCCAAGTCGGAACAAGATTGATTCGCAGACTCTATAGTAATGGTTCAACTAATTATACACAGACGAACTATGTACAAAGCCCAGCTGTACGGCCGCAGCGTTTAACAACGAGAAACAGAGTCCAGCAGAAGTCACTGCCAGGTACGGCTATCACGGTGGCCAGGGGTTTAATCAAAACGATACCATGGCAAACATATAAACAAGTGTTCACATGTAGTGGTTGATGTGTGTAGTATAGTTTGAGGATGAACAAGAATAAATCAAATGGCCTAAACAGCTTGGGTGTATGAAAATGATTGGACAAGACTTCTACAAATGTACGTTACTCATCTGTTGCCCAGAATTTGCTTATTCAGCACTGTCGACCACTCGCTCTTTTAGCGTTTCTCATGAGCTTCCTACGGCTTGCTCTCGGTCCTGACCAACGACTGCCAATCGCCCTTTAAGCTCGTCACGATTGCTGTGATCCACTGTGGTGCCTTGAGCCCACTCCCATTTTCTAAGTATTTCGGTGATATATTCTCTATGGCTGGACATGGCACCGCATTTAACTTTGCCAATGAAATCAAGCTTCTACATGTCTTTGAATCAATAAAACTCTTCGTCACCTCAGAGTACACACAAGGTCTAAATTCCCATGGCTCCTGGTGCTTCAATTGGTAAAAGGTTTCTTGCAAGAGGCAACATATGACCTCGTAGGTATCAAGTTCCTGTCAGTTCCGTCGTCACCAGTAATCACCCAGCCCCGGCTAAACCCTCTGTTTGAGATCGAGGACCGCACCACACACACTGGTTTAACCGCTCAAGCAGGCTCCTTTGCGACCCACTGAAACCATATGCCCGGCGGGTCTTATATTTCGGTGTCTGAAGCTCAATGAAAGCCGACTTCTCGTATTAACTATCAGTGCCAGAACTGCTCCTGAAAGCAGCTTCCTCACTGCTCCTAACTGGCCACTTTACAATAATGTTTCCACGGAACATTGCCAGCAGTCCTTAGCCAAACGACGGACGGGAGCGTCCGCTACCCTGCCGTACCGATAAAGATGTGAAATCCTCCAGCTTGACAAGCTGTGGCAACACTGCTTAAAGTTGAACTTGTCAACCCCGTACAAACTTTTGGGTAGCCATGTACATTCTTCCACCCACATGGCTTTCACCCAAAACTTTATTTTCTCCCTAGGCGCAAACCTCTCTCCCCGTCCTTTATCGCCGCCAGGCTCTCCGTAAGTGGTAAGGCTTTTATTGTTGCGTATAATAAGGTGTGGTAAGAACTTCCGGGTAGCATACCCTTCTTTAACCTCCTTCACCGCTTTCAGTGCATCGTAAACACATATCTTGGTACTAACTTTGCCGCACGGTCAAGAAACTACACAGTAACCATATACAACACTTTGAGAAATGGCCTTCTGTTCTGAGCTCTTTCTTGCTAATAGCTAGGTTATTTTCTAGCTATATTACCATATCCACTGGACCTTTGTTGCCAAGCTCAGCAGGTGTTACTTCGCCCTTGTTCGAACCAGTGCTCTCAGTTAACCTGAATCCCATCGAATGACCTCAGGATGTGGCAGACCCAACAAGCCCGTGCTTTGAGTTCTCGTGCGGTTGGCCTTGGAGTTCCTGACCTCACGGATACGACGAGTGCTTCCGAGGCACCTCTGTGAATCTTCCCGGTAATGGTTGACTTCCTTCACATGGATGACCACCAGTGAGACGAAACCACCCCCAACAACAGAGAGCTTTACGTGAAAAAGTGAGAAAACCCCACTTCCCGATTGCCACATCAAACCTGCCTCTTCACGAGTATCCCTGAATTCCGGGTAGATGCATTACCGCTGAACAACTGGTGCAAATGATAAATTCTCACCTCAGCCTATCACACGCGGTCCATGTTTGGGCCGGGAACAAGAGCTTTGGTGTCCCACCAAAAAGCCCCGCCATGTCCCATAGCCAGATACTTGGCTGCAATAAAACTAATGAAAAGATAAACATCTAAAAAAGTGAGGTGTGTTAGCAGCACCTCGTCACGGATGCTGATAGATGTGTTTCGTGATACCTCCATATTGGAAGTAGGCCATAGTGCTGTCAACAATTTGCACTCGATGTAGACTGTGGGGGTGCACTTTCTCATCCGAAGTTCAGCCCTAAACCATGTTCTCACCCACATCCTTTTCAAACCATTCCCCTTGCTGATGTTACCCTACTTCGCAGCACGAGGATAGCGATAAAGTGACCATAATGTGAGTCATCGTACCGTCATTACACCTTCAAGTCAAGCAAAGTATGTGCCTTATACACGCGGGTGCGTATATTCAATAATATTTGTTTTTTTCGCAAGAGAAATGGCCGATGAGGAACTGCAAGATGCGGAGCGAAAGCATATATACATAATTATACATAATATATATGTTATATTTATGTATGAATGTATATATATATATATGTATATAATAATAATAATAATAATGGTCTATTTCGGATAACCTCGAGGCATGCTGTAACGCAAGATCAAACGGTAAAATTGGACGTAGAGTCCGACTTACAAGAGGATGATCCAGGTATATGCACCTGGTATTGTACAAGAGAAAGTATTTAAATTACTCTTTAGAGCGGCGCCCGGCAAATTTGAACTAAAGGTCGGATGACCAGCCCGGCCAAGTCAGGGTGGAGCTGGTCGGAGGTAGTAGACTCTTCCTGGAATAGTACAAAAAGAGAGGCTATGCAACGAGAGAATCAAACAGAATTGACGAACGTTTTGTTCACCTTGAGGAAAAAGAAGTTTTCAAGTGAGACTTGAACCAGCTATAGCGCTCCGAGGAGTACGGAACGGCTTTGGATTGAAATCAGACGATAAAAGGAATGAATTTGTAGATAAAGAACAATCAAAATGTTTCGAAGATTTTCCTTGTAACGTTCAGCGAACAAATATCGGCTGAGTCCGTTGAATCGTTGCGCACATTGTTCACTTTCATAAAGGCGGAATGTGACGCCCCAAAACGGAAATGGGAACTGGGTGACAAATCAGTTTGTGCTGCGTAGCCATGATGGTCGCAGATACACGGTTTGCACAGATGAGTATTTAAATGACAGGTAAGTATTTACTTCCGATTATCGTTGTCTAAGGGCTGAACATGAAGACCAGAGAGGTGCAAGAACCAAAATTGTCTTAGAGGATTTACCAAGATAGAATACCGGATATGAAAATGCTTCAAACAACCGATGAATACAGCTGCGAAGTTGGACGGTGAAGTTTTTGACAGGCGAAATAATATCTGCTGGTATTCTTTGTAAGAGATGGATCATTTGATGGTGAGAGATCAAAAAGCTGCGATATAGATGTCAGTATATGGGAAAGGCATGAATCTTTGCAAGGTGAGGATATTGTGATGCTACAGTTATATGGGCGAACAGAAGGACTGATAGTGTGAGTGAACTATCACAATATAGCCGACTGATGGGATGCTCTGGAGACAAATATTCCTCAGTGAAATATACTGTTTGGACTTTGTGGGACGGACGTGTATGGCAACATTAAATGTGACTTTTGCAAATATATCGATAAATGTGATAAAATAAGAGCGAGTTTTATCTCGGGGATTGGTTAAGTTTGCGAATGGGACAAGTGGGTGGTTTGGCACTAATCCTCAGGAAAAAGAATCATGAACGGTAAGCCGAGTACGGAAACGGTCTTCTAACTCCGCGACAACTATGTTCTAGGGAAGGTAGGTTTTTTCGGGCGTAAGCAGCGGTAAGCTAAGGTGGCGAAGATGGAGACAAGTACGATGAAAAATGGGCGATAACTGGGGGAGATAGTTCCATGTTTGCAGCATTTCGGGTGAATAAATGTTGTTTTTTGCCGCAACCGGTGCTGGTGGGTGGGGCTGAACGTGCGCGGGACACCCAACCAGAAAGAATTTTTTGGTGACAGGAGGTGCGATCCGCCGTCCCAGCTGCGCCCGCACATCGGTGCAGACGTCCTGCACGCCCGATGTGCGCCGGCCAAAGCGGTGGATCTGACCGCGCCCCGCCCCGACGGGCTCCGCTGGAATGATATTGGCGTCGTCACATAGGGATCGAATAGTCCAGAAGCTTGCGACCAGGTTGAGAGGGGTCCTGTAGAGCAGAGTCTATGTGGTAGTGATGAAATGACGAGCAGGTATCGAATTTTCAGCGGGAAATGTGGGCCAGGTATTATGCCGAGCCATCGAAGGGAAGGCACCATCAGTGGTTGTCTGGAAAGGTAAAAATAGAAAAACGCAGTCTGGGGTGCTCCCAGCTGAGGATCAACGGTCAGTGGTAAAGAGAAACCTCTAGTATCTAGAAATTGGAACTACTTGGTGAATGGTTCGACTTTGTAAAACACAAGGTTGTACACGAAAGATCAATAAAACCTGAGTGGTATATAGGCGACGTTTGTGGTAAGTAGGTCTCGTGGCCCCCGATTCAGACCAGCGTGTCAGTAACCCAAACCAACTTCGTACGCTCGTTCCTCCGAAGTGTATGGATCACTGTTTGATACAAGTGTCAGGACGTCAAGCCGTTTGTTTAATTCCTCTTTAAATCTCGGCAAATGGCTTATTTCACGGACATTCGGTGGAAGTTTATTCCACATTTGTGAATATTTGACAATAAAGAAATGGGACCGTAGGCTGGTTCTCGAGGACGGCACAGTGACCGAATGACTGCTGTGTCGTAACGAATACCTTAGGCTTAATGGGTCTCGTACCACAGGGGAGGCTTTGCAGGATCTATATTTTAATAATGAGTAGAAAAAGGACAAGTTGTTTTTTATCCGTTGGAGCCAAAGGGGTTCTAGGTGTAGCAGGTCACAGCGCTGTTCATAGTTGAGACTAGAGGAATGGCCAGCTAATTGTTTAGTAAAGGTGGCTGAACATTTTCGATGGTGATCCTATCAATCTGGCGCATGTTGGAGCCAACTATTGAACTATACTCCAGCAATGGTCTAACGTGTGTTGTATAGACACTGAGCTTACTTTCACGCAAACGGAATTTTTTGTGGACAAGTCCTATTAACCTGCGGGACCTAGCAATTTGAATGTCTGTTTGCTCCGAGAAGTTGAACGAACAGGGGAATATATATGCCCAGGTCGCGTACTGATGATTTGTTGGGGATCAGATGACCACCCATACTAAACGTTTCCGGAGGGACATGACACTTGTATGTAAGAATGCAGCTTTTGTCCGCCGAGAACTTCATTACCCAATCGGTACACCACGAACTGAGCATCCGTATGTCCTCCGATGTTTTTGCTATAGTATTACCCAATGAATTATGGTCGGAGGTGTACAACAACTATACATCATTAGGAAATAAAAACGGAGTTCCATGGCGAACCACGGTAAATATGTCATTTATGTACATGAGAAAAAACAATGGGCCCAGTACACTACCTTGGATCACACCGCTGGTTACAGGGCTGGGTGTAGAAATTATGCCATCAACTTTACTACTTGACTGAGCGAGGACAAGTACGATTCTAGCCAAGCGTACAGTGGGTCAACAATGCCGAAAGTCTTAGCCTTTGACAACAAAAGAATATGAGACACCCGGTCGAAACACATCCATTAGCATCCGTGACGAGGTGCTGCTAACACACCTCACTTCTTTAGATGTTTATCTTTTCATTAGTTTTATTGCAGCCAAGTATCTGGCTATGGGACATGGCGGGGCTTTTTGGTGGGACACCAAAGCTCTTGTTCCCGGCCCAAACATGGACCGCGTGTGATAGGCTGAGGTGAGAATTTATCATTTGCACCAGTTGTTCAGCGGTAATGCATCTACCCGGAATTCAGGGATACTCGTGAAGAGGCAGGTTTGATGTGGCAATCGGGAAGTGGGGTTTTCTCACTTTTTCACGTAAAGCTCTCTGTTGTTGGGGGTGGTTTCGTCTCACTGGTGGTCATCCATGTGAAGGAAGTCAACCATTACCGGGAAGATTCACAGAGGTGCCTCGGAAGCACTCGTCGTATCCGTGAGGTCAGGAACTCCAAGGCCAACCGCACGAGAACTCAAAGCACGGGCTTGTTGGGTCTGCCACATCCTGAGGTCATTCGATGGGATTCAGGTTAACTGAGAGCACTGGTTCGAACAAGGGCGAAGTAACACCTGCTGAGCTTGGCAACAAAGGTCCAGTGGATATGGTAATATAGCTAGAAAATAACCTAGCTATTAGCAAGAAAGAGCTCAGAACAGAAGGCCATTTCTCAAAGTGTTGTATATGGTTACTGTGTAGTTTCTTGACCGTGCGGCAAAGTTAGTACCAAGATATGTGTTTACGATGCACTGAAAGCGGTGAAGGAGGTTAAAGAAGGGTATGCTACCCGGAAGTTCTTACCACACCTTATTATACGCAACAATAAAAGCCTTACCACTTACGGAGAGCCTGGCGGCGATAAAGGACGGGGAGAGAGGTTTGCGCCTAGGGAGAAAATAAAGTTTTGGGTGAAAGCCATGTGGGTGGAAGAATGTACATGGCTACCCAAAAGTTTGTACGGGGTTGACAAGTTCAACTTTAAGCAGTGTTGCCACAGCTTGTCAAGCTGGAGGATTTCACATCTTTATCGGTACGGCAGGGTAGCGGACGCTCCCGTCCGTCGTTTGGCTAAGGACTGCTGGCAATGTTCCGTGGAAACATTATTGTAAAGTGGCCAGTTAGGAGCAGTGAGGAAGCTGCTTTCAGGAGCAGTTCTGGCACTGATAGTTAATACGAGAAGTCGGCTTTCATTGAGCTTCAGACACCGAAATATAAGACCCGCCGGGCATATGGTTTCAGTGGGTCGCAAAGGAGCCTGCTTGAGCGGTTAAACCAGTGTGTGTGGTGCGGTCCTCGATCTCAAACAGAGGGTTTAGCCGGGGCTGGGTGATTACTGGTGACGACGGAACTGACAGGAACTTGATACCTACGAGGTCATATGTTGCCTCTTGCAAGAAACCTTTTACCAATTGAAGCACCAGGAGCCATGGGAATTTAGACCTTGTGTGTACTCTGAGGTGACGAAGAGTTTTATTGATTCAAAGACATGTAGAAGCTTGATTTCATTGGCAAAGTTAAATGCGGTGCCATGTCCAGCCATAGAGAATATATCACCGAAATACTTAGAAAATGGGAGTGGGCTCAAGGCACCACAGTGGATCACAGCAATCGTGACGAGCTTAAAGGGCGATTGGCAGTCGTTGGTCAGGACCGAGAGCAAGCCGTAGGAAGCTCATGAGAAACGCTAAAAGAGCGAGTGGTCGACAGTGCTGAATAAGCAAATTCTGGGCAACAGATGAGTAACGTACATTTGTAGAAGTCTTGTCCAATCATTTTCATACACCCAAGCTGTTTAGGCCATTTGATTTATTCTTGTTCATCCTCAAACTATACTACACACATCAACCACTACATGTGAACACTTGTTTATATGTTTGCCATGGTATCGTTTTGATTAAACCCCTGGCCACCGTGATAGCCGTACCTGGCAGTGACTTCTGCTGGACTCTGTTTCTCGTTGTTAAACGCTGCGGCCGTACAGCTGGGCTTTGTACATAGTTCGTCTGTGTATAATTAGTTGAACCATTACTATAGAGTCTGCGAATCAATCTTGTTCCGACTTGGGTACTCGTTAGTTTGGCTACGTGTTACCAACTATGGGAACCAAAGTTGCAATTATCAGCCAGAATCCTCACCAGAAAAGCCCATTGAAAGTGCCGAGAAGAGGACGAATACGAACCAAAAGTGGAAAGAAAGTAACTCGGTAATTCCTTTGGGTTATTTTTGGGAGGTATATATTGGCCTACTAGTCCTGTCAGTTTGGCTTCACGTTTTCTAGCAGATGAAGCAGGATTTAAACTTGATGTAGTTTATAGATGGAGAGCAGCTGGATTGGAAAACCAGCCCAGACCATCTAAAGAAGAAGGTGAGTTGGCCAGGAAAGAGCAACCTCGAAGACAGGAACGAGATACTCCAGGAAACCACCAAGCATGGGATCATTTAACCCAGAAATGCTGTGCAACAGTCGGAACAAATTAGTGCCGGCCTAACACGCGAAATCAACCCACCCAAAGTAGAACTGTCTCCATTCAGTGGGAGAGCGAAACAGTGCAGTAAGTTCATCATACAGTATTAGAACCTTGTGGAAAGGCGAGCACGTAATGGGAGGCAGAAATCCTTGCATCTGCTGCAATACCGTAGTGAAAGAGCAGGGGGAGCGGTCGATGGACGCTCGATGCTAGATCCGGAGCAGGGCCATATCCGGGCGCAAGTGATGATGGAGAACGTTTTTGGTCGACCGTTAGGGGCAGCTCGGAGTTTGATTGAAGGATAGCTATTGAAGGTAAGACTCTCCAAAGAATGAGTCTGGTTCCCTAACAAAACTGGCATAAAGTTGCAAAACTGCAGTATCGCTCTGGATCATCTAAAATGTCGATCGGACCTCAGTGTATTGCACACATTGGAGAAATAGTTCGCAGTTTTTTCCCAGATCTACAGAGTAGGTGGGCCGAGGAAGCCGAGGTGGTCAGTAGGCTTAGGCGAGAAACCACTTATAACGACCAAAAAACTCAAGTCCTGGTTCGGGTGAGGCTTGGCTAACGATTCAATTATCGATTCACTGACTAATAAGCTTCACTCGTTCTGGATAGCACCTTGAAGCCTCAAAGGAACGCGTAGCCCAAATTGATGCAGAACTCAAATCAAGAACACGATTGCTCTGCAAATTCTACGGTGCTATTAGCGAGTAAAAATACAAGTACAAACACGATCATACCTTTGACAGTGAGCCTCAGTCACTATCCAGCCAAAAAGGTAGTCAAAAATAGGACAAATTCTGTGAAAAGGGGAACAGTTGGCCAAAAAGAGTAAATAATAAATACCTGTCCTGAATTCCAAACAAATAGAACAAGTTCTCTACGCCTAATCAGGCTCAAAGAACAATTTCCTGAGCGTGGCAGCCAAAATTCAGCGTAAACGAGCTGAACGTCTACGGTCAGTCGACGTGAGCTAGAAAGTGAAACCGAGGAGTAGTAAAACAAAACTGTGTTGAATGAGTGCATCTCACCAACGTACCAACTGTCCTCAAAGTAATCTCAGTAAGAAAGCACAACCATGAAAAGAAAAAGTAAATGCACCAAGCGTAGAATGATTTTCGACCACAAAACAGTGTCAACATGAATTGGGTTGGCCATAGAGTATAGGATTGTGAGCAGAAGAGGAATTTTTCAGTTAGCATGTACGTTACACTACCATTGAGGGCCCAAAGCGGTGTATAGGCTGTCATTATCGAACAACACACGGTCGCTTCGGCCATCTTGTGTGTAGAACCGGCAAGCTGCTCAGGGCTAGAACACCACCAATATGCTAGACCAGAGATTCCAGTCGAATTCAAACATGGGAAACACAAAATCATTATCCCGCGAAAGTGGAAACTCGCCGATAAGTAAGGTGTGTGGTGCACTGCTCGTCCTAGCTGTGTCCCCGCTTCCAAAATGTAGATGCTGACGGAAGTCACGAAATGGCTAGGAGCTTGGACGCGTGCTTTGTTTGCCTCAACGATTCACATCGAGCTGGCGTGTGTCAAGCGAAAACAAACTTCACTCAAGATGAGTGCCACGGAAAACCATTACCAACCGTACTAGACCAGGAAGTTGAGTGCCTAAGAAGCCCCAAAACCATATGTGATTTGCTCAATGTTTCGGCTAGTAATAAGCCCATTCGCCTGGGATTAAATGCTGTCGGCATAAAAAACCCGGTAGGGGTGGTAAGAGCGTTGTTCTTCATAGAAAATTGCTTGAATACCACTTCGATGCCGGAGAAGTTTGGAGAGAGATAAGAAATTAGAGGGGAAAAAGCTTCATTAGCAGCGAGCAACGCAGGTTCTACCCAAGTCATCCGGTCATCCAGACTGCCCCCACCATTAGTCCCCTTGGTCAACAGCAAGAGGGCCGAGCCTAGAAACGTTCGGTATTAAAGATTAGCCGACGACGGCTCCTAAGTCAGTGAAGTCGATTACGGTTTAGTGGCTGCTTCGCAAAGAGGGCCACAATCGAAAAGCGGAAGAATAAGTAAATAGATCTGTTGGTCGGGTGCGATGTACCAGAGACACAAGGCAGCCTGGATTAACGAACAGGAATCCCCGAAGCACCATACCCCAGACCACGATATTCGGTCGGCACTTATGAGGTGGCACAAACGGAAGGTGAGGCAGGAGGATCTGAATCAGTTGCACTTCAGTGGAAATGGTGAACATTTAACGGGCATTCCAACAGGTGTATAGCGCTGAGTTTGCTGGCATGGCCATCATTAGAGACGCTCCGTTGTTGGAACACATGTTAGTTCTAAAAATGGTAGCAGAAAACGCCAAGTATGTTTTTGACTTTTTGAGGTTCCAGCACCTTGGAGGCTCGACCTTAAACCAAAACCGATTAGCCGAGGAAAGGTACTTAAAAATTGTTCCCTCAAAAATAGGCCGATTCGAGATTCGTAATTGTAGGTATCATATGTGGAAGCCATGTGACATACAATAGACTTGATTTATAAAGAAGGAGCAGCAGTGGTAGTGATCCATGCTATTGGGCTTGGTGGCTGCAGCATCACCCGTTCATAAATCCAAAGTAACCGGGAGAAGTCTTACTGGCCTTTGATTGCGTCGCGAAATGCCAAGGCTTGTCATTCAAAGACGATTTACTACAGGGCCCAGAATGACGACCCCTTTGGTCGAAGTTTTACACCAGTTTCAGCTGGAAGAAGTGGCCGTCCCAGCCAATGTACGCGAAATGTTTCTACATTTTGAGAAGCCTGTTAAAGATAGGAATGCCCTCCTTCTTTTCTGCTGACCTGAAGACAATACAGACCAAACACCCGACGAATGCAGGCTGGGAATTCACTCATTGAGGAAAGTATCATTGACATTCTGCGCTACCTGTGCTGTCCGGGAAAATTTCAGGCTTTTTGGAGGCACCAACAATCTATGAGCAACAGTAAGAAACCTCTTATGCTTGGATAATCTCCTAGGTTCCTTTCTTGACCCGCATATGGCCATTCGACATATGACTGGGTCGTTTATCATTCTAAAGACAAAAGGGTTCAGGTTTACGGGGCGGACTTCCAGCAGCCGTGGAATACTAATGTTGTCTTGGAGTCCGAGAAAACCGAGCGAGTGAGAGAGTTTTGAGATCCTCGTTACAGGTGGGATGCACTCTTGAAGCTCAGTGTAATGTTAAAAAAATTGGTTCATTGTCCATCTTTACCCACTTAAAACAAACAGCTACTGGGAGGGGAATTCTGTCACCAGTCTCGACTCCATATAATCCCTTAGGACCCTTTTCACCGGGGCTATTGCTAAGCAAGAGCCTGCCCCATTCAGCATCCCAAAGACGGACGGGCTGGAACCAATCTCTCAAGGAGGCTGCAAAAAGCAATGTTATGACTGGTTAAGCAGCCCAGACCAATTCGGAGAGATCAATATCCTTGAGATATCTGACGAAAACCAAGTGTGCACGCGACTCCCAACTTCACCTGTCTTCAGGCGCTTCGGAAGTGGTGACTTGCGGCTGCTGGACAGATGAAAATGATGGGCAGCGCAATCAGATAGTATTTGCAAAGGCGAGAGTAGTCCCAACGAAGATTGTATCCATTCCGAGGCCAGAATCGAATGCAGCTGTGCTGGTGGCGATAGCCGCCATATTGATTAGGAAGTGTTTTGATCAAGCGGACCAAAAATTAAGCTTTTCGGAGGATTCAGTTATAGTAGGGCATTATGTAAACAACGCCAAAGCCCATTTTACCATCCTCGTGACAAATAGACTCACTGTGATTCCTCAGTCGACCAAAGCCTACCAGCGGCATCAAGTACAATACGCCGGTAACCCGGCCGGCTTCTGCCCGCAGGGCTCTTGAACACTAGAGAAGCTGCAGATGTGGAGAGTGGGGCTGAACTTCCTAGCTGTATCTAAAGAGACGTGGCCAGAATTACCAACCCACAAGCCTGAAAAAGGGTGATAATAAAATGGAACCTCTGGTACTGGCCATAAACTCTACGGAAAACGAGAGCCTAGTAGAGAAACAGTGCCATTTCACGAACTGCGCGGGAACGTTGAGGACCATGGTTTGACGGACGAGATACAAGGTACCGCTGATGATCATGAGAGGCGCCAGACAACAAGACTAGTTGAATGTGGAGCAATACTGCCACTTGAGCTGACCCAGCCGAAATCGACTTTCTGCATCTACTCTAGCCACTCGTCTCCATGCATGGGTCCTGCAAGCTGTCCAGGACTGGCCATAACGTCAAGAGAAGTGGGCTGTTGCCTGGTAGCTTTCGAAGATTGGGCCGAGCACTAGCTAATGGGCCAATGAGAGTCGGGAAGTGGTTGGTAAATTCAATCCCAGATTACGAAACGAAATAACCTGCAATAGTTCTCGGTACTCACCTCACCGCGAGATGTCTGACAGGCCATTCGCGTCGAGAGGAAGGACGTGCAGGTTTGAACCACTTGTTGAGTAATATCCTTAGACGATTTTAGGTGACCAGGGAATCAGCGACAGTGAAGCAAGTCATCGACAATTACCTCGTTTATAGTAGCGGGCAAACAGATGGAACCCCCCATAAGCAGTGAGGGTTCAACCGGGAAGGTGTCTATTTTCTGAGGTCAGCTCCGATTATTCTGCCCTTTTATAGCACGACCACGGAGGTGCTCTCAGAAGAGGTATGGTTGCCCAATAACATTTACAATTTGGCGCAGCTCATCTCGGAGCAGTATATAGGACGACCACTGATTCGTTCCTAATGGCATTCCAATGATTTATAGCAAGGGGGTGTTCCCGAAATCTTACTCAGACCGTGGTTCAGATTTTGTTGGAGCACGAAAAGAGTTACAGAGGTGATGGAGCCTCCCGAATCATGCCAACATACGGAGAAAAACCGTGGCCAAAGTTATAGGACGGATATCCAATCCACCATACGCAAGTCATCGCGGTGACCTCTGAGAAAGGTTAGTACGACTTACCAGTAAAATACTGGAGACTTTAACCCCACAGCTAATCCCAGATGACGAAATTATAATAACCCTGCTAACTGAGGCAGAAAGCACACGGAGAAATAGATCTCTGGTGCCGATTGTCCCGGATTTGGAAGGCCACACGGCTCTTCTTCCTAATGGTCTGCTGGTACTTCAGTCAAACGTAGGAGCAGTAACTCCGAAAATTTTACGCAGGACGTATATCACAGGGTGGTAACAAGTAAGTGACTTTGCACAGATTTCCTAGAGACGTTGGACAACGGAGTATTTACCGACCCTACAGCTTTGACAAAAGTGGATCACCAAAGAAAGATCTTTCAGATATGGCTATGTCGTCATCATTTTGAAGGACCAGCTTCACAGAGGTGAATGGCCTGTAGTAGTGATGAGGGTGTGCCGCACAGGAATCAACGCCCTCGTACTCACAGTGGCGGTGAAAGCGGCCAAATGGGACGTCAGGCCAGGTGTTCTTTAGGTGTATTTGCCCAAAGGAGATAGTGGTGAGGGCGACTTCGACTCGGCGGACCAAACACAGAGCAAGGATAATGGAATATGCTCCCAGGCCTCCGACGCCGATTATTATTGAACTTATTTCGTTTGTACCTTCTTCACCCTTCAAAATGTCCTGACCTCTAACGCAGCCTTAAAAGTTCATTTTTATCTAATTTGGCAAGCTGTTCACGATTTACGATGGAGTTAGCCTACTGAAATTTCAAATCAGCACATGACTTCAAGTTGCCAGTGAAATATCAGGAAATTAGGAGCATCCATATGTTGACGGTTTCTGGAAACATCTCTTTACTAAAAGTTTCCGTAGATATCATTATCCGATCTGTGCCCCAAGTCGGTATGCTTTTTCTCCGAACATATTCTTGAAGTGGTCACATAAGGGACGGAAGTCCCTTAAGTTCCAAGGACCTCAATAATACTTTGAATTTTCGTCAAGAATTCTCATTCTCTTTTTGGCTATGTATTTAACTGGTGGCCAGGAGGTCCTACGTCCCTTACTTTCCCTAAGCTTCTCACTAATCCCAAGTTGGCCAGCGAGTGTTTCTCCGCGTATCGCTAAGGAGCGTACCATCTTCAGGTGAAGCTCTGGAACCTGGGTGTTTGCAGCGGGCTGTCAAGAAACTCTGCGAGGTTGTCCGGGACTAGCCAAAAACAGATGTAGCCAGTGGCTTTTGACTCATGCATTGACTTTAGAGTCTAGGTAGGATAGGTTGAATCAGCACCCAAGTCTTCTCCCTGGACATTGATTTTTCATGGGAAGACTTTGTGGGGGGAGGTTAAAGCATATTTGTGGAAATCCCCTCCAATCACTGCCCCATGCGTGCACTGCTTAGGCCATTGGAGTTATTTTTGTTGATCCTCAAACTACATGTGAACACTTGTTTATATGTTTGCCGTGGTATCGTTTTGAATAAACCCCCGGCCACCGTGATGGCCGTAACTGGCAGTGACTTCTGCTGGACTCTGTTTCTCGTTGTTAAACGCTGCGGCCGTACAGCTGGGCCTTGTACATAGTTCGTCTGTGTATAATTAGTTGAACCATTACTATAGAGTCTGCGAATCAATCTTGTTCCGACTTGGGTACTCGTTAGTTTGGCTACGTGTTACTAACTATCAGAATAACCGTTGCAGATAAGCATAAGATGAGCCATCGAAAGCTTCGTTCATATCAATGAATAGAGTGATGGGCTGACCACGATCAACGGGGTTGTTGAGGAGATCAAATAAATCAGTGACAAGGGGAGCATGAAACAGTCTTCATAAATCCATTGCGATAGCTACTTTACGCGTTGTTCGCGGTCAGAACACACTTTATTCAGAATTCGATCAGACTCTCCGCAGACATGCACACAGTTGGTTCGTGTTTTGTCGGTCGCTAACTAGCCGAACCATGAGCAGAATCGCTTTAAGACATGTGACACTCATCGGAAACCTCCTATTTCCAGGGGGCTCCGTTTATCGTAATGGACTATTAGGTTAGGACGGAAAGTTTCCACGTAGAGGCCCTCAAGGCGGATAACCGTCAGGAGAGACACCACCTAGGTCCGGTTTGGCAGTAGCTCTAGTCTAAAACGTCAACCTGCCGATATCGAAAGAGTCATAACCAATGAACAGAGGTTCGACAATAGCAGAGGAGGAAGCCCATGAGGGGGGGGGGGCTTGGCTGAAAGCTGTGGGGGAAGAAGAAAGTTTTATGTCGAATACTTTCACGGTGGCTTCTGGCGTTTTTCCAGTGGACGAATGAGAAGTGATCACTCTTGAGATTTTCCACGCAGATCAAGCGATCTTTGTCTCTGTTGCTTTGGTAATTGCCCCATTCCATTAGTTTCTTGCCTTATGGAGTGTTACTCCTTGGCTATTCAAAGACTATTGTAGGGATGCTGTACACGTAAGACAACTGAGAGGCCACGATATTTGGAGTATTTAAGAGTTAAATGCTAGTTTTACAGATTCGCCTACCCTGTTGCGCTGATTGGAGGAAGTGCCGGGGCTAGTGAGTAAACGAACAGGTTTCTGTTTAGGGAGTCGGCTGCCGTCTTGATAATGTCTCATGAAAAACTTATCTCATCTGACGGATAAATTGGAGTCTGAGTTGATTTGCCGGTTTGCCCGAGAAATGAAAGTATGTAACGGATCAGGGACTGAAATATGTGGTTAAGATTGGAATTTGCAAGTGATATTTTTGTGATCATTACAAGAAAATTAACCGAGAAAATCAGTGGAAACCCCTTAGAGGTCGTGGATGGAGAGGAGCTGAAGAATATTCAATCCTCTGATGAAAGATTTGACATTTTGGGTCAGTTTCTCAGGGCGAATGCAAAGGAGGAATTCGGGGGAGCTCGTGGGACCAGAGGGTAAGGACCAATATATTTTGGAGGCACTGTCTTCTCCTACTATAATTTTTGCTCCTCGGGATAGTCAGACGCCGTGTTAAAAGCTTCCATAATGAGATCGATTTCAAAAGAACCAGGACCAAGGGTGTTGTGCATGTTCATCTCTAGTAAGCTTGAAAACAATTGGAGTAAAAAATCCGTAGGAATTCACAAACACTAACAGATAGGGGGTAGTATATGATGGTGGTTAGAATGCTCCGCCGCACTTATGCTGAGTAACTCCCGTCACCTCCGGTTTGAGATGGAAACAAGCGCAGGAGAAGTGATCTTGGTGAGCCAAGTTTCCGCTGCCTGTTTAACTTCCGGGTTCACCGAGGCAGTTTAAGATTTCATGGATTCACTCTTTCTCAACAGTGTGCGAGCATATATAAGGGGCAGCCAGTGTGCAGGTATTCCGTGATATGGTGTCAGTCGTGGTACGATGCTTAAACGCTATAGAGTTATGGTCCGGTGGGTTTTCCTACGTGGCAACCTCGATATTGGTTGGTATTGTGTAATAGGGGTGGACCGGGGAAGGTAAGAATTGCTGAGGTATAAGGCGGTTTCTTCCCACGTCAGGTAGGCTGATTCAGATGATCAGGGAAGGTTCAAGAGGTCAGCGAAGAAGGTACGATAAGATCACTCCAGGAAGAGTGCTGGGAACACTCAGTGTTAGATAAACGTTTTGTAGAA
This sequence comes from Fasciola hepatica, assembly GCA_948099385.1. NCBI lineage: Eukaryota > Metazoa > Platyhelminthes > Trematoda > Plagiorchiida > Fasciolidae > Fasciola > Fasciola hepatica. The sequence continues at coordinate 5,702,680 of CANUEZ040000110.1, forward strand.
CCTTTTGTGCTGTGAGCTAAGAAGTGAAGGACTGACGGGTTTCGGGTTCTGCACAGTGGTTCAGTAAGACAGGGAAGGTGAAGAGATCTTGGGGGTGAATGCTAAAGTTTGACCGAAGTTTTCGTAGGGGGTGTTATTGCAGATGTCGTGTGGATATTAGGGTTAGACTGGGGTCGGAAATGGTGGAAAAACGAAAACATTTTGAATAATGTTGCAACCGGTGAGACGAGGAGTGGGAGCTTGAGAAGGTTTGGGGATAATGTGTAGGGTAGAGCCAGCAATGAAGATGGCTCTGCAGTGGTTTACGAACGTCAACCGCGTAAAAGCTGGAAGTGCTGGAATCTCTCCGAATGAGGAGTGGGTTTGTGCAGCTGCCCAGTTTGGGTGCGGGTTTTCGTGGGCACCTAAGTGAGTGAGAGCCTGTGAAGCTATCTGTTTTGTTGTCTTTTTTTGCACTACTTGAGGATGTGACCTAGTGTTACGGAGAGGCTGCTGTCCATCATACCCGACTTTGAAGCCCTTGGTAAGGAGAGGGCTGATTGGATGGTTTTCTTTTTGAGGCCAGGGGCTTCCTTTGATGCCCCCAAGTGCTTGTGGAGGCTTAGGACCAAGATATATCCACTTTTGACGAGACTGATCGCGGGGGTAAGAGTGGCTTTAGGAACTCTTCCTTGTGGTGAATGTTTTTTAGGAACCTACCTAGGGGATTGAAGAGGGAGGCTCAATCTAGAGCTATTCAGCCATGATATGGCAAAAGTGAATGAAATTTAGTTGTAAATAGTAACTAAATCACCATGAAATGCCCTTTTTTTATGTCACCCTGTGAAACTCAAGTGAGGTTATGTGGCTGGAAGAACTTCATGGCTTGGATGCTGTTGTACCTCGAGCTAAGTACGCAGAAGGGAGACACTTCCAACAAGTGGAAACGTATTCAGTAGTCACCCACGACAAGCACACGTACAGACAAGAAAATGAAACGTTAACACGTGTGCAAGTGTGTGAGTCACCGATGTGTGCTGGCAAAAGGATAAGAGATGAACAGCTGGATTAGGCCAAACTAGGCCGTGCAATGCGAGATACAGTCTGATTGGTCGGTGCTCTCCGAAAAGAAGCTAGACAAATGCCGACTGTCTGCTTGTGTGTAAGACTGCGGGTGTGTCCATGATTGAACGGACTTTAGATCGAAATCGCGAGTGTGCGAGCACACGGCTGTCCGAGAAGAAGGGAGCAGACGGCATTTTAAGATGCCTCGGGGATGAGTAACTATCAAGACAGCGGGTCCAGTTCACCAGCGGCACTGTCGCCACCAGGCACCCAACTGCTTTTGGGGGCTGATATATTAGAAAAGGGTTCAGGCTCTGTATCAAGGTCCACATCATGCACATAATGGAAGCTAAAAATTGGCCGCAGTTAAGGGCTTCGAGGAACGTTCAGTGTAGGCGTCATTTGGGCTGGTAATGGCCATGGAGTTGTGAGAGAGTTCATTGTTTGAAGCACTTTTCCTCAGAGTGGCTTTTAGTCGTGGATTGTCCGGCCAACCCTGTGTAGTGAGTGAACGGAGTTTACGTTGGTTTTGAATGAACTCAGTGGCTCTCAGGTAGATCAAGAATTGGAAAAGCAGATTGCTTTGGTTTCATAGTGATCCCTTGAGCAGGCCTATGCTACGGCACACTGCGTGCTCCACGTTGGCCGCCTTTGGCATGGTGCAGCTTGCTGTGTTGAGCGGGGCCCCATAGGGAATGTTAAATAGTACGGCGTGGTTTCCGCTTCGCATTCTCTTTGGAAATTCAGAAGGTATACTGTTAACAAGGTAATACGCAGGAGGTAAGTTACTGTTCGTGGTTATTGTAGATGGCTCAAGTAGTTGTACCGGCGGAGTCAGAAGACTAGTGATTCTGCCAAGTGCACCTGTTCGTGATTCAAGCGAGCCTACGTATTGTAGGAGGTTGTCAGAATTTTTATTCATTCCTCCATGGATATCATGTGATGTGACAGAGCATAACGTAGTGAATGAGGTACAGATTGCAAATGTAGCTGAGCCTCGCGAGCCGGTCTGCTTCTTTTGGGGCCACACGTTTTATTGATGAAGATGAATTTGGATCAGTTTAGATGGGCATTTGGCAAAAGGCACCGGTTTTCCGGCTTTTATGGAAGTAGAACTGATGTGGAGAAAAGCTAAATGCAAAGGAATGTGGCAGTCTGAGGAGCAAGATTGTGGTCTGGTGAGAGAATTCAGATATAGTTATAAGGATCCATTGGCATTTGGCCGGTCGCGAAACCTAGAGTTGAGGTAGACTGCAGGGGACTCGGAGGCCCAGGGACTACGGAGTGGCAGTGTAATGCTTAGGAAAGTGGGTGGTTGAGCAGATATGAACATCAAACACTGCCAAGCGCGTCCCGGTTCAACAGTCAACCAAGAGAGTGCGATGCCAGATTAAAAAAATTAACTTTATCCAACAGAAATAACTTATTAGAGCAGCAGCAGGCCAAAGGCTTATCAGAGCTACGTAGATGGTGACAAGAATATGTTTGAACAGCTTTAAGACCAGGAATTAATAAATAGTCTAGTGACAAAAAATAGTGAAAAGGGATAAAATCCTGCCCGTGGAGTACCAAATGCAGCACCGAAAGTGCCTCGAACATTCAAAACCAGCTCTGGTTGGCGACCGCGTATTCTGAACATCAAGTGGTCCAGCGGGTACAAAAATCTGGAGCAAATTGGTCCAAAGTACCATGTTGTACTATGTTTCAGTAATCACAAGATAAGCACGGTAATCGTACCTATGAAGATGGGCCTTTGTCATTACCCACAAGAAGTTTCGTAATCAGACTTGACAAATCATATGTGATAGAATTACCATTCAGAAGGAGCAGGTCGATGAAAAGCGTGCTTTCAAAAAGCCTTGATCATGCCAATACACATAACTAGATGCATAGGGAGTGTAGCCAACAAAAATAGTCTTTGGGATAATCGTTCACACCTAGTGTGTCACAAGATCATCCGGCTACTAGAGATGTTGACTGCATCCCTTATGAATCTAGTCAGATATATAGCATCGTATTGGCATGATTGTGAATCACCATAAAAGAGGTTGCTCGACAATGAGCTCTTTTTAAGTGTATTCTGTGGGGCCTTTTCAAGAATTGCCATTCGATCAAGCAACGAAACGCCTGGAAACCACGGCCATTAAAAATCCTTCCTAGAGGAAGTTTTCTGCAAGCAAATAAAATTCCCGGGCGTAGCAACCAAAATCGACTTCAGGACAGGCAGAGAAGCGAGCGGTTACTGCAGAGCCACCAGCCGAAACTGAGCCGCATTAAAATGAACTGAAATAAAGCAATCTGGTTTACTGTCACAAGAAGTGGAAAAAACTCGGGAGGAGGGAACAGTCCAACGATAGAAAAGAGAGCTCTAATATCCAAAAAGCAAACGGTGCTGGGGCCAAAATTCAGTGTCCCTAAGACTAAGGCTGGGATAGTCATCAAAACGGTGCTGCAGAAAATAACGGGGCAAGCAATTTTTGATTGCACACGACGTTGCATAAGTATTTTTGTTTATTCCTGGGTCATATTGTGGTTGGCCTTTGTTATCCCGAAGTGTCTCCACGCAACCTATAATAGTGGGATAGGATATGATTTCACAGTATCAGCTGTAGTTGACGTCAGCACACATGCTGGGCATGGACGAGGAGGGTATCGAGCGGCTGAAACTTGGAACGAGGGGTAAACAAGCACACGTGGGAAAAACATTCCATAAGAATGACAATGATAATTGTTTGCGTCGGATGACACCGAGGCATGCTGCAAGGCAAGATCAAATGGTACAATTGGGAGTAGAATTCGAATTCCGAGAGGGTGATTCAGGTGCGAGCACTCGATATAGTATAGGAGGAAGTATTTGATTTACTCTTTATGGTGGCGCACGGCAAACTCGAACTCAAGGTCGGGTGGCCTAGCCGGTCGAGTCAGGGTGGAGCTGGTTAGAAGTAGTAGACTCTTACTCAAATGTTACAAAAAGAGGGACTGTGCAACGACAGAATCAAATAGAATTGACAGACATTTTGCTCACCTTGAGTAAAAAGTTTCCAGGGTGGAAGTGAACCAGCAATGGCGCTTTGCGGAGTATGGAACGGCTTAGGATTGGAGGTCAGACGATGAAAGAGGTGAACTTGCTGGCAAAGAACAAGAAAAATCCTTCGAAGATTACCCCCGTAACGTTTGACGATCGAATATCGGCTGGGTCAGTTAAATACCCAGTGAAGGGCCCACCTGCAGAGGGAGATTGCCTGGGTGATGGTGCAATTGGTGGCTGGATGTGGACACGTATTCGTTGAGCAGATTGTTTACTTCCAGAAAAATGTAATGTGGTGTATCAACATGGAAATGGGAGCTGGGCGACAGATCAAGTTGTGATTCGTAGCCATGATGGTAGCAGATACACGGTTTGCAAATATGAGTATTTAGGTGGCAAGTAAGTATTTACTTTTGATGATCGTTATCTAAGGGCCTAACGTGGTGACCAGAGAGTTGCGAGGGTCACAATTTTCTTAGAGGATGTACCAGGATAGAATACCGGATATGAAACAACGCCAAACAACCAATGAATACAGTTGCAAAGTTGGGCGGTGAAGCAATTGATAGGCAAAATACTATCTGCTGTGGTTCTTTGTCAAAGGTGGATGGCGAAAGATTAAAAAGCTGCGATACGGATGCCTCTCAGATGTGAAAATATGGGGAGGGCATGAATCTTTGCAAAGGTGAGGACACTGCAATGCTGCAGCAGTGTGTGGGCAAATCGTAGGACTGATAGAGAGATCGAACTGTCCCAATATCGTCGGCTGTAGGGATGCTCTGGAGACAAATATTTTTCAGAGAAATATACTGTTTGGACATTGTGGAACGGAAGTGTAAGGCAACATTAAGGGTGACCCTCTTCAAATATATCGGTAACTGTGATAAAAAGGGGCGAGTTTTATCTTGGGGACTGGTTAAGTTTGCGAATGGGACAAGTGGGTGGTTTGGCACGAATCCTCGGGAAAAAGGACCATGGACGGTAAGCCGAGTATGATAACGCTCTTTTAAACACGCGGTAATTATGTGCTAAGGAAGGAAGACTTTGCCGGGCGTAAGAAGCGGTAAGTTAAGATGACGGGGATGGAGATGAGTACGATGAAAAATAGGTGATAACTGGGGGAGATAGTGGCATATTTACAGCATTTCGGGTGTATAAATAGTGTTCTCTTGCCGCGACCGGTGCTGGTGGATGGGGCTGACCGTGCGCTGAACGCCCAACCTGAAAACCACTTTTGGCGGCAGGAAGTGTGATCCGCAATCTTAGCTGCGCCCGCACATCGTTGCAGACGTCCTGTACGCCCGATGTGCGCCGGCCAAAGCGGTGGATCTGACCACGCCTCGCACCGGCGGGTTTCGCAGGAGTGATACTGGCGTTGTCTCAAAGCTGCAGAGATCGAATAGTCTAGATTGCGAGGGGTCCTGGAGAGCAGGTCCAATGTGGTTGTGCGGGAACGACGGGCAGGTACCGAATTTCCAGCCTGAAATGTGGGCCAGATACAATGCTGAGCCATCGAAGGGAAGATACACATTAGTGGTTGTCTGGAGAAGTGAGAATAGAAAAACGCAGTCTGGGATGCTCCCAGTTGGGATCAACGGTCGATGGTAAAGGGAAACCTTTGGTATCTGGAATGTGGAACCACTTTTAAAGACTGCGGTCAGCTAGCGGAAGAAAAGGCAGGACTGTCAAAAATGGCGAGGACAATGGTGAGGGATAAAAATGATATGTTGAATAATGGTGGTCACCGAGATGGGATTCTGGGCTGAAATGCCGGAGCGAACTGAGAGAAGGAAAGTGAGCCCAGGTTGGACCGAGTAAAGTGAATTTGGTGTGACGTAGATAAGGGCTAAGAATTGGGGCTGAGTGACCTCAAACGGAGAACCTAGTACACGGGGCGGGCAAGAAAAAAGCTTTGAGCTTAGGGTTATCATCGCCATATAAAGTGAATGTTATGCAGGAAAAAAATTAATACAAGAAATAATGGAATAAATGAGCCCAAATGATAGCTGATAAGTAAGCTAATTACGATTATGCTGGGGCTATGGCACGTAAGACGGAAAAATTTAACAATGGAACTTTAAAGAGGTGAGAGCTACGAGATTCAGAGATGAGATTAGAACTGAATTAAGAGTAACCACTCTTCATGATAAAAACGGAATTCTGCGTGAAAAGTGGAAAAACATTAGCGGTAGGGAAGTGTTTTGGGAACAGAATGAGTGCCAACATAACTGTAGGCTGAATTCAGTTAACGAGCCCCTTCCCGTAAGAGAACTGGGACTGGATTTCCGGTCCACGTTTGCGTAGGAAGCAGTGAAAGCCATAAGGTGGAACGTAGTTTGGAATAGAGGCTGGGTTAGTAGGATCTAGAGTGGCATGAAGGAAATGACCCTGTTGGTGCCACGGCACAAGGATCAGAGGAGTTGATGGTACTCTGAAGGAGTGAAACTTGCAAGTATCAGTAATTGGTGAGGATTTAACCATAAAATTCTACTGAGAAATCAGATTACTACATTGAAAGATGGAACGAATGAACCCAGAGGATAGTCGATAAGTGAGCTAATTACTATTGTGCTGGGGATATGGCACTTAAGACGGATAAATTGAACTGTGGAACTTTGGAGAGGTAAGAGCTACGAGGTTCAGAGATGAGGTTGAGACTGGATTTTGAGTAAACGCTCTTCATAATAGAAAGCTAAAGTCTGCTTGGGGACGAGAAATCAAATTAGCTAGAGGCCGGTATGTGGGTAGTTAGTGGGAACAGCATCCGTGACTCCATAAATGGGGATTTAATTACCTCGATGAGCCACTTCAAGCATAAGAATTGTGACTCAGCTTCCTCCAGTGGACAGCCTGGTAAGTGGGACGAGCAAGAAAGAGGCTGTAGACCTGGGACAGTAGTTGCCACTTTGATTAGGCTTTATCTCGGTGGATGGTTTGACTTTGCAAAACACAAGGTTGTGCACTGAAGAATAGTAAAAAGTGAGTGATATACTGCAACTTGCGTGGTACATAGGTCTCCTGGCCCCCGACTCAGACTGGCGTGTCAGTGACCCAAACCAACTTCGTACGCTCGCTCCTCCGAAGAGTACGGATCATTGATGGATACGAGTGTCACAACATCAATCCTGATAAGTGGCCTATTTGCGCGGACATTTGGCGGAAGCTTACTCCACGTTTGTGAATATTCAACAATAAAGAAGTTAGGCCGTAGGCCGATTCTCGAGGACCGCACAATGACCGAATGGATGCTGTGTCGTAGCAAATACCCGAAGCTTAATGGGCCCCATACCACAAGGGAGGCTTTGCAGAATGTGGTTTAATAGCGATTGGAAAAAGGACAAGTTGCCCTTTGTCCGTCGAAGCCAAGGAGGTTCGAGTAGTAGCAGGTCACAGCGCTGTTTATAGTTGAGAGTGAACGAACAGCCAACTACTTGTTCAGTAAAGGCGCGTTGAACATTTTCGGTGGCAATCCTGTCAGTCTGGTGCATGTTGGAGCCAAATACTGAGCTATACTCTAGCAATGGTGTACCGTGTCTTGTATGGATGTTTAGTTATTTTCGCGCAAAACGGAGTGTTTTGCGAACCAGTCTTATTAACCTGCGGAACCTAGCAATTTGAAAGTCTGTTTGCTCTGAGAAGTTGAACGAACAGGCGTAGTATATGCCCAGGTTCTGTACTTATAATTTATTGGGGAGCAGATGACCACCTATTTTAAACCTTTCGGGAGGGACATCACTCTCGTATGTGAGAATGTTGCTTTTGTCCACCGAGAACTTCATTACCCACTCGCTACACCACCAATTGAGCATCCGTATGTCCTCCGATATTTTTGCTGTAGTATTACCCAAGGAATTGTAGTCGAAGGTGTACAACTTAAACTCAGCAGCAAATGAAAACAGAGTTCCACAGCAAATCACGGTAACTATACCATTTATGTACATGAGGAACAGCAACTGGCCCAGTACATTACCTTGGATCACACCGCTGGTTATAGAGTTCGATGTGGAAATTGTGCCATCGCTTCACCACATAAGAGTCCCATGACCACGATTCCGTCCATAAAATAAAGTCATAGTCTTTTGTTAACGCAGCTTATAGTCTGTATTGGATTTCGTTCCTCACAGAGCGTGCAATGACTAAAAACAATGTGAAAATCCGAGTAACTCTGACGCCATCATTGCCACTAGTACTTATAGTTCGTTGACGGCTGCATCAAACCTGAAAAGAATTATCAGTGCAGGATGCAAGCCCTCCTAAGTTATCATTCGCAAAGAAAGGACTTGGGTCTGCATATGGAATAATAAATGAGAGGGTATTCGGTATTACACTGCTATACGGCTGATAAGAACGGTTCAAATGAAGCACATCTAGGTTGTGGGGCCATGATGTGCCCACGGTGCTTGTGGAAGAATAGGCACTTTGGCTATACATTGGACACCCGCTAGTGGGAGGGAGAGTATGCGATGCGCTCGGATAATGTAACGGACAGGGAAGTAGGAAAGATGGAAATAATAGGAGATTAGGCTGATGGGATGATTCCATTGGTCGGGAGTTTGGTATGAACGCGGTTCACTCATCATCCCATCTATTTTGTTCACGGGTAGGGTCCCATTGTTGCTGTATCATCGTCTTGGAAATGCTGTTTTGGTTCATATGCTCAGAGATATGAGGGTATCCCCAATGGTGGAAGTCGGTCGGTGAGGAGTTTGGTCTAGAGAAGGAAGTATCATTGTCATTGTTCGTGCATCCCCGTATCGTTTGCCCGCGCGAGAACTTAGCCTTAGCAACTGACCTCCTATTGACCCTCTCTTCCGGACTGTTATTTATTGCCTGCGACATACGTGGAATACGAGTGGCACGCCTGGGTCTTTCAGTAGGTTCTAAATGGGGGCCTATGGGGACAGATACTGGTGCTGCAGATTTAATTTCACCGACAACTTGATGTCCCGTGTGACTGTCGTCCGGAGCTGGAGACATAATGTAACGACCCTCCTGGGATGAACCTGTAGGTGTTGTTGATATATGTTGTCGTTTTGGCCGGGGTTACTGTAGGGAGTTGGGAAGAGATTTGTCTGGGTCCATTAACCCTGTGGATCTTCTAGGAGTAGAAGTGTGGGGGGTTTTGTTGATCCTTGGCAAGGTGCTTGGGGGGGTGACTTCTGGATCCCAATGCCAGTTTGATGGGACTGTTTAGCGGCACATCTGTCAGCTTGTATCTTGATTGATTTTCAACAGTGGAGCACTTGTGGCTCTAAGCTGTTTAGTTAATAACTTTCTGGCGATTTTTCATCAGAAAATTTGAATAGAAGGGTATAAGAGCGCCTTTGTGACCTTTTTATCAGTCTTCTGTAGTGACATGGAAAGTGGGCCGTGCTCGCGGCTCTGAGGATAGTTGATTTAACCAATTTGATGTCTAGCCAACAAGGAACGTTGCCCAGTCAGCACAAGGGGTCGAAAAAAGCCCCTAAACGGTACTTTCCGCGACTGTTTTCAAAATCCCATTATTAGAAGAAATAATTTTTGCAATGTTGCTAATCAGGCCCGAAATGGCCAACTGCGAAGTGTTGTCCCCATAAACCTCAAAGATCTGGAGATATACGCACTTTATTACTTCGCTGCTTTCTATCATTTCTCGATGGTTATCTTGGTTTTTTAAGGATACAAGCGCCAAAATTTATTACTACAAATGAGTACCTTCCTTTTCCCCACACCTTGAGTAGGCTTCTTCATGAAACACTGTTATTGACGTTCATTGCTTTTTTGTTTTACTGAGGTGTGCCACTATGTCACGTGATCCGTCGAAGGTTACATGCTAACCGTAATCCGTCTTGTAACCAACCTTCACTTCCGTCAATAGCGACGGTTTGTGTCACGTTTACGTGATTATCTCAGTCAATAAATATCGCGTACACATTTAATATCTACTGCAGTGTCAGTCTATTGCTTATTAGGTCAATAATGACTAAGTAACAGGATGGCTGTATTCGTTATCATGTTTGATGGAAGGAACTAAGTTTCTCACGTGGCAGTGGATCTTTATAATTATTCACGAGATACTCTTTATATACTGTAGTATGCCCTATAAATTCGAACCGTATCTAGCTACTATCATAGCTCAAGATGGGACGACACCGAAGTAAGCAGGTGTCAGTTCCTGAGCACTCGAGAACTAGCATCTGGCAACCTCAAAATGCTTCCGTCAAAGCCGCTTATGCCACGGTGGATTCTTTGGATGCCTCGAATATTGAAAGTTGGTTAAACGCTGTATATGGCAATACTTTCCACTCTTTGTGAACCCTAATGGCCACAGAAATAAGATGATTTGGTGAAGAGGTCGTCGTACAGGGAAATAAATGCGGACTGCGAAGTTGTGCTTGATGCTGTCCCTCAGCCGACCGATGTCAGAGCATCGGAAATTTCTGTAAGCTTTTGTGGGTATTCCATTCAAACCATTCTTTGTTTAGGATATTAAGGAACCCTGGAGATGGTGCACAGGATTTGCAAGCTTATTGCGTGGCCACTGAAGACGAGGAGGACTCGTGGTTTGCACGTACTTTTCGCGCCTCAGGCAACTTCGCTGAGTAAAGTGCAGACCTTTATTGGCCATGTGCTTAAACCGTTATCACAGGTGTTTTTGATGGGTTCTAATTGAAGGATGACGAAACCCGCAGATGTGATGGAAAACTTGGATGATAGCTTTTGAGAAAAAAATCTCCGCTCACTCAAGGCATTTACATTCGAAGTGCATGCAGACCTGTCCGTGTAGTCTTGTGTAGTTTTACAGGTGAAGCCCCAGAAAAAGCCTTGATGAAAGAAATAGAGCTCCATAGTGGTTATTTGATCTGTCCAGGGTGCACTCAAAGAGGCAGTAGCGTTGGTAGACGGCTGGTGCTCTTAGGCAACCCGGGAAAAGCAAAGAATGATGTTGACTACCACTCCCAAAGACAACGCGGTCACCACAAGGGGGATTTGCTTTTGGAGAGTTTGTAAATAGATATAATAAACACGTTTCCAACGGAATACATGCACATGTTGTGTCTTGGGATAACGAAGCAAACCCTTCCTCTGTGGCTTCAGTTTTGCCAACCAAGGAAAGCCTTGCTATCAGCTCAGTCATTGACACGCGTAAACGAACATTTTTTGATAGTTCGAAAATGTATCCCCTGTGAGTTTCCGCGTGTTTGTCGAACTCTGGATGAGCTAGAGTACTGTAAGGCATCCGAGTACATGCAGCTCTTGTTGTATGTCGGACCGATGGTTAAGAAAGATATTCTACCAGTTGAGAACTACCTTAACTTCCTTAGCTTTCCCATTTGAGCGTACATACTTTGCATCCATAAGTGGCGTTCTCACGAAGTAGACTTTATCCACAATCATAGCTGCTTGATGGTGCAGGAATTCGCCAAGTTGTGCCGTGAGACTGAAGTAGTTTTCAGTGTTCACGCCTGCGTGCATATATGTGGGGTCGCCAAAACTCACGGCCCTTTGGATTCATCCTCGGAGTTTCCTTTTGAATCGTATGTGTAAACAATAAGACAGTGTGTCAACAGTCGAAACATGACCACCAAACAAATATGTTGTAAGGCAACGGAACTTTCCACGGAAGCGATAAAGCATGTTGGCATTCAGTTTTGGGATAACGCTCCTCCTTCTCCTGTCACCAAACATGGGCTGCATGGGTAAACTTTTCGTTTGCAGAACGCGGTGGGTGCCTCGAAACCGCCGACAAATTGTATTCTGATTGATAACCAACCGGCGACCATCGTCAACGTAAGTGACCACACTGTGAATACCGTCATTTAAAACGGAAGGGAAAGTTTATCACTAGTCCCTTTCGTCTGTGAATCTCAACATATGCCTTTTCGAACAGCCATCTGAGGAAATTCGCTCATGTAACAGTAACGGCATACGCTGTAAAGGGCTACTGCTTCCATGCCGCGGACACCTATTGTGCATACCTGGCGTCCAGGAAGTAAGCCAGCAAAGTGAATTATGGCAAAACTTCACATTTAAGATGTTCACAATTGTGGATTTTATGGGGGAGAATATCGTGGCTGTTGGTAATGACATATGGATGGTGGGGTCAGACCACTCCATGTGGCCCTCTGTTAATGCTTCTCAGACATCTCTGAATGAACGCTTGGAAAATGACAGCTACTATGAGCAAGTGGTGAGAGGTGGTTCATTATATTTTCTATCATTCAGGCCACATTTTTGCGGAAGGTTTTCGGTGCCAACTTTGAAGATTGCGCAGGGGATATTATGTGTCAGCTAATGACGATAAGAGTTCTCGCGCAGGTAAACATGAGGGGTGCACACGGAAGACCTGCCCAGGCGGGAACAAAAGTTTGTTTCCCTGTGGTAGGTGAACATGAGATTTTGAATTTATATTGCTGTGTACGCTGTGTGCCGGAAAAACTGCCCTGGGGCTACAACGCAGCTCATCCGAGAGAAAATGCGTCGTTGCTTACAAAAAAGTGGAGCTAGTATCCAAGAGAGTCGGCATGAACTGTATCGCCACGTCGGCATTCAGTACAATACGTGCGACAAGAGAGACTTCTATTTACGATATATTTCCTGAAACTTTGTCTTATATCGCGTTCTGCACCTATTGCGATATTTTCCATTTTCATACAGAAAGAGATTCCAGTTTTTGCCTCATAATGATTTTCATGTTCACAGTAACCACTTTCTCACTTTGGAATAAACTTGCTATTGGACTGCAGTACACGTATTCCGATTCTTAGTTCATAAAGTTGTTGAAATTTTGCTCACTGCACTTTTTTACAACGAGGGATCAATAAAAAAGTCCCTCTTCCTATTTCAGGCATTGGAAAACAATAATTCCAGCGAACAGCTTTCATGAGGCTAACGAGTACAAACGACAACACTTTGCATATATTGTAAATCCCTTCTCCCACTGTTTAATTTACCCATCAATACATGTTTTTCGAGTCAAAAGTACTGTTCTTTGGCTCCCAAAATCAGTAATGGAAATGCAGTTCGCAGTTATTGGCAAAGGGGCGATTCTGAAAGTTGTAAAGGTACCTTGGAAAGTAGAAAATGTGAGCGGTGAAATGGGACATTTCTGATTAGCTACTTGACGCACCGGACTAGTATCGTTCGTTTTCGGAGTCGGTTATGCAGTATTACAAAAACAGACACGGGGAATTGAGTTTTTAATAATAATAATAATAGTATTAGTTTATCTCAGAGAAGCCCGAAGCATGCCAGGTGCATGATCATGTTTATACAGGCGATGAAATGGGCGAAATTCATTAAATTCATTCATTAAAAAATTTGCGTGAAAAAGTGGGATAAAAAGGCTCACAAAGGAGAATGAAGTGGGACGAAAGTATGATAAATGTGTGTGCACCTTAGAAAATGTAAGGAGTTCAAACGAACTCAAGGGCTGATCTAACTGAACGCCCGGTGAGTTTGAAAGTCAAAGTCAAATAAGGAGTATGACTGGTACGGGTGGGGACATCTGGAGGCCGACTGGTACACATGAGAAGGGCTAGAAGTCGGTATAAGAAAGTGCACTAGCGGGAGACGACGGAGAAAAAGTGAGATGCACTGCAGTAGATTAGATATCAATGAAGCATTGGTACTCTGCGGTGGATGGTCGGCGGACAGGACACAAAACCCATCGTAATGCAGGGAGCGAGCAATGCAGGTCGTTAAGAGTGGATCAGATGACAAATTTGATTCAGGAGGACTGGATATGGTAGATGTGAGGCACAGCTGTAGAAGGAATGGATGCATATCATGACAGTCTGAGGGGTGATAGCAAGAGAAACGGCCGGTGAGGAAATGCGAGATGAAGAGGGAATGCACATATATATGTGCAAGCATGTATATATTAGGTATATATATGTACACATTTAAGGGGACCAGGAGCAATAACAACAGGGTCCAAGAAATAAATTATCAGTCACTAGGAGGGGCAGGTGGGGTCAGATCAAATGATTGTGTAATTACCTTTGGAATATCGTGGTGAATTATCTGCATGACAGATGGACATTGCGGCCTTACGGGGGGAGAGAGAAAGGAATGCGGAAGCACGGAAGAGATGAAGATTGTGAAAAGCAGTTCAAAGAAGAGGGAAGATGGAGGATAGGATCGAAGAGAAAAGGTAAGAATGGGTTAAATATTTGGTCAATGCAGGTGCACCATGTGTTGACGGACCAGAGGAATCGGGTAGGGGCAGATCAAAAGCTTTGGAACTGTAAAAGAACATCTTGACGTAACGTTGTTTTTACAATCGGTGGAATATGGGAAAGCAGACCATACTGAAAGGCACATAGAAAATGCCCATGGTGAGCAATGTACGGAACAGGAGATGAAACCAATGACCGAAGAGACGTAGGTAAGACATAATCAATCAGATTATTTTACTGCAGGTGAAACACGAAGCAGTCAGAGAGGAAAGAAGCAGGAAGCCCTAGGATAGGTAAGCCAGAAATAGAACAAAAGGCCCGAGAAATGAATGCGCGACGGAGTTAAGGCAGTGGAACTGGAGAGCTGCGTGCCAGCAATCACTTGAACGGGTGGATTATTCAGGAAGATGCTATTCGGGACACTGTCTAATGGAAAGAACCAGAAATGAATCACGGAGCCAGGAAAGGAATACATGGTGGCAGTGGTTAGATAATAAATATGACTGTGGAAGATGCAAGGTTTGAAGCGGCAAGTTCTAGGATGCGGATTGGTCATGGGTGCGAGTGTGACTGGTGCGTAATAACATTAGGCTTGAGGAGGGATAACAAGGAGGGATAACAGGGAGGGATTCAACAAAACGACGAGAGAGGCATTATCTGACGGCCAGGATTCAGTTACTAGTATAATGTCAGCGTTTAAGGTAAATGCCAGAGATCGTAGGTGTGATATTTTTTTAATTATTGATCGAGCGGTAATAAGAACTAGTAGGAACGAGTTCAATGTCGGCATGCTCCGGGCAATGAGGTGGCCCTCAGTTGGGATAGAGCGTCAATGGAAGTGGGAGGGCGGGCATTGTTGGACGGGGGACAGAAATTAGGCAAAGCTTCAGAATGAGGCTCCGCCGATCGCTGTGGTTGATCAATACCGTGGGTGCACAACAAACCCGGAGGGGTGTCATGCAGTACAGGGGGAGGGGGTGGATATGGCAAAGTAAGAGGCTTAGAATATCTGTCGAAGCGGGGTGGACAGGGGGGAGTACAGGGTGTAAGGTACTAAGGGACATGACATCAAGGGAGGAGCGATCAGTGATATAGGTCTGTGAAGGTTTATCGATATGGTCCATAGGGCGACTAGCAATATGGCCACGGGTGTGGAGGGCACCAGTCAAGGCGGAACGTGATCTTGACTGCGGGTAACCTACCTGTTGGGTTGAATCAGTATAAGGCCGGTAGGTTGGTGTGGAAGTGGCGGTGTGTAGGAAAGTAACTGAGAGGCAGTGTGGGGTGGGGGCAGGAAGGGAGTGGCGAAGTTTGGAAAGGTTTGGGGGCTGAAGAGGGGCATGGGAGCCGGTAGGTGGGGAGGTGGGGCAAGGGAAAGGGATCCAGGTACGAACCTGAAGTATCTGCTAGAGTACGTGGGTGGTACTTCAGAGTTAGATGGGGGGTGGTGGAGGGGAGCAGATGGGAACAGCGGAGTCATGCTGAGGCTAAAGCATGGAGGGTTGGTATCTGGGGGCAGCAAGGGATATAGGCTAACAACGGAGATAGAGGATTGGTGTGACCCATCCGATCAGAGAGAGGGAAAGACTGTGGAAGTGGGTGCGAGGCAGTGGAGGGGTGAGTGGCACTGGCATGGCTCTGAAGGTCACCTTCACTTATGGGGACGATGGCTTCAGATGGATCTGGATGGTGGCCCAACTGGTTTCCACCTAGAGGGTCCGAGAGTCAACTATAAGCAAATGCCGATTGAGCTCGTGGTATAATCGGTGGAGTGATTAGTTGAACAAGTGCGGACCTGGTAGGAGGGCATAGTCGGCTCATGGGAGAGTTAGAGCGGCGTTTATGAGGATAACTACGATGTGTCGCGGCTGAGCTAGCAGCTGGTGGGTAGTTGGTGGAGTCGTTACAGCTAGAGCGGTGGTTGATAACATTTGTCACCGGCTCAGAGGACTGATGAGAAGTAGTACGGCGGGGGCTGATAGCTGTGCCAGGGTCTTGTCTGAGCTCTGACGCCATGATGGGAGAGCACGGGTTTAATACTGAATTGGCTTGCCGCTTGGGGCTTGTTGTTGGGGGACGAGAGTTACTGGATGTAGAGGCTACTGGGGGAGATGGTAGAAAAGGGCGTTTGTGTGGAAGCGGAACGGAGGGTGGAGATTTAGACATACCTAGGTCGACAGTTTGCGGGTAGACAGGGTGAGGTGCTGGGCTCGTCCTTGACTTCCTGCCAGTGGAGCATTGTGTAACCTTCATGTCGGTTTCAGTGGGGTCAGCCTGCATGGGCGAGGTAGGGTTGACTCTCGGCAAGCGAAGTATTTCCCGTTGGAGGGGGGTTTTATCAGGAAATATCTCAATGTTCTAATACGACGAAATGGCAGCAATTGTCGACTCGTTGCTAATGAACTCTCTAGCCGTTAGGTTGTCCATGAATTGGAATAGCAAGGGGCAACTATGTCGCCGGGACTTTTTAAGTAGCCTCTTGCAATGGCATCTATAGTGAGCCATACTGCACTAACTGAATATGTTGTGTTTCACTAAGGAAGGCGGTAGACGGTCTGGAACAACAAAAACCATGGCTTTCTTGGAGTTGGTGATGCGATGGTTTATTTCATTCGATACGGAATCGAGGAAGTGTCCCACAGAAACGAAGTTCTTGGGCGATGTAGCGGCTACAGGGTCAAGGAGAGTAGCCAGAGGTGAAACCCTTGAAAGGATTTCATCAATCAGCTCGACCTTGTTTCCAAGTTCAGTTAAACTTTGCATGAGGCCATTTGGACCTTGGAAGCTTTACCGTCGATATTAAGAATGGCAACAGAGCAAGGCCTGGTATTTGGGAGGGGTTGGGTGCGTTTGGATTTGCCGGCTTTAGCGACACGGATTTTCCGGGCACTGGTTGGCGACCAGAATGGCGTGATAAGTAAAAACGTATGACGAAGGTACGGAGGTAGCAGAAATTCGGTCAACCGGACAGAGACAAGCGAAAGTCCTGAGCAGACCATGAGTGTACGAGGGTGCTATATGTGCACTGGTCTAGGTGAGATCTATGACAGTGAGGTATAGGAAGTGAGCCATATGGCCCACTCTATATATAGTGGGGATTAGGAGACTTGGGATGATGAGGGATAGTGAGCTAGTAGAATTTTGCTGTACGGTATGCACAGATGCAACCCACACAGGATATGGTAGGTACTTCATTGTTGCCTGGATCACAACAGCCGGTTGTGCAGGGAGATATATTTCAGATATGGTACCGATGGGCCGGGTGGAATGGGGGTACGCTCTTATGGGAGAATAAAATAAATGGAGGAACAGTGGGGCAGAAACTTCAGAGGGTGCGTCGGTGGGTGCTTAGCTAGAATAAGGTAGGAGTTGGGTTGTAGGGAGTGGGATGTAAGAACGCCAGACGGATCTGCCGTGGTGAGAATCGATGAAGATTTGCTAGGCAAGTCATGTAGAATGTTATCAAAAGAAATTGAAGCAGAGAATATCCAATACAATCTATAACCCTATCTCGCGATAATGACTAGCAACTGAACGTTGGTGTGCCGCAGTTGCTTACACAACTAGGTCACTATTTTAGGTAATGAGGTGATATAAGCCAGGGTGTACATAGTTATAATTCTAAACAGTAATATAAGCAAGAAAGAAAACGAGACAACCTGAATTTCACATCGGGGTCACACGACACAGATGAATTTGTAATACAACGTAGTGCGGAAGGTAACCAAACATAGGAGGCTTTTTGCTTGGTCGGCCGGAAAACGCCCTCAAACCGACTTTTTTCGTTTCATTGGGGTCACTTTGAGGCCTGTCTGGGGATCTGAGGGGTCGACCTAGGAACTATTTCGTGACTATTTGGGGACCATTGTGCTGAGTGGTGAAGACAACTGCCTTTTTTGCATTCCGCAGCCGTTGCAGGATTTTCGACGCCACTGAGTTCAGAAACTGACTATATGCTGTTAGGTTCCGGGAACCTGGGAGTGCCGTGGGCTCAAGAATGTAGGTTATTGGCTTTAGCTTTGATGATATTCTATCAACCGACGCGATTTGGGTAGACATGCTTGCCAAGTTACTTTCAATTGCATTAGCTCTCCCACTGGCTTCCCTAAATATTTCTGTCAAATTGGGGGCATCCTTGCGTAAGGGTCGGTCGGGTTTCTGAGTTACTGTAGAGCGAGAAGCCATTGGTTGAGATCGTTTGCTCGTCGACCTTGTCATTTCCCTTTACAGAATTTTAGTAGTGCGCCATATGATCCATGACGATGACTAACGGATAGGCAACCCAAGGGCGGGTAATCATAGCTACTGCTGTTTCTTTCTTTAGCTAATTCTGGGTGGCTCATACAAACTATACGGGAATAGTAGTTTGGATAAGGGAAAGACTGCTTAAATATGGCAATGGTGGAAAGTTTAATATAAGTTTCTGGTGAAATATTCCTAGAATAACTAATATGAAAAATTAGCGAAATCTACGAAATCTTCGCTGTGGAGTAGAGCAACCTTCGTCCTATGAGGGAATTTAATTTCAGGATCAGTAACCTCTACCATTCAGAAATGAAAAAGCCAAACTAAAGGGTCCTGGAAAAGGGGAGAATCAGTTTCCATCCGGCCACGGTTCGAAAGAAAAAAGGGATTGTTGCAGTGGATACTCAGGTGGAAAACCTCCGTATAGACTTGAGCTTTATTATGCTGTTTCACTGACAAATATATATATATATGTATATATACTGACTTACTGAGACTTGGTGTTGTTCAGCGTCATTAGTGGTAATGTAAAACACCCTATGGGTATGGTTCGTCTGGTGAGGTAAAGGATATGAGTCGGTCAATCAGCCGAATGTGGCGTGATATGATGGATTTAACTGATAACCGGGTGATGGCAGGTTGCGCGCGAACTGTTTTTGTGTTGGCTGCAATGGTAATATCGGCAGGAGAGGCGTTGTGTTAGAAAACGCTGATCGATCTGATAAGTAGATGGGGGTATTTTCTGCAGCATGGCTTGACTGCAGTCCCAGATGCTATGAAAGGTTCCACCTGGGTTCCTGTCGGTACGAGTCAAAGCGACACCCCCAGTTATCCAGTGTGCCGATGGAGATAGAGGGAGACGATGAGTCTGAAATAAGTGGGGATTGCAGTTTGGACGTGGTTCCAGCTGTGGGTTATGGTGATATATGACGAGAATAATAATAATGAGGATAATATTGGTTTATTTCGGAGAAGCCCGGAGCATGCCATGTGCGTAATCTTGTTGAAACAGGTGATGGAATGGACAGATATAATTCGTGAAAATATAGAAACTCTCAGGAAAATATAGGATAAAATGGCTAAGAAGGGAGAATAAAGTGGGATGAAAATAGGATAAATGTATGCACACCATAGAGACT
This sequence comes from Fasciola hepatica, assembly GCA_948099385.1. NCBI lineage: Eukaryota > Metazoa > Platyhelminthes > Trematoda > Plagiorchiida > Fasciolidae > Fasciola > Fasciola hepatica. Next base: position 5,722,296 of record CANUEZ040000110.1, read on the forward strand.
GTAGGGAGTTTAAATGAACTCAAGGGCGAATTTGAATGGACTCCGGGTGAGGTTGTAAGTCAAGGTCAGATGGGCTGAATGACTGATCCGGGTAAATACATCTGAGGGCCGACTGATAAACATGAGAAGGGCTAGAAATCGATATAAGGAACTGCAATAGCGAGGGACGATGGAGAAAAAAATGTGGGGTGCACTGCAGTGGATTAGATATCAATGAACTGGTGAGGTTTACTTGAATGGGGCATGGATGAAGTTTCGTCGAAGCAGTCAGTGGCACCTACTCTGCTTTCTGGGTAAAGTAGGCTCGCTGAGGATTGAGCTATAACGCTACAGGCTAGCGAGGTTCCGCACGCCGGTTGGTCAATTGCGTATGCATTCTAAAGGATTGATGGTTCGCGCTTTGCCATGGCAGTTTTGGGACAGTAATAAAAACCTACGGCTTTACGGTCAAGAGGAATTAGAAATGGTAACCCTCAATACAATTTGCTTACGCAGAATTCAGTCCAGCACCGAGGCAGTAAGGTAGGTTTGAAAGAACAGTATGTGAGTGAATGGGACTGGTGCCCTGCTAGCATAGCACTATATTTGTTAGTATCTCTTTTGGTATGGTGGTTATTCTATACCAAATAGTTTCTGAAGAGCTCCAAAATAAAATGACCTATTAGGTTGTCCGTGGCGATGCATTAGGGGAAACTGGTCTCGTGCCGAGTAACGTAGCCGTAAGTTCGTCTATGCTTCTACTCGATGATGCTAGCGTACTGAGGTTATACTTGTTTATGAGCCAGGAAATCTTATGTAGTGGTGATTGCATGGTTACCGTAATGTCTTTGTCGTCGTTAGCGTATTGCAAAGCAGGACAACACCCATGTGAGGACTGGTTCGGAAAACCGTGAGAGGTGTGAACGGGATGGGGCCACATTTTCGTCGGGGAAGAGAACTCTAACGGTCCTTATTAGTGCTCATAGTAGGCGGCGCTACCTCCTGCTTTAGGTAGGGAGGAGGCACGATAAGCATCCATTGGCATCCAGCTCGTGCCACTTCAAGAGTGACTCACACATTTTTAGACGTTTTTATTATTTTTTAGTTTCACAAGAGTCAGGTATCTGGCTGTCAGAGAAGGCGGAGCTGCTTTTGGTGGGTGACCACTGCTCCCACTCCCCGGCCAAATCATGGACCGCATGTAACAAGCCGCGTTGGGAATAGGCCAACCACACCAGTCAGTCCGCAGCAACACTGCTGTTACGAACGTTTGAGCAATGCGTAGCCAAATTCGCAACGGATCCCGAAATCAAAAGACGATTATCCGTGATATTCTACGATACTAGATTATTACAATAAACAATGACATAAACAATATACGAACCTCAATAATACGATCACAAGGACTCAACAACGAGAAACAGAATGGCAGCGTGTGAGCAGACAGCACGTGCGTCACGCAGGTCCTGAATAAGGATGTGCCAAAGTGCGCTCTGGGCGCGAACAAACAACAATTGGTCCAGAAAAACAACCAGTTCGTAAAGAAAAGTCAATAGTGTATGGAAATGAGTGATGTTGGGAAAAACACTGAATCGCGAGGGAAAAAGGGGGATTTTCCACGACCGGCTGTTACACCGCCCACCAAAATCCTCCTGGATCCTTAGCAGAGTCAAAGGTTCGGTATATAGGTACTGATTCTTCCTACCTGCCTAGGCCCTGCTGTCAGTGCGCGCGTCTAATGCTCGTCGTCAACGTTCTACTACTGGTCGCACCTAATCCATTGGATACATAGACGTGAGGCTAGTCTACATCTTCCGCAAGACCAAATGACCGATGGCGGGCGTGAATGGTCACATAGACGTTGTCCTCGTAAAGGGCCGTCCGGTCCTGGATGTACGTGCTTGAGTGTGTGTGTGAGTGCGTGTGTGTGTGTGCCGGGGTTACAGTGAAATCACAGGTATGACTACACATCAAAGGAGGACTTTCTGCAATGTCAACAAAAGACCGTGTGGCAAGGAAACGAGTAAAATGTAGCATGTATGTGTGACCTGAGCTCCGCTACTTCCACATATGCAAGGGGCATTCGGTAGCGTCAACAAAAAGCAAAACAACGAACACTGTCACATTTTTGATGGGTTTACAGGATGTAGAGTGCGTCGTGCATGCGTGTATGTATCGAGATGTACAATGGAATCGCATTCATCACCACGTATCGGAAAGAACCTTCTGTAATGTCAACGAAAAGACCGCGAGCACCTTAACGTGTTTGACGGAGACCGTGTGGTATATATGGTGTTTCTTTATCCACCTCGATTACTGGTGTGAAAAAGGTTTACTAGGCCTCAGGGTTATCAGCTCCTCCGTCTTCGCTCTCGAGTAGGTTAATACTGCGTATGTCACGAATGAGCACTCCGTTAGCTGTCTTCAACTTCACCGTTCTTAACATTCCGTCAGTGCTTTTGATGGTTTCCGAAACTACTCCCAAAGACCAAGTGCTGAAATTTGCGCGTTCGTCGGCGATCATAACCACGTCCCCAACTTTGAATGGTCTTGTTTTGGCTAGCCACTTCTGTCGAGTCTGCAAAGCCGGTAGGTACTCCCGCAGCCATCGCCTCCAGAAGACCTTGGCCAGATAGTTCCCTTGCTTCCACCCGTGGAGGTAGCTCCCAAGAAGGTTTACCGGCCCTTGGAAACCCTCGTTCGACCTTAGCGTCAATAAGTCGTTTGGGGTGAGCGCCAGGTGAGTGGGGTCGCCGTTCAATACTGGAACCAGGGGGCGGTTGTTCAGGATTTGCTCCACCTCAGCCATGCCGGTGTTCAGCGTCTCGTCGTCATGCGGCTGCTGCTCCATGATTGACAGCAATATCCGTCTGGCGGACCGGATCATGCGTTCCCATATGCCGCCTCGGTGGCTGGCCTGTGGGGGGTTGAAATGCCATCGTATGCCGTAGGCCACGGTTCGATTCTGCAGTTCGTCCCTGTTTATGTTCTTGTGCCAACGCTGCAATTCCCGTTGAGCGCCCACAAAGTTCGATCCATTATCTGAGTATATATCGGCCGGTACGCCTCTTCGGTTGATAAATCTTTGCAAGGCCCGTAGAAACGAATCGGTCGTCATTGAATGTGCGACTTCTAGGTGTACCGCACGTGATTTCATGCACGTCATGATACATCCGTATCGCTTTTCTAATCTTTTTCCGCACTTGATCCACAAGGGCCCGAAATAGTCCAACCCGGTGTCACTGAACGGCCACCAGCCCGTAGTCACCCTGCATTCTGGTAGTGGGGCCATGAGTTGCTTGCCTGCTGTGGCATTGCGTCTCCTGCATTGCACACACCGTCGGATTACGCGTTTTACAGTCTCTCGTCCTCTCAACAACCAAAGACGCTTTCGGATGACGCTCGTCACGTGACTTTCCCCGGCATGTCCCTCCATGGCGTGGACGTGTTGAATCATTAGCTCTACTACAGGTTGTCTCGCAGGCAGCAGTATAGGATACTTTGTGTCGAAGCTCAGGTGGGAGTTGGTCAGCCTGCCATCCACCCGCAGCAGCCCGTTGATGAGTTTGGGGTTTAAACGCTTCAGCTCGCCTCTTGGAGATGGCATGTCTTTATTGGTCGGTCCCACTTCTTCCGCCCTCTTGAGTTCTCGGGCGAAAGCCTCGCGTTGTATCATTCTGAAAATACCGTACTCTGCCGCTTGTAGCTCATCGGGACCTATCGGGCCGACCCGTATCCGACATGAGGGCCGTAGCCCTTTCATGACTAGTAAATTTCTCTTGAATCTGGTTAACCAAACTAGCGAACGAAGCGTCTTCATCCAGGAAGAAAACCTGACCAGTCGCGATAGAATGGATGTCGCTTCGACGGCGTTGGCCACCATCACTACGCCTTTGATCTCCAGTTCCACTTCCGTCGGGGGTTTTAATTCGAACACGGGCCAGTCCTGTTTGGGCAATTGCAGGAAGTTTGGCCCTCTCGTCCACGTGTCCAGTTGCCTGAAGTTGTTCGCACCTCGGGAGCATAGGTCGGCCGGATTATCGCCAGACCTGACATGACTCCACTGGTGCGTGGCTGATTCATCGTGGATAATCGTGAGCCGGTTAGCAACGAAAGTACTAAACCGGCTCCGGACGTTGTTGATATAGTAAAGTACTATCGTTGAATCCGTTCAGAAGCTCACCGACCAAACGTAGAGATCGAAACATATCTTCACAGCTTGCACCACCCTGACTGCCAACACGGCTGCGCTGAGTTCAAGGCGTGGGATTGAGACCGACTTCAGTGGAGCAACGCGGGCTTTGGCGAACAGGATCCTCGTGGTATATTGTCCATCTTCTGCGCACCATCGTCCGTACACCACAGCTCCATAACCGACTTCGGATGCATCGGAAAAGGCATGTAGTTCTCCAGTCCGTGTCGTATGGCCAGGAGTCAAACATCGTGGGATCCTTATGTCCCCTAATTTCTTCAAGGTGTTCAAACATTCTTCCCAGTCCAACCGGTCCCCTCGGTCCAGTGACTGGTCCCAATCAACTTTCTTACGGCACAGCCGCTGCAGCAAGATCTTTCCGGGTAGCAGCCATGGTGAGACAAAACAGAGCGGGTCGAACAAACTTGAGACGGCAGATAGTATGCCACGACGGGTTATTGGCAGCTCGGGAACGTTTAGTTCGAAAACAAAATCGTCCGTTTCCGCGTCCCATTGTATCCCTAAGGTGCGCTCGATAGGAAGTGGAGAGCCGTCCAAATATCTTACCCTTTCGGCCTTTTCGTGATACGGGATGACCTTCAGCACTTCTGAAGCGTTCGACATCCATTTTGTTAGATAGAAGCCGCCTTCTTCCAGCAATCTCGTCAGACCCCTGAACTGCTCTAGAGCTGATTCCACTTCATCGAATGACCCAAGGTAGTCGTCGACGTAGAAGTTCCTGCTGACGCTTTCTACCACCGTCCGATGTACTAGATCGCCATGTTTGTTCGCTGATTCTCGGAGGGCGTAGTTGGCACAAAATGGTGACGATATGGCTCCGAAGGGGTGGACGGTCATCCTATAATTCACCACTGCGTTGTCCCGGTCGCTCCCTTCCCACCACAGGAAACGCAAAGCATCTCGTTCTCCTACCGGAATCTTCACCTGATGGAACATTTCCCTAATGTCAACAGACAAAGCCACTTTACCCACTCTGAAACGGCACAAAACATCGATCAGTGGAGTGGTCCAGCCAGGCCCCTGTAGTAGGCGATCGTTTAACGACTTGCCCTGGAACTTGGCCACACAGTCGAAAACCACCCGCAGTTTCTCGGGTTTCTTGGGGTTAATAACCGGATTGTGAGGCAGATACCAGATACCCCTTTTGCCGTCGGTGTTAACAGGCACCTTTTCGACGTAACCGAGGGTCTCGTTTCGCTTCATCAAATCCGCGTATCGTTCCCACAGTTTCTGGTCTCGAATGAAGCGTTCTTTTAGTCGTAGTAATCGTTGGAGAACATAATTTCTGTTGTCAGTCCACGGGTCGTCCGGTGTGCGCCATGAGAGGGGAACCTCGAACTGTTTTTTGAGGCCTCTAGTGCCTTGCCGCACCGTTTGTAGAGCGAAGTGATCCTCTTGAGACAACGTCGGTCTTTCGTCTCCAATGTCATGAAACTCCTTTTCATACAGCCGTTGCAGATGATACTCTATGCGGTCCGTTTCGGCGGATAAGTAATTCACGGAACCGCGTACCCCTACTGGACCGCATAACATCCATCCCAGGGCCGTGCGTACGGCATAAGGTGCCTGGCGGTCGCCCACTCTCTGGTCAAGCACCCAATGCGCCTCTGGCACGTCGCAGCCGATGAGGAGATCCACTTCATCATCTTCCCAGTCTACAACGGTTACATCCTGCAGGTGGGGCCACCGAGTCAAGATTGCGTTCACCGACCTTGGTGCTCGCATGGGGAGATCTGCTAACGTGAGCGCCTCCGTTGGTTCAATTTCCTCGTTAGTGTCTAGAGAGATGAGTTGCAGCCTTAATCTACCGGCAGTCATTACCTGTGTTCCGCCCACCGTGCTCACTGCTAACGACGTCGCACCTTTAGCCAGTTGGTGTTTGTCGGCAAACCGCTCTTTCACTAAAGTGGTGTCGGATCCACTATCAACGAAAGCCAACGCCTTGACTATCCCAGTCGGAGTCACTACTCCCACGGCCACTACGCCTAAACGTACCGGTTTACTGGCAGATTGTGAAGTTGAACAAATCACGCTGGGCTTGGCACTCGCCTCGGATATGGTTACTCTCACCTGATGCAGCAGCCGATGGTGTCTGCCCGTGCAGCCCTCGTAACCACATCGATTCCTTGTTCTACAGGCTGCTGCCCGGTGCGTGGTGTTGAGACAGATAAAACATGCTCCTGCCATCCTCGCCATTTCCCACCGTTCGTCTATTGTGGCATTGCCGAACTTGGGGCATTCTGGTAGGCCATGGCTAGTACCACAGGATCTGCAATTTGGTTTCGCCGTAGCATCCCGTGAAATGACGTGTGTATTGGTCCAAGGCTGGTACTTTGGATGTTCCCGTACAGGGGTTTGGACTTGGCTAGTACCGGGCTTGTTTGCTCGGTTGCTGTCCCGGATGAGTCGGCCGAATCTGCTGTCAGCTATCTTCGTTTGCCTGTCTAAGTATTCAGTCAGGTCTTCGAAGTTGGCTCCTCTGTCGCTTCGGCTTATCCGTTCCGCTTCTTCCGCCTACCGACCCTGTAGTTCGGGAGAGAGGTGACGGACTATGCCTTCCAAAGTGTGCATGGCGTCTAGGTCAGCCCTGTGACCTAAATGGTCGAGGGCTATTGAGCAGTTCTGCATCTTAATCACCAGGTCGGCCATGGTGTAGACGTCGCCCTTGGTTCTCTTTGCCTCTGCCATCACGCCCTCTATTAGGTTACGGGCTACTTTGAAAGGTTGGCCAAACAAGTCCCTTAAGATCTTCCTTGCCCTTGTGTAGCCTTGTTCTGGATCGAGCATGGTGCACCCGTCGATAGCTTCTCTTGCTCGGCCTCGGCAGTAGTGAGTAAGGTAAAGAAGCCTTTGCCCAGGGTCGGTTACCTTATTTTCAACGAACGTCTCGAACTGCTTGACAAACTTGCAGTATTGCTCAGCTCGCCCGTCGAAAGCCGTTAACTCCACTCTAGGCAGATCGATCGATGGTGGTTTGTAGTCGGCGACCGGCGTGGGGTTCCCTACCTTATTGCACCCTAACCTATCGGAAGTGTCGAAGTCACTGGTCTCATGCTCTCGCTGTTTCTGTGTACACTTCTCTGCTTCCTGCGCATGTAGTCTAGCCGATAGTAACTGTTGCTCTAGTTCTAGTATTCTCAGCTTATATAAATCGACATCCTTACGATCAATATTGTTCTCAATAACACATGAACTAGCACTGACAGGACTAGGCGATCTAGCATTAACTAAAGAATCATATGTACCCAAAACCTCCACGAACAAACAACAATTGGTCCAGAAAAACAACCAGTTCGTAAAGACAAGTCAATAGTGTATGGAAATGAGTGATGTTGGGAAAAACACTGAATCGCGAGGGAAAAAGGGGGATTTTCCACGAACGGCTGTTACAACTGCAGCCCGGAGACATGGGCCACATGTGACAAGTCTGTCATGCCTGGAAGACAAAAGAGTGGGATATTTTCCTCTCTCTGATTATGCCAATCTCTTACTTTTGATTTTCGTGTCATCCCATTGATGGTCAACACTGTGCAGGGAGACAATAACGGCCAGGAAAGCTTACAGATGTGCCGCAGTAACACCCCAAGGCGGCTTACTTGGGATGGAAAACGCAGGAGAAGGTAGAGTCGACCACAGCCTGCGATCATTCGACGAGGTTTGTGTTCACCAAAACATCAGTTTGCACAAAAATGTGGTAATACTTGCTGTCACAACAACTTGATGCCATTATGCCTGAATATGACATAGGCCGCTATGTTGGCTTGACCCGAAAAAAATATTCGATGTTAAAAAATTGAGATTGTTTCGCCGTCCTGGATCTTAGGAACAAACCACTGTGTCCCCTGATTGCCGTCGGAGGAGGCTAACCCTATGCGGGTCTAACTGAGACTAGAGTGTTTAAATCGGTTATCCTACCTGAAAGGCCTGAGCCCTTGGAATATAAGGATTGGACATCCTGGTCAGCTTGTTCACCGTTAGTGCCATGCATATTTCTTATTTGGAGGCCACCAATGTCGGTGATAATGCCGGAGTTCGCTGCTTGCTCCACATTGAAGTGTACTTGTTGCTGACGAAGTTTAACCTAAGTGCAAACTTAAAAGGACAGAAACCAAGAACTTATTGTTACGTGAGGACTGATTAGAAGGGGTTCTCACCTGCGGTGCTGAACCATATGATCTGTTCTTCAATATACTGTAAAAGAATAGAAGGCTACTTCTTAGGCGGCGCAGCCATAAGGGATCGATTTTCAGCAGATCACAACGTTCCACGTAATTAGAGGGTAAAGGAAAACCTTAGAGCTGTTTTGTGAATGCCCGTTCTTCATTCTCAAGCGCATTTTGGTCTGTCTGCCACATTTTGGAACAAATGATTGGGCCGTATTCCAGAAGAGGTCTGACATGGGACTTAAAAGTGATAAGTTTGCTTTCCGGCAAAATAAAGTTTTGATGTATGAGCCCGATCGTGCGGCTTGCTTTACCCACCTGGATGGATGCTTCTTCCGAAAGATCAAACGTACGAGAACTATGTAGACCCAAGTCACGTACCTGAGAGTTATCGGGTATAAACTGGCCGTTTATTCTAAAAGCTCCAGTGGGAAGGTGACATTTATACGTAAGAATATTACGTTTTTCGACCAAGAACCTCATTTTCCAATCATCACTCTAGGAGCTGTGAGCGAGAAGTTCCCTTGTAATGCCACCTACGGTAGAGGCTAACGCCGCGGGTTCAAAAGTGTACACGGTTTTGATATCATTTGCGAACAGGAAAAGAAATCTTGCTGGAAAAGTTTAAATATATCGTTTACGTACCTTCAGAACAATGGCAGGCCTAGTACACCACCTCGTATCCCACCACTAGTTACGGGGTGGGGTTTGGACGAATTTTCTCCTGAACATACTATCTGGTCTTGGACTGATACTTAGGGTGAAAACCAAGCGAGCATCGGGTCCTTGATTTCATATTTTGTTCTTCTGTAGTGACCGGATGTGGGATACTCAGTCGAACGCTTTGGTCATGTCCAAAATGATCACGATCGCCGACTTACCAATATTGACAGCCTGTGTGACCAGGTTGAGGAAGTCTGCCATGCATGCCACACATGATCTGTTTTCCAGAAAACCATGCTGACCAGCGTGGATTAGATTGTGGTTAAGAAGGTGACGTGTCAGCCTTTCCTTAATCACTCTGTCCATGATTCTGGACACGACCCGGGTGCGGTTCACCGGCCGATAGGTAACTGGATCTGAACGAGATCCTTTTTGTGCGTAGGTATGATGGTGAACGTGTTCCATTAGAAAGGGAACACAGTACAGCTTAGTGATAAATTGAATACGTTTGTCAGCAGCTTTGGTGTTTCTTCGCCACCTCGACTAAAAATGGCCGGCAGGAGTACGTCCTGACCTGGTCTGTAGGACGGTCTTGTTTTTGCTACCTGAGCTGGAACCTCATCGGAGTAGAACACTACCGTTGAGAAAGTTACCGGTGCCGCCGGATTTAAGAGGCGGATGGACGTGGTCTCATCCGTCGCCAAAGAAGAGGCAAAGTAGGTGCTGAAGGCCTCCACAATCAATATACTGTCATCCAAGCGAGTATTGCTATAATAATAATAATAATAATGGTTTATTTCGGAAGCGCCCGAAGCATGCCATGTGCATGATCATGTAGATAAGGGTGATGGAGTGGGCAAATATAATTCATGGAAATATGGAGACTGTCATGAAAATATTGGATAAAACGGCTCAGAAGGGGGAATAAAGTAGGATGAAAATAGGATAAACGTATGCACACCATAGAGATTACGTGGAGTTCAAATGAGCTCAAGAGCGGATTTGAATGGACGCCCGCTGAGTTTGAAATTCAAAGTCAGGTGGACTGAATGGCTGGTCCCGGGCGATTACATAAGGAGGCAGACTGGTAAACGTGAGAAAGGCTGGGAATCGGTATAAATAACTGCAGTAGCGAGGAACGATGGATAAAAAGGTGAGGTGCACTGCAGTGGATTAGATGACAATGAAGCTTTGGTACTTTGCAGTGAATTGTCGGCGGACAGGACACAAAACTCACCGTAAAACAGGCAGCGAGCAATGCAAGACGTAGAGGGATGATCAGATGACAAAAACGATTTAGGATTGGATACGGTAGATGTGAGGCACAGATGTAGAGTTGATGGATGCCTATGATGACGGTCGTTGGGATGATAGCAAGATAGATGGCCGGTGAAGAACTGCAAGATGCAGAGCGCGTGCACATAGATATATATGCGTAAGTTTATATATATATGTATAGGTATAAGAGAAGCAGGAGCAATAACAATGGGGTCCTAGAAAGAAAGTATCAGTCATTAGGAGGAGTAGGTAATGTTAGATCAATTGGTTGTAGGATTAACTTTGGAATGTCGTGGTGGATTAGCTTCATGACAAGTGCGCGTGGCAGCCCAACGGAGAGAGAAATAGAACGCGGAATCACAAAAGTGATGAAGACTGTTAGGAGCAGTTCATGGAAGAGTGAAGATGAAAGACAGGATCAAGGAAAACGGGTAAGAATGGGTCTAATTATTTGATCAATGCAGGTGCGAGATGTAGTGACGGACCAGAGGAATCGGGTTGTGATAGGTCAAACAATTTGAAACTGTAAAAGATCACCGTGACGTAACGTTGTCATTACAATGGCGGAACATGGAAAAGCGGACCACACTGGAAGGTACAGAAAAATGCCTGTAGCGAGCAATAAACGGATCAAGGGATGAAAGCAATGACCGAGGAGACACAGGTAAGAAATCACCAATCAGATCATTTTACTGCAGATGAAACACGAAGGAGGCGGACAAGGAAGCGGGAAGCCCCGAGAGAAGTGGACCAGTAATATGGGATGGCTTGCTTAGATTGCTTGTTCCTGACCCTCATCAGCCTGGCCAGTGCTTCCGCCTTGCTTGGGTGGCTTAAGGCACCTAGTTCCTGTTTGTTCTTAGAAGAATCCCAACGCAGTTTATTGGTATAAGATATACGTATTAATTGGAGATACGACCAGAAGTCCCTCGTTTTAGTGGAACTTCGTTGGAGTTTGGCTAGGTTACCGTTAAGACTATCTAGAGAGTTCGGCTGGTTGCGCATTATGGGTCCTGAGGCTGGACTGACTTTGTCAAGGCAGCAATGAAGAGTAGAATATAAATGGGCAACCGTTACTTCTAGGTCATCAGATAAATAGGATTCATCCCAGTTTTGAGAATTGATAAAAGAGGGTAGGCTGTTCCATCAAGTTCTATGGTATCGCTTTTTGGTGATCGGGAGGTGTGTTTCCGCTGACTTATCGGTGTGAAGCTAGGGTGCAATGAAAGCACAGGATACAACTTTATGGTCATTACCGGTGAAGCGACTTAAGACTTGGGCATCTATATTCTTGGTACCGGTTGTGAAGATAAGGTCTAATGCATTCCTTCCCGTGGTGGGGGGAAAACATGTTGTGCTCGTCTACCGGCATGGATGCACGAAAGGAAATCGTGGAACTTTGGGTAGATGCCAAGTATTGCCAGCATATTTCAGGCACACTGAAATCGTTGGCTAAGAATTTGGCGGTTATGGGAAGGTCTAAGACATAGTTGGATGCATCTATATTTGCTGACAGCTCGTACATGTCCTGGCTCAGAGGACGGTAGAGACATCCTACAAGAAGTAGTTGTTGATCTTCTTTAATAGTGAACCAGACTGAGTCCCGAATGTTGTCAAGAATAGCATGATGGAGCCTACTCACAGTGAATACATGTCTGGTATAAATGAAGCAGCCGTCCCCGCGTTGGTCAGATCTACTGCTGGCGGTGGCTTGGTAACCGGGTATGAAAATGTGGTTTAATGCGGTGTGATCCGTCGCCCAAGTCTCGGTAACTAGTAAGATATCAGAGTGTAGGTCTAATATCAGCGCTCTAAGTAAGGGCAATTTTGGGAGGTTAGAGCGGACGTTGAGTAGTAGGAGCGACAAGTTGTTTTTGGTGAGGTTGTCAGTAGGCACGGCCGTGGTTTTATTGTGATTAGGCGATGAATAATCGTCGGATGAGGCGTGGCTTACAATGGGCAGTCGAAGCTCGGCCCACTTCACCGGTGTTTCCGATGAATAATTTGTGCCCTTGACCAGATGCGCTGCTGGGCCTTCAAGATGGGGACGCGACCTGAGGAACTGTTAGGGGGTTCTACTTGAAATGACCAAATCCTGGAGGGGGTAGGTAGGGTGCGGAAGGAGTTGAGGGAGATAGTGGTGATAAGGACTTAGGGACATTTGGTGCTTTTTCCAGGAGCTTGCTGCGGTACGAGGATTGTGGTTGAGTAAGGGATAAGGACGAAAAGACGGGAGCGGTTCTGGGCGGAGTGGAAGCTGAAGGATGTGCCAAGGTTGCGGACTGCACAGAGGTAGTCCACGGGGGGAGTAAATGGGAGACCAGGAATATTAGGCTGGAGGGGTTGAACCCGGCGGTGATACGGGTCCTGGAGGACCACAAGAGGGGTGAAATCCAATACGCCGTTCGGAGAGGTATAGGGCACGGAAGCGAAGGCATTTTGGGCCAGAGCTGGAAAGGAAGGTCTGCCCGGCACCCTATTTGGTGTGGCGGCAACCCGTTATATCCGTAGAGGCATACGTGGTAGTGCTAAACACGAGTCGAAGGCTCGCCGCTGGGTCTCTGGGGAGGCTTGATATTGAGCGAGGTTGGGTGTGGATCGGGCCCTACTGTGAGTTTGCTGACGATTCGAGAGCAGCTCGAGTAGGCTGGATGCTTGTGTCGTTGAGCAAGTGCCTTCCGTATGCCCGAAGTCTGCGCGGTTGGGTTGGAAGCATCGGTGCGGTTGCCGCCGGGAACCCACGAGTGTTCGATTATTGCTTTCCGGTTTTACTTCGTGACGACGGACCGGGGTGGGTCTCGAGTTTGCACTTTTTGTTGCCTCGATAAGGTTTGTGGAAGAATTGGGAGGTCTAGTAACGGCAGAAGGGACAGGCTGATGGGCTCAACCAGGTGAGGCAGTGGGAGTGAAGCTAGTCTGCATCCTACAAACCCGCTTACTTGGTGGAAGTATGGCCGGTGATGGAGAGGCCTCTTGAGCCCGATCCACAGTGCCGTTGTTAGCAGCGGAGAGGATAGGTACGCTGTGAATGGGGGTCGAAGCCGCTTCTAGAGGTACTTGTCGTCCGCTGGATGTTGCCCGGGGGTCTGACAGGGGTGAGCTGTCGAGATCGCCAGGCATTTGAATTGGTGCTGAGTCTACCTAGTTGGGGGATGATGATTGCCTGACCAAGGCTGGTCTCTGCAGAGGGCCAGTGTGTGGGGAACTAGTGGGAGGTACTGTTTAAATGATTGCACCTGACGCCTCCCTTTGAGGGGGAGTCTTGTCGGTCGTAATTCTGATCGGTTTATATGCTGTGTTGAGGGAAAGCGACGATTGCTTTTTGCTAAGTTCTCTTGATATTTGATGGAAGGGAAATTGGAAGGGGATAGAAATATGTGGCGTGGTGTACTCCTGTGAAGCCTTGTGCGCGTGCATGAATGGTGCTTCATGAAAGCTGCCCTGAGCAAGATGGATTTCACCTGTGATACTGAGGCCTTGTCCGTGAGATTGGAGGCTGTAGCATTTTCGCTATCTGAGATGAGCTTGAAGATCCCAGTAGAAACGGATCCAAGAATGTCAGTAGCAGATTTAAGCTGCTGTTGCGTAAAGCTGGCAGCGGGGTCTATCAGGCACAGTAGCGGAGCAAGCTTGGCAAAATTATCATCCAGGATCGTGAACCTTGTTGGGATGTCCTCAACGTCTTGGTAAAGATGAGCATTGAAGATGAAATCCTTCGCGAGGGCCTCCAGTGGTATAGAGCATTGTTTCAGTTGTATTAGCGGCTTCCCAACTCTAATCTCGGGCCGAAGTTTTGAGTAACAGGCATGATAAAAGTATTGGGAAAAAATCTTTTGGATTCGTGTAACGTCTTTCGATGACTTCCCGCAAGATAGCTATGTAAGTTTCAAGAAACCTACCGAAGCGGCCAACAATAGCGAAGAACGTTCCGTGACGGTGTACCGCAGCGTGGTAATCAGGACCACTTAGCAATCTCTTTTCAGCATCGTTCCTCTGTATTCTGTCTCGCCTTCGAAAGCCGTTACTGCCTTGACACTTTTGTCAAGGTTTATCACTGTGAGCCAAAGCGGTCGTTTCACGCGCACTGTTTGTGAGTCATCCACACTTCGAATGTATTCCCCGAGTCCATGATACTCAATAGTTTTTTCATACTTCTGCATTATTTCCGGGCTTGACTGAACGAGCTTTGCTGGTGGTGCATGTTGCCCCTTAGCCGAGGAGCTGATATGCGCAGGCGAGCACCGGAGTCTCAACAGGGTACACTTGCCTGGCAGTGCCGGTTGTCATTTCTCACTTCCCTGGAAAATCCTATCGATTTTCATTAGACTCTTCCCCTCTGCAACCGAATTCAAAAGGGGTTTTGATCCTTTTTGTGAAGGTAACCTCTCGCAAGCAGCTTATTTCTGCGTTAAACAGAGCCACTTTTGCTTCTGGCCCTCCCAAAATGCAACCGAAGGTGATTCAGATGCGACCGATTGTTCTTCTGCGCGTGCTCCCCGATTCAAGGCCCGATAAGCAGCATGGAAAGTCACAAACAGCTATGAATCGAACCAGTTTGTCGAGCAATATTTTGAAGCTCAAACCCTAAATTATGGCCAGCAAATGAAAACATTTACGTCATGATCCTCGAAGTATGTTACTAGAAGGTTATTAAGCGCGCATGCTCAAACGACTCTCGAGGCCTTCACTTAAGCTTCCCCGCTGGCAGAAGGATCTGAGAAGAAAACGCCTTCACCCCTTATGGAGTGTGAAAATCGATTACACTTTAGCGACCGTCTAATCGCACGGAATTTGCCACGTCCTGGATCATGGGAGCCGTTTCAGACCCGTACACCCGGCGGGAGTAAAATTCTGATGATGGCGGACTACACGCATACCCAAGGTGGATACACATCTAATTCACCCCCGTGAAACTGCACTCAACCCGTTCAGTCCGATCGTATCAGGCTGCCCAGCAACCACTGCCCCCAATCTTGACCAACTAGTGGGTTTAAGCCTAAAGTCCTGATTCCAATCCAACGAAAACCACGATTGACCCGTGGTGAGGTACCATTAGAAGTGCAAGCTGGTACCTTGAAAAGGGCAAACCTCCAAATTGTGGGGAGTGTGGTCGGCTGTGCTATCCAAAGGCATGGAAATACAGAGCTTCCCTCGGAGAAAAAACAAAACTCAACAGTTCACATTATAACCGGGGAGCGCAAAACAGCCATGGATATGTCTGTGGTCAACAAGACTGCCATTTTCCGTCTAAGCTGGGAGTGGTGAGAGAAAGATTGCGCGCAAGAATCGCAGGTTAGCACGACGGGGCTAGCTGGCTTTGCATGGGGAATAACCGATCAAAAAGAGAATTGGCGGATCGTCACACTTCAGGACTCATTACGCAGGCTGAGCATGACCACCGTCCGAACGAGAAATGCGTACGTATGTGTGTGCAGGTGTATGCTGCTAATACCCAGCGCCATTCAGAAAGGAAACGTCTGCGAAACACGAAACGCAGCAGTCAACAAAATGTATGAGTGTATAGGCCGGGGATCTGTGCCTAGCTCATGACTGAGGTAGGTGTGTTTGCCTATGGGAGTGCTTGAGGAACCTAGTCCAGCAAGAGGGTAGATCTGAGGATAACAGTGTACGTGTAAGCAAACTAACTACTTCAGACGGTCGATACCCAGACTTGCTAAGAACAAGGCGATCCGGGTCATGTTTGATCCAAAGCTGAAGAAAAGAGGGGTGTGCGTCAACTGGACCAAACCTGGCCTGTTATAGGGTGGAGACACAGGCAGAGTAAAAATATGGTTCCGCGCAGCAGAATCAACCCTTCCCTCTGAACTGCAAGGCCGCGAGCAGCTCTTAAATCCCGCTGATTGACGTCTGGTGGACATTCCAGGTCAGAATCGTCTGCTCCACTCAAGTTAAAAAGAATTCTTTCTTCCACTGTCCGGTGATCAACCTTCCAGCTAGCCGGTAATACCAAAAGCAAGATACTGTCAAGGTTTGTATTCCTAACCCCCTCTCTCTTTTTCATCGCCCCATTATCTGGTGAACTATCTTCAAGCTTCGGATAACAAGATAGCCACAAAATGCGGGACCTTATGGGCTTCAGCCTAGTACCCGTATGCCACTTCTAAAATCAAAGGCTCAGAATCAACCTGTCTTCTTACTGGCTTTCCCTTGTTCAGCCGATCACGTGCGGTGAATAAAATCCGTACTTATTTCCTGTTTTACTCGATGCGCAGTAGACAAAACTGCAGGTACCCGTCGATCAGCCCGTACCTCCACTTACTAGACAACAAATGTTTTGATCACCATGTTCAACTTACTGCACCCTTCTTGAGGCTTATTAGACACGCGGTTAGATGCTGTGAAGACGTACACTCACGGGGTTTACCGTATCGAAGACTAGGTCGACAGAAGACAGACAAGTACCTAGCATTCATTCGACGAAAGCGTCGTCATCGGTTTCTATTAGACATTTGGCTTTCCGCAATACCAGCAAGCTGGAAGCTTCCGCGGTTCACAAAACCATGGCCACTGAGGCATATCGGGCGTCCCTGGTTGTCGTTATCTTGATCAACCCTTATCACCTTGAGATGAGCCTTGTGACAACATTGGACGTGGTTCTCAACTTAAAATCTACCTTGCCTTTGATGGTTTCCGCATAAAATGTGGCCATGTTAGAAAATCGAAACGGATTTATATTTTCTATTACCCATAGCAAACACTTGAACGAAGTTTTATTCCCAGCTCTGATAGAGCAGTCTGCCATTTCCCTTCATTTCTCTTGGGAAAAATTTGGTAATTCATCATCTATTCTCATGAGGTTGTTTGCGTAACTTGATCGTGTTACTGCAGATAAATGTGCTTCAACTTTCCTAGCTAAATGGCCGAGACGTTAATCGTTTCCAGAGCCAAGCTTACGCCTCTCTTAGAGGTCCTCAGAGCTCGAACGGTATCATTTCTATCAAAATTATGTTTGACAGTGTTCACCGTCTCTTCAAGTCCTTCTTCCCCGGGAAGCATATGACAGGATTCAGTGGCTCCTATAGCACGGCCTACATGATAATGCGATAGGTGAAATCATTTTTGCCCACCATCGGTCAGCTTGTCGGAAGTGCTAGCTTTGAAATGCCAAACAATTTTACGGTGATTCTATAGCGTCTGGTCACGGCAGTCATCTTCGATCTAAGGCCGGGCTGCTTTCATAATCTGCAGCCCCAACGAGGACAGTACTCCTTGTTTTACTCCCGCTGACGGTTAACTAGTTTTTTGAGCGGCCGCGTTGGCAAACTACAAACTTCTACAAACCAACAGAGTCATTTGAGCACGGGCCGAGTTCTTCTCAAATTCTAGTCATTTCTTGCGCAATCAGGACTCTTCTACTTGAGGTAGAAGTTCCCGTCCACACCGAATAATGCTCTCTCAAGCCTACCCAAGTCACCCTTAGAAGTTAACAAACAGCCAACATATTAGAGAGGTTCATGAACAGTTTACTCTTACTTGAGAATTTAGCCAAAAGGCAAGACCATCTTTTGACCGGGAGTCAAAGTTCACTTAAGGTACGGAACCGCACATTTACCACGGTTAATAAGTACTTGTAAACCTACCGCAGCTGTGAGCACTTCTGTCGAACAGACCAAGAAACGAGGTGTACAACAAAGCAGTGTAGGTGAGCAATGATCAAGCTTAAGAACCCGGAGTAAGGAGGTCGTAGCGTGAAAATCGAAGCAGTTGGTACGTTGGCTGGTAAGATTATATGTGAGAAATACATTGCCTTCGATGATGCTTGGAAGAAACCCACAGAGAGTTCAGCCTAAGCTTCCCCCTGCGTTCCTGACCAACTGATGGCCTAACGGTCAGGGGTTCATCAATACCAAAAAGTCATCGCCATCATGCATCTGCAGAAAGAGATGCTTCATTCCTCTAGAACAACGCGGGCCATTTCGAGCGGTCAAGCCCTGCTGATCGTGCAGCGCGGTCCAGTCACTGCCCTATAAACAAGTCTTCGAATCCGAGTTCATGAGCCCAAGGATATTATTTGTAATCCACCGATCCGATCTTAAAATCTTTTCAGTAAACTCCTAAACCCTTTCACAAAGGTCCCAGTTGGTATTCTCTCCGGTGTCCTTTGCGTCTAGAAGTTGGCGTTAGCCTATTAACCTCGTCAGGTCTACCGAAAATCGCGAATTTTCTTACCAGAATGGACGTAAAATTGATGCTAACTTTTTATCTGAATAACAAAACCTCGTTTCGTGCAAACAGTCGCTCGCTCATTGGGACTTCTCGCCAAGCATTTGTTGAAGTTATTTCCACGATCTTTGGCGGGACCAGTCACAAAATGCTGACACAAGGCCGTGATGTTAAAAATTGGGAGTATAGAAATGGCTTTCATACTCTTACTAGACTTCATCATAACTGTAGAATCTTATTTTAGCTTTCTCACGATCGGATCTTTCGGTTTACTTTGATCCCCTGAAAAGCTGTCCAATTTTTTGCCACGATGAAAGTTCCCGTGGTATTTTGTTTATATAGAAACCATAAACTTTCCCCCGCGAGCCGCAAATGGTTACTCGGAAGTGAGGAAAGACTGGCAAGACCAAGCACGCCGTGTTTGTAAAAAGCAATATAAATACAAATCAGGACAGATATGGATAGACTCAAGGTGAATAATGCTCGGCAGGTACAGGGGAACAAAGGTCATTGCAAAACGTGGAATATGTCAGATCACCTGTTTTGGCTTTGTCCACCGGTTGCACGGCTAAAGTGAAAGTATAGATCCTCCGTCTATTATAATAAAAGCATTTATAAAGGTTCCAACTTAGGCAAGTATGGTATTCATGATCATTGGTGGCAGAACATGAATTTATCTCGCCCCTCTCTTTTGAAAGAAATCAAATACTACCGAACCTCAGCCAGCAAGCTGACCGCAATGAGGCTGGTAAATAGGCCAGTGAATGACCAAGCAAACTTTCGCTTCCACGCTAAATGAGTTAGGTTATTCAAGGCGTGGAAAGATAGGTCGGTCAAAACTCTCCACACGGAAGGGCAACTGGATGAGAGAACCAAAAAGGGAGCTTCCAAACACGAAACAACACTGAATGGTTGTCCACGTTGTGTGCGACTCCGCCAGACATAACAGCATAGAAGACACTCCCACATGATGAACTGGCATGTTTTGGACCGCGCTGATGCCCCCGGGATTAACCTAAGAGAACTGGGATGACTTCATTTGGTTGGATGGCATAGGTCTGGTGGTCCAAAAGGATGTACATTATTTTAGCCCCCAGTTTTTTCCGAACTATTAGTTCAGTGCCCGCGCTAGAAGATCACTGACAGTTGAAGTTTGGCCATCAAGGCACACAAACTAATTGGGCAGGCCCTAAATCTCCGGCCAGCCCATCCGTCATTCTGAAGGCGTGCTAGGAAATTATTTGTGGAGTATAACCTTACAGCTGAAAGCAGTTAATCATGGCCAGTTTGCCTACCGTTGTCCGTGCTCCAACTTAGATGCCCTATCTGTTTCTCCCGTTATATTCTGTCAACGATAGGTAATAGAGGTGAATCTGCCAGTGTCCTTTCTGGATCCCAGGCAAAATTTCATCTGCATGGAGATGGGGAAGTTACTCCACGTTCTTTCTGCGGGCTGCGCTGAAACCCCTCTAATCCCCATATTATCTGTGTGCCCAGCCAAGAGTCAACAGCTTACGCCGTCATGAGGCAGACCTTCTTCCCCACCACCGCAGTTCGGCATTTTGCAGTGTGCTATTTTACTGCTTCTTCCATTTCAAGCCCCTGTTAACCATGTCCATATCCGACGAATACTTGGTCATTAAACACACAGACGACATACCACGCGGTGTACCGCATGCCCCACTCCAATGGAATTAGTTGTCGGAACTCCGGTTCAGGGGAAACTTTGGAACAAACACTTGTTCACCGTTTGTAGAACCACCTGTATTTCCGGGACCTCCAGTGTGTATTATTATCCAACCCGTGTTCAAATTGATATAGGCCTTGAGCCAAACATACTTTTACGGTGGTTACATCCCACAACGATCTCCCCGGTGTTCCACGTACCTCGTAGCCATCTCGATCCCTCATCAAGAATTCCCGGTCTTCTTTTCACCATGTACTTTACTCCTATTCGGGTTGCCTTTTTCCTCTACATTCCGTAATCTGTCTACGCATCCTGATCACAGCGAAGCCCTTTTTTCGTATACCGATGATGTCGTATCATCTTCAGATGAAACCCCAAGGCTTTGGCTTATGGAACATAGCCTCATGAAAACATGCAAGCGTGTCTGCGGCCAGCCAGCAATAAATAAAGCCCATGGCCACCGACTTATGCGCCGGCTTTAGGGTCTAGGTAGGTTCAAGCGGATCAGTACCCCCACATACTCCTCGGAAGTTGACAGCTTCATGGAGGATTTGGCGGGCGGTGTAAGGCGCATGTGTGGAAATCCTCCTCAGCCGTTGTCATATACTTGCGTTGTTGAAACTACGCTCTTTATCTTATTGACCCTCGAACAAGTACAGCAAGCATCAACCACTACGCTTGAACATTTGTTTATATTCTGCTCATGTGTCGTGGCATATTCTTGATTTGAACTCAGACTGCCGTGACGGTGGTACACGACTGTGATTTTGGTTAAACTCTGGTCTTCGTTGCTAAACTTTGTGGCCGTACAACTGAGGTTTGTACATAATTTATACGCATATAATTTGTCAATCCAGTACCAAAGAATCAACGAATCACTCGTTCTGACTTTGGGATCTGTTGAATGGGCTACGCGTTATTCACGATCGGAATAACGGTTACACCTTCTATCCCACACTACAGCGGTTCAGTGTTTTGCCGTGTGCCAGTTTGGTGCTACTTCCTTTTACAAGCACCGGTCTATATTGTCCACCTCCGATGAATACATGGTCAGTAAACACGCATACGGTATACTACATCGCGTACTCCATGCATTGCTTCAAGTTCTCCGCCCTTCCTTTTCTCGAGCAAAGTGTCTCGGGCACAGCGGAATTGTCGCCGCACCACAATCTGGCTGTTAAGGCTTCCAAAAGCGCGAAGTTACTTTTCTCTAATCAAAAAGCTGATAGGTATACAAACATTGGAGAATCTACTCCTGCTGTACATATCCAGGTAGGTCAGGTTCCTTGAACTGTGTAGGCAAACTTTCTCGAGGAACTTCTAAGGCGAAATGTGATATATTCCGACCTTATCTCAGCCCCTCATGCAAAATTTGGGAACGTAACCCTCTATGTGATACGTGCCAAAAAATTCTTCGTACTTCTTTTTTCAGTTGGACTTTTAATTTTGCATATACCCAGAAAGGCCGACTTTAACGGTACCCCTAAATCTGATCCAGACTCTGGGTAAAGGACTGCACGCTTACTTCCCTGTCACTCTTGTGTATTTTCAGGTTCGGTGGGTCGCCATAGTCTGTCCGGGAAGAAGTTGGCGGATGCTGCTTGACCGTTCCATCGCAACCATTTCCAAACGCTTTTCTATTCTTTTACTCGAGAGAGTCGATTGTCCGTATAAAGTCTCGCGAATGTTCTGTTGTCCTATATCTTGCGAGTTTCCCCACCAAGCCCGTTCAAGCAGTCTGCGAGTAGTAGGCCATGCTTCCCCGGTTTACTTTTTATTGCGTCATTCATAAAATATTTTATGACCTCCGGGGGGCGCAGTGTTCATTTTTGACATGCCTTGAATTGGGCATACTGACTAACATTGAGATTTATCCGCCTATTTTATTGTTCCCGCGAACTACTTCAGAACTCCTCACATCCACACTCACCTTCAAATTTTGCTGTTGTTTGTCATCCCGATAATCCGAACATAGACTGGCTTTTTCGATCTTACCTTCTATGGGGTAGTGACTGTTGACCTGGCTTGGGGCTGAATAAAAAGACAAAAAGAAAGTCTGATGTACTGTACGCTCCCGTTGGCCCCTATGTATTTGCTGCGAAAATGCCTCAAAAAATGATGGGGCTTCTGAGCCCCGACTGCGGAAGCCGACGGAAATAAGTGAGGTATGATACTAGACTGCGAAAAATTATACGGTTAAAAGGGACCCAAAGGATATTATTAAAAGCAGGCCCCTGAACCGCAGGGGTAAAATAGAAAAGAAAAGTGAAGTCATCCCCTGGGCGAAAGGGTTCAGGGAGTATGCCCCTTGTCATCGTACAGAAACTCACCATATAAACGTCAGAAGAGCCAAAAGTACCATCGATTCTCATCCTGGTTGGCTTTCCACCAAATATTTAACATCGGTTTATTTTCGCCTCGCATTTCAGGTGGGGCCATAAGAAGGCGAAATGTCTTTCCAGCTAACTTTCTCATTTCAGCCAATCAGGCTAGTTTCATTGTAGTTTTTACTACTATTTAAACTTCCGGTCAACCACCGATCGATTTGTGTGCTTCCCGCCTCTCTTCCCTTTCTACGTTTGCACTCCTGTTTTCCCTGTCATTTTCATCATTTCAGCGATCTTCTTAGCAAACGCATTAAGGAATAAGAAAATCTCAAAGATCTTTCACCCAAACTTCGCCAGAACAGCCTTGAAAGGGAACAAATGAAAAGTGGCAACAAGTAGAGGCTCAGCAAGCCAGCGGCTCCGATATCTGTCACCACATCATGCCTGTATGTCACCTGCAAACAACCATTGACTGTTTGTGCATGTATATAGTGAAGCGTATTGTAACTTGTTATCAATTTATTCTGTTTTCCCTGTTGAAGATAAGAAAAGTTTTTCAGCTACACGGGCTGAAATAAAACTACACCGGACTAGAAGTTGCAACTCCAAGTGTTTCCCAAACCTTGCCGATGCAAGGTTAGGCTGTCACCTACTCTCGTCCTAGAACTCTGTTCTGCCGTGTCCTGTCTTCAACCATCATTGTTATCTCCGGCTCATTAACTCACCCTCCATAAAGTAGTCGATCCGCTAGCTGGAATTCACATATGATGCCTTGGATTGGGGCGCAGAAGTGGTATTTCCCCTCTAAGGCTTGCCACAACAAAGTCATCAAACACTTTACGCCCTTCCTGGGGGCCACGGTACTCGCTAGACAGAAAAGTGGATAAACCTTGGTAAGCTTTCGTCAAATTTTTGAGCCCCGATTTGGACAGTACTTCAAGACTGATTCCCCTTTTTAGGGACCCGGAACCGAAATGAGCAGCATGGCTGCCTGAAGCATTGCGTTATACACCGGTGCATCGATAAAACCCTTAAAACTGGTCTGAAAGTACCCCGTGGGGTCGAACCTCAAGAGTACTAGTAGACCCTCTGAACCTCTGAACCCGTTGTAAGTGCCGCGCGGTTTGAATTCATAGTGCTCTCGTCTTTGAATTGAGTTTTTGAATAGTTTTGTGAATTAACCCAGTTTAATTCACAATACTGAGCGTATCATAATTGCATTTAAGGTGCGCTCTATCCGGAGAATATTTTTATTCTCCTTGTAGCATTGCTGAGTAGTGTTCGGTGTTTTTTGAGGCGATGTTTCCTCGCTTCTAATCTTTCTTTTTGTTTTTGTTTTTTGTGTTAGCGGGATTTACCTGCTATTGTCAGAGTGCGTATTTTGTGTTTGGGTAAAGAGCACTTGAGTTGTATTTTCCCTCGTTTTTGCGGTTTTCGGTATGACACGCGTTTCCGACCCGTGTCTAGCACCCAAGTGCGGAAAACGAGTGGTAAATGGTATAGAATGCGAGATATGCAAGAGATGGGCCCACCCAAGGTGTTCAGGGATAGCAAAGGACATCTATGTCCTTTATAAACAGAACCCATGGGCTGAATGGGTCTGTGCCCCCTGCAAGGAGGCGGCCAGTTTGGCCTTTAAACTGCAGTACCAACGTCCACCAAGTAGTACCTCGGTTGTAAGCCCCAAACCACCGCAAGCAGGTTGTAGTAAGTCGTTTGCGGAAGTAGTATCAACACCCGAGAGGACAATCATCCGAGCGAATGAACCAGTTCCGAAGGCTTGCCAGGCGGTCGTTGCCTCCACTCCTTTGAAGCAGACCGACGAGGGCCAGTGGACGGAGCAGAAGCCGAGAAGGGAGAGGCAGGTCAAAAAGAAGGGAGACTGTAATAGAGCGAAAGATGGGTTGGCTAGGGTGGCTGACCCTGCTCTTCTGGTATTAGAAAACAAGGTGAAGGACCTGCAGAGGCAGGTCTTGTCGATGGGCAGGGTCTCAAGCCACAGGCTTCTGATCCTAAACCAGGAAGAACCCTTTATAAGGGAATCGAAGGCCAGGAGAGACATTGACAGGAGGGTCTGCGACATACTGCGAATCGCAGGTGTTCCGTACTCTCCTACTCTAGGAAGGGTGCACAGAGTGGGGACATGGAAGTCACCACTGGGGAACAAAGGCGAACTTCGTGCGAGACCAATACTGGTGGAGTTCACTGATGAGGCTACCCGGGATAGACTACTGGCGAGGGCAGCGGTAGTAGCTCAGATTACCAAGGGCAGATACCAGATTGTGCCGGACGAGCATAGGGTAAGGCCTGGTGGTCTAGCCCCAAGAGGTATCCCTGCTCGACCAGCCAGGGCGCTGGTGAGAAATCTAAAAGTTCAGCGGAATGCCGTACTCGGCTCTCAGGCCCCCACCCCGGCAATAGTAAAGAAGCCACGTGCGGGGTCGCTAATAGTTGTAATTGAAGATGCGCTGGAAGACGAGAATTGGCAGTGCTGCCCGAAGATAGATGACAGCGTGACCCCTGCCAGTCTGGATGTTGTGGCCACTCCTATAGAGATGGATTGGGAGTCGTCAGAAATTCTGGACCATCAGCCGGCTTCATGCACCCCAGTGGGGACATCCGAAGCAAAAAATGTGCCATCATCTCAGGCGTTGCGCCTGAGAAACAGTCAGGAATGAATGACAAAAGACACCTAGGCGACGGAGCAAACGCGGTGGTGTTATATACTAACGCGTGTAGTATTAGAAACAAATGGGCGGAACTTGCCAAAACCGCTGACGAACAGAAAGCGTCAATAGTTTCCGTCACGGAAACGTCGCTTTCTGAAGAAGACCATGTGCCAGGCCTAATAAGTAACAGTTTTGCAGCCTACAGGCAGGATCGGGAACAAGATTGCCTTGGTGGTGGAGTAGCCATCCTCGTTAGGTCAGGTGCAAACCACCTTGAGTCCCAGACCAAGATGTGCACTCGCAATATCCAGCTATGCGCCGTTACGATCATCCTTCCGGGCAGAAGGGTTAACGTCGTCTGCGTCTACAGGGCACCAAGCACAAACCACGAAGAGGACGTTTGTTTGCTGCGGACTTTGACTGAACTAGTTAAGGACGCACAAAAGACCCTCATAGTGGGTGACTTCAATCTTCCGCACATCGACTGGGTGGCTGAGGTCTGCGTGCCGGGATCGGAGGAGCAAACCTACTTAGAATGGCTGCATGATAATGCGTTGCATCAGCATATTAGGGAGAATACCAGATATAGGACTGGATGCGTTCCATCCCTGCTGGATCTAGCTATAACGAACTTCCCCAACGATGTGGCTGGACTGCATTATTGTGCACCGCTGGGAAAGAGTGACCACGTGTGTGTCAAAATAGTTCTATGCATGCGGCAACCGAAGGTACCCTCAAGGCTGATTAGGAATTTCGGTAGTATGGACATAGATAGGCTTCGTAATAGGGCGATGGGTTTGACCTGGGACGCGCCAGAGGAGGCTACTGTGGAGGAGCGCTGGCAGGCCATAAAAGGATCCCTGACTGCCCTACAGGAAGAGTTCGCACCCCTAAAACGAAGGAGTGGGGAGGGCAAGCCCATGTGGTGGAAGGCTGCAATAGCCAAGGCCATCAGACGTAGAAACCGCTCTTGGAACCAGTACAAAGCTTCCGGCAGCCAGCTAGCCTGGAATCGCTATACGAAGCTGAGAAACGAGACTGTAAGCCTTTTGAGAACTTCTAAACGGGAATTTGAGCTGAAATTGGCCCAGTCTGTAAGACAACAGCCGAAGAAGTTCTACAGCTATGTACAGTCTAAAGGCTCAACAAGAAATGCCGTAGGTCCGCTATCCACTAGAGAATATGGTATTGTCACTGACGACCAGGGCAAAGCAGTTGCCCTGGGGGAATACTTTGGTAGTGTACATAGAATGGATAGTGGGGTACGAGTAGATCTGGCTCTGATACATCCTCCTCAGTTAAACGAGCTAGATCTTTCAGAGGAATGCGTGCGTAAGTACCTACAGGAGTTAAACAGCCACAAGTCAGCGGGCCCAGATGGCATTCATCCAGCTACCATCAAGCCGTTGGCGGATATCATAGCCCCATCGGTATGCAGATTGTATAGATCCACGTTGGACCAGGGAAAGCTGCCTCAGGACTGAAAAGTCGCTGCAGTCGTGGCAATACATAAGAGTGGGCCTAAGTCGGATGTGCAGAACTACAGGCCGGTAAGCCTAACTAGCATTCTCTGTAAAGTCCTCGAGAAGATCATCCGTGCCCATATCTGCCAGCACTTACTGCAGCACTCCATGCTAAGCCCGGCGCAGCATGGATTCCTGAAAAATAGATCTTGCCTGACCAATCTCCTGTGCTTCTTAGATGAAGTAACTCGACGACTGGACGAAGGTAAGCATGTTGAGGTATGTTACCTCGACTTTAGCAAGGCGTTCGACTCCGTTAATCATCGTCTTTTGCTATGCAAGATGGAGACTTTCGGTATAGGTGGGCCAGTATATAGGTGGCTGGAGGACTTCCTCTCCCACAGGACGCTTTATGTCAAAGTGGGGGACAGGTGCTCCAGTTTGGTGAACGTCACCAGTGGTGTACCTCAGGGATCCGTCCTAGGCCCGGTCCTATTCTTGTTATTTATTAATGACCTAGCATCCACTCTTCAATCGCCCAGCTTTATTTTTGCGGATGATGTGAAGATTGTTGGATCTAAGGGTAGGGCGGACTTGGGCAGGGAAATAGGCACCGTCCTAAACTGGGCATACAAATGGGACTTACCTCTAAACGCTCAAAAAAGCCATTTGTTGTCAAGGGCAACAGAGAGCCTAACTGTCGCTCATGATCAAGGGCTGTTCACCGTAGAGGCAGCCAGTAGGGTTAAAGACCTGGGGATCATCATGAAAAGTGACTTCAAATGGTCGGAGCAGTGCAACGCGGCTGCGCATAAGGCTCGTGGGGAGCTCTTTAGACTGCGATCGGCTTTGTCTTGCCGGAAGCCGGAGGTATTCGTACCTATTTACATGGCTATAGTACGACCTCACTTAGAAGGTAGTGTGCAGGCTTGGTCACCCTTCTACAAAAAGGACGCCGCCTGCCTAGAGAAAGTCCAACGTCTAGCCACGCGAATGGTTGAAGGGCAGAGGGGTAAGACTTACGAGCAGAGACTCTGTGACCCGAATCTCTTCTCGTTGGAAAGGAGGAGAAGTCGAGGGGATCTCATAGAAACGTTCAAGGTAATGAAGGGCTTTTCTGGCCTTAGACCAGATAGTCTATTCCAATTGGCCGTAGACTCCAGAACAAGGGGACACGAAAAGAAGTTGATAAAAGCCCGATCTAGGTTGATTGCTAGATCGCACTTCTTCAGCAACAGGGTTGTGAACAGTTGGAACGGTCTGCCTGGTGAAATGGTAAATCTGCAGACAGTCCAATCCTTCAAATGTGCCCTTGATCGCAAGTGGTACGAGATCTTTCCTTGTAGTGAGCCTTAAGAATATCAACTAGATGGATGACGGGTAGCACTGTGGTCCTTCTGGAGTATGTTTTAGCAGACTTTTTCCCTCATTGCATACTGTCTCAGTGAACGCTCACGATGCATAATGTCTCTCGCAGTTGATGTGCGATGAGGTTTTCCGTTTCCCTCTCATTTTTAGCAAGGATTCGACGAAATACACTCGGCAGTGGTGGGTGCATAACTGGTGTGCATACCATAGAAGGAATTCTGGACGCTCGATTGGCCGTGGCCATTACCTGTCCTGTGCAGACTGAACTGAACTGAACTGAACTGAACCCGGGGTACCCAGCACTTTTAACCTGGGCGAGGCGATTCAAGAAGGCTCTCGGATTCCAGAAAACCAAAGACCGTTTAGGACTCAGCCTAGAATCCACGAACTACCTAGAAATTACGAAACCGAGGGTAACCCGGAGATTGTTTTAACGCACCAATGACTAACGACGCGGCGACGGTGGGGCTGCGAATGTAGTAGCTGTGTAATATGCTCAGATAGATCGCCGTTCCCATCTTTATCGGTATAGGTGTTGATGCTTGCTGATACACTTGCTGAGCTCCAGCTCACCGAGTTTTCTTTCTGTCTTTGCAGATCGTACACGTGCAACCCCCACGGAAGACGTCAAAAGTATTGTCCTTTTTCTTCCGAAATCAGTAATGGAAATGCAGCTCGTAGTTACTGGCAAGGAAATGATTTCGAAAGTGGTAAAGGTACCTTGGGAAACGAGAAATGAGAGCGATGAAATGGGACGTTTCCGTTTAGTTATTTGACGCACCGGACTAGTATCGTTCGTTCTGGGGTCGTTTGTGTAGTGCTATAAAAATAGGTACGAGAAATTGAGTTTATATTGTAATGCAGAAGGTACACAAATATCGGAGGGTTTTTTGCGTGGTTGGCCGAAAAACGCCCCCAAACCGACCCTTTTCTGTTTCAGTGGGGTCGTTTTGGGGATCAAACGGGGTCGACCTAGGGACTATTTCGTGACTATTTGGGGACCATTGTGCTGACTGGGACACTGCATCCCGCACACTACAGCTGTGGTGTCCCAAGTAGCAATCCCAATCAAATCCCAATTAGGTCCCCATTGGGATTAGGTTGGGATGCATCGGGATTTGGTTGGGACACCCTAGCCTAGATGTTGGGTTTTGGTTGGGATTTGCTACGTATCTCGACCGTGCCCCAATGGGTTCAAGTTGGGGCCCCATTGGGATAACCCAAATTTCAGATCGAAACAAAACGCCCCCCTACTTCTTCCCAGTATTTCTGGACAAACTCTAGCGAACCTCGTGAGAACGGTCTCAGCTTCCCAGTTTCCACCACTTGCTACATGGTACAAAGAAAACAAACTAGTAAGTAGCTCAAATAAAATTGTATTATTAACATTTAAAAAAGTGTACAGTCTATTCTTGCGGATTTTCCGGTTGTTCTTTTCTTCCAGAGGACCTCGATTTACATCTGCAACATTAGAAAAAAGAGGCAAATAAAAAATCTATAACGCTCAAGCACTTAAGATTATTACCAGAAAAATAATAGTTAGATGAGCCGAAAACTAATTCTGCTTTAAGTTTAACGGTCTAAAAGGATGTACCTGCGTTTTCTGATCGGACCTCCGCGGTCCCTGGCATTGTTAAACCAATGTTGCGCATGCTTCTGCACGTCATCATCGGAAGTATCTTTAAGCCGCTGACTGTTAAAGATTGCGTCTGATGTGACATGTATCATATAGAAAATTGAAACCCACCTTTAATTACATTCATCAGTCGCAAATGCGAAATAGCGGTTTTGCCGACACTGCCTGACCAGCAGCACTGTTTCGCAACGTCGTCACTTATCATCATGGACAACATTTTACGGACTGATTCGCGAAGGTCGTTAGTGACAGTCCTGGTTAGCATAGAAACCTAGAGAAGTAATAAGTGAACTTGTTATCTAACCAAATGGTCATAGTTCGAAAGCACATTCAAATCTGTGTCCATTGTTTGCAGGTCATCGACTGTGGTCGCTCTTTTTGGTTTGTAAAAAGAGGACACAGGTGTTCGTTTTGCGTTTGATAAGGCTGCAACTTCTTTTTGTAAAGCCTCAAAACCCGAATTGACAAGGGTAATCAAGGTAGACAGTTTGATGTTCAGCTCCCCTGGTAGATGCACTGTTAATACTGTGAAGCTAACATACCGAGCATCGCATTTACTGTCTTGTCTCCGGGGGTGTTAGACGTTTCTGTAGACTTCTCGTTCGAACTGCCACAGTTGACGTTCGCAAAACTACAAATTTGTGTGGTAAAGAAAATAAATGTTTTACAACGCACGATATTGGAGAGGACATGGCCATTATTCGCATAGCCGAATGCGGTGTGGAAGACGGTCTAAGTGGAAGGAATAATTAACTTATCGCTTGACAAACCCCGCCTTTTGAGTTGCGCCGAGACATATTTCCGGCGATGGTGGGACCGCTAATGGCACCAGGAATTTCGTCTTAGGGTTGATTTCACAGTCTGTGTCCTCGGAATCACTGGTGAATGTGATAGGCTGTCTGGAACGAGTAAACTAACCCTAGTAATTTACCTTTTCCGGGTGGTGTACCTTGTACCGAACATGGTCATAGGCGTTGTCAAGTCAGACTGTTCGGAAGTTGATTCTTGCAGGTAATTAGATTCACACTGCAGAATTTCGTGGTAGCTTTCTGTCGACAGCGAATTAAGCATTAAATGGATTCATACCTGAGCTAAATACTTCCCGACATTCGTATACCGGATTATCCGATGGTAACTCTTTACCCAAAATTAACATGGTCCGGTATTCCGAAGCTCTCTTTACGTTCGGCCATCTGGTATGTGTGGAATCAACAAACCAGTTTCGGTGAATAAAGCCGACCGAGCCATCCTTGGTAAAGCGCACGAGGCGATACATCTGAAAAAAAATATTTATACAATCAAGCATCGAGAATCGCAGTAGGCAATCATGAACGGAAGAATCATCTGTGAAAGCGAGTTTATTTCATAAAAATGTATGCGAAATCGGTATAACTACGTTGTGGGTTCCACAAGGTAGTAAAAGATATTTAAACTCTATGTCGTTATTCATAGCAGAAAAAATTTCATTGTCCACATTATCCACCGAAAAAATATACAGATGTGTGGAGGGTGAGGGTTTGGTGAAAAAAGGTCTTGGATTAAGAAATCGTTTCAAATAAAAAGTGTTTCCAGTAATGCTCACAATGGCATCAGGGAAGTTATGCACAATAACTACATTGTTCGGTGACTGGCTGGAAAAAAAAGCCTTCCGAATAATGAAATTATCGCCTTTGGGGGTTCTGGGTAGAAGTGAACCTGTGTCATCTACGTAGGATTGTGTGACTGATAGATGAAAGTCGGATACGCCCTCAATCAATTGTTTGTACAACTGACGTCCAGGATTCCTCGGTCCTTTAATGAAACACTTCAAAAAACCAAGATAAGATTCGAAAGGAAAAGCGGAAAAGTTATCCAGCGTACCATGCAAGTGTACGTCATCATGCAAATGAATTAAGTTATAAACGTTGTAAACAAGTTCATGTGCTCCATAAAACACTTCGAACTGTTGAACAAGCAATTGTAGAAGATTCGATGCAAAGTTATTGTAACGGACATACAGTTGGGGATGCGAAAAAATATAAATAGATATGGATAGGGACAAAAGAATGACCGTATTATTCATACGCACCAGTTTACCTTCATCAGTCCTTTGGTCTGCTACGAACGCAGATATTGGCATCAGTCCGTGATCCTCTTTAAAGGAGACTGAAGAAGTCTCTGGCAGCAAACCAGAATTATCAAAATTGATAGAATTATCAATGAGTGGTGTTTCTGTGGAAATTATGAACGCCATTGAATCATACCGTAGCTGTTGTACACTGTACATCCATTATGATGTTCCCACAAGCTTGCATACATACAACATGGGCACAGTGCCATCATCAACACTTTTCGCCGAAGGCGGTATCTTTGCCACCTGCACAGGCCAGTCATGTTCGGTTTGTTAACCTAAAAACGTGAATTGAAAGAATCAGCATCATTACCGTCGTGTAACTACATTTTCTACTGATTTTGACCGTCATAGTAACTGAAAACGTACATCAAGTCCACTTTTGCAAACCCAGTAGGATCCCAACCATAACCCAATCAGATCCTAACCACAACCCGACTTGAGCCTCATCAGAGATTTAAGTCTCTCTTATTGAACTAATTTCATTATGGAGATTTAAGTATGTTTTCACATACACACCATCACTTAGGAATCGACTACAAAGCTGACAGGGGCACGTTCGTGACCAGTAAGATATATCTCACCTGCAGGTGAGTTATCCATGGATAACTGCATATTTAAGGCCAACAAACATAGTTATGCGTGCACAAAAGTTTACTACGGTGATTGCATGAAGAATATGGCATCTAATGTAACAGAATGTAAAAATATAACCATCTAAAGACGAGAACGGTGAGTCACCGCCATAAAACAACGAACCGCCATTGAGCAATGACCATCCAAAGTGGCGAGAGACTGCACTTTAAAACAAAATGTAACGCATCTCGATGCCTGCTTTCTTCGGAAATTAAACATTTTTGGAATATGTTAACAATTTCCGTCTCAAAAATATATGTCTTACTTTACAAAAATACTGAATAAAAATCCCAACTAAATCCCTATCAAAACCCAACGTTAGCATGGGGATGTGTGCTACATGAGGTAGAAGTCAAGGACTGAATTACCATGAATGTTTTCGAACTTCAATCAAAATTGTGTGTGACAGATGTGCTAAAATTCCCGGTGCGAAAGCAGTTCAAACGCAAATGTGGTGGTTTTATCCATCCTTACCTCCTGAACACTGTGGGGTCCGACCTACAAGAACCACCAACCCAGAATGAAATCCATGAACCCTTTTTCTCTGCTTAATTCATGATCTGTCCCTGGGACTCCCTGCGCCCAGGATGTTGAAGAACATTTTGCCTAATGTACACTCTGCGCTGGTGTCTGTGTTCTTCCTGTGTGTGAACTGTCAGAGAACGGTGTGTTGGAAGTCGATCCAGTGTTTGTCTATCAAATATTAATACCGAGTCTATCTCGGATCCATTTCAGACCGATCACCATCTCGACCGTTCACCCAAAAACGCCTTGACCGTTACATAGCTGTGTAGAACGTCCCGATGTAGATCGTCACGCCCATCTTCATCGGAGTGTATGGTAATGATTGCCTATGCAGTTATTCAGCTCCGGCTCACAGCGTTTTCCCAAGCAGCACTGCCCAGTGTTTGCCCAATTGGGCTAGGGTTGGGCAAACGTTGGGCTTGCCCATGGCAACGTTGGGCAACTCCTTTAAAATGCTTCGGTCAGAGCTACCAGCGCCAAATTGGGCTAGGGTTGGGCATGCTTAACGCATCGAAAAAATCGCGGAAAATGGCTATTTACTTTTCGCCAATAAATCCACTTTCGCTCAATCGCCTGATATATAATTACAATATTCTCCTTACTTTCGAGCTTAACCACCAAATTACCCCTATATATGAGCAAAATGGCCATTTTATTAAAAGTAGATAAATTTATCAAAAATAATGTCGGGTTTATTTACAAAAAAGCCACTGATCGCTTTTCCATTAGTCCATCCTACGCGAGGATGTTCCTGGCTCTTCTTCATGCTGTTCACGGGATCCGGAAAATTGAGGCATGGAAATGCTGATATCAGTTACATCACTGGCAAATGAAGTCAAAAAGCTGTATCGTGAGTTTTAAACCGGAGGCATTTAAAGAACAATAGTTCCACACTAGACTTCATATATATATATATGAAGTATATATATATATATGAAGTATATATATATATATATATATATATATATATATATTCAACTATATAACCAGACGCTGAACAAAATGTCCACTCAGGAAACTGCTAAGTTACAACGGCGAAACCGGTTATGAACCCCATGTCTAAGTTAGCATATAAACTGATGTAAACTGTAGCAGCTCAAGTTTTCAAGGAAGCAACTTGCTGGAAATAAAATTGTTATGCGATCCCGAGCGTTGATGAACCAGCGCTTTATATGTCTGTCAGTTACAGGCGTTGGCTCGTTGGAGAACCGCTCCATTTATTTCATAGCATCTGATGTTTTGTATGACTGCGTTGTCACCTGAGAAGGTTCAGTTAAAGTGTATATACTTACCATGCTGGCATACACATCGGGTGAGCTCAGAGTCTCGTGGAGTTTCTGGAATTCCCCCTACGTCTCGGCTCTTCGCACCTTGGACGGCACAGCTGATGCGTGCGTGGCACCCAAAGCGACAGTTAGTCCATCAAGGGCACGTTTGACCTTGCCGAAACGGTCGCGCATATCGTACATCGTACCTATAATCACGCATGAATATACGTAGTAGTCACTCACGCATACCTTCATGCAAATCCTTGCTAAATCTCCATTGGCGCTTTGCTTGTCGCAGAAGCAGAAACGTTACTATGTGATAGGTTGTTCATGACGTTTGACAATTACGGTTACCCATAGTCTTTCAGTGGACTCCGGTAAATTCGAGTGACTTGAGATTCCCTTACCGCAGTTGAAGTTGACGTGATATGCGGCATCGTGTCAGATAAACTAAATGCACAAGTTTTATAGGAATAAAATAGTTGTCTTACGATGGAACGCCAAGTGCTCTCTTCAGAACCGGTGGCGGAGACAGCGGTATTTCGGAAGATCCACAGGGTTCACCAGATACCAACGTGCGCGCCTCTTCAAAACTGTTATCTGACGTTAACTGTGTTGGGACCCTTTGAACAATGTTAACTTATAATCCTTCCTACCTCATGCGAACTGAATAGCGCTGGCCAAACAGTGTTTGTGGCACAGTGTCATCAGTGCTGCAGATTGACGATTCGTGTAGCAACCTACTTTCGAAAACGAAAGCATCCCCGAAATTGTCTAAGAGAGTTACGTTTAAAAACATTCACCTGTGGTGAACATCTCCACGAATTTGTGTGCCAGAACCGAATCAAGCAGTGACGCATCCGAAAGCAGCAACTGCCGGGACGCGCCCTTACGTTTGGTCCGCGGCCACCGGATGCGGTGGCAATCGACCATCCAATTGCTGTGAACCACAACATACGAACTGTCCTCTACAAACTTGACTACGACGTACATCTAAACAAGATTAATTATATGTAGAAAACAGGCGCCGCCTTCGTCGGTGCTTTTCACGGACAAAAAACTGCCGTATATATATATATATATATATATATATATATATATATATATATATATATATATATATATATATATATATATATATATATATATATATATATATATATATATATATATATATATATATATAAAGGTACGTCTCGCCGCTGTTTCATGCTTAAGTTTGCGATGGCGAATAAGTCAGACAGCGACTGTTGCACCATATACATGTTAACGTTAATGGATATATTTCTTCCAAGTTGTACATCTTCCGTCGCTTGAAAAAAACGCAGTGTAGAAACGATACTATCTTACCTGATGGAACAATCCCCACGGATGTGCACGCAATGGGAAGTGTATCTCCACTTATCAGGTCCCCGGGTATTCTTGTTTGTACCTCCGGCGTTCGTGGCTCCGCTTCAAGAAATGCACCGGAAGTGCAAACTGTAACTGCTGTTCAACAACTCAAATAAATAAGTCCATTATATTAGCATACTCCGGAGTCTTTCTTTGAGACAATAGTTTCTGTGTTTTTGCGAATCGAACACGTGCAAACCCTACGAAACCGATCGGTTTTCGAGCGGTTTTTACTACTATGCCGATCGGTTTCTCAGCGGTTTTTGAGTGGCTTCAGACCGGTTTCCTGGACGGTTTGTGAATGGTTTCCGAGCAGTTTGTGCCAACCGTTTGAAATATGTGATATGCCTTGTTAATTTCTGTCACTTTTTTCAAATAACGTATTACAGTGCTCATTTCTGTGTCCTTTTTATGATTTCCCGATTAATTGTTCTTATATTATCCATTTCGACGTGAAAAATAGAGCACTGTATACCGAGATATTTCAGGACATTCCGACGAAATAAACCAATATATTGAAGTAAAACGCCAACTAAGCATTGTACATTGCTCTGATCGTCGATTTTCTTCGTATCAATTCATTGTTGATCCGTGTAAAATTGATACTAAACAGACCAGCCAAAAACCAATCGGGTTTGCAGCGGTTTTGCTACAAGGGTGCTCGAGCAGTTTATACCGGTCTCGTACGAGATATCACGTCTCTTGTAGCGCCCAGCCCTTTCGTAACAATTATCCGGGAAGTCATAACTTAGGTTATGATTTTCCGAATAATTGTCATTATTATACTAATTTTGAGGGCATGACATGGAGCGATCTCCAACAAGGCATTTCAGGGCATTTCGATGAATCGAATCAATATATTTAAGTGAAACGCCAACTAAGCATTTTACACCATTGTAGTTACTTCGGTCGTCGGTTTCATTCGTATCAATCCATTTTTTGACCCGTGTAAAGTGGCTTCTAAAGAAACTGATCCAAAATCGACGTTATGAACGGGCTGGGTGCTACAGGGGATATGTGTTATGCATCCTCCCTTGTAGCACTACGAGTAGTACACTTCCAAGCGCTGTCATGGGATAATGCTAGGCGAAATGGGCGAACGCTGGGCAAAAAAGGCTGACGCTTAAGCGTCCACCAAATGGTGGACGATGGGCTTTGTTGAGCCAACGCTGGGCGAAATGGACTGAAGTTTAGTGGACGATGGGCTGTAATGGGCAGAGCGTTTTGTTGCACTTATTGAAAAAATCTACAACCCAACCAGTAAAATAGTCCCGTTTGAAACACTCGAGGGACCAATTTGGAACTCTTTTTTTAAAAAAAAAACGAAAACAGAATATCCCACCCATTTCTTATATCATGGTATTGAAGGCAATTAGCTGAGTTCTCTGGCACGAAATATCTAACGGCCATAGTCTGAAGCCTCAGGCGATTACTCCCACATTTAAATAAGCCAAACTTCAATCTACGTGATGATTTATCATCTACCGCAGGAATAGAACCCCAAACGTTCTTACCTCTTAAAATTACCGCCAGTAATTCTACAATCTACTTTATGCAAGTTGTCCGCACATGAGAATATCACGGAACACCCTCTGATTGCTAGCGCGTGGTGAGAAAAATACTGATCTTAAGATGATACAAAACATGTTATCCTTTTTTACAAAATCAAACGATTATGAAAAAATCTATGTTGTCATTCAGAATCCAATTCATTAAACCATCGGGAAAATTCCGTTCCCTGGAATACAGATGAATATAATGTGTAAGTGATAATAAATGTAAATAATTATGATGAATAATTTACTGTTATCTAATCAATGTACTACACTGTCATTGAGACCTCTGTTATGTTTTACTAGAAGCAATCAATAAGGAAGATGACAAGCATACCTTACGAGACTTAAGCTCTGGACTGCGACGCTTTTGACATTGTCAAAAGGTCTCCCGGACCGATTCAATTTGCTTTTTGCAAACAACGACCGGTATTGCGACCGACCTCTCGTGTTGTAGCATTGGGATATCTTTGACGACAAACAGCGTCTGAAAAGCAAAGATAAAACAATGAACGTTCTTACCCATAACCGAGGTCCAGATTTTTGTACCCAAATGTTATATTTTCCCATGCTCACCTTTACCGTTCAGCTGCGCAAGAAAATCGGCCATCATTAGCTATTGAAAGACTCCTCTGGTGCAGCCTCTCGGGGTTGGCCCTCCGATGTTTTGGAGAAAACTAAACTGGATTTAGTCATTTTTGAACAAGTTACACCTACGAGTAAATTGTAACAGTTTTCGTCGTTCAGTTTCCCGTTGAGATGCACAAACTGCGCGGAATTATTGCTTGGAGTACCCCAAGTGGTGAGGTTTTGAGCGGTTGTTTTAAGCATACCGCGCTTTATAGATGTAACATCCCTTAGTAATTTGTCTAACGTTTCCTAAGCTGATCTGATCTCCGGTTTAAAGAACAGTATAAGAGCTGATATGAAATCGGAGATTTTCTTGAAGTAACTTGCCATAAATCTTCTCAACTGAGCTGCTATCCTTGTTTTTTGTATATGTCACGGTTTTTACTTGCTGTTCCAACCTGATATTAAATTTATATAAGTGGGCAATCTATTTTTACCGTGGAATGCATCTCTGTGGACTGATAGAAAGAATGGATGTCCGTGGTGCTGGTCGATTAACGTGTCTACGGAATTTCTTAATTAGGATAACAATTAGTTTACCTGGTCGGAGGTATCATTGCTGTGTTCGTTTATGTCGCACCTAATGGTGACCGATGCAGGATCATAGACATCCAAAGCTGGGGTTTGTTGAGACCGTGTATCCGTTCTTGGGAGGATCCTTGGCAGAATTTCTTCGTGATCAGTGTCTGATAGAGCAACAGGTTTTCTGCATAATTCTGGTAGTATTTTATTCGGTGAAACTTACGGAAGTCGTTTTCCATAACGTTCCACTACGACAGTTGCGTCTGATGAAGGCAGCTCAGGCAGTTCCTCCGATGCTCGTTGCAATTTTAAAGCTGCGTGATAATCTTCTAACAATAGGAATGATCATCATAAATGATAAATTACCCACTGCCTTATGTACCCTAACTGAGAACACTCTACAGTGTTTTGGTGGCGACAAACCGTAGCGCACCATGTGTCCAATACGGGCGGAGGGAACTTTTGGCCACTGGACCCGGTCAAATTCGACCATCCATTTTCGGTTGAAAACACCAACGTTGTTGTCTTCGATGAACTCAACTACTTTGAACATCTGAAAAGAAGATTATTGTTTAAAGTAATAAATGAATACTTTTATGGACGCCAAATGCGGACTATGAAGTAGAAAACTAGGTTTTCACCCTGGAGCAGGAGTAAACCCTTACAACGTATGTTGTCTGCATGGCAAGTGGAAATGTCTTCAGACAATCGCCTGCAAGAGTAAATTGTCAATCCAGAAGACGAAATTGGTTGGGTAAAGAAGTCATCAATGACTTTGTACGGACGGTAATGCACATTTCACTCGACAAAGCCTTGGATTTGAACCGGTGAATTTCCAATTAATGCGCAGTTATTTGGATGTTCTGTAGCATAAACGGTACCATCTAAACTAGTTGTCTTCCCCCGGAGACCACGTGCTGTGGCCGCGCGAGCACAGACATCATCCCACATTTTTATATGCGCGTGCATATTTGCCTCTGCAGACCGCTCCATTGTTCTGCGAAGTATCTGCTCAGTGACCATGTTTCATCCTGATATGCACTGTTTTCTTTTCTGCATGTAAGATTCAAACGGGAATACAGAAAATATGTCCAGGGACCCATGGTGCCTCATATCTTCGCAGATAAGCACCCAGCTGTGAGCATTGGAAACGGCCTCCGATTCATCATAGAGATTGATGAAGTTACCAACCATTATGGGACAGTGGCGTTCTATGTAATCTAGGTAGTGAACTAGCCACATCACTACACGATATGTAGCCGCACACAGAAGATTCCAAAAACATTTGGTAGTGTTCAGGTGGCGGAAAATTTCTCATTACTACGGGACCAATGTAGAGCAAAAACTGACGATACTCAGTTGCCTTCCAATAGTCTGTGCCCTCGAATGTTCTGCAAACTCGGGGGGATTCACACGCAATGACTTTTGGAATCAATGACATATGTTTGTTGATTCTTCTCAGAGCCATAGCAGAAAGCCTGACATTTCTCGGGAGGGGAGTGGGGGAGGGGGCGACGAAATTGATGCCACAAAGTGAGGAAGCATTTTGTTGTTCCCAAGCACAGCATGTGCATATAGTCCGATGGAATATACGAATCGTATCCACAAGTAAGTACTCAAG
This sequence comes from Fasciola hepatica, assembly GCA_948099385.1. Classification (NCBI taxonomy): domain Eukaryota; kingdom Metazoa; phylum Platyhelminthes; class Trematoda; order Plagiorchiida; family Fasciolidae; genus Fasciola; species Fasciola hepatica. The sequence continues at coordinate 5,762,183 of CANUEZ040000110.1, forward strand.
TGGTGAGTCCTCTGTGTGATGCTCTAGCTGCTTGTGGGATCGAAAGTCCTCGTTCGTTCTCGGACTACCATCACTATCCATGAATACTAGCCGACGATCCACACATCTCTCCCTTTGTGTGCACCTGGGGCAGCTGTAGTAACCACTGTGGTGCTTAATCTGTTTAACCAATGCCTGTGCCGGGGCATCGGCTATGACACTAGACAACACAATGGGAACCCGTTTACCGGAAAGACGGAGGCAAATGCCGGTGCACAACAGGTTTCTCAACTCTGTGACTACGTCAGCCAAGTATTCATGAACATCAACAGGCTCAGAAATTCCACAGTAAAGCCCAATCAGGAATACGGGTAACGGTGGTTTGCATACACGTCCCAGTATGGGCCTCAGCTGCTGTGAAGAGCTACGAACCAACGTCCACCTATCGATGTGCAGCTGAATGTGGATTCCACTGTCGTGTATGACATCCGCATTCGGTGCACGCTGCAAACCTTCCTCAAGTCCGAAATGGACATATTTTCCTCTGCCCACTGTTTTCTTCGGTGCTGGATTTGGAGCACCGAGAAGCGTTCTCAGGTTCGTTGGCAGATCAGGATGAATTTGCCAAAATATGCGAAGTAACTTTGTGGCGTTTGCCATGGAAAAATGCATCCGAATCATAGCCTGTCGCGCCACAAATACAGCTGACACTGTTGGCTTCAGGTCTGCAAAAATCACATAACATTTCTAAACAAACCGTCCATTTTTAAATTTTGGAAAGCATCTTTGTTTTCTGACGCCAATGTTTCGGCATTAATTTCTATAAATGACTTTCAGTTGATATATATATATATATATATATATATATATATATCATTTGTATTCAATGTCCTGTCCAACCATGTATCGTCATGGTCATCTTTGGATACACACCAGGGCTGTGACACTTTGGCGACTTCATCAATGGTGAATATAACATCGTCAATAAAAATCCAAACGGTGATACACATAGAAGCTGAATGAAATATGCCGGGGGGTCATGGCATGCAACGTTGATTGCAACATCTTGAATACCTTCAGATGTAGAAGTGCACTGACTTTCACCGGTAACTAGAACATCTGCAAATGTATTTCTGGACGTACCAGTTGACTGCTCATCGCATTTTTCGATGCACGATACTTTACCATTTTGCTCTTCTACAGAGGCAGCTAGGAGGCTCACCCTTCTGCGCCTCCAAGTTGACGTCCTAGAATATCCTCAAGCGTGAAAGTGGCAAACGTTTACGCGACGTTTCATCCTAGGACAAACCGTTCATCATCACCAGAAATTAAGCGTGACAGTATTTTGAAACTGAGTCAAAAGTAGCATCATCCCACATAGGAGTCTAAATGAGAGATAATTCCCACAGCTATTCGCATTACTCTATAAAAAAATTGCGGTAAAAAGCAGAAAAATTCTTCGTAACACCATAAGTGATATTTCAAAACCATGGAATGCGTTCTGGAAATGTATTTAGTGTTGAAACGACGATTGCACTAGAATACTTCCCAGTCAAGTACCCTCTGAGAACGACCACAGCAAATCACGTGAGAGGTGAAACAGCCTTCAGGGAGTTGAATAAAACAGTGTGACTTGAAACTCAGAAGGCACAAAGTAGGCGATTATTGACGAACTCCCGTCGATAAAATAGATAATTTTAAACTTTGAAAAGTACCCCTGGACTCCTTTGACCTGTTCTGTCCTTATTTCTACCGCATTAGAGCATAACCACATGAAAAGACAGCAGCTGTATACCTCAGAAATCAAAGGGCATTTTCTGAAAGTAAAACCATTTTTTCACTATTCAAGGCATTATAAAGCTAAGGGCAAAAAATTTCCAAATAAAATTTAGTCCACGGGGGATTATTCGGGACTATTTTGAGTACCCTTGTGGTGACCTGGAATGGACTTTCATGAAGTTTTCAGTTTATTGTAAATATACTTGCCGTAGTCCAGAATAAAAAAGAAATTAAATATATATATATTTATAAAAGTCTGAAAATTTCGTGAAAGCTCATTGCAAGTTTTTCCAGTGAATGCAACGTAACGTTCACCTCATCACTAGCCCATTACAGCCCACTGTCCACTAATCGTCAGCCCATTTTGCCCAGCCTTATGCTACTGCAACCCAGCTTTGCCCATTTCACCCAGCGTCAGCCCATGTTATCACTGGGATATTACCTGAACTGTAAACCTGGCGAAACATTTTCGTTGAGCACGAAATAAATATATACGGACAGTGTTCCCATGTTTCTTGCTATCACTTCTGCAAAAATGCTAACGAAATGCATCAGTTTGATGGTTGTAATGCATTGTAATTCATATCTCACCTTTATTTTCCCCAGTGACCCTTAATCTCTGGCACTGGCAAACTGCCGTTGAACGTGCTTTTCTGTGTCATCGTCCGCCAAATCTTTTGAGGGTGGATTTGCGTACACGGCATCTATATCTCTAATGTCGCTGAAAATACGCAGTTGTGCTACGGACTTTTTGACTGCTCTACTGGTCCAACACCACTTCTTAGCCAAACCATTACAAAAAACTGAGGACAAATTTTTGTGACTGAGTGAGCAGCGTTTTCTGCAGTCATTTGAGGCAGAAGGTTAAACTGAAACCCTAGCAGGAATGAGAAAATGTATTACAAGTTTTCTGTGACTATCCATCGATTTCCAATCTTATTTTGGCTGCATTAGGTCATTATACCCGCACGATTGACAACCATGTTATCGCGTAATATAATGTACTCATTACGTCCAGTGGAACCTGGACAAATTTAACTGTGATGAGGTGCAATTTTCAGATCACCCAAATCACGTGACGCGGGGCCAAACGACTGCTGTGACTGGCTTCTAGCCATAACTGCCATGTGGCCGACGTTAATACACCTAAATAAAGTTTCACAAAAATGTAACGCAACTTATTATTACGTTTCTATAAACTTTTCATATTTTCATGAAAGTTATGCAATTTCCGTTCGAAATGTGTAACTTTTTTGTTTGGATAAACCACTGCTGAGCGAACCAGCCAAAAACGGAAGTTACGAACAGGCTGTATACTACAGGAGCTGTTTAATGAGCATTTTATTTCAACATATTGATTTAAATACACTGAAATTTCCCTTAATAAAATGTTACAGATTGTTCTGTTTCATGCACCATAAAATGGGTAAGATTAGGATGAATAATAAGAACCCACAGTTTAGGAGAAAAAATTGATCACGGGAAAGAGTACTTTTGGGAAAGTGACAGACATTGAAGACGCATACCATGTATAGCACACGATTGGTATAAACCGCTCGAAAACCAATCGGTGCAATAGAGCAAATTGCTCAAAAACTGGCCAAAATCCGATTGGTTTCGGAGCTGTTTTGCTACATAAATATTAAAGGGCATTTTAATATGGTAAAATCAACATACTGAAATGAAGTGCTCATTTAAAGTATATACAGAACTCCGGCCGTCGAATGTCTTCTTATCAAATCACTTCTGACCCTGGTAAAATGGCCACTGAACAAACGGTCGGAAACCGGTGTTACCTAGGGGCCATATGCTACAAAAGAATCCTACATTACCTAACGTAAAAGAAGCGCTTTTTCAAAGAGTGTTACATGTGCCCAGTTGTACTACATAAGAATCGATGGCCTTCCACCGGGGAGTTGCTCGTGCTCGACTTGCAAAATACAAAAGCAGGAGACTCCATGAATACAAAGCTCAGTAAGTTTTTCATCATATGCATTAAATGAATAACAGTGTAGTTGCGTACAGCCTGCTCACTTAAAAATTTACAAATGCACAAAAAAAGTTGGGTATCAATAAGTGCATTTAGAGGTATCAAAATTTACATAAATATTAGTCGAAGGCCAAGAAGCCGGCTCATAGCCTGACAATTAAAGTTAAACTGTAGGCAGTCATACTGATGTTCAATTAATGTAAGTGTAGGATCCTGCTGAAGTTCTTGCCGAGCTATAAGCTCATGAGGTTTCTGTGTTTTTGTCAATTCAGATCGAATACGAGCAACTCGCCGCGAAAAATCACTGGTCACCACACGAAAAATCAGTTCCTACAAGCGTTTGTCTTAGCCGTACCACGTACACAGATAGTAGATTTTACCTGCTAAGAACACGCTCGGGTGTTTTGAACACAATGGTGATAAGTTAGTGAGAATCCTTGAAAGTGAACATAAGGTATAGCGGACGTCCCAATGAAGGAGTCCGTCAAAAAAGCTATAGCATTTTGTTTATTGACAAAGCAGAGTTTCTAGCTTGGCATTACGCCAGTGTATATGCCTCAGAGGTGCTATTGACGTCTCAGGTTCACTGCAGTGACTCATCCTTATTACCGCATACAACTACACTGAAGAAAATAACCAATGATAACCGAGCTCTTCGCGGCCGCGGCCATATCAGTCTTAGGACCTTAATGCTGCAACAGCTTGTGGACATTGTTCCACCCTCACTAACTAAGATGTTTACTAGCTCAATGGAACAAGATCAATCGTCGATTAAATGGGTAAAAGTCGTAATCGTCCTCAAAGAGACTCAGAGAAGAATAGTATTCGTCTATAAAAACAAAAATGAGCTTAAAAACAGTCGTTTACAACGATATGCGCTGAAAGACTAAAGTAAAAATTTCTCACAATCCAGATTCTTTTGGGAATAAGTGCAATCAGATTAGTGACTTGGTTGATGTTTATCGGATATTTAGTGATAAGTTAACAGCGTTAAAATTATGATAAAAGGCCGACAAGCATAGGTCTTTTTTGAGGTCTATCGACCGTACCTTCTGCTGCTTGGGTATGTTCAAGGGCAGGAGAAAAGTAGTAGCACCGAACTACCGCCCAATCAGCCTCACGTTTGTAGTAGGAAGAGTCATGGAAAGAATACCTGCTGTCCAGTTGCGAGAAAACCTAGAGAGACATGAACTGCTCAGCCATCAGTAACACGGTTTCTGAAAAGGTCGCTGCTGTCTGTCCAAACTTCTGTTAGCGCGTGGACAGCAAGCACCGGCTAAGGAAGAGGGCTGCTCTACGGACGTTAAATACGTCGAAACCAGTCTAGCGTCCGGCAAAGTACTCTTAACAACTTGCCCATGAAGTTGAAAGTCCCCATTGATCGAGTGGGTCTAAGACTTCTTTAAGGGAAGACGCATCTTCATGAGGGCTGCATCATCGTGCTCTGAGTTACATGGGTTTGTAGTGGGTTTAAACAAAGCTCGATCTCGGGCCAATGGCTATTAGTGGCGCTCATGAAAAAAATGCTACAGAGACTGATGTCTCTTTGCCTGATCTATACCGATGTTCTCAAAATCTGGCGTGTGATCCATATCGCAGCAGATTACCAGGAACTACAAGCGGAACTGGATACTCCAGCGCGGTAGTTCGACATATGGACCCTTCCCGTCGATAGTCAAAGGTGTTCTCAGTCGCGGCTAGCGAAACAGAGGACCAATAACACACACTATTTTCGGGGAGTCGATCCCTGATTATCCATCTTAGAAAGAGATTTGGAGGTGATAGTGAACTCTTCGTTCAAGGATCGTGATCATATGACAAGGCGTGTGGCTCATCCTTGGTGCCATCCGTCGGTCCTTGGAAAATCTATCTTATGATGCTCTCAAATTTCAATTTAACTCATACGTGTGTTCTCAAATGGGGTTTGGCGGAGATTTAGCACCCCCGTTCACGATTACTGAAGTCGCAAGGCTGGAAAGAGTTCTGTGAGCCACCGCTCAACTTGTTGTTGGACTACGAGACATCAGCTACGGCAGGCGGATGGAACTAACTGGGTTGCTCATAGAGGTATATCATAGGGTGAGATGTGATCTGATTGACACCCAACGAATACTCCGGTGCGAAATGAGCTTTGGGATGCAAGTAGGATTACCCCCCCCCATGACCACTCACGCACAAGGGGGTACTCGGTGACGCTCATGAGACTGGAGTTCACTGGTCTACCGTCTACCCAGAAGAAAAACCAACGTATGGAACTCACAGCGAGCTGACTTGGTGAAGAAGGTAAATTATAAACAATTTAAGAGGAAAACAAGAGGAAGCTTTGGAGGAAGCGTCGGCGTGAATCTCTATCCTGAGGCCTTAACCTAGAGTAGAAAGCAACGCAACTCAGATGCAAGGTGTCCCATTGCCTTTAATTAGGAGGAAATGAAGACACATTTACCTGGCGGTGCCACATGGCGCGGTTTAAGCACGCGATTTTGGAGGGTATTTGAAATAATATTCTTCTCCCAAATGAAAATTGATAAAATTCATTAACCTAACATCCCAAGCTGTACTCTGCCCTCTGAGCTGTGGGAAGCTGTGGGCATTACCCATGGACCCAATATGGGCCCCATATGAGCGTGCTACCTGGGATTCTAAGACGAAATAATGTATTATGCTTTAGCAATAATGAACATAAGCCGCTACTTCTTTGATATGTTCAAAAATGGTCCCCAAATTTTTCCAGCGCTTTTTCAAACCGCATCATTTTTGGGCTATTTGTGGACCTCTTTGGGAATTTTCTGACAAAGCCATGCTGATTTAGCCTAGGACTTTTATTTATTCTACCATAAAACCTAGCCTTACTATGAGTGAAAATGATATTGTTTTTGTTTTTAATGTTATCAATGGAATCAAGTTTTTCTCTATTTGATTCAACTACCGCAACCTTTTACCTTCAATCCGATATGCCATTGTTGTCCCGAAATCCGTCTTTTTGCTCAGCAACAAGCTGATGGGATTAGTAATCATGTGCCTTGAACCCATGAACCACTTCAGATCATGATACAATAAAATGAATCAAACTGAGCATGAGGGGTGACTGATCTGTTGCGCGGCTTGCCATTCACGTAAAGGACAACTATGAACGAAATGTATGGCAATAACTGGGACCATTTGAATTAAACGTCAAGTTCATTGACCATTTTACCACTTTAGGACACGTTAAGCCAAGGGACTGAGTCGGCAAATGAGCTGCTTGCAATTGTGATTTACTTATGGATACGCCGTGGTCTTTGGCATCCGCAAGCCGACTTTGAATTTGCTCCTCTGCGTCGTTCTTTAATGCTTCTTTAGGCGAAGGACAAACGTACACGATGTCCATAGTTATTCGTTGTTAGAAGCAGCAGGATACCTTTGGTGTATCCGATGCAACGTAATTAAGAGACCACAATTTTAGAAGTACTGTCTGAGTAACAAAAATAAATAGTTAGTTAATCTGAAAGGGTTTCCGCTAACATTCTTTTGACAGAATCAGCAAAGTCTTTGGTGGCTAATCAAGACAGATATTGTAACCTAGGACCTCAGTGCAAATGCCATCACTTTTACAAAATTGTCGTAGTTGACCACTGATTTAAGTTTACTTTATTATCAGCATTCCTCCCTTGTACAGCTTTTCTTGGGTCTATGAGGAACCCATAACGGACGCTTTTTTCGGAGTATGAGTGATATGGATACTTGTTTTTCACTTGGAACCCGATGGTCTGATATCATTCTCTGCGTTTCCATAATTCAGCTGCAAGAAGTACTGTAAAAAGACATTATGATGCAAACTTAAGCTGTACGTACAAAGCGTATTTATTTAAAGTCCAATATCAAAGTGTTCTTTAAAAACAGCTGAGGATGTCAACCTAAGGAAATTTGGGGATGTTTATCGATAGAAAGACAGCTACACGTTTCCATTGGCCATGCAGCGATAGAAACTACAGGGCCTGTGGTATCGCTACGCTCCGTAGGGAAAGGTAAAGGTGGTCTACAAACAGAAATTGTTTTGCAAACATTTAGCAAACTCTGGTATATGAGTCAGTTGAGTGAACTTGATTTGATGTCCCCGGTAAGAGGTCTTGAACTTGTGCATATTTTCCGCGTGCCTTTCGTTCTGTTCTGTCATATTCCCTCATCAAGAGCACCCTAAGCCTTAAGTTATTTCGCGATTGCTTTTGGCTCATATTTTGCAACTGGGATATCTCCGAGAAGAAGGATTAGTGGGGTGGTGCCGTTTGACATTTTGGATGTGGAATCATGTAACAATTTCTGTTTCAGTTTCATAAACTCAGCAAGACTTTATGAAGCAAAATACCAACTTTGTACGCAAACATAACTGAGGTTAATATTTCTTGGGATTTATAAATCGAATGAAGTTCGGATAATGGTTTCCTCATTGACAGCAACTATCAAAAAATTTGACGGGGTTTGTACTTGCAGTAACCTAAGACGTATGCCGTCCACCAACCAGTTCAAATGGAGCACTCAGTATGATCAATCTTCGTCGAATCTCATCAACAGATGCACTTAAGCGTCCAAAGTTATTGTTTTTGCACTGTTAGAATGCGGAAAAATCATAAACAAATATGGATTATACTAACATTTAGATATACATGGTAGGAGTTAGATGTACTCACTCACTACGTGAAACCTATGCACTGAAAACGGGGAAAGCATATCATTGCGTCTTTTACGTAACTACTCTACTAATATGCCATGAGCTGTCTCGGTGAGGGAATGAAGTATCGAGACCAAACACCTTAAGTAGTAGGATGCTAAGCCCTTAATGTAGCCAACTATAAGCAGTGGCTACAAGATAGTACGAGAAGGTCCATTGTAACAAGACTTTCTCCAAAATGATCATGTTTCATCAAAATGATTATGTTTCCATGATGGTTTCACTAATATTTTCTTCCCTATATATTTTTCTATCATATGTTGGCTAATAGAAAAACCGTCCGGAAATCAGTGGGGAAACAATGCTACGAATGTGCTACGTGCTACATTGGAAGCTTATGAGAATATCAGCTTCGAAGTGATTCCGCCAAAGCGTTCACAGCTTTGGACGTAAATTCACTAGGCACTTGCTTGTAGGGGGTGAAAAAATTCTTCCAAGCTAAATTTGTGGGATTATAACAATTTAGAGTAATTGAGTATTTCGAGTTCTTAATCAAGGCTCCCAAAATTGTCATGTTAGAAACCCGAATCTGTTGTTCTCGAGTTTTGGTATAGTTATTTTGATGGTTGCTGAAGAACTAGAAGATAAGTAGTTGGACAACCACAGTAAGTACCTACAATCGAAAATTGCTTAGTTTTCTATTCCGAACATTTGTTTGGTAGACTCCAGGGTTGATGTTTAGTTTTACCACAAAAACTGAAGATCTTTTTTCTTCACTTTGCCGGATTCATGAGCCTAGTGATCGCACAGCCAAATCATGCAGTTCAGAGTCGAGTTGCATGCATAACTGAGTTACTGTTATCAATATACCCACTCTCAATAAAGAGTGTTTTTGACTGTTTACTTGGCGCAATAATTGCCATGACCCACCAAGTGAGTACATTGGTTTCTTGAGCAGTAAGAATAACGTGAAGATTTTAGTTTAGTTCTATTATTTAATTCAGTATCAGTAGTTATTTCTGTTTTGGTTCCAGGCTGACACCGACTGACCAATGTCTCAGGAATCGGAGAAAAATGTGAGGCAGTCTTTACCCACCAGGAAGGAGAACAAAAACTTTTCGGACTTGAATGTGGTGAACTTAGAGGTAGGTTTAACTCAGAATCTCACTATCTTCCTCCACTAGCTGGAAAGTTCTCTCAAAGGAATCGAAACTTCATTGAAAAACTTGGAAACAAAATTTTCCGAAAGTAATATCCTTTTTCAATATGGCCTTCCCATTTTATCGGCTAAGAGCATTCACTGATCATTCGTGTCGTCCACTGAGTTTTACTCTTTTGTCCGTGAAATCAGATGTCTCACGGATATCATGACGAATAGTAACTCGTCTGCAGAAGGTACATTTGACTCTTACCTACGTTATGTATTCTTAGCACCAACGGGGAATATTTTTCATGTCAAGAGTGTTTTATCTTTGTACAGAAGTGGAGTTTGGTAATGTGTAGGTTTCGGAAGCTAACCACTAAGGGCCAATGACATACGGAATGTGTCAGTTTTGAAACAATGGTTTATTCAAAATACCGCCCAACTCTAATGGGAATGCTGAATCATCAGTGATGAGACGAGGCCCGGATTATCAAGTACAAGAATAAAGCTAATACACCAAATACCAAAGCTCATTGGGCTATTATAACCCAGGGAAATGGTTTTGCATGCCACTGACTAGACATCATTGGTGTTCAGTTTCCGCTGAAATGGGTAGTGGATAGAATATGAGCGAAGACGATCAATCCATCACGTCGAAAAGGCTCAGAAATCCTAACTAAAATAAAAATTTCATGCGCCCTGCGTAGGATTCAAGAGATACACCCTTTGATAAATTATGTACATAGAATTATTTAATCGGGTGTTGTAATCGATTGCTGAAACTTAAGTGCGAGGTTATACTCATAAGGCTCCGTATTTTGTAACATTCTAGTTCCCGATTACATTTCTTCTGAAAGGTTTATAAATAAAACCGTTGCAATCGGTGTACGGCTCATGGTTGCTGAGGATAAACCAAGCTATGGAGTTGATCAGAAGGTAAATTCTTGTGCAAATTGTCTTTCGTCAGACGTCTCCAGTTGACAAATTAAACGCGCAGTTTTCATTTTCGACAACATAACGGCAGTTAGTTTAACTAAACTAAGTACAATAAGGTGTTTGTATGTCTGCTCTAAATTCTGATTCTTAGGAATCACACACTTACTGTATTTAATGCATTCAATGGTGCACCCGATGAACTGTAGACGACCATCACAAAAAGAATTCGAAAATGCATTGTTGGATTGGTGATTGTTTCAACCACCACTACGCTCGTGGGTCGTCAGACAGATTGGAGATTAGAATCTCTTAAGATTTTCTACGTTCTATGTGCAAGTAAAATATACGCCTATATATCTCTACGATCAACAGAAAAGTAAAAGCTATTTGCAAAATTACTGATAAAGTGACTCTGGACAATTAAACACTAAAGCTTCTGCGCATTCCATTCTTATTCTGTTCTTGAAAATGATCGAGTTTCTTCCGTACCCAATAAAATGGTTTATTTCCGTAACTAAAACTTTCACTAGCTGAAATGGATGTCGATCTCGGTAAACTGGAAGCTGATATTTCAAAGCTGATGCAAGACGCAGGCATAAGTGTCAGCTAGGACATTTTCAATAACTGAATGCATCGTGAAGAATAAATACATGTTTATCATATTGCACAGAAATACTTATATTTGTATCTAAAATCTTGGATTGGCGCAAAAGCCTGGACAAAAATAGATAAGTGTATTATTCATTGCTGCGAATCTTCCGAAAGAATTCTGATTGCATCAGCCAATAAGTGGAGAAAAGCTATCGCGTTTTTATGGTGATGCGTGGATAATAACTCGAAAACCAGCCCATAAGTTTCCATAAAACTAGGTTGCAGCATTCCATTATTTGCTGTCACTGACAAATGTCACTGAGGCAAAGGAAGAATGACGAAAACGTTTAGTAGGTTGCTCGTTTGCCCATTATTGGCTGGGTTTTTACATTCTTAGCAGTTTGTGACAGTGAACGTGAGGACAGTCGAAGCCGTAATTTGGAAAATAAAGTAGCATATGGTCAGATGAACCTGGAGCTACAAAATTGTTTGATCAAACAAATCTCTGAGTACTTTCTCAGACAGGGAAATTGGTGGAATGGTAAAACTCAGGTTCTTCACAAGAGAGTAAGTTTCCTTTGCGCCAAGAAGTTACAAATGATCAGAATTTTTTCTCCGAATCCGAACCTTCACGGATCAAATACCAGATCTAAGAATATTCCATTTCACTCTAAACTTTACGTGAATATCCGAAGGTTTCAAACTGCAGTTTGGGTGACCACAGCGCCGGAAGCAGTAACTAGAAATCCGCTGGTGCTTAGGACCGCTCACATTGAACGTGGAATCGAATCAGTCCAAACCCGACGCACTGAAGCAGTGAAAACACCAGGTGAAATGGTATGGAAATCGAACTGTACTATGCGCAATGTTAATGCACATGAAATCGCAGATACAATTATTAAACAATTCTGTCTTTCCCAATCACCAAGAAGTGAAAATAGGCGTGAATTGCATGAAAATAATAAAAGGTAACTGTTGGGGTGGGTCACAGACAAGATATTTGAATGGTGAAAATATGCACGTTTAACCTAAAAACGCCGTTAATTTATCGAAAAATAAACAATGCACTCTCGGATGAGAAAAATACAATACTAGTCGTTAAAATGTGTCGTAACTGGGTTGTGATTGGTAATGACAGTACTTTGTGCTGCTTTATTACATCCGTGGATGCATGTACATTCCGATTGTACAGAGTACAATTCAGATTACGTGCCAATCCAACGTGTGTTATCACAAATTCAGTGCTCTTAATTCAAACCAGAGAGCTTTCTGCGTTCGTTGCGGATATTCATGGATCTCGAGTGTGTTTTCAGTTCTCACAACTTATATGCGTTATTATATGAATTTATGAAGCATTATTCCGCACAAAACATTATGAAACAAAAACACGTAGGTGGAACATACCATATCGTGGTATTTTTACACAGTGCGCACAAGTATGTACGACATCATGGTGGCCGAGTGATTTAGAGTTTTTGCTTATCAACTCGGAGGTCTGAGGTTCGAATCCCCGCTAACGCCGGTCACTTTGGTGGTAGACAGTAATCCACTGTCGTCCGGATCGTTACCACGCCTGACCTATTGAGAACTTAAGTGACTCCACGTCACTCCAAGTCTCAGGGTCTGGTTACCGGTGTAGTGAGCCCTCGTAGCTATGGGGTATACCCTTTCCGATGCACTCATGCTCAAGAATATATTATGAAAAGTGAATACAGCAGAAATGATAAGAGCCACACGTACGCGCAGTCATGAGTAGCACATCTAATTCATGTCGAATTAAGCCCAAGTGCTTTGGTCGTATTTTCCTGATCTTCAGACAATATATTCTCCAGAGACTTCGCTTGATCCAAATGAATGTCAGCATCTGGTGTAGGAGAGTTGGTGGGCGAAACAACAGAGGAATGGTTCTGGGATTGACCTTCTCGGTTGACCTGCACCTGATCAACATGTTACCGGTGACTTGATAAGTCATGACAATCACGTGTGGTCATCGTTAGATCAACGTTTCGTACCAAAAATATTCCGGCGCTGCTGACCGTAAATTGTTTCCTTTGAAGAAGCTTACATCAGCACAGGGAACATTAAAAAGCTGGTGCATAAACAACGAAACCTGTACATTTGCGCCAGACTCTTACCAGTGGTAGTGTAACATGCATTTTGGCATTGCAACAAGAAATTATCTACATTCGACTTAGTTCGATAGAGGGCAAGAGCATAATGGAATAACCAGCATTCATGAAGGTAGGAACACAGTTCTCAGCAGGTACATTCGACTGAGAATGGCAGAGTGCAGTATGCAAATGACGGCATCCATGCCCCTTCCACGAATCAACAAGTTACTTAGCAAAGAAGCAGGTACCGTTTTCAGTAACAAGTAATAGAGGCACTCCTGTACAAAACGCCCTACGGAGGGCAGACTGCGTGACCCCCGCTGTGAATGATTTTGTCCAAAATACGTATGGCTAACTTTAAGCGCATAATATTTGTCTAAAAGGACCGCAGTTGTTCGCATGCCTACACTGCTATGGTTCGTATAAAATTGGCTACAGAAACCACTTTCTGGATTGAGAATACTACCTGTGTAGACACCATTGGCAATTCTTAGCAGTTCTGATAACTTTGGCGTTCAGCTCCAGCCCCCAGCTAAGGAGTTCATTTTTTCAAACCCCAAGTAACCGGAGTGTAAGTTTTAGAGTATGGCTGATCGAAGAGTCAGAGGAACAGCTATACAGTCTTTATGACACAGCGGCTCACCTGGATTGACCAAAATGCTCTCTCTGTGAGCGAAGAAGCTTGAAAATGCCAGGTGTTGTTCATAAACCCACCCACGACGCAATTTTGAAATGGTAAGGGCGAAGTATTTTGTGAATTTTGCATCGAGTCTTCTCTCCGCACAAGCGGTCTGAAGTATGCGATGGTATGGATGCAGGAATATAAGCTCGTAAGAAGTCTACACGCTGAGTGTTTCACACTTCGATGAACAATACCGTAGTCATAAGGAAACAACTCAATAATTCAGCGCTAAACCTTTGCGCTTGATGACTGCACGAGTAACTGCGTGGGGTGACGAGGAAGTTTTAACGCCTCGTGGTCAGCAACGATGGTGGACTTAGTACCAAACAGATATTTGTGCAGGCATTTGGCCGCCCACTAGATAGCCAATGCTTACGTTTGCGTCTGAGAATAACTTGTTTCAGCATTTGTGATTCTCTGCGAAGTGCAGGTGACTGGTCGCTTAGAGAACAGTACCAAATGTCTGTTGGAGATGCATCAGCTATTACAGTGATATGACCCCTAGATGGAAAGGGTTTAGTAACAATGTCCGACTTCATATGCTTTAAAAAAATTACTCAGTGTCGTCTGGTGGTCCGAAGACCATGAAAAAACATTTGGCGGATAAAGGAAAATAAAAAAAACTTGCCTCTTTACGAAATATCTAGAATGAACCGAGAATAATACTTCAGTGCACCTAAAACAACGGAGTTTATAAAAGTTGCTGGCCAAAGGGAAGTCAATTTGAGCAGATAACCGCTCGGAGTTAGGATGGATGTCACTAAAATTAATAGTATTCCTAAGGCACAAAACTGTGAAACAGCAAATCCACACTTGTTTCGGTTGTTTGCAACATTACATCAAGGAAATATCTCCAAAAACAACACGGACGGAAATCGTGTATAACTGATGGGACCGTGAACAACGACATCGCTCTGATATCATTAAACTTCGTCAAGATAGGCAGACATGAAACTGAGTGACTGTTGGAATATAGCAGGTGATACATGTAAACTTAAAGATAGAAAACTATAATTCTAAGGATCAAATGGCGTATTGATGACTGTCAATGAACTGAATTCCGCTTCAAGTGGTATTTGTGAATCTGCATCTTTGTGATCAATGTTAGGGAAGACTGCAGCATCTGGAAGGCGATAAAACACGTTCTCCGATTCCTCATACGTACTCGTATGTTGAAGCTGAAAACCGGTAATTGCATATC
Organism: Fasciola hepatica; assembly: GCA_948099385.1. Classification (NCBI taxonomy): domain Eukaryota; kingdom Metazoa; phylum Platyhelminthes; class Trematoda; order Plagiorchiida; family Fasciolidae; genus Fasciola; species Fasciola hepatica. The sequence continues at coordinate 5,777,241 of CANUEZ040000110.1, forward strand.
TGTGGGGTTTTGCCATCTGACTTCATTGGAGTTACAGAAGACTTATTTGTATTGTACTGTATTGTAGTAAAGACTTTAGCAAGTCAAAAAGACTCACATTTCAGGCGCAAGGAGGAGAACTGATCAACGGTACTTTGAAATACGCATAAAAATAGGTACTTTAGAAATAAAACTGGTTCAGCCGTCGAGGTTAGTGCGAAGTTTCTCGGTGACTTTTATTTTGTCAACCAGAACACGTGCTAAGCAAGGCACCGTAGAGTTGCGATAGACGTTTATGCGGGATAGGATAAGTCTAAATTCGTAACGTGTGGAGGTATGAGAACGGCATGCAGACAAGTCGCGTTACAGAGGATGGGTGGGGTCCGCAAGAATCTTGTCGGCGAATTTTTCACAGGCTGTAATATGCAAATCACAAATTTTGGAGATAAGACAGCCCATTGGAAATCAAAGAGACACGACTGATAGTGGCTAGGCCGCGACGTAGAATGATAAAATCTTTCTGAAGTAGACCAGGAAAGATAACGGGAGAGCAGCAGAGTAAGATTGGTGGAACACATTAATGAACGAAAGAAAGAATGACGGCTTGTATGGCACCAAACTGTCTTAGCCTACGAATTTGAAGAGACAGTCTACGTAGTTTTTGAACACAATCAAGAATCTGAGAAGACCATTGTAAATTGGCGCTTATAGTGACGCCTAAGTACCTGACCGAGTCAGCTCTGGAAATTGGGACACCGTTGATGATTGATTGCTCATTGGGATAAGAGGAACAAGAAGAAGGGAGAGTACACTCAAAACATTTGGAAGTGTTGAGATGAAGTCCAGAACGGGACGAAAAATTCTGAATATTATATAAGTTCTCGGAAAGAGTTAAATTCTTGTTGGTTGGAGATAGGTTGGCAGAATACGACGTCATTAGCGTACTTTAAAAGTTGTGCAGGCGGTGCAGTGGTCAGATTGATAATATATGTGGTGAAGAGAAAGACGAAAGAACGACAATCTAAAGAACACCTTAGTTGTTAATCAAAGAACTCGATAAACGTGTACCTACTCTAGTACGTCAAGTTCTGTTGGAAAAGTAATCTTTCAGCCACGGGAGTAAAGTGGGACAGCCAAAGGACTCTAGCTTTGAAAAAGTAGGGAACGGGGAACCGAATCGAATGTGGAAGAATGGCCGGAGAAAATACATCGGACGAAGTTCATGGGACGATTAAAGGTGTTCGAAATGAAATGGCAATGTATCCAGAGTGCATCTGGTGGGTTTGTAAGCAAGCTGATAGGGGTCATTTGGAACAGCAAGAGAGGAACACAATCGAGTTAGGATAGCATACTCGGTCAAATTGAGCGCAGAAGAAGTGATGGCGATGGGACGAAAGCGTTGTGACAAAATGTTGAACTTAGAGTGTCTGGCAATAGGCACCACTGTCACAGGTTTTCAGGAGACAGGAATGGAACCAACATCAACAGTTTTATTGATGAGGGAAGTCATGATTCCAGATAGCTGGCGTACTCCAAATCTGAGGACTGCGGAGGGTAGGCCATCTGGATCCACAGCAGAAGCTGTTTTTGAGGTTCGAAGAAGCTTGTAAACTTCTTTTGAGGAAAATGGCCCTATATTTATGAGAACAGAAGAAAAATAAGATGGAAGGGTATCCGATGAAGGATGAATAAACGCGGCGTTCAGGCTGTTGGCATCTATGTCGTAGTTTTTTGATCGGGCCTTTGTCCACATAGAAGCGGGATTCCTTGCCGGAGAAGTTTTCTATTGATGGTACAAAAGAACTGGTGGGCAAATGCCTTGATCAGCCGTTGAATCTGTTGTTTGATCAGGATGGAGTGTCGTTTCATCGAAGTCTGGTCGAGTATTTTATAGGCACGGCCTTTTTGCCTTCTCAGAGACTTCAGCAATGGAGAAGCTATTCTGCCGTTGCTAAAAATGCAGTCTCAGTAGGAGAACACAAATCAAACACCTCTCTCAATGTCTTCGTAAATAGGTCTAGCGGGCAAAGAGAACAGTGGAAGGAAAACCACGAAGTAACAATGGAAAGGGATCTCTGGAGAAGGGTAATGTTGCTGGGTGACAGAGTTTTTGAGGTTATCTTTAATTGTTTTGTCCTGATGCGCGAATAAACTTTGGGTCGGATGAAAATGAGAGCGTGATCACTCGTTGAAACATGAGCTTTCAGTTGTAAATGAAAAAGACCGGGATGGTTTGTGATAATTTTGTCTAAAACAGTGTTCCCTCTGGTTGGGATAAGACAAAGGTCACTTAAACCAAAAGCAAGTAAGGGCTGTATAGACGCATGATTAAACTCACCAACAAAAAAGCATAAACAGTCAGACAGTACTGGAACCAGGACGAGTAAAAAAGCGTCAAAGAACACATCTATGTCCGTATGGGAGCAGAAAGGAGCTATACACAAGTTACTGATCACAGAGCCTCCAAAAGGCGAGAATTTAGAGTGGCTTTTTACAACCAGGAGAGAGTAAAAATAGCTCCAGACTTGCCAGACCATTCGGAATTGATGTAAGCAATCACTCCACCACCTGCCTTTTTCTTGCGGTGTTTTCTGTCTTGACGAAAGCACTCAAAGCTCTTAAGGAGAACGGGTTCGTTGTCGATACTTTCATTTAACTAAGACCCTTGGATGCAGGTCACACAGGTTTTCGTGTTATTACTAGAGTTAAGGACTTTGGTTAGGACAGGAATCTTCCCAAACAGGGACCGAATGTTAGTACTGACCAATGCGGGAACTGTCATCTTCCTTGGCACTGTGCGACTAAGAACAGTCTGCCGACCTGATCGCTTGCGTTTCCTTGTCCAACTTGATCTTTGCCAGATTTCGTAAAAACGAGTAGAGGATAATGAAGCAGAACCCATTGTGTCTTTGATCCGAGTGAGTGATTCTGTAGAGTGGCAAATTCTGAGTGATATGAGTCGATGTTGAGAATAATTCAAAAGGGACATTGATCTGGTTGACAACGAAATGTGTCGCAGCCAATCGTAGGGCGCGCCAGTGGATGTGGTGCAATGACCCCTTTTTCACGCGTGGATTATATAGCCAGGCTAACTGGTTCATTTAGGCCAAAAGGTATGATGCTTAATTTTAGAAATATCAGGCCTCTAAACACTTCCAGTTTGTTAGGAGACATGTGCGCGCCACCAGCAATCCTAGAGCATTGAAAAATAAGACTCAAAGGACTACGAACGTTACTCTGAGTGGCGAATAGTGAAATACTGACATGTAATTGGCGGAGAGCTTTTTTGCCCTAAAATAGACGGACCATAATCAATAATGAAGAATTTAAATTCAACGGGGGAAGAATTTTGGGACCAAATCGGAATAGTACGCGAATCTAAAATAGGCAGCCACAGACCAGTAATACCTCTACTTGTGATATCAAATGGTCTAACATCACCATCAGAAAAAAGGATTCTATATCAGTCTTTGAACTGATAGTTTCCCTACTGACTGTATTATTAATAAAATGATTTTAATTACCATTTGGAATAGACATTCTGGGTAGCATGAAAAGAAGGGTTGGGGAAAAGGTCAAAGCTAGGAAAGGAAGACCATCTTCAACTGAACTCGATATAAAAACTGAGTCAAATGTCAATCAGGAAACTTTGCGCTTCCGACGAACACTATGCATATGACCATTTTGACTGCAGAGAAGGCGGTTAGCAGGTCGCTGGACTGACAATATGGCTCATCAAGTTTGGGTCCCAGATAGCGCGCAGAGAATATAGACTACAACTGATGATCAGTAATGAGAACACAACAGCTGTACGTTGCTTTCATAATTTTCAATGACTATTTGAACGACAACGCTGTTTTATGAAGAGCCAGATGAACAATCCGAATATTTTACTAGTTAGTTGTGATTTTTACCATTTCGCTTTATAAATCGCTTTACATAATTTCCGTGGGTGGTCGGGCGTTAACTCCAAACTAACCGACCACACCTTTACCACTTTATATTCCAATTACGTTTTCTCGTTTACTTCTCAGAGATGGCTTTACTTCACACTGATTTTGATGTCTCAGTGGTTTATTTAGTATACACAGAGTCAAGTGAGTTAATCAGTGAGAAGTATTTGCGAGATGCGTACGTTTCATTTTTTGTACAATCAGGAGCCCAGGATTGTTTTAGGAATGATTCTCCGGGGCGAAATTTCATCAAAGACTATGTGCTACAAAATCTAACGAAGGAACTAAAAATTGCGGTAGCGATACGAATGTCAAAAACGAATAATTTTTGCTTCAGGAGTATCACCAGTTTTCTGTTGCGAAGCGTAAGCCTTATTTTTAATCGATGAGCGACACCTGGCCCGTTGACACAATCAGACATTTAATCACTGAAATAAACTGAGTGGTAAGCTTTATCTACATGAATCTTATTTCATATTCATGTAAAACCGGTCAGAAAATGGACATGATTTCAAAGCCACAAAACAGTGACAATACTTGAATTGGAAAGTAAAAAATTATTCGTTCTCAGAACATACGATGATAAATTTATTCTGTTTTAGTTTACTGTTATCAAAATGTGGCATTTTCGGTTGGTGCTTCAGTACGATCAGCCTTCGTTGTGCCAACGATAATTATCAGTCTTACAAGTTCTAGTTTCCACAAGTCGCGAAAGCAATATATCTGAGACTTGGTTCCAGAGGAGGAAACAATTTATCTTATTTTCTATCAGAGGGAAAAGTGGAATTGTGCGACGATCTCGTGTTTCGGAAATTCTGTGAAAAATTCTTTTCACAAAGATGTAGTACCTTTTCCGAAGCGAACGGCTAACAAACATTGTTCACCCGACATTGAATAATTGGAGAATTTTCTAAGCTAACTCTTTTATTTGTCAGCCCCTGAAATGCGCACTAATTGATGTTGCGTGATACAACTACTGTTTATGACAAATGTACATTCATTACATAAAATAGACGTGAAGCCAACAGAGTGGAATAAGATCAGGGAACATGACAAAAGGTCAAAAACCGTCACTAATGGCAGATTTTCAGTGTAAGATCGCCTAGAACCGTTTGAACAATATACCCTACGGTGTGGTATAGCTAGCGATTATCAAATATCAAGCACTTTTGACGTTTAAGAGGTAAAATTATTCATTCGAAAATGCCTCCAATCCACAGATTGGTACATTTCTTCAGAAAAAAACGAGTGTGGCGCTGACAACAGTGAAATTGTCCTAAAAAGAAAATAGCGCCCAAGATTCACTAACAGTCTTTCTCAGAGAATTCCGTGGGATTATAAAACTTCGTAATAATTTTTTACATCTCGGTCGATTTTTCTTCCTAAAAGTGTAACAAAATTCTTGAGTCATTAAGGATAAGGTGGAACAAAGTGAATTTCGGACATATTACAGATGATATTTGCCAATTACACAAGAATATACAAGGTTCCATAATACTGAAACTTCTTGCAATGAACTCAACTGCAAAAACCAATATTAGATGAAACTTTTAGGCCGTATAAGGGTCAATAATATTACAAATGAGTGCGAGGAACAAAATATACCAAAACGCTGAGGAGCCTCGAGTTTTACCAACATTCACGTTGTTATAACGGGGGCGATCCGTACGGATAAATGAAATGTGGATTCACGTCGTCCAGAACGAAGCCAACTTTGCTTAAATATCTTTTTAGCCAGTAGAAAGGATGAGTGGACAATAAAGAATTAGCCTTATCAAAAACCATACTGTTCTCATCTCTACCAAAGTAAAAACCGATTGTGATAAAGACACAAACAAGTCCAAGCAAAACGAATGCCAAAGGTTTAGATTTATTATTCCGGTTCTGTACGAGTGGTCTTGACTTTCGAGCATAATTTGGCACTATGGTGTTCACTTTGTGAATTAGGCTTCCTAATTCCCTGAGTTGCTCTGGAACCCAGTTAGTCCTGAAAAAGAAACAGATGAAGGTAAGAAGCACAAGAAAAACCTATCCAAAGTTGTAAAATGCAGATGCTAAGTTATTTTCAGTTTGAAAAAGCAGTTCTAAAAGTTCATAACTTCCTGAATGACAAACCATTATAATCAGAAACTCCATATTACATTTTAGTTACACGGCGTAACTCAGCAGGTAGAAATTGACTGTTCGCTACGAAAGGAATTGAGTATACTAAGGATCCATCTGTAGAGTACTGGAGACAAGTAATACCACGATAAATGGGCATTTAGGACCTGATCAAATATTCAAGAATGAGTTCCTGAAAGGAGGTTGATGTCGAAAAGAACGCCGTCGCAATTTCTCATAACGTCCACTGCAAGTGTGCTCAAAATTCGAATTGAAGTGTGGTTTTTGGGACAAGTGTATCCTCAGCATCAAAGGATGCAGCGTGATACAAACTTTTAGCCGTTTTCCAGGAAGGGCTTCAACGTATTTCTCCAAAATTTAAATATTCCCCTCCATAATCAAACCAAAGCTTTTATGGAGCAAGATGTTTTAACTGAACCTTTAAAATTTCCACGTTTCCGCTGCTGTAAAAGAGTATAATGAATGAACGGATATGTCCACTGCAATAACATTAACACTCTTATTGGAGACGTAATCAACGCATTATTTGGTGGCAACATAGTCTAATTACAGGAATCTAAAAATTGATGGACCAGAAAAGTGCAATAATTTATCCTGAAGATTCCTTTACGGTCCATAGAGTTGTAGGAAATAATATGTCTATGATTTACTCCAGCTCATAATAAACGGCCTAATGAGTCTCACAACTTCAAAGTCATTTGAGTGGGTTTATTTTTAGAATTTTTTTTATCGTAGATAACATTTTTTAGGCACCCAGGTTTCACTAAGGACACGGAAAGTAAACCGGAAGCGATAACAGGTCACAATGAATTTTGAATTTCTTCCAAGTATCAAAAGGTAACCACCACTATTATCGGCCAACAGATTGGGCAACTCATTTTGCCTCGTCATTTGTTTGAGTGGCCTGTAAAACTGCACAGAAATACTATGGACGTATTTATTGTTCTTTAACCCATTAAACAACATTATTCAAGTTGTCTGTGTTGGGTTTTGCTCACCACATCTGTTTTTAACACCTTTTTTGCAAGAATGGTGTGAAAAAGCTTATTTTTATGAGGAAGTTCTGAACAAAATCTTTCACAGAATAACCTACAAAATACTTTACAAAGCACGATTTGTCACTCTCGCATTTGCTAATGTGGTAAAAATTTTCTGTCATGAGGGAGCATTTCTCCACCATCGCTAAAATAAACGAGACATTTGGTAGACCACGTTCGTCTGACCTTTATTTAAAGGTCTTACATTCCAATACCGATGGTGGTCGGGTGGTTTAGAGCGTTTGCGTGCCACCTCGGAGGCCTGAGGTTCGAATCCCCGTTATCACCGGTTACTTTGGTGGTAGACAGTAATCCACTGTCGTCCGGGTCATTACCACACCTGACCTACTGAGACCTTGAGTGACTCTACGTCACTTCAATTCTCAGGGTCCGGTTACCGATTGTCTCCAATAATGCAGTGGGCCCTCGTAGCTGTGGGGTATATCCGCCCTCACTGAGCTCATGCGCAAGCATGCAATAAAAAAGGGTCAACAGCTTTGTTCAGTTGCAAAAGTGCTTGCATTGCTTTTGTTTCTTTCTACCGATAATCGATAATAATGATAAAAGATACTTGCACAAACTGATCACTCTTGGCAGGATAAGTATTTGTATCGCCGTGGTGAAAACCAAAAAAGATGAATTCCACTTCCATGACTTTACAAATTATTCATATTCAACCGTTCACCAAATTTCGTCTGTCACGCATCAGCCAAACTACTCAATGTTAAATACCGTCACCCTTTTTTGATTTCGCACAGGATATTACTGGGCTAGTATTATTCATACCCATTTATAGAAAATTTTATATTTCCAACCTTAATTTAGCATAATATGAAAAAATTTACAAACTTAATAATTATGACAAAGGAAATATTTTTCACTCGAATTTCGACAAGACCTGTACTTGTACTTTATGTTAGATAGTCAAGAAAACGAGAGAAACCACATCAGTTTCTAGCGGAACTACAAGATTCGATTGGAAACCATTTCAACCTTAGATGGAATAGTCGATAGCGAATTCACATCAGTCTCAGGTAAATAGATCGAATGATGCTGGTAACAACAATTTTATGTGAAAGTTTGCCAGTTGTGAATTAAGCAATAATCGTACGTACACCCACTTGTCCGCGGGGTATACGTAAGCTTCCAGTGTTTCCGCTTAAATATTCTGCTGGTTGTGTTTAGCTGTGCCTCTGGACAATACGTGTTTTAGTTATTCAGTATGTTTGGGTGAATCAGTGTTACTTTCATCCTAAAATTCAGATTTCAGGGGGAGTGCTTATTTCAGAAAAGTAGTTATGTTAACAGAAAGAATTCGACCACTATTTGGCCGGTTTATTAGTTAGTATATTATTCACACGAAAAAGTCAAAAGGAAAGAAGTGGTCTATAAAAATCGCAAATCAAATTATTCTCTCTCCCTCTCTCTCTCTCTCTCTCTCTCTCTCGGAAGACTCACTTGTCTTCTATTTCCTCATTTTGGGTCGGCTGAAACGGTACAAAAAAAAACGACAAATGGTTTGTGGTTCAATTAGTGAAATCGAACATATCGTAACCGAATCATTTCTGAGTGTATGGAAAAACGATGGGCCATGCACCATGTTATATGTGGGTGTCTGATGTTCGGTAAAACGGTGTTGTCGGAAATGATGGCAGTCAGTCCATACCTTTATTTTAAACTAGCCTGAAGTTGTTACATTTCGTTGCTTAACAGAAAGTTTCCTTTTAAAACGACAACCATAGCTTAATGGAAAACTGAAAAATCCCTTGAGCAAAGCTGCATATCACACCAGTTATTATTGAATTTTAATTCTGTACCAAAATCTTCCAAAGAACACTTCACGAAGATCGACTCGTAAGAAGCTTCCAATGAAAGGATTTCAGACCAAAAATCATTTCAACTAACCTAGTTGTATTATAAAGTTACCAACTCAATACCAGAGATCAGTGTTATAACTGTTTACTTACTTCTTTATTGACCACTTCAGAAAGTTGTGGACTTCTGTACGTCGGAAAATTGAAAAAAATCCGAATACTGTGCTATGAGTTCGTTAAAAATGAGTATGTAAGAGAGAATCACTTTGCTGTGAGAAAGATTAAACCATCACCTTTGGTAAGGGGATAAACACAAGCCATTTACCGTAAGCTGCTTAAAACATTTACCAATAGTTGGTAATCGAAAAGAGGGAAACCTGTGATCCGTAACTGAATGAGTATTTCCTAAACTGACTTAAAGCTTACAGTAATTTGTTGAAAACAACTTCGTGACTTAAATGGACCAAGTTTTGATCTGTTCTTATCAAAATCTTTTATTTCAGCCTCATAGAATCGCATTTCTTAGAGTGAAGCAAAACTAACCTTGGGCCGTGGTGTGACAAGCAAATGGTAAACACATTTTTTGGAGTTTTGATTCCTTGATTTTGTTATTGCCATACTGAATTTTTGCATCTGCTTTTTATTGCTAGTGAAAACCACTTTGTAGTGTGTTTTGACAAAATAAAATACGTTCCTTTTTTGGGTCTTTTCAAAAATCAACATCAGTCATAGAAAGGTGCATAATAGCTACAAAAGTTACTGTGGTGAAGAACGAATCCAAGCTATTTTTGCCATCAAAGGGCAAAATTCTCCTGAATATTATCAGCCTAAGCGTGTGAAAAGTAAAACGATCGGATTTTGGGTGACTGGTCCAAACCCGGTTAAAAATTTGGCAGCTGGAATTTATGTTGTTTTGCAGATTTCAAAAATCCAACAATCCATCCTCGTAGAGGGAGATGATATCTTTTCTGTCATTCCGTTGAAAATGTATGAGCACTTTTCTGGTGCGATCATAACACTGACCTATACTTGAACTCATGATTAGTTGAAGGTAGCCGCCCAAAACTTTGCCTGGTGGCTCTCTTGTGATGAAAACTTCTTTCAGCTATCAGCGGATAACAAAATGCGTGTTTGATGCTACTGTGTTTTGTAACATTTAGTGGGATCGAGGGAAAACGGAATCGATCATGTTGAAAAACTTATTGATTTTTCGGCATTGTAGTCGGTTCCCTATAAGACTTGAAGGTTTTTTACGATCAACGCAGCATATCTTATATTTATCCACTGTTTTTCTGTTTACGGTTTTCTGTGATACTAAATAATCAGGCAGAATTACAAATCGCACGACGGAAGATGCTGCAGAAACGGAGTTACCAAAAATGGCGATGAACGTCGCGCACAATTTCGTTATTTTTGGACAAACTACTCATGAGTGCCTCTTATTTGTCTTTTGTCCCTATTACGAGCTGGTTTGAAAAATGGATCATTGAGCTATTGTAACCAGAATAGCTTCATCGAGAAAGTTTACTTAAAGTTTAAACAGAGTATCACGTAACGTACTGGTTGTCTGAACAGCTGGAAAAAAGCTTCACGTTTTGGGCCGTTGTCCTGGATATATACAGGTTGAGTTGAGTGTCCTTTCAAAATTCGAATAATAAATGCGTTTTAATCAAATCTGCTTACCAGTGTAGCAAGAGTTTGCAGTACATTGAGCTGTGAAAAAAGTTGAGACAAGATGAGTTAGGCAACCAGTATGAATTCCAAAGAAGTGAAAAACGCTCTTAATCGAATGCACATTTTTAATGTGATTTCGGCAGTTTTCAACAGCGGAGGAAAACGTCTTGGTCACAATAATGTGCACAATAACGCATATGGTATTTCGGATACAATTTGAGGCAATAACTCAATGTGAAACCTATGGGTAACTTACTTTTTGATAGCTTTTAAGGCTCTCAAGTCTCTCCGTGGATGTCAACGACTGAACCAAAATGGAAATATGATTCAAAATTTGACAAAAGCGTGTAACTTGTTCTTCGGGATTCGTGACAGCTCCATCCACCACATGAGTTTTGGAGACAGGTTCATGAAGGGACATAATGTGAAAATCGTTTTTTGACGACCGTAAGCATGATGATGAAAGCACGGTAGCTGAGAAGACCATATTTAGCTCCTATAGAAACCGAAAATAGAAGGACAAAAGACAAAAAAGCTAAATCTAAATCTACCTTGGGATATAATATTGGCCGACTGTGAAGTCTCACTGTGACACAGCGGGGTATCAGAGACCAGCTTGATGTAATTACCTGGAACTTCAAAAATATTACCTAGGCACATCCTTGAACTGATTTATGCCTACTTGGTGCTTAGTGTTTGCTTCTTTGTTTATTACTTGAATATAAAGGGGTAGGCTGAAATAGTTTAGCCACTCATCTTTACGTTTATTTCTGTGAGAAGTTGTCATGATAGATGATTTGCCGTTTGGTTCCTATAGCCTCCAGTTATTAGAGCTCTCAGAAAACAACAGAAATATGTTTCTCCATTTCTAGAAATCACGGATACTCATCTGGGAGTTCTTCCAAACGAGAGCACCAACGGTGAATGTTCGATTGAGAATTTTCACACACTACCAATATTCGAATGCATGTAAAAAATATCTTGTACTGTGTCCTTTATTGACGTCGACGATAGACTAACGTAGCGTATTCTTGGCTTAAAGCTCACAATTGGAAGTCGACCAAAGCAGCAATACCAAAACATGCCAAATGTTAAGACAGCGAACGTAAACAGGAATATCTCACATGGAAATAATGCTGAATATATACGAACCTGCAGGATAAACTTCCAAACAAAGGAAAACCCAAATTTCTGAAAATGTTTTATAATCACTCGTAAGAACGGGGTAATATAAATATGCCAGATACTGTGAATAGTGCTGGGTTAAAGTCGAAGATTGCATAGAGTATTGAGGAACCCTCGAACAATGTGACAGCTGCTCCCCAGTGCCTTTTTCATCGGAGCTATTTTTCTAATGATTCCTAATGAATATGAGACGGATAAGTAACAGTTCTAAGGCATTTTCATATTGAATAGACCATCCTCTCTCAAAATCGAGTGCATTCATATAGGTTCTCACTCATAATTATTGAGTATGCGCAAGCCGGATGACAGAAATTTCAGGGTTTCTTGTTGAAGTATCTTTTGAACAAAACGAAGAACTTATATTTAACAGTTATGCAGGTTAGGCTGCCTTTTTTACCCACGATATCCTGTGTGAGAGTCAATCTAATAAACCTCTAGCTTCGTGCAACCACGGGGTCCGATTCCAGCTTTAGATGTGAAACCTCATGAAAAGGCTAATAGAGTCACGTCTGTTTTTCTAAAGTAGCCTCAAACAATCACAAAAAAATTTATGCAGAATATTAGAGGTTTCAGCTAGGTTTACGAGTGGAGTCTCCAATGACGTCTTCCATAATTACATTCCCGTTGGTAAACTGGATTTCGTTTATACTTGACTGCCATGAGGAGCTTCTCATTCTACTGCGTTCTGTCTTGTTTTTCTAATCTCGCCGGATTACTCTTTGTCATGGCTCCTCAGTTCCTTTTTTCCTAGCATCTGAGCAGCTGTCGGTTAACTTCTTACCTCGAACCCGCTAGCCCACTCCAACCCATCTTCTTGGGCATGAAACGCTTGGGAGTAAAGTGATTCATCGTGGATGCCCTGATATTTCAGTCAGGTCAGGCTACTTGTAATAGCTGTTTAAACACCTCAGATGGCCCAGTTTTCCAGCATTAGCTGAAATATTTTGATGAGCATGTCATACATAAGTGGTGATTTCTGAAGGAAAATCGGTTTTCATATGAACATTTTCATTGGCTGCTGTGATAATGTTTTCTGAAAGGACTTTGGATGTACGCGGTTTTGTCTGATTATTTATGTGGCATTTATGATAACTTAAATAGCCGGTGGCCAATTTCAAGTTTCCAAACTTGAAGTCTTTCACGAATGATGATAGAAAAAGGAGCACATACTTACTAGTCAAATGAGTGGAAAATACTTAATAATACTTGTTGACGATACTCAAAATAACTAACTCACTTCAGTCAACACTTTAAGCTGTTTCAGCTCAAGGCTGACCAATAATTCCATTTCGAGCTTAAAACTGTCCTCTGTTTCCAACTTTCTATTGGTTGTGCAAGATTTCATTTCCGCTTTCGCCAAACTTGCTTCATTGCAGTAGCCTAATAATTCCTGTTCCGCTTGAATGGTATTTGTACTCCTGAAGTTCGATAAAGTAAGATTCGTTGGTGTTCACAGATGTGAAATTTTTGCGCAGCTAACCTCTCTTTTGCGTTCCAAAATGTGCTGTTCGGAAGTGGATTTGAGGTCTTTTTACAGATATCGTCACAACCTTCTGTGAACGTGTCTATCATCAATTCTGAGGGTGCTGCAGGCAAGCCACTAGGAAATGACTTCCATCTTTTTAGTTCTACTCCACGTCTCACTGAAAGAATTATTGAAGTATTAAAAATCAAAAACCAAGAAAGAAAATTCTGAAAATATACGTAACAAACAATACAGGTTCAATTCAAATTTTTTCAAAAATGGTGACTTTACTAGACCAACTGGCATGGTCAGAAATCGGTAGTTTTCCAATTGACAGTTTGCTGCAATGTAGCATCGACGGATGACGTCCTTTACCCCGATCTCAAGTAGAAGGAACCGTATTATCACGGAACAATTCTACATTCTTAAGTCAATATCTTGCCCAATGGCCATGCACCCGAACATTTACAAGACACGAAGTACGTCAGTCCAAAGCTTTTGTGTAATTTATTCACATACTTAACACTTCACAGACCACAAATAGCGCTTGAAGTTCCAAATATGTTCTACTACTCTGCTCTAAGAATATATATGAGTGAAATTAGACGACAGTGATGGTTACTGCAGCAATGCGGGTCATTATTTCTGATTGGATTTACATAGAAAATGAGTATGAAACTTAGTAATGGGAAATTACTATTCATTGAAGGGCAGCAAAAACCGTAATGGAAAACCAACGGAAAAAAATTTGAAGAGTTTGATCCGAACGAAAAAAGCAACGAAATGTACCATCGACTTTAATCATCTCTCGGGGTAGGGGGGAGGGAATAAATTAATATGTGCGGAAGGTTTTCGAAAACAAGCTACGTTTCTAAGAAAATTCCAACTAAAATGCGGTGAAATGTTGCTAGGATTTCGAGTCACAAGAGCTGTCAAGTGGAAAGTTTCTTCTCAGCGATGAACAAATGAAAGTCTTTCCAAAATATTAGTAATCTTGACATAAACTGCGTCAACAGACACAATTGAATTATTCAGCGCACTGAAGGCGCAAGTTTGAATTTTGAACAACTGCTTGAGAATAATTCAACTTATCTACGTTTTATTCACGAAAATTCGTGATTAAAAGGAGTTTGTGTTTGGTTGACTGTCCCTTGGGCTGCACCTTTTACACACAAACCTCAGATCATCCGATCAACCATGCACTCGGAAGCACCAGACTCAAGTATCGCTCTTGTTAAAGCCCATCGGTGGTGCTTACCCTCCGCTGCACACAGGGTCTGAACCCAGGCCGTTTCACTTCGAAGGCGTGTGCGTTACCACTGCGCTATCCCGCTCCCACCCGGGCTCAACCGAATCGCCAACATAAGTTTATTCAGATGCCGTCTTCTATAGCAGCTAGAAATGCCCAACAGCTTCAAATGGAGACGGGATAGCTGACCAGTTAACTCCAAGTGAATGCCTCCCTCCAAATCAGGTCTCCTACACAGGATGGGGCCAACGTACCCACATTTTTAAACCTGTTTCGCCTTTGGTATATATATCGCGCAGTTGCGAAACTCGAGTCCGGTGCTTCCGAGTACAGATTAGTCGGATGACCTGGGGTTTGTGCGTGAAACGTGGAGTCCAAAGGACAGTCTACCAAACAAAGATTCGTCAGTCTCACACACTACCGTCAAGCAACTGCGTGATATAATAAAATGAGTATTAGTAGAACGTTTGACATTAAAAAACTCTGTGGTAATATGACATAAATAAACACGTGGCCTATTCCAAGAAAGAATGACAAGTGATAATCAAGTCAGGTTTGAAGATTCTTAGGTATTCTTCACTTGAAAAAGCCAACATATACACATATATTGTCAAGCAAAGAGCAAAACAAATTGGAGGATAAGGTGAGATAGAGCCAAAAACAAAGCAATAACTTGAAATCATAAAGAAACAGAATGCTGTCGCATGCAACTACGCCAACGGTCACGATACCTAGTCACATCATGTAATGTCTCTAATCATTCGGTAGGAAAGTCCAGTGAACCGCAACCCGGAACTCTAGCACGTCCCACTAGATAAAGTCCACTGGTCCAGATTTTCATATTATTTTGCCATTTAATGAGGTGACCACCTCGACCTGTCTTTCAACTTCTACCTGCTTCAGAAAGCAGCGTAAACCGAGAAAGTGATCGGTGGGTGTGCGTAACATGCCCCAGCCATCTTAACCTGTTCAGATTCAGTATCTGTTCCAGGGAATGACCTCTACACGTAACTGCGGCATTACTGATACGATGTTCCCACGATATTCGGGCGATATTACGGAGACATCGGTGCTCGAACATTGACAGTCTTTGTCTATCTTCTACACTTATCGGTCATGTTTCTGAGCCGCATAAAAGGACAGACCTAACCGCCGTAGTGTACACTCGACCACTAAAAGAAAATCGAATGTCCCACCGGCGCCAAACACGCCTTCTGTATACGCGATGACACTTCATCCGACATCTGTCCACGTGGTGAGATGTAACTGCTCAGGCAAGGGTAAGTACCTAACTTAGCTAAGGTTTCTCCAGCCATGACAAGATTCAGTTTAGGGCCAATCCAGTCCCGTGGTAGTTCTTTACTTTTTGAAGGCACAAAACACATCCCGAAAGTAGCTACACTGTTGCTTAGGCTATCGAGAAAGGCTTGCAGCTCACCTGGATCTTCACTCACAAGAGCAATATCATCCGTGTAATCCAAGTCAGACGGTTTACTGTTTAGGCACTCATCGATGACGCTATTCTTGCGGGTGGGTAAAACTACGACAAGAATCATTTCAATTACAAATCGAAAAGAAAGAACGATAGAGCGAAACCCTGACAAACACCACTTCCTGTGGTGAACTCGGATGAAAGATCGCCGTAATCAGGAACTCGGCTTCGGCTATTCGCGTTAAGACCTTTTGGAGCTGTATGCCAAATTTGGGTAACCCGTGGTACTACTTACCAGGTCTACGGGGTCTGATGCATTATGTGAAACCATTAAGTAATAGGACTTCTTATGCGTAACAGACTATGAAATATGTCACGACTGAAGACTAACTCAGCAAGCTTTATAAAACAAAAATGTTTTTTCCTGTATGCGGTAGGCTTAAATGTATCAGAAGTCGTCCTAAAAATATCCCTAAAAACCCAGATGCCAAACTACGCAAAAACTCCGGCTGTTTCGAGCCATGAAGTTCGGCTGCAATCAGCGTGAATGATTTTCTATTAGAAGTCTCTTAGGCTAGTTTTTTCGAAATCAATGAAAACATATCACAATGCAAGGCAGAAACGAGATAGTTTTTGCCACAGAATTATACCTGAATAACGACTAAAAATAAACAACGAGTAAGTCTTTAGGCTTATCACCAAGTTCCAGAAATTAGCTTGAGGAATTTCATCACAGCGTACTAGCGTATATTTTGTATACTTTTTATACGTTGCTGACTAAAGAGGATTAACTGTCTGAGATGTTTGTAACTCCATTCTTTTATCAAACTTACACATCTCATTTGAGAGAGGGCGCGATGAAAATACTAGGTTATCCTGAGATTCTTCGAATAGACTGCGACTATTCTGAAAGAAAAAAGAGAAAAAAGACTTTTTGGCAGTTTTCATGAGAATTGGTACACCTGAGGAGCTTCTCCTCATTCGCAAGTAGTAGTTGGAGCAATGACCGAATATTCACTGAATCCATCTGTATTCGTGAACCATGCTGATAAAATTCTATGCCACGTTGAGCTACATAAACACATTTCTTTGACATTGTTTTACCTTCAAGGATAAAATGCTCTAAAGTTAAAAACGAGGACGAACACACTTCATGCGTAGAGTGAAGTTATTTTGCTAAAAATCAAGATATCCGAAAAACCAAACTGGCTAACTGTGGAGAACTAAAATACAGAAGAAATTGATTAGTATCTTCAACAAACCAAGTGAAATGAAGTGCGTACTTCCCTGCCACCATCTTTACAAGGAATCACATTACCTACCGGTGATGTGGCCATTGCTGGATTCGGTTCACAGTGGTTTCTGTAAATTGCAATTGAGGAAAGTCGATTATTACTAACGAAGAAATCCACCTGCGGATTTTTAAACTCAAACATATTTTATAGTGAACCGATGAAAGTCACACTGTTATCGATCGATAGCCAGTGATTATACTGTATTATGTTAGCTGAAATACTGGATAGACAGACGTATTCCTTCCAGCATGTTGTCGTTATTCTTGAAAACCAACTCACTTAGACAATGTTTTAAAAACACTGTAGCTTAGAAGCACGCCATATTCGGGAGCATACCTTCAAACTGGCTGAGAGACCATTGCAACACCATGGATTACCCAAAAACGTAAGCTTAAGACGTGGAGTGACGAGAGGAGGGCGATGGTAACGCTTCCTGCCGTTGTAGATATTAAAGTAATGTGACACAATGCCGACTAAAAGTTCACCTTCTAGGTTGCGAAGAACTGACAATGACGTAACTTCAGTTATATAATCTTTAACATTAAACACCATTTCTTTAAGTAGAGTCGAAATTCGTATGAAAAAAATACTTTCTTCGTTATTAGCTTTTAATTCTCTAACGTTTATATTTTCTGTGAAGTCAAAATTGCGTGACCTCAGTTACCCTAAGAGGTTTGCCTGAAGCTCGAAAGATCAAAATTTAATAAACAGCGGAATATGGAAGCTTTCCGAAATTACGAAGCGTGGATTCACCGTAGGTAGTTTAGGTCACTGAAAAATAGATTTCAACTCAGTTTCTGAAGTGACGACTTAGTCTGTGCTTAGCGGAAAGAAGTATAAGTAATACGAAGACATTTTGAGAATATTGCATTATCTTGCGCTTCAGCAGCAATCTCCCGGTTGACCATAGGCTCATGATAAAAACCTGTTGGTTTATTTTAATACACGACCGTGAAATCAAGGTCATGTGAAAGTCTTTTTTGTGAGAAGGCAAGGCTGTAAAACACCATATCATGGTTCGACTAATGTAAGTGTTGATGCCTGTTGACACACTCACTGAGCCTCAGCTCATAGAGTTTCTTCTCCTCTTGTGCCTTTGCAGACTGAACACTCGCAATCCCCATGTGGAAGACCGCTGGTCCCTGCAGGCTACATTTATTCGTTTATTTTGTTTTCGCGATGATGGATAAATGGACCCCCATGAGTGCAAAAGTTCACCACAGGAGGGAGACAAAATTATGAAGACCCACTTGCACATGTCTCGGTGACTTATTATTCAGAACCATTCCTTAAAAGAGTAAACCTTTTCACACCATTCATGTAAAATCATGGTGTCAAAACAAGTTGCGTTAGAAAAAAATTTCAGAGCATTTGACTTTGACAGGGATCTTTCCCATATTTCGCTAGGGAAAAGAGCTCCCAAAGAGCAATAATTATATCCAGAGAGATTTTTCATTATATATCCGTAGGTCTTTGCGAAGAAGGATGAAGCAACGTAACCTGATTGGTCATTCAGCCGATCTATGTTCCAAGCCATGAGCTCAGAAAATATGGTCACATGCTGCCATCGCGAAAGAATTAAAATTTCACCGTTAATCGATTTGGCCATCGTTTTGCTTTTCATGCTCTACATTATGATTTAGGGGTTCACGAGAGCTTGACTAACGATGAGGCGGTCAGATCGAATTGAGAATGGGGTTGCAATAAATCCTGATAAATTTTGTTGGGATAGTTTTATCCACGGCACTGTGAAGAATGTAGAATTCATAGGCCTCAAAAAATAAATATTTCCAGTCTGTCAGATTAGACGTTCTTCTCGGAAGATTATTTTTCTGCCGGATAATGTACCAGCCTACGCCTTACTTGCGGGTGTTCATCTTACAGCCGTAGGTATATCTACTTATTTTAATGTGCATTTAATTCAGCAAAACCACAGAAGCTTTGGAGGTTCTGTTGCAAAAATTACCCCGTTACTACCTTAATTTTACTGCCATGACGAACTTCAATGTTAGAGAAATAAGTTAAAGCACTTTATCCACGCAAGATTATTTAGGCGAACATTTTGTACATGAAGGAATACGAGATAACTAGTGGTATCCTAGCTCCGTCATTGAACTCTATGAATAGATGCTGAAATAAGTCACTAAGATTAGAGACAAGCTGACATTTAGCTAACCGGATAATAATATACACATCAAATCGCATGGCAGACGTTCACTTGAAACTTATTATCTCTTCTTTTCACACATGTGGTCCCCTTTCCAATATGATTGTGAAATGACGTCATAAATGAAACGCCAAAATCGTTGAGTTTGCCCTGCCTTCGTCTTTATGAGACAGTTTGTTTAGATCATATCAAGTATTTGTGTAATGGTGAAACGTTTTATACAGGGGATAGATTAATTCCGTGAAATACAACTTCGGTCGAATTTTGACAATACTCCCATTTATTTGAACTTCTGTTTTCATTTGGTATGATCTGAAGGGCAACCAAGCCGGCCTACGTATATGTTGGCGCTAATTTTCTAGGTTCACTTGGGACGGGGTCCATATCATCAATATGTTTGGCTTTCATGTACTAGACGGTATATACCTTTTCTTAGAGGAGGTGATATCGCACACAATTATTTGGAGTAGAGCAAGAGATTCTTGCATTTCTTATCCTATGAACGGAATCCCTAAATCGCCAAGAAGCACCCCCGTAAGACAACTTATTGTTTATACAGTTATGGGTAAAGTGTCACTTTACGAGTTGGTCTGGTGTATTTCCGCGGGGAAGGGGCTTCCAGTCACTGAAGTTCGTACAGTACGATTCCTTACAGTGATTGTGATCACTAGTTCCGCAAAAAATAAAGGGTTATCAGATATTCAACGGTACCTATGAATCCCTATTTGAAGCGACAAGACTAAGTGAAATTAGTTGCCAAGTGGATTGCAAATGTATTCGGATCTGTTCTAAAAATCCCCATAAACTGTTCTAAATATTCAGTTTTGAATTCCTTTCATAATATTTTTAACCCCTTTTTATGTTGAAACAGGTAGTAAATTTCCCCAACCGAAATACTCATTACACATTTTACTTATGTTATCCAGAAGATTACAGTTTTTTCCACGATACGAGCGAAGTGGACTCACCAAAATTGTACGTTGTTTGGATAAATTATACTTGGAATTTCATAAAAATTCACATGATAATAATTACCGAAAGACATTGTGGGTAAATACACAATATACACAATATGATATCTCGTCGATCCTGTCACCAAACTGTTACGAAATTCGGTTTTACACATTTGACCAAAGTTGTAGTGATTCAAATGCTAAACTCCGGTGGTTTTGATAAGAAAACAACCCAAGCTTTATTACGCCATGCTCCCTGCTGGTTCACAAAGCCTTATCGAAAGTTTCAGAAACTTCGCAAGTAAGTCATGCTTTATGAATAATTTAAACTTCACGTTAGCTTATGGTGTCCATCGTAGTGGATTTGTAGTTAGCTGTCCGCAACATTATTTCCGTATGAACCAACCGGTGTTCACCAGTGGATTTCGGGAGTAGTTTTGTTAAGAAATTAGCTTCTACTAACCCAAATGTCGGACAGCTGTTTTGACGGCTGAATTTCTTTGAGACCAGTATATCTTTACTGTTTACGCAGAAGATACTTGAACATGACGGCAGGCGAAGGGGAATACACCCCATGTCTTCACAGACCATCTGGGATCTCCAACAGCTCGACTATCGGACTTGGGTTGCGGAAATACTTGGGGTCTGAATCATGGCAAGGAGTCAAAGAGAATCGGTTGATGTCTGCCATCTACAAATAAGAATAAGTTTGTTGGTTTTTTGATCAGAAAGTTCTAACCCATTTTAAGGATACTGTTATGGGGATAAGTCGAAACATAGACTCGATTCTCAGTCGCAGCGTCCTCTTCACTTAGATAATTTCAATTTATGCATACCTTGACAAACGAGGTAACAAGCTTCTCTAACCGGTGGTGTTCAAACGGTCATTATGGTGAACTTCAGCCCCTTCTATCCCGGGTTTGAATCCTGTCGCCAGAAAATATCCCAAGCTGACAGCCAGTAACTGGCCACAACCCCCTTTTTGAAATATTTTACTAATAATGCATTATAAAAAGGAGAGTAAATGAAGTAATACGGAAGGAAAATAACTAGAATTCTAGAAACTCTCAAAATGGGTGTTGCAGTATCTTTTATTAGCTTTCGGATCGATAAAAGGATGACTTATCTGATTGACTATTGATTCATGCTTGTTCGCTGACACTATCAGTCACACACACGCGTGCACGCATGTACGCACATCACCGTGACTTTACACAAGCCGCGGACGACTTGCTATAACGAAGCAGACTTTGGCACTGAGCCATACGTGCTTGTTGATTCGTTACTACTGAGCGGCCCTGCTTGACCGCACTCAATCGCATGTACAGCCTACCTTTGCCTATAGATGATTCACTTGTTTGATTCCTTGCTCCTTTACGTAGGTGCCTACGAATATGCTAATAAACGGAATAATTGCATACTGTGTTCTCCGTAGATAACAAACACAACAGATGTGTGCTGCCTTCAAAACACGCAAAAAATATCTCAATTTGGTGATCTCACTTCGCTTCTCAGGCTAGAACTCGGCTTTCCTTTTCACTCTCCACGAGTCAGGCGGTTCATTTTCTAGTACTCGTAGTCAGGCTAGCGTCATTATTGCTCTGAGCACGAACGCTGAGTATGCAGTGCTAGACTGGATCCCATTCAATTGCTCTTTGTATGCAACTCAGTTGGATGGTTCGGTGTCTGTCAGAACCAACTGATGGAAGTGCCTATGCTTATTCGTCATTTCTATGTACACCTGACTGACTATAGCTCTCTTGAAGCTAAGGGAGAATTTATCCATCATTTGTTTCAACTGCCCGTAGAGTGAGCTCAACAGACAGCTATTTTGTTAGTGATTTCAATGCTGGAATTGGAAGCTTAGACAGGGACGATGAGGCGTACGGCAGACCTCTTAGCCCCTCTAACTGAACAAACTGAAAGGGCGAGTAGACCCATTCACTTGTGTCCTCACCACGGACTATTCCTAGTGAGTGCGAATTTCTTGCAAAAGCACCACTGACTTACCTGGTTTCCCCTTGTGCCTTCGCAGCTTTGAAATCACATCCATCGTATTACTATCGGCTATCACTAGCGCTGATCGATCCAAAACTGGTTATCGTCTGTTAATTTCGATCATGCTATTTTCCGTGCTCATTTAAGCATAGGTTCGGTCAGTGGGCGAATCAACACTAAAGCCAACCGCACCCCGTATTTAGTACTGCTCGATAATCGTCGATCCATTTTACACAGAGAATGTAAGCAGTTAAATGCACAAGATCTAGACAAACAATGGACAGATATTAAGGAGACCCTGTCTGAAGCAGCTATTGTGCCTGAGGGCAAAAATCGGGAATCTACAGAAGCGAGAGATATCTACATTCTCAGTTTCACTATTAAATGTGCGTAGTTAGACTTCTCTGGATCTCAGACATAATGATGCACAGGTATTCTTTGGACGTCAAATGACTCAGAACCTGATAAATGGCTGCGAGTAGGGGTGAACTGCGAAATATAAGGAGTGGTGAAAGGCTGCTGCAATCAGCAACAATCGCAGCTTTTTCCACCAGGTTACGACTATTTGCACACAAAAACTTGGTTTCAAGTAGCTGAACGGCTTAGTGATTAAGACTCATTGGAATCGCCTTTGTTTTTGGGCTTAACAATTCGAGGTACATTTCAACTGATCTTCGTCTACAACGGGTGTGCTAGAGAACAAATTTGGTAGAATTCTGGTTGGTATCTATCTAACTCCCCATCAGGACCGAAGGTTTCTTGTGACATAAGCTATATGAAACGACTTAAGGCCACCGGATCGCAAGAACAGCCTCCTTTTATTTTCAAAGACGGTGGCTCAACCGTACCACTGGAGTTGACAAGAATTCTGGCTTTGATGTTGGAGAAGCAACAAATTTCAAAGAATTGATGTACATCGGTAGTAGTACCCATCTATTCAGAAGGCGGCAGGTTATTCTGAAGAAGCGATGGGGAAATAAGTCAGGAGAGCCCAGCGTCTAAACTGCTAAATTCCATTATTCTCAACCGCTTATCTAACGATGGTGAACAATGTTCGAGAGATAACCTAGTGAGATTAAGATCTGATAGAAGTTTTGTTGACCACATCACTCCTCGACAAACTTGAGAACAAAGACCCACCATCTTAAGGTCAACTATCTCTGTTTATCTTGATCTGAAAACGACGTTCAACTCAGTTGACTGGCGCTGCCTCTTGTTGAAGGGTGCATTAGAGAAATTTATTTCCATCATAAAGTTTCGGCAGATGAATATCAGAAACTGAGCCGGAGTTTAGGATGATCATTCACCCAAAATTACCACAAGAAAAGGGTATTTGTGAGAGTGGTGTCCTCTATCCTCTTTAACTTCGTAATTGATATGACCGTAGAAAATGAAAATTTCCATGTGAGGATTGCGATAGAGAAATATTCTCCGGTAGAAATGTGTCAAACCTTGAATATGCGGACATCATTCGTCTTAGAGAAGATCCAGATTTGATGAAGGTTTTTCTGAAAAGCCTGAATGACTTTGTAGTAATGTTCGGTATGTGTTTTGGACCTTCAAAATGCAAAGGACTATTGCAGGATTGGGTTGATCCAACGCCGAAATTAACCATATCTTGGGAGGCTATAAACCAAGCAGATTAGATCTGTTATATCGGCAATTGCATTTCATACGGAGTTTGGATACCGAACAAAGCTTCATCGTGTATGTAGAAGGCACATTTAGCTTTTGCCAAATTCAGGCATCCATGACATCCACATGACGTACGCTTAGCTACCAAGTGGCGTGTGTTTGCTGCCGCAGTTAGATCAGTTTTTGTTTATGGTTTGGAAATATGGCCACTGCGGGTGGAGGATATACGAAGATTGTCGGTTTTCGAACACCGTAGCATAGATACAATTTGGTGGAAACACTGCATCAGCAATGAGGAGGAACACAGTATTAGGCACACGATTTCAATCACGAAATGAAACACTTAAGCTCATCAGACCTAGGTGGCTGGATCATATGGGATACGGGCGTATGTTTTCCACTACCAAAGATGGGATTCCCTGGCGTGTAATGTTTGCTGAGGACGATGATGGTTGGAAGATAAGTGAAGGTGGTAATTCCGTGACGTGAGAGAAAATTGGGAAAAGCCTATCCAGTGAATGTGACTGTGTAGAGCATTTTAGGCTTCGTGGACGGGATCCAATAGATGCACCCACTCTGTAGCTGGGTGCATTGGAGGATAGGGTTTAGCACTGATAAGCTATCTCAATAGACTCGGTACTACTGTTTTAGTTCTCTTCTTAATCTTCGCAAAGTGTTGATTTTTTTAATATTTCTGACTGAGGTTCATGTTGTGAGGTAGCAGCCAGAACCTCAGCAATTAATGCTTGAATAATGGTGGTTTGAACTGAACCAAACTGAAATTTGCTGGTGAAATACAGCTTTTGTAAATGCCTCGATGAAAAATGAATTAGTCCTGCAATACTCTGATTATACGTAATTCAGCGTCAAAATGATACCATCACTCGTTTTGAGTTTCACGAACTACGCACAATCCCTGGGCACATGTACAGTTTTTGACTTCCTAGTTTGAATAATTACTCCAGAAATCTCACCTGGAAACAACTTGCATACAGTGGTTGAGCAGCGTTAGAACGTCTTCGACTGTAGAATTTTGACCACAGTCCACAGTGTCGTAGGAAAGTGATCGTTTGAATGACGTTGGCAATTTCTTCTCGAACTTCATTTTGAAAAGTCTGACTTTCAACTGTGTGAGTGCAACAGTCTACAAAGAGAAGTTACTTTATAAAGGAGACTGATTTTTCCATGTGGAGATGATCATCAGTTTTATATTTTTTGTTGAATTCCAGACTTACCTATTTCAGTTATGATAAATAGGAAGAAGGTATGCCGAATACGACATATCAGTTCCCTTCGATAGTTTCCAGACAATACTTATGATGAGAAAACCTAAATACTCAGGAAAATGTTGAACTCTAGTTTTAATGCAACCGAGTCAATTTTTGAGCACTTTTATGGCTGCTTGAGAACGGTTTCAACCCAAATCAGTTAAAAATCGTAAACTTTGGGTCATAATCTTGAGTTGCCTCAATTTTATTGTTAAATTTGATGAATGAGCTTTCCACAGGACTGCATCGATCAATGAGTAAGAATGAAGTCTAGTAAACAGTCCTCCAGTGAACAACTGGCTTTATTATTTCAGTTGGGTGTGATCAACCGAAGACTATACACCCGGTTCGGCGTTTCCGTTTATCTCTCAGCATAAACTTCACACAGAAGCCAAAACAACGAGCTTTGTAGAGAACTAAGGGAGGGACCAATAAACAGAATGAAGTAGAAAAATAAGCAATAGGGATTGAACAAACGCCACAGGTCGCAATACCTGGGCTTCTCTTTTTTTCTTTCTAATTGTAGTATCCCCGAGTGGAGCACACAGAATTCACACTGCTCAGCTCTCTGAGACAAAGAAACACGTGATGTATTCCGTGTTGAGACGATGCACACTGTATGGAGAATGCAGTTTACTGCAGGCACCCAACACAGATGTACAACACCTACGACGTTCCAGGGTAACGACTCACATGATCACTACAAACGGTGTCGTAACGCTTGGGTTGAGTCTTCTAGGCGTGTAGTCGCACAATGAAGTGAACCTCTTCTGGCAGCACATCGGATACGGAGCACTGGTTCTGACTAGACTATCCTACCCGATGTCTCAAGAGAGATATCAAACGCAAAACACCACCATGCGTTTATCAGCGAGCTACAAAACGATTAGGCCGTCAGCTTTAAGTAGTATTTTGGGACGGAGCTATGGATGCTAGACCAGAACAAGTAAGGCCTGAACGGACAGTTTGATTTAAATTAGCCTGCCTACCTCATAAGTCTCGTTGAAAATAATAAAAATGAGGAAAATAATAATAAAAATAGTGATAATAACTGTCTCCATTAAATTTATCTTAGTCTATTTTGAAATGACGTATGACTGGTCGTGACACTGATCTGACGTGCGGATAGTCTTTGTGCTTCCTCTTTTAACGGACAGACTATGAATCGTCACATTTATGTTGGAAGGGCGTTATATCATGCAGTGTATAAGTTCAATAAACCGTTGAGAGCCAGTTCGGATAGCTTTGTGGTTATGGTTTTCGATTCGCAATCTTTTACCACGGGTTCGACTCCCAGTTGGGGCTTGTTGGATATGCACTGCTGATAATTCCTAACACGGATGAAACAGCTGTACAGTGTTCCCATGGTTCTCAATGGTTTGAACGTTTACATACATGATGAATCTGATATTATATAATGTAAATGTATGAACCCAACGATAGACTTACTAAGCAGAGTTTATGAAGTTATTTGTTTTCTCTTGATTTCAGGTCAAACGACTGCAACCCCAGGGAAGATCAAGGCCCTGCATACTACATATTGAAGACCCTGCCAGCGAGATCAGGTAGAGTGGGAAGCAGTGTTAATTAAGTAGTTCAGGGTTTCTATGTGGCCACCAAAAGCCTTGTGAAATAACCTTTTCGACGTGTTACCAGCGAATCGAGGATTCGTGGAGCGTGTTATCTAGGAACACGTACCATCGCGGACTGTTTTATTTCTTTTGAGAGGAGCAGCACAACTGCCAGACTGTAGACCGGCTTATGAATGTTTCAATAATGTAAGTGTGGGAACCCGATTAGACACGTGTTGAGCGGGACTTATGAAGTTTTCTGTTCTTTGTTTGTCTTTAGATCGAAAACCATTCATTCCCCACAGAACACTTTGCCAGCATACTAACTTCTGGGCTATCCACGGGCATAACAGTTTAAGCAGGTCGCGATCAGTCAAACTGTTTGTTCACGTCATGCTTGTAGAAGCCTTCACAATAAAATAGGGCTAATAAGAGACAGAAAATACAACGGCAAAGTCCAAATGAGGGGAATTATGTAATTTTGTAAAACGAAATTATCTAATTACTAGATGCTATACAAAAATATTTGTGTTAGCTTCCGTAGATTTGATTGAGTGGGCGATGTATTTTACCCCTGCAGGGAACCTCCTAAACACTAACCAATTGGTGGGTAAATCGGATATCATACAAGGAGCATAACACGCCCAAAATGGCCCAATTCACTAGCGATAATTTTTGTATATTTCTTCTACTTCATGGATCGACCGTCTTTTCTTATAGTCACCGTCTGGGTCAGTGAACGCGGCAGAATGTCTACTTTGGAAAGTGAGTATCGCATATCTCAACTATCTTATTTCGGTGAGCTGCACTATTTGATCCGTTGATTTGGTTATCGAAAGCAATACTGTGTACTTAACCTTAGTAAAACTGATCAGATGTTTCCACAAAATTTGATCTAAGCGACGAAGAAATCGGTGTTCTGATACCAAAAATCTTACTGCATCTTCGGTCCACACTTAAAAACCGTACAGAAGAGTTAGCTCTACTGTTGCAGCGAACACTTGGCTCTTGATGGACATACCGATGCCACATTGATTTACCAGGTAACTGACTTTGGCATATGAAAAATACTCTCTTTCCAAACACAGGCATTTTATCTGATATCTAATTTCCGGAAGCAATCGAGTTAAAAAAACGCCAGAACTATTCATCGGGATTGGAGTTATAGCGTACAGTGGTTAAGCGGGAAAGAAGACTTCAAATCCGATCCAAATGGGTACTGAAATTACGTTGTTATATCAAAATCGGGATAGTAAGCGTGCTATTAACATGTGGTTCCATTTGACATATTTTCAAGCACACGATGGACTGCATAGACGTACGAGAATGTTGAACAAAATCTACATTTCAGTATAGGTTTCTTTAAAGGAAACTTAAATTACCTTGGGCATTGACACAAAAATGCTTATTATATCTATATTACCTTAGGGTTTGTTAGCACTACTTAACGAACCTTATTTAAATAAAACCAGCTTAACATGAAACAATGAATTCGAGCAGCCATTTTAGAATAAAGTTTTCAGCAAACCCTCGCATTTTATCAACCAGTGGACCAGTAGGCCTGTAAAAATAAAATAGACTATTTAACTGAATACAAAACTAGCCTGTATAATAATTACCAGAATCTGAAGTTCAACAATGCACTGTGAATACTTGATGTGAGCGTATATACGTGTTGTACTTGCACACTACGAATGTTCCACTTCAAATTTTATTGCCTACATTCTAGTTTTTTCACGAATGCAGCCGAGTACTTTGATTCCCACAAGAATTATTGCCTCAAATACAAACGTTTGATTTGCGTGTTATTCAGAACAATAATAACTTAATTATTTACCAACCGCTCTTGCCAATCCTTATCATTTCTGTCCGCATTATTCTGCAGCAATAAGTCCGTCTGAGCGTACGCTTCAGACGTCTTCAATGACTTCTCAACATCTGACAATATTTTGTTTTGCATTTCACTGTCAGCTTCAATGAGCTCATCTGCCAAGCTTTTTTGATGCATTGATACTGCGGGAGAATGAGTTCGTACCCAGGGCGTTCGACAGTTGTACATGCCAATTACACCCCCTGAGTTGTTTGGCGAGTCGCTTGTGGAGTTGTTTGCATTATTCAACAAACTGAAGGGTAGAAAAAACCAAATATTAGACCAAAGGTAAATTCTTTTCAAGTCAGAGGAGTAAGTGGCACTTTCTGACAGCAGGTTATTACAAGTTTTATTGCAGTGATCAACCATAACTCCTGGTAGAAGAAAAAATTGTATTCTTCTAAATTTCAGCAAACGTATCAAAAGTTGAAATACTTAAAACTGAGATATTAAAAATGAAGCCATAGTGAACTGAGTTGCGCTTGCTTGCATTCTGTAAAATACTCTTTCTGTTTTCACGTATTCCAAAACAGTGACAAACAATAAAATAAGTTTCAATTAGAATTCTCTCAAGTGTTTTATACCAACCACCTCGTAAACTTCAGTTGTACAGTCAACGTAATGGCGTATCTGCGATCAATGAGGATGAAGATGTGGGGACTCAGCTGCAAAAATTGGCTTAAATCTAGAATTTTGGGATAGAGAAGGATTCCACTCCAAAGATTTTTAGTGAAATGTCACTTGGAAATACTTCATTGAAACTCGCTCCGTGATAAAAGGTTTTCACTTCAAAAGGAAGCCACGGCTCCAGAATTTTCCACCTGAAATATTGTACCACAGAGCTAACTAAATAAACCCGCTAGAGGCTTCTAGAAGATAATAACTTAGATATACCTTGCATCTGTTCTGGGAACACAAAGGAAACCGGAAAAACATCAGTGCATGGTGTATGCTGCTGATGCACTTCTCTCTCTTTCGTTGTGAGTTGAGGAGACTGTTCTACCTGACCAACGTATTAGCTGTCCTTCAGTTACAACCCTGCTTCTACAGTTGGCGGTTACTGATATTTCTACGGTCTTCGTCGATCTTATCGGCCGCATAGCCCTCTGGAAACGTTACTTGCAAGAACTGTGCTAAGAAGGGACCATTTCAAAGAGTTAGTCGATCAGAAAAACTATGTACTGAAAACGCGTTTCTTTCGCTACTGAATCCTTCACATCTTTCGACAATGTTGCTACTTCTTTCGTATTTATTCTGTTTGGTTTTGTCAAAGAATGGATGGGTGATAGATCCGCTTCGCTGGCAGAGTATTTTCATTGATTCTGCATATATGATGACGGGCTGTTTTCCAACGGAACTAAGCAGTTTATCGACGATTTGTCGGACAATATACTCACATCTCTCCGTACAGACAAGCAACTCGTTTATGATTCTCTCCAGTTACATAGTGTCGAAATTCCCCTTTCTTTAACTGAACGCAGTTTTCTCTTCGCTGATTTCTTGCCATTTTTAAACGCTCACCTCTCGATTGCAAACTCGTAACTGTCAAAACAAGGCTTTATCATGTGCAGGACATTCTATTCGTTAGGGATTAAATCAAAAGGTTGCTACAACCAGACGTTGCTAAACAACTTAATTCCCCTTAGGGAGATCATATTTTAATTGTTTCCAACGAACGCGTTGACGAAGTTTAACTGTTAAAAAAACTGGAAGCTGTTGTGTGCCTCTATCAAACCAAGTACCCTTAGATGGAAAAAAGGATGTAACTGCCATCAAACCCCCTGGTCCTCTGTATCATGATGATTCACCTGTTGCTTTCTTATCATTAACCCCGCAAATATCGGAACACAGAAAATCTATCGTCGAAAACCGAGCTTGGGTTATTATGATGACACTAATGCAGCGGAAATATTTTATAGTGGGTACACACTGTATGTTAGTAACGTACCAGCAATCGGTTGCATTAGTTTGCCCATGACCCAAGAGAAAACGTCAAGAATGAAAACCCGAAAGATGGCGATTTGATCTCTGAGATTTTGCGTCGATGTCCTAGTACATAAAACCACTTTGCCGACACGGTCTCTGAAGTATTTGGTGAATTCGTCACATACTAAACTTACAGACCTCACAGAACTCTTTGTGCTGCACTGAATTCACATGCCCGGCATTTTTTATTCAGTCTGAAAATAAATTTCTTTCTTAAAGGCCATCAGAAATGTAACCTATCGTCATCGCGCATGCGTCGGGATCAAACCCAAGTTTTATCAACCATCACATAATTCTTTGATCAAAGCCACCAAACGACTCCAAATCTTCAGTATTGATTTCAAGGACAGCATCCTATAAGCACCAAAAATGTTACTTACTTAGCATCATAGACAAACTTTTCGGTTTCCCCTCCGGTTATGCAAGTCCGGATTACCATATCCTTATCGTTCTACACCTCATTCCATTTTTCTCTATCTGATACTGAATTTATATCGAAGCCCTTATCATAACCGGGACGACTAGGTTATGAATGCGAAGTTTTTGATAGAAGAAAGAACTCCTTGGTGAGCCAATATTTGGCAGTATTGGCTGGTGCTCGGGCCGCTTATTGTCAAAAGATGACTGTTATATCGGCAAATGGTTCCACAATTCAAGCCAGAGGGGAGCTTAACTTGAAGATCAAGCCAGAAGACAAGAGGGTTGCGCATGAATTCGTCGTTTATCCAAAATTTCAGTGGGGCGCCTTTCTAGGAATGGACTTTTTGACAAGAAATGTTGACACGATCAGCATGAAAACTGGATGTCTGTCTTCCAGCATCCCTGGGGCAACTGGTTGGTGTAGACAAGAAAGTTATGAAACGAATGAAGGGTCAATCATCAACGACAACCTTAAAGACCATAAACCTGTAAACTGTGCCACATGACTTTGAACATTCGGGGAGTAGGGGCGTGTCAAAGATGATATAGCCACATGCTGGTATTTTCATTTGTGACACAGGTCCATCAGGGAGACTGACCTAGTGCACCCTGGGCTTCTATGGTGCTGGTACGGAAATCGGATGAGAGTTTACTCCTTTGTGTTGACTACCGTGAACTGGAAGAATTTACACATAACGATTCGTTTCCTCTTCCGCACACTGACACCATTTTTAATTCACTCTGTGGTGCTAAGTGGTTCTCAACGTTGGACTTAGCAAATGGTTACTGACAAGTAGAAGGGAAGGCATCTGACCGAGAAAAAGGCAGCTTTTTTGTCCCTACTGGGCTATACGAGTTCGAAACGATGCCGTTCGGTTTGGAGAACACTCCAGCTACATTCTAACGCTTGAGGATCAGTGTTCTCATAGGTTTAGTTTCCCGCGATTGCTCTATTTACTCGGATGAAATCTCGATCAATGAAAGGTCCGTAGAGGAGCACAAGGCATAGTTGAAACGGGTATTTCAGAGGCTAAGGGATGCAGGCGCAAATTTGAGAGAATCGAAGTGCCGAATTCTGTGTTGTGGAGTGAAGTTCCTAGGTCACATTATTATGCCGTAAGGAGTAAAAACCGACCCGTCAAAATGTGAACGAGTTTCATACTGGCCACAATCTTGTTCCATTGAGCAGCTGCGCTCGTTTTTGGGACTAGCATCGTACAATCCCAGAATCATAAAGGATTTTGCAGTCAAATGGGTGCCAGTACATAGTCGTACTACACAAGGCCACTCTTTCGTTTAATCACCAAAGTGAGATAAGGCGTTTTCACAGCTAAGACTTTGTTTAAGATCAAAACCTATCTTAGTACTACCCGACGCCTACCCAGGTGCTGCGTGATTCTTTTTGGACACTGATGTGAGCAATCTAGATATCGGGGCCGTCTTGTCTCAAGAGTCATCAAGCGGCGAGGTTGTTATATCTTACACAAGTCGCACATTGGATTCGGCAGAGCGCAAGTACAATACTACAAGGAAAGAACTGTTTGCCCTTGTTTTCTCACCACTTATTTCCGAGCATATCTTTTAAGTAAGGCTTTCAAAGTGCGAACAGGCCATCCCTGCCGTGGTTGAGAAATGTCAGAGAACCCGAAGGTCAGGCCGCTCAGTGGCAGAAGAAACTTCAAGAATACGATTTTATCTGCGAACATCGACCGAGTAAGTTGCAAGCTCTCTTGGATAGCCTGAGAAACAGTGTGGCAATGTTTGAGATGTGTTTAGCACCTCCAAAGTGTAAAATCCCAATGCAGGACTGGGTTGACTCTTCTTGGCAGGGGAAGCTCTAGCTGGGGTAAATAAACTTTTTACCTGGCAAGTTACATCTCACCGGGTGGGCAGATTTCAGATGAAGTGTCATCGCGTACGCGGAAGGCACGTTTGACTTTTGCTAACCTCATCTATTCGTGGAGCCGGCTTGACATCGGGTTGTCTTTTATGGGTCCAGTGTACACTGCAGTGGTTAAACCTATTCTTTCATGCGGTAAAGAAACGTGATCGGTTAGGGCAGAAGATAGGCGAGACTGTCGGTGTTCGAACATCGGCCTCTCTGTAGAACTACCCGCATCTGGCGAGACCCCCTTATCAGCAATGCTGACGCATTGCTGACTTAGGGTGACAGGAACCAAGGGTCAGTCTCCAAACCAATTACTGAATCTAAACAGGCTAGTGGGGCTGGGGTATATGTTACGCCTGCCTCCCGATAGGCTTCTTTGGAATGCGCTGTTCTCTGAGGCAGGCAGTGACTGGAAGGTAGGTCGAGATGGTCAGTCCATGACATGGGAAAAAGGTATGAAAATCTTGACCAGTGGACTTGGCCTAGTAGGACGTGTGAGACTTCTGGGTTGGGGTCAACTCGCCCCACCCACCAAATGTTTGGGGACATTGATTGGTGTGACTGTCTCGCGGCCAGTGGCGTAGTTGCTTTCGAACTCTTTCTTTGTCTCCGTGATTCCCACTTGTTGTTTTCATTTTCTGGGATCTTTCTCACTTTATGCCTCTATTCATTTTGCCCTTTACTGGATGATGCTAGAAGGTAGTAACCGGAACCAGAGAACAGAAGTGCGAAGTTAATGGTTGAATAAACTGAACTGAGACTGAAACAGCTGATTAGTGCTTTGTCTAATATGTTCCTTATCTTCTGCATGATCAGCTACATGTATTCAGACCATGGGTCCCTGTTCATGATCATGGAGTTACAAGGTTACCTTCACGCGTAAGGTGTTACTATCAGTCGCGCAAATTAAAACAGCAGAAAACTGTCCTACCAGCTACCCTTAACTCCATCCGTTCCCCGTTTTGTACCTCCCCCTAAGCGGTACGTCATGAAGGTTTATCCGATACAACTCCAAAGTAACAATGGGCACATCACTACCGAGCTAGCTGCTCACTTTGAGCCGAGATCCTCTTCGAGGAATCAGTCACAAATCTAAATTCGGTCCACTGCTTGTAGAAGTAGACCTTCTAGAGTCTAATCCAAACTATGCGCATCCGACTTCCTGAAGGTCGCTGAGGTGCCGTGTACCTCAAAAGTCATGGTGCATTCATCAGCGAAGCTGAAAGTTTGACCAAAGTTGAAAAGCTTACAGATCAATCTTAACCACTCGTGCTGAACTGGTGAAGAAAGCACGACTAATGCTGTCGACCTAAACCATCTGTTATCGGCTAAAGAAACACTGACGAGAAAACCGATACTTTTGGAAGAGATGTGGAAAAATTGGAAACCAGTAAACCCGTACATTTTAAGAAGTAGAGGGGTGTAAATCAATATATTCTGCATTCGGTTCTCTTCCACCGAACTGCCTACTTGTGCCCGCTTAGATTACGAGTATGTGGCGACTCACAAACATTTCTAATGGGAGACAACGCAATACACCCAGCTGCGGCATCAAGACATCTTGTACCCCAAATCTCACTAACTACTTGCTGTTTGTATTTCAACGGTTTCGCGCAATTACAAGCTGAATAAAGCCTAAATAAAATGATGTCTAGCTTCGTATTCTGCTTCATCTGGTTTATCTGATCGCTCTTCTACAAAATTTGTAAAACTTTGTATTCCGGTTGTGTATTCGCACTCTGGGTGACCAGATCACGTCATTTTATGACCTGTTGAGAGGATATGCTTCGTGATGGATAGTGCCAGATTTCCTACCGGAATTCTTCTACGGCAGTCCAAATGCGCCGTTGGACAAAAGGCCGTGAACCGTATCACATCGAAACCGACACTTTAGATGCAGGTGAACAGGGAAACAATGAAATGCTTGCATCTAGTAAACTCTTTCTTTCGATTTTTCCTAACTGGATAAAAGGCGTTGGGTGTTTCAAATATTCTACTTTCATCTAAGACCACTAGGGATACAGCGTGGAATAAAATTATAGCTAATCCATGGTGGAATATGAAATTTCCGATAATCAAAATCCTATTGTGTTTCACAAAAGAACCAAAAGATTAATTATAAAATGTACAATGTTTCATTTCATAATCCTTAGTTTTCACCATAACTGCAAGTTTGTAAAGGTTTGGTTATCCTTTTTTCAGCAAAACGACGGTAATTTTTTCAGTGCTTTTACGAGGCTAAGGCTTGCAGATATGACCACACGAGGTAGTGAAATACAGCCAGTGGATTGCGGATGAATTGACGGTATTTCGCTTCCCCTTGGATTCAGTTAGACTTTGTACATCTGGATAACGTGGACTTCACTAGGCACATCACTGGAGTTGATGCTCAAGATATGTCAAGATAAGAATAATGCTAACACAAAAGTGAATAGAACATTGTGTTCGTTGTTCATCTGGCGGGGAAAGTTTTGACTAGCATCACGTCAACTAAAGCATGTGTCCACGGAGATCATCTATATTTTGGTCAGCATCCGTAAATGAAATGACTTACGTCGAAATGGTAGAATTTTCCTTCTTCGTTGTCTCAAACACGTTCGAGTTGGATGTATCTTTAAAACTGTACTATGAAAATAAAAAATGCAGAACAGGAGGGAGATACTTCACATTGCTCTTCCAAGTCTTTTATCTTGAGATGAAGCTCATTGCAGTCTGAAGTTAACTGATGGCACGAATGAGGAAGCCTTCGAATTATTGAACGCAAAAAACCTACTCGGTTCACTTCCTCTGACTTCGCTATGATTAGAGTTTGACGATCATCAATAACATTCTGAACCAAACTTTTATCTCTTTCATCAGGAATTTCGTACCTCATACTCGTGAATAACTTCCACCAAATCAGTTAATTGTTGATTCTTCTCCGAAATGCACAACTCAAGGGATTGAACCTAGCAATAATCAAGGAATAGCAAAATATCAGAACCATAGTAACACAGAACGATGAATAAATAAGTACGAAAATTCGAATGCATCTGATAGAGGTTGCTACAGCATGTCTGACCGGCAACCAACCAATTTTGGTCTTGTTCAAATTGCTCACGTTCACTTAAAGAATCAATTGAGCTTAAGTCTGTTGCCAGATACGGAGCCCGGTCAATCAGACCCTAGATCGAGCTTAGTAGTGTCCAATGTCCTAGAGAGATTGACACTTTTGCTCATCATTTTGTTTCACCGACGAATGTTTGTCATCTTTCACAATTGCTGAGAAAAGTGGTGTTGGAGTCGAACTGAAAATTGCTGCAAACGTACAAGGCAACTGTTAGTCTCGGTGACCAGATTTAATATGACGAACTAAATGTCACTGCTGGACAACAAAACTGTTTGCTGGATAAAACTAAACCAGCCACGAAATGAGACGCAAGGATAACTTCAAATACTCCTTTCTAATGATGAAAGCAAGAAGATAAGGGTAAAGAACTGTATCTTTATATAATCATGAATATATATATATATATATATATATATATATATATATATATATATATATATATATATATATATATATATATATATATAATGTATTGGTTCACTGAACTCAAATAAACTGGAGTGAGTGAAATGAAAGGCGCTGCATCTATATTTGATTATACATTACACTGACTGAAAGTAAAAATCTACTTAGTTTTTTATTTGATTTTTTTCGCTGTGTGCATAATTCTGGTTGAATAATTATACGTTCGTCAAAAATATTTCGAGCTGCCTCAGGAAGCTATAGTGAATCACCTGATTATGGATCTCTATATCTTGAAAACCTCGAGTTATCTCAGAAAATCGAGGAGTGTGTATGGTGTCTGGGGATCTGATTTTACTTCGCAAATGCTTCATTTCGCAGAAAACGTCTGTTCATACACCTGCGACTTTCAATATTTTCGATTAGGGTTGAGCTGAGGAATGGCAACCAAAGCCACCGTATCCAGTGCATGGTTGATGATTGTTTGAACTGAGCTGAATAGAAAGCAGCTGCCTCTACGATTAAATATATGCTTTTTCCCAAAAGGCTTTCTATCGTCCTTCCTTTTCAACTTTGTAACTGGGATGGTTCTTCAGACAGCTCTATCCCCGCGTGAGAATGGCGACATTGTTTTTATTCAGACAATAAACTGTCTGACTCAGAATATGCGGACGATATTATTCTTCTGAGTGAAGATCCAGGTCAATCGCAAGTTCTTCCAGATAGCTCAGACACCAGTTTAGTATATATAGTATGTCTGGAATGCATTTTGCATGTTCAAAGTGTAAATGCTGCTGCAGAACCGGATTGGCGGTACACTGGATCTTGTTTTCTTGCAATGGAAGCCTTGATTGAGGTACATGAGTTCTATTACGTGAGAAATTACAGCTCGACAGGTGGTCGGATATCGGACGAAGTTCCTTCGCATATACAGAACGTGCGTTTGGCTCTTTCCAATGTGAGCCACCGGTGTCACCAACGTGAAGTCCGATCGCCCATTAAATGTTGACTGTATACTGTGGTAATTAGACCAGTCCTTCTCTATGACTGAGAAACACGACCAACACGAGTGGAAGATACACAAGGATTATCGGACTTTGATAACCGTTGTTTTCGTAGTGTTCCTCCAAAATATCGGGGACACCGTATCAGCAATGTTGAAGTTAGACGTAGGTTATTGGGGACCAGAAGTCAGTCACTAGGACGATTACTGAATCTAAACAGGTTAAGGTGGCTGGGAAATGTGTTACGCATCTCACCGATAGACTTCCTCAGCTAACGTTGTTTTCGAGGCAGGTAGTGACTGGAAAATAGGTTCAGGTGGTTAGTGTATGACATTTAAAGGAGGTTTGAAACCGCTGACCAGTGTACTTAACTAATTAAGACGTGTTGAGAAATCGAGTTGGGGTCTTTGAGATCCGCCCAGTAGATGGTTGAATGCATTAATCGGTATGGTTAGGTACCACTGTCACTGGCGTACTTACATTCGAACTCTTTATTCGTCTGCGGGAGTTTCACTCAGTAATTGTTTTCCTACATTTTCTCTGTTTTCTGTTCGTTTTGCTCTCGACCAGATGATTTCGCGAGGTGACATCCAAAATTACGGTACGTGAGGTAGAAGTAATGATGGAAAGAACTGAATTAGTAGCTGGTCCAAATTGATTGTAAGTCTTTTCATATTTTCATTGTATGATTCTTATCATGCTCATCTTTTCCATCCAGTGACTGTTCAAAGGCTTCAGACGGCCCAAAACCGAAGCCATAACTTCTCCAGTGTATTCAAAAAAACTGTGACTCCTCTGGTCTAAGTTACTCAGTGCGAAAGACTATTAAATTTTTGTCTCTGAATGAAATTCTTAGTACAGCAAGCAAGCCTTCTTAGGCTACACAAAACTTCACTCCTGCGAAAGTCGTTGGCATTATTCGAAGTGTTTCTGGATGCCATCAAATCGAATTAAACAAGTTTTTCAAAACCACCAGCGGCTTTAAGGCAGACCCAAAAGATATGTTATTCAACGGTTTTCAGATAATCTCCGAGGTTGAACTCAGAGATACATTTCTACTAAGAGCGAGTGGCTGCATTTATTATTCCTGTTTGAATTCCATAGCAACACTTTGTTTTTTGAACATTTAACCAGTACTCGTCTTACCTGCTAAACTAGCCTTCCATAAGTGTTTATTCGGGAACAGACTATTCTCTAGCTTCAAGTCATTGCTCGCCATTTCTTTACTTTTTCCTACATGCTTTCAATCAATCCTTCACCTGTACACCATATTAACTAGCCACTTTCAGATGAGGAAGTGAAATAATAAAAATTTTAACCGTGTCTACTAGAATTCATGCTCTGTATCTGTGCGGTAAAACTTGAAACCACGTCAATCAGCATAAGCAGAACTACCACCTTACATCTTAGCACCTTACCTTCTCCATCAGCGAATTTTGACTTTCTTGAGCCGAGCGAAGTGCATTCTCCAAATGTGTGTTTCGCAAAATTTGCTCGTTATGCTGAGTTTTAATTTCCTTCAACTTATGTTGCTTCCGCTGCAGTTTTTCGAACAACTCATTTTGTTCTTCAGCAGATTTAGAAAAGCTGTAAATTAGAATTATCGTAGACAGACACCACCGTAAAATGCTTTTATTCAATTTCTTCAATAACTGAAGAATCCCTATTTACTGTTCTAACCTGATTCACCATAATCCAAACAAATAATCCATAAAACTATATGTTAATTTCTACGGCTGTAGTGATTGGACAAAAATGAATAGTCTAGTACCCAGAATTTGGTTGACAGACTGCAGGTCTAGTTATGTAATTTGCGTAATTTACTTAAATCAAAAACGGACATATGTTGGCTGAAATGGTAAAATACATTTAGAAAGCTTGTTCGATGATAAACAGCAAGCTTACTTTTTACTACTTAACTACATCCTTTCTAAATAAAAATCATCTATGTTCAAGCAGTAAGTCACTCTCT
Source organism: Fasciola hepatica (assembly GCA_948099385.1). Classification (NCBI taxonomy): domain Eukaryota; kingdom Metazoa; phylum Platyhelminthes; class Trematoda; order Plagiorchiida; family Fasciolidae; genus Fasciola; species Fasciola hepatica. Next base: position 5,816,691 of record CANUEZ040000110.1, read on the forward strand.
TTGATGCTTTTCCTAGCAGCTCAGGCTAAAATGCTCTTTGTTCGGTTTAGAGATTTAATGAAAATATCGAACAGAAAAGGCCGCTGTTTTATCAACAAGGACTGTTTAACAACAGTTCATCGAACTTACTACCTTACTACGGTTTTAGACAATTGAAATGACCCAAAGTAAATTCTATGCGTAAATTCTGTGACAATTCTACTTTTCAGTGGTGATAGTGTAAGTTGTTGATTTTCAAACCTGAAATGAATGGTTTTATCGTCCACACCGCCGCTCACTGTAGCGGTACAGGACTTCGATTTGAGATGATGGGGCTATATTTGTTTCACCACATCCTTGTCTCAGGTTATGACTCCTTCTGTTTATTCCTGTTTGTCCATTGAGCCCATGTAACAGTACATATGTCCCTTCTGCTGCATTCTTACGCAAACGTGCCTGCAATAACTAGTCATTGGAAGTGCACTCAATTTCTGAAACTACACAGATTGGAGCCAAAAACGCTCTACGGAATACGATGCAGCAAAAAACAAATTCTGATTACTTATTACAACGTTCGTAGTAGTGTGGTATAGTAGTATAGCATAGTAATACAGTATCAGGCTAACAGCGCACGTAAAAAAGCTTGCATATAGCTGCAAATTTACAAACAGATTATTTTATATAATCAGACCAAACAACCCAGTGATAGCAGTTTTGTGTATTTCGCTTCCCAAAAGAGGGCAAATCTGGATTCCTTCGAAACTATTTTAACTGAGGTAAATGTCTGGTGAGTGAGATACGTTTATATTTCCTAAGTGGTTAGTTCCTAGCCAGCAGTCGTATAGTAAGTAAAAGTCCTAACCCACACCAAATACGCCCGATTCCTACAAAGCCTGCATCATCAACGAAATCGAGGTAGTATCTCTTTTTCAAACCACGGAAGTTAGATCAGGTTTGTGTACAGTCAATAATTCTTATCCTTAAGGATGGGAAGTGTAGAAACTCTGATAATATCCGGTTCAGTTATCCAAGAAACAATAGATAATACTAGTTACGCAACCAGTTTTTAAAGTGGAATCCAGATGTTTCTTTGATACCGACCACTGAACCAAGATTTTAGCATTAGCAGGTTGCTATGTTCGTGGAACTTGCCACGTAAATATTCTGAAGAGAATGATGTACGGGAGATGAGAGGGGCTTGTCTCCAACTGAAGAACAGTGTGCAGATCCTTCACCTCCAGTGGTTTCGGTCGAGCAGAACATGTTCCGTCTGTTACATGGTTTGAGATAACAGACAGTACATTCAAATATGATAACAGGTAGCGTGTCTGTGTTCGTCTTCTTAACCCTGCAAAATGTTTTATTGATTGCGTACCACCATGCTGTTTTTATGACTGGGCTTTACCACAAAACAGACATCAAAACAGACGCTCGTGGTTTTAAGATAACGGTGACTAAAGCCATACTTGGTATGCTGTAGTGGAGTCAAATAAAAATTACGGTCTATAAACAATGAAAATATCACGGCTCATAAATCATCTTTTGACTGTAAAAGACTAGATATTATAAAGTCTTTGGTTTTTAGTTTCACTTGAGATGATGTGAAAATATTCTATTAATAATCGACAGTCATTTCCGTCAGACTGTAGAATGTAAAAGAAAATAATAAAACAACGAAGAAATATTTCGGGATCTTTACATGTCGAAACCCCATTTGCTAATATTGAAAGGGCGTGAAAAAATATTTGTACTTCCCGAGCAATGAGGAACCCGAACAAGCTGATCATCTGTTTAAGGTTTGGTCTCTCTTTATGTATAAAACCGTTATGTGATAAAATGTCTCAGTAATCAAAAGAAAAACGAGATTTTTACGTCTTAAGCACAAAGACATTTTGCAGCATGTAACTTTTCAGAAGGAGAAGGTTATGGTTTATTGGAAAGTGCCGAGAAGAGAATCATTGTTTATGTATCATTTAAAGCGAGAAATTCACGAATTTACAGGGCCTTTTACAACCTCAGCTCATAGATATTATATTCCTTCGGCTCCTAAATTTACAAATCAGTTTATGATTTGAAAGATTAGTTCAACGTGGACGCTATATGACTACGCCTTTTTCATCATCGAGAATTTTTATAATGAATATAACTTGTATCGGAAACATTTAGTAATTACACGCACCAGAAAGTAATTGCTGCGGAGGTAAGAGGTGCATGCATACAACGGTAATTTGTCCGGGACATTTTTTGTTAGCTGAATTTTACTTATCGGTTCATAAGCGCAGTTTAATCAAGGAATAACTTGAGTATTTACGAATACTCTATAGTTGGTAAATCGATGTATGTCGGGCTTTTGCTAAGTTTCCGATAGCAGTCAGGGAAGGACACGAGTTCCTAGCTATCTTTGCGCCATTATAATTTCTAGTAATAGTGAGCCCGAATAACATTAAAAAACTCCAACAAAGACGCCTGATTACCTTCATCCAAGAAAACATATTTGCTGTGAACACATAAGTTGGGCAGGTTGGGAGTTTAAATTTGGAAAAAGTAGGATTTTTCAAGATCTATCTCCGTACACCTTTTTTTAGCCCCACTCAATAGAAACCTGAATATTAATACTGATTTTATGATACTTCTAACTGTTTTCCTTTCTTTAAAGTCCACTAAAATTCCTGGCCCCATGACTAGCTTCAGTACACGGATCTACTACGCTTGAAAAAAATGTTAAGCAGATGTAAGAAGCTCTATGCCCGACAGCAAGTTTGCACTGAGTATGGTAATTATATGTTACTCCGCACAGTGCTGACCTGTCGTTTCTGCTCGCATACTTGAATTCTGTCTGGTAATGAATGCGTAACAAAATCAAGCAAATAAGGGTTTACGATTGCAAAAAGCCACTTTTGTGCCGCCGTTTGTGCCAGCAGGGAATATGTTTCTTTTTGTTCTGACGTGAAAATGATGGGTATATCATTCGGAAACTAAAACGGAAGGTGAACTGGCATGAGGCTGTTGTACTAAGATCTAAGTGAACGTACAGTGGGAAATTCGAAGCGGTAAAATAAGACCTTCGATAAACAACCGGCTTATGACCTTTTATAAAAACCTCGAAATTTAAACTGGACTCCAATGTTTAACTGCAGAATTTCTGCATAAAAAGGAAAAACCATAGTAATGGTCAGTTTAGGGAAGTAGTATATTGGAACTGAAAATTATTTTCTTGTCGCAATAAGAGAGCTTTGTTTTGGTAAAAAACAATCAATTGCTTACTTGAACACGACACAGTATTGCGTTTACTTTAGGTATCTAGCTGATGAGAATAATGGAAGCTTGATTGTTCCTCCATTATCGGTTTCATGAATCCTCTTCGTATATGACTCTCGTAAAGTGAGGGGCTTTCAAGTAATTACAGTTGATATATACCACGCGATTACTTGCAAGTAGTGTGGGATTGTTTAATTTTCGTTTGGTTGACTGTACTTTTGGACTCCACATTTCACGCGCAAACCTCAGGTCATCCGACCAACCTGAACTCGGGAGCACCAGACTCGAGTTTCGCTCTTGTTAGAGCTCATCAGTGGTGCATATCCTCCGCCACACCCAGGGTTTCAACCCAGGCCCTTCCATCTCGAAGGCGTGTGTGTTACCGCTGCGCCACCCCGTTCTCATTCGAGCTAATCCGAATCACCAAGTTAAGCTTCTTCAGATGTCGACGTCTATGACAGCCAGAATTGCCCGACAGCTTCAAATGAAGACACGGTTCCGGACCTAGTTAACTCCAAGCGAATGCCTCCCACCAGATCAGGTCTTCTCCACAGAATGAGGGCAACGGGCCCACATTTTTAAACCTGCTTTGCGTCTGGTGCTTCCGAGTGCAGGTTGGTCAGATGACCTGAGGTTTGCGCTTGAAACGTGGAGTCCAAAAGTACAGTCAGCCAAATGAAAATTACAGTAGAGTTGGGGAGACAAATCTAACCAACAGAAATTGTGGAACTCAGGTTTTTAATCGTTTATGGAAGTGAAAATCCGCATGTTCACTCACTTCCGAGGTTGATCCGCTTCAATAAAGCTGAACTGAATGTTTTATAAACTGATGGAACATATCGAATACGTTTAGGACAGCACAAGTAGACTGAAAAAGTAGAGCCACAGTTGATCCTTACTTTGTCAGACCATGAAACCAACTCCTGAACTTATTTTTCCACTTTTGGTATGAGATCTTTCTGGATCGTGTGTATAAAGCAAAAGAAGCATCTTAAGAGGAACTTCCACACTGGATAAATATTCGTGTTGTCCAAATTAGAATCCTGAATGTCAGTACACCGCTGAATGAAACGTTGAGTCATACGTTTTATAATTGTGGAACACAATTCAGGTGCATCTTAGAGATTCCAGCCAGGAAACATTATGCCGCATACCCTTAATCGGAGGAAATTTTATAAACTGGAGCACTGTAAAAATCGTGCCAAATATCAAGGCTGAAAATATATATAAGTGATTCGGTTTGGATTACCTTTGAACGTGGGGATGGCAATGAAGAGCAAACAAGAACGCTTCTTTGTTGATTTACATGAGATCAGTTTAGTAAATGGGCAGTGACTTGTCAAGTGTGTTGCGTCATCAATGTGACCACAGGCTACCAGGTAGGTCTGTGTCTCGGACTGACTGTTTTCAAACACAAAGAAGAAAGCTATTAAGCTGAATAGTAATCGCTTCGGCGGCGGATATTAAGCGGTACTTAATTTCTTTATATCCTAACTCGGTGACCGTGTAGGGAGGCCTAAAGGATTCACGCACCACAGTCTAGTGATTATTCTCAGTCGAATGCTCCTTGCTAATCGACAGCTAAGCTAACTGAGGTGGTGTTAGCGGATTCCACCAGTCGGGCGTCTGGTGGTAAGACTTATGTAGCTTATAGTTTTCTGTAGATTTCCGAAGTTCTGCTTGATTGTTTTCGTCCCTTGGTGTAGCACATTATTTTGCCGACGTTTTAATGTCCACGGACAGCACACGTTTTTGAACAAAAACCTAATACCACGTAAAGCGAAATCCCCTAACAAATCACTCTTTCTGGTGCAGCCTCGATTTCTAATTTGGAGTGTCCTGGAATGAATTCAACCAGAGCCCCAGTTGTGACCAACGAAAAATTTGCAATGCTTTCAAGGTGACTTTTCGGCACTCAACCCTGCACTACTTTGATCATTTCAACAATCTACCATCTATTACTGGCAGCTGAACGGAGTTATACTGAAAACTCTAGTCGACGATGGATGATGCTTATCTATAAATCTAAGGGAAGGACCGTAAACAACTGTGAGTTCGTTTTTTGTACATTTTGTTTCATTTTATTTATGTTGTAACTACTTATGCTGTCTTTTAATCCAAACACGCCCCTCCGCCTATTTTTAGTTTTCTGTTGTTTGTTAGATTTTTTTGTCATTGACTTAGTGTATCCTAGAAACTCGTTAGTACACTACAAGCTTCCACCACAGCGTCACACAAACTGTTGAACACAAAATCAGGTCATGCCAACAAGAAGCCCGTCATTTATCAGCAGGAAATCAGTTTTGGAAGTAAAAATGACTCGTAGATGCTCGGTATGGTTAGTATACTCCCTGTACGCTGCTGTAGATTCGTTCCCAATGGCATTACCAGATATACAAAAAATGATAAACGATAAAACGCCCATCCGGCACTGGATCTGGATGTCAATAACTTCTCACTTCTACAGAAGCTAATTTCCGTGACGGGATCCTGAATGAAAAAGCCATTACCATGAACTTAGCGAGTTTGGATGGGCAAATGTGAAAAATTTTGAATTGATCCTAAATTGACGAGATCCTCGGTCTCGGTGGAATTCAAACCCACCCGCAAAACACTGCACATGTGCACTTTTTCAGCTGTGCTACGAAGACGGACCAAAATCCTCGAACTATTTCATAACTCGATTATATTTGTTACTCATCACTGGCGGGCTTGTGTTCGCACACTTTCTTTCTCGACTTGACATTAATAACTGTAGTTAGTTTTCCTACTTATCACACTTATATCTCCTTTATCGATTAAAATTCTAACGAACATATGGGAAACAGAACCCTTGAGTCAGTGTGCGGTTTACAGTTGTTCAAACTAAACTGCATACAAGTAGCTTTTAATATGATTGCTTCTGGTAAATCATTTCCCTACGGTTGCCACTTTACCACTTTTATAATTCAACAAGCCGCACTTGTCGTGGAGTTCTTCTGTTCGACAGACAGTGGGAGACACGGACAGAAGTGCTTGGTTACACCACACTGGAACTTCGATTCAACAGCCTTTTATACCCACTCCAGAGTCAGCCAGTAGTACGGGCCAAATAGTAACCTCAGTGATCTAAATGAGGTGCATGAAACGCCCGTACCACTTTCGGAAGACAAAAAACATGAAAAATTGTCCGTTGACCTTCTCGTCTGTTTATTATGTTCAAACGTGAATATTCATTTCAGTTTCTCATGTACTGGTTTTTCACGGAAAAGGCATAGGGCAAGTCATTTTCATATTATCGTGTTGTGCTTCCATTTCCTATCTAACTGTCAGTAGCGCATTTCACATAGAAGCTTTTGCACATCTTGGATACTAGTTCATTCTTCTGTCTTGTGCCTAAGGTAATTGACTGAAATAATAAGTGCATACTGAACCGTTATCGTTAACAAAAAATTGGTTGCAGTTTCAACACGTCATATTGGCTTTCTGGGACGATCCTGCTTGACTTACAGTTGGTAGTAACTGAAAACATCATTTGTGCCACTGCTCCCTGTCTTTGCCCTCTCATTTTAAATTGACATCAAAAGCTACTGGTAATGGTGACCGAGAAGACGTGACTTGTAATACTAACAGCAAATTGGAGGTACGGACTCGATTATCAAGATTAAGCATTTTTATCACTTATTGTCCCGGTTGCCCAAGCCGGACAGAGCAGAGTTGTATGTTACTGGGCGCATCCCCTGGTCTATATAGGAAACCGGCCACTCTCGAGGCGAACTGTGAAAAAGGTGAACTCACCAAGTGGGCAGTCATGGACAGTCAGCGTCAGTGCCCGAAGATGTCGCGGGATTCCCGCTTGGCCAGCGTACTCCACTCTAAATCGTCACGCAAAAATATCAACGGCACTGTGACGTGGCAAGCGTGACCAGACCTTAAATAAGACCACAGCTCCTTGTCGTATTTCACTTACCCGACACGGTTTCCAGAAGAGCAGAATGAACCATACGATTGGCCACGGGCTCATCTTGACCAAAGTAGCTGTCATGCAGGATGCACTGGACTGTTCAAAAGCTCAGGGTACGTCTTTGAATAAAAAGACCTGTGAACTAGGCGAATGGGTAGTAAAACGGCCCACAACGCAAACAATCAGGGAAGACACCGGTAATATAATGGTTAATTGGTACACTCTCCTGCACCCCCCATCACCCAGTTTGTAAGTGTTGTCGTTACGCTGGCACCATGCTTGATTTTCAAGCAGTTTTAAATGATTAAATGGAAAGAAAAACATTGTTTTCTGTGAATGTAATTTACAGATACTGAGGCTTCCCTTCTCCAGTCAATTGAGTGCAGCTTATTCTGTTTTCAACCTCGCCCTCATGCACTATGGCTTCGGTTGCTACTCCGCAGCATCGTCCAGTTCAAGGAAGAATAAATAAAGCACAAAAGTAAAAAAGCCAAAAAATTTGAGATAGGCAGAAATCAAGAAAACAGAAACATCATAAATGTAAATAAGCCAATGACAGTGGTACCTAACCATACCGATTAATGCATTCAACCATCTACTGGGCGGGTCTCAAAGACCCCAACTCGATTTCTCAACACGTCTTAACTAGTTGAGTACACTGGTCAGCGGTTTCAAACCTCCTTTAAATGTCATACACTAACCACCTGAACCTATTTTCCAGTCACTACCTGCCTCGAAAACAACGTTAGCTGAGGAAGTCTATCGGTGAGATGCGTAACACATTTCCCAGCCACCTTAACCTGTTTAGATTCAGTAATCGTCCTAGTGACTGACTTCTGGTCCCCAATAACCTACGTCTAACTTCAACATTGCTGATACGGTGTCCCCGATATTTTGGAGGAACACTACGAAAACAACGGTTATCAAAGTCCGATAATCCTTGTGTATCTTCCACTCGTGTTGGTCGTGTTTCTCAGTCATAGAGAAGGACTGGTCTAATTACCACAGTATACAGTCAACATTTAATGGGCGATCGGACTTCACGTTGGTGACACCGGTGGCTCACATTGGAAAGAGCCAAACGCACGTTCTGTATATGCGAAGGAACTTCGTCCGATATCCGACCACCTGTCGAGCTGTAATTTCTCACGTAATAGAACTCATGTACCTCAATCAAGGCTTCCATTGCAAGAAAACAAGATCCAGTGTACCGCCAATCCGGTTCTGCAGCAGCATTTACACTTTGAACATGCAAAATGCATTCCAGACATACTATATATACTAAACTGGTGTCTGAGCTATCTGGAAGAACTTGCGATTGACCTGGATCTTCACTCAGAAGAATAATATCGTCCGCATATTCTGAGTCAGACAGTTTATTGTCTGAATAAAAACAATGTCGCCATTCTCACGCGGGGATAGAGCTGTCTGAAGAACCATCCCAGTTACAAAGTTGAAAAGGAAGGACGATAGAAAGCCTTTTGGGAAAAAGCATATATTTAATCGTAGAGGCAGCTGCTTTCTATTCAGCTCAGTTCAAACAATCATCAACCATGCACTGGATACGGTGGCTTTGGTTGCCATTCCTCAGCTCAACCCTAATCGAAAATATTGAAAGTCGCAGGTGTATGAACAGACGTTTTCTGCGAAATGAAGCATTTGCGAAGTAAAATCAGATCCCCGAACACCTCACAGCTGTCTGAAAAACCATCCCAGTTACAAAATTCAAAAAGAAGGATGATAGAGTGCAACACTGTTGAACACCGCCGCACGGTTCTCTGGAGCTCTTTATCATTAAAGGTGCCAAAGAAAATTCATCCACTTTTCCAGTGGTTGTATGCGAACAGCCAAAGCCCGTGGCTTTCTACTGTCGACGACTTGCTTTTCGTTTTGCTTGTTTCCACTCACTTTTGAATAAGCTCCCCAGGGCATCCGTTTGTTGGGAATCATTTTTAATTTATCAAGGTCTTAGTTGATGTCGTCAGTCGAACATATTCTAACAACGAATTTGAAACAAAGGGAATATTTGTTAAATTGACTAATTCAGTGGATGGACGGCGAACGACCCCAAGAAAATCGGCCTCATCGATCGCGAAACATTATACGACCCTTCGTCATCAGACTGATATGGGTCGAGCGCTCTGACTGATTTTACGGTACTGTGCCCCCAGGCTCCCAGCCATTTTTGAGGCTGTCTCGCCAAGTGCTGTTGGACCTGGTTATAAGTGCAGAAACTGTTGACCTACAGTGTGTGTTTGTAACGGCATTAGCCAATCCGATTTGTCGAACCGTTTTCTGATTTGATTGACTCTGTCTGTCTCTACTGTGTTGCTCCCTGGACAATTTGAAAACACCAGCTTGTGTTACTTAAGCGATTGAGAAGAATAAAAGTAATGCTCGCAGCTCACAATTTATCTCCCATCTACTCCGATAAAAACTTTCCTTTATTCAGCTGGCTATGCGTCAATCTCCTATTTCATAAATTAGAGGCAGAAAAGCAGTATCCTATCTGAGCCTCGTCATTTTAGGTCATGGGTTCACACGGGCGCATCCTAACACCGTCTCTTGAAGTAGACGCCCAGACTTTGCTTGAAAATGCGGTCATTGGTCTATGCAACCACTTCTGTTGGCAAAGCATTCCATTAGCACCTCACCCTCCGTAAAGGATGGTAGATCAGCGGCAGGCCCACTAATTGCTGCCTCGTACGTTTAAGCTGATGATCGTGTGTCTAATTGTGCTTCCACTAAGGAAGTAACTCGTCACCTCTGGTCCAAAATCTTCACGTTGAATGCATCTGGATGATGATGAGACTACCCTGCATTCTACGGTAGGCCAATGGAAGCAGTTTGGTAGCCTGGAGACGAATTGCATATCTGAACCCGCATAATCCAAGGGCATTGTGTATAGTGGTACACCGCACTCGTCCCAACCTGGAATATGTCGCTAACGTACGGTTAATACAGCAGTAACAACATATTCCAGTAGTGGGAGTACGTAGGAAGCACACAGCACTTTCGAAAACAGCAAAGTACATTCGTCGAAACAGTCATTTAGAACATAATTTGCACTACCAGTCTGCTCAAGCATGGGATTGAATGCAACTCTTGCTTTCGGAAACATTCTTGACGGACCTGATGATTTAGTAATGACTAGTGTTTTTACTATGGTAAGGTAGGTCATATCCGATCTGTATTTCGAATTAACTTGTTTGATCGAACGTCAATGCAAGATTTTAAGTCATCTTCACCCTTTCTTTAGCTGGTGTCAGTCCCGGTCCTTCTCATCATATTACTCGTTCGCTTATTGTTAGCTATGATTTCTGACACTAATTCATCATGGGCATTGGCTTTGTCGACTAATTTATCCCTCTAAACGTTTTTCAGTGCAGTAATCCCCCTTTTGTGCTGCAAACCGCTCCCATTTCGGAGAAAGGCATTGCTGTTTATCAGTTACATTGACTTCATTACTGCAAATTATTTCTTGCTGATGAGCAATCCAATACGTAAAAGGGCCGTTATCTTGTAATTGACTTGGACATTTCATTCATCGGTTTGAACTACGTGGATTGTATGCGTGTTTCGCTGATTTTTTTGTCTGATTCTCATGAATCCAGCATTTTGCGTTTAATTCTTAATTGATTTAAGGATTCCGGTGATACCAAGAAGCGTCCCGTGCGTATTCAAGTGACCTGTCTCCCCTTTTTTGATGAAACTTTGCACTAATCCTCTCGGACTTTCTGAGCCCGTGAAAAATTGCTGGAAGATTTGGTCCGTAGAGGACTACTGACTCCGGTGAGTCCTCCATCTTGGGCTACTCCCATTGTAACTCCATTAATACGCAATGGAAAAACTTCCAGAATATAAGGTAATTGTCGTTTTGCGTCAAACAAATTGCTGAATCAGTCCAGCTGTCACACCGTCTGATCTAGAGGCTTTCTTCATCTGTTCCGCGATTCAAAATATTTTTCGAAACTTTACATGAAAGGTGCATTTTTACAGGTTCCACTAGACGAGCAGTTTCGCAGAAATTAAACACGAATAATACACCATTGGTTTATGTTAGTAAAATTTCCTGCCTTTCGGCCGCAGTTTTTCCCTGATATTTTTGAAGATACTATTAATTCTGTCATTTCTGACCTAGCAAGATGCTTCCGCATTCCAAGATGACATTGTTGCTAATGCTGCCATCAAAGATTTGCATGACGACCATTTAAGTTTGTAGCTGGGCAAAATTTTTAAGCACAGTGTAACTATCAACCCTGATACGTATGTTTTCTCCACTTCCAAGTTCTCTTGTTTGGGGTGTTTTGCTGATGCTCACAGTTGTCGTCCTGACCCCAATCATTTTTCTCCGTTAGCCAATGCGCCCTCTCCCAAGTCATTTGTCGAATTCTGATTTATTCCTGGTTTCGTCAATAGCATACCACCTGTATTCATTTTTTTCTCTCAGCAGACGTTTCGGAGTTCGTGAGTTCATGCACGGTGCTCACTCGATATATTGGTATTTTTGTGAACGAATGTTGTACTTCACACATACTCTCTACGTGTGTCTTCGACTGTTATTACGGATGCGTCTCCTCCCGGTATCGGAGCCGTACTAGAACAACAGAGTAATTCAGTTTTGTGCTTTCCTTGCCAACTCAGTGCCGCTGAACGCGTATATTCATAAACACAACGTGAGGCATTTGCTGTTCATTGATCTGGTAATCGCCTGCACAAATATGTGCTTGGCACCCGTTTCGCCGCTATCGCTGAGCATAGAGCACTGGAGTTCTTATATAACCCTCATCGATCCTTGGCTAAGTCGTAGGTAGTCATGGTTTAAAGGTGGACTGTGGCTCTATCGGCGTATTTTTACGACATCCACATCACAAAGCACAACCCATACCAAATGCAGACTACTTGTCGCGCAATGCCAAATCTGAGGAAACCTCTACTGCTGGCTTCTTACTCACGCACTATCTTTCAGTTAGTCTGCAAGATCTAGTCCTTGAAGCCAAGTAGTACCTTTAAACCATATTATCTTGAGTTTGACATGGATGATGAGAAAATGTTTGGCTTCGATTTTTCAAGCTGTATCAACGATGCTAAGGAATTTCAGTCACTTATGATGGTATTCTGTACTGCAACGATAGAACCCTTGTGCCATGGGTTTGCAAGATTTACATTCATGTCATATTGGTATTGCAAGAACGAAATCTCTCTCGCGTCTTAATTGCTGGTGGCCACAGTTAAATAACGGTTTATGTTGTATTGCCAAAAGCTGTTGTGTTTGTCTACATAAACTTCACACACAGCCATCGAAATGGGCCCCGTGGCCTGTCTTCAGAGCACTAGCAGTATTCACATTGAATATTGTGGTCCACTCCTAGACAAGAGCGATGCTCCGGCTATTACTGAATCCTATTCGCTTTGGTCGGAACTAGATTTTACTACTTCTCGTAAAGCTGACTTTACCATTACAGACTTCCCTAAAACATTCCGTCGCGAAGGTGTTCTGTGGACTATTGTTACTGATTTGGGAAGCAACTTCTCGATTATGAAAATGACTAAATGAATGAAATTATTGGGTTGTCACGATGTGCTAACACCACCTTGGCTTTCACAATCCAGTGTGGTAGCTAAAACTTTGGTTGTACATTGAAAAGCGTAATATCATCTGTGTATGTCAATACGTTCGACGAAAGTAACGCAAGTGCTGATAACCTTCGAAAGCAGTACTGTAACTCCGCTCGTTCGAAGGCAGGATAAAGTACGGCAAAGTTGTTTCATATCAGAGTTCTGAGAATGAAATTGCTGAGTTTGGAATCAGTTGTTTTTTTATCGTCGAGCAAATGCACTGCAACCTCTCCGTAGTCCTGCTCTTAGTCAAACGGAAAAAAGATCGTGCAGGATTCTTGATTTAGATGTTGATTCTGCACATCGTACGCATTTAGATCAGATCATCTTTAACATGCTATTTCTGGTACCTTTTCTGAATGTACTAATGCCAGTCGTAAAGATTCATTGAAGTCGGACAAGAAAATTCAGCTCTCCATTTCGAGAAACCTTTTTAAACTGGTTTAGTCCAGCTCCCATGCTATCTACCAGAATTTTATCTTGTATTTACTGAACACTTAGTTTGTTTCCCATGCACTCTGGACACCAGGTTCCTCGCCGACCACCATCCTCTTGCTTCCACGCCCACGTGATAATTCGTTTGTTCAGTCCCGTTGCGTCACACCGTTTTGGCCTTGTTTCTATGATAGGCGTCGATTGACCTTAGTTGTTATTTGTCTAATTGTTGATCTTATCCACCAAATTCAGCGCCTTATCCAGTTAATAATTTACTATCCGCCATTTTTGAATAATGAAAGTTCGAATATTTTACCGCTGACTCTAGCTTCAAAGTCAAAAATACTGCATAAACTTGCAGGGGGAAGAAGGTTTTGAGATTACTGGGTAACTAAACTACTTTTAAACTTAATTTCGTGTTTCTCCAAAGATATAAAGACAACGGGTATACACCCAGGAACGGAGGCCTATACAATGTCATGGTTATTTGGAATCTCACCTCGCATAGGTTTCCTCGTACTTATATACTCTGATAATCCCGTACCATTCATCGCCGATTCTCAAATAAATAGTTAAAATTGTATGATTGAAATATGATAATAAGCTCCAAATTCCTTGAATACTTATCCAGTACCTTCACAGTCGGTGCCAATATACTTGACAGTATTTGTCAGTGTTTTTCATATGACTTATATAGGTAAAAGTTGCAAAAAATACGAAACTATTGGAAGCGACTTAAATTTGTAGAGGGCTCATAGAAATAAGAAAAGCTTCAAAGCACCCAACACGTCACTTGAAGAGCTGTGTGTGCACCCTATTCCACCGGGCCGACACACTGCAGCATACCCGAACTCCGAAAAAAGGAACTGATCGGGCTTTTCAAGTTGATCATGGCAAACGGTTACCCAAAAAGCTTCGTAAACTCTTGCATCCGACAAAAAAAGCCAAAAGAAAAGTAGCCCAGAAAGCATGGTCGCGCTACCATACATACGAGGAGCATCAGAGGCAGTAGATTGTATGCTAAAACCTTTGGACATCAAAGTTGCCCACAAACCCGTCAGCACCCTGCGGACCGCCCTATTCAACGGAAAAGACCGTGTGGACCAGCACGATCAATCAGCAGTGGTCTACGCTATCCCATGCCTAGGATGTGATAAGGAATACATAGGCGAGACAGGTAAACAACTACATACTCGCCTACACGAACACAAACTAGCATTACGACGCGCCGACCCACACTCACAGATTTTTAACCACTGCGCAGAGACAGGTCACGAGGTCAAAATCGACAGCGCAAGGGTAGTCACCCGAGCAAAGAAGAAGGGGAGCGCCTGATTCTCGAAGCCCTCCATTCGATCAACTCGTCCAACCGACACGTCGAGGTTGATAAGCATTACGTCACCCTGGCAAAACCGATGGCGAAAAATCGAGAAACGGACAGACGAGCAACACACCAAAACGTGCGGAACCAGCCGTCCCATTCACACACTCATTCACTCACGTTTGACAACGAGTCCTAGTTTGGACCGAAACGTCACGATACAAGTTTTACAACTCAGCGTACGCCTTGACTTCTCTATAATATATATATATATATATATATATATATATATATATATATATATATGATACGATGGACTCTGTTTTTGGGTTTTCCTGAGATTTTGCCAGATATTCTATGGACGAATTCCAGGGAGAATTTACAAAACAGCCCCTTAGAATGAAGAAAAATAACCGGTTTCAATCACTTAAAAATCACAAGGAAATGGTCACTGATCATATCATCGTTTCTGAGGAATGACTGGAATAAATTTTTCACTCATGAACGAAGAGAGGTTATTACCTTTTGATCAACTTTTTCCAGGTATGAGATAAAAATGTTGTCGAAAAAAACTTCTTATTCATCAGTTAATTGGTTGATTTACTTGAGATATCATTTCGGACAAAATAATGCAAATTTATATTGCATTTGGAATGTAAAAGTCATTTGTTTTGATAGAAATTTACCAATCAAAGTTTCATCGACGTTTTTGCATGTCGACGCACACAGTTTTAAAAATCGATCCCCAGCTTTTGGCCCTATATGGCCGGTAGTCACTTGACGGCGGTACCATGATTGTTTTAGAACAGACGCTAAGATGGTTGTCAGCGGACGTTTAGATGTCGGTTCTGCTGCCGGAGCAGTTAATTATGATATAAGTACGGCGCGAAGCTTGAGTATTGCTTTTGGTTATTGGCCTTCGGATGTTTTGTTGACGTAATTACCCTGGGAACAAAGACTGATGACGTAAGTCGGTTGATGCTCCGTTGCTTGAAAAGAGACAAATGCGATCGGACCAATTAGCTCACTTAGTCCGAGCTTTGAACTGTGAACCAACAAAATTGACACTAAATTTGTCTTCTGACTTTGGAAATCTTACTACATGGAATCAAGCTAAATAAACGAGCAATCGACTTGTACTGGATTCGTCACTCATCCCTGATTATTTCAACACGTGGCCCGCTAGCTCAAGTGGTGTAAAAAGGTGCTAGAAACTGGTATACTTATACCTTTCCCCCCAGTAACCTAATATGCTATCTGATTGGTTGCTATCTTAAGCAAAACCACGGACTGATGTTTCACTGTTGTTCGGTCTTCCAGTGGTGTTAACTTGCGCGTGTAATTCGGTGATATTATTTCTTAGCTTGCCAATAACCAATGTATTCACGATTTGTTTCGATTACGCTATGTCGTCGCATTCGCAGGAGGCAGTGTTGCTCAACGAATCTTCTTGAGATGTGAGCATGATGTGCCACTATGGCAGTGCAACAACAGTCAGAGGATTTTTGGACAAACGCCGTCAGAATTATTCCTCTTTTTCGTATCAATTGATACAGCTGTCTGGGTTGAAGGAAAGAGCCACATTTGGATGACGCTCAGGAAATACAGATGCTATACTCTATTATCATAGTATTCTCTAGTCGCGCACATAACTAATAACTGAGAATAAATAAATACTTTTTTTATTCGTTGTACTGTAACTAATCAAGAAGTTCCTCCGTAAAGCAACAGCTGCTCTTCAAAGTTGGAAGTTTATCCGATAGTTTGTGTTTATACGCTGTATTGTTGTGGCTCCGAATGACAATCAGTTGTTTTCTACGACAGATCTTTATGGACCAGCCAGGAGGAACGAACGTGTATGACTGAATTTTTGATGAAAAACTGATTTCGTTGATTATCTCTTTACTTAAGACACTGAAGGTTCATCCCTCCTTAGCCAGACAATTTGACAACCAGCCTACTAACAGAAGTTGTTCACGAGCACAAAATAGTAACCTAGGCAGCCCCTTATTTGTGATTAAGCAGTCAGAGGCGTTCATGCAGACACGTTAACCGTATAACAACAGAGGCTACTCCAAAATAAAAATGCCCTAGGCCGGACTGAGAACATGTAGTACCAGCACTATGACATGGGTATGCGTAACACAGGGACCTCATGAACATAGACCATTGAGGATAAGATCAATGAGTGAATTGCAACGAAACGTGAGACGCATGGCAACTTAAACTGTTACAGAATTATTGGATCCAGACGAAGAATCTGCGACTGAGATTTAATCCTAGTGAAATAAAAATAACACGTGACAATAGGGCAGTGTGATGAAGCCTCCTTGTGTTAGATAGCTGTGCCATGTTAGCTCTAACTCTATTGGTCGTTGTTAGACGAATCCCATTGCAAATAGGCGCACCATTAAAAGTAATGCAAACCATACCCTTAACTACTGATTATTAAAAATGATGATCAGCAGAGTTACTTGTTGCAGTGAATAGCGTTCATGTCAAGGGTTTCGAGGGCTTCGGGCGTGAACTGAGTAGACTATCAATAGCTGAGGCAGCTCACCGCCAGTGGTCCCAAAAAGGAAATTCACGTACCGGTGTGACGAACATTGTTGGCTATGACCCAGTAATTCTAGCATCAGTGATATCTAGTACAGGTGGGCTGAGCTTCATTCGTTTAGCCACCTCCTAAATTCTAGGTTATTCGGTCAGCTATTCGGATCTTTGTTCAGAATTCAAGTCAATCGTTTTATCAGGCGGAAGAGGAACTATTTGCCTGAATTACGAAGGAACGCCAGGATAACAGTGGTAATATCCTGCAAACAGTACATCCTGGAAAGTGCCACCACACTGCTTTGGAAGCTGCTTTTAATAAGCCAGCTAATCAAATGAAAGTCTCAGTCAATCAACAAGAGTGACCGCCCAGTTAAATATCGATGGCATGTCTTTTTAACTCGTCTAAATGTCGTACTTGGACGATTCATTGTCAGATCCTGCTTTCTATCAGATCAACTCCGTTCGTCGTCGGAGTTTACAATGGACCAAAACAACCAACGATTTTCTGTGACCACAGTGATCATCGGGTGAGATGAGTGCATGAGCGTAAGCAGCCTATGCCTACTGTCAGATGGCAAACAGTCCGCCTATGTACCACCTCCGGTTGGAGGCGGTTCCGTCCTATCCATTGGATTAACATCACATGTAAGCCGATTATTTACAGGACACTTCCATAAGGTTGCGTGTATTGAACCGTAGTGACCTTCGATTATACTCAAGAGATGTGGCGTAAACACCAAAAAGATAGCTTTTCGTTCAGCAACACATACATCACCGGATTTTCCCCTCAAGCGATTACGGTAGCGGATAATACTAGGCAGTCAATTCAGGTCAGGTAAAGACCTCGTCATTTCTCATCAGAAGAAGAGAACAAAGTGGAACAGCCGTCGACGTCAAGCAGTGAAGGGAATTCTTGTTACTTTCAAGACCGGGTGAAGCTCGTTAGTATCTGATATTTTTTTTTACCTTATTTCAGATATCTATTCAGATAAAATAGAACTTCAAACAAGTTGGCCTTTCCACTTTATGTCATCTCACACTGAAAGTATAATGTATTTTACCACCTTTTAGTGCCCGAGACACAGGTATCCGTATCCGCGAGAATTATAGACCGAACCAGCACACATGTGTTTTTACGGTAGTTCTAAATACTGATTAGGTATGACACCTACGGAGGTGTGGAGTTATCACATCTCCAACAAGGAATGAACGAGTCCATCATGCTGTGAGTCAGTAATTTACTCCATTATGTATTCAGCTGACGTTCCCTAAGAAACATTCTAACCGTAAGTAAGACCTATCTAGCACAATTATTCACTTATTCAGAACAAACAGAGACACGCGTTTACAATACATGTGATAATAAGTGCTTTCAATAGGGATCGGTTTCATTTGAGAAGTGACGAGCGGCGATTTGACGCAAGGTCTCTTGCACGAGATATACGTGTTACAAAAGATGATGGTGAGTTTGCTGGGTTTGACGACAGCCCCTTAATATTCAGTATCCACTATTCGGTGAAAGAGTATTTCCTGTGGCCACCCAGGACCAGCTAACTCTGTTGGATTTGGTGAATTATTCCAGAGCACGCGAAAATACGGACTTCGTAAACGCGCACTACGCCGATACAGCATGGGTAAGATAGGCTTCAATGAAGTGGAAGAATCTTTCACGTTATGCCTTCCAAAGAACTCCGTCCGTAGATGTTCGGGAAGATAAAGTAATTCTGGACATTTGTGGATTTTTCCAAGATGGTGCAACTTAACCATCGCAGGCAGACAGTGCAGCCCGTAAGTAAAATGCTGTTAGTAATAATTGCGCTTGTATTGCCGTAGAGTACAAACACGGCCGGAGAAAACTTACATAACGTTGGCTTGAAAGACATTTAATGTTATCTAATACAAACTGCATGTAAACCTTTATTTCCAAAAACCCACGAAACCTCGCAAAATACTGTATTACTTTCGTCCATGTAGAGCGGTTATATGCCTTTTGTTATTTCGCTCGTAGCATGTAGCCTTTCAGCACTTAGGGAATCAAAATAGTATGTAAAAGTGGCTTTGAGAACGAATTTTCGAATTACGCTTCTAGTTTGGTTTTTTGTCAATAGTGTAATAATAGCCGGAAACAATATGAGTTTACTCTTAGAAACACTGCTACCGTTTAGGAGGATTAACATTGCTGTCTCATACGTCAATTATATTCATGAATAAATCATGATAATGGCGAATCTGGTCGAAAAAGTACCAAAATAACGTCTAATCAGGAAATAATGGGTAAAAGTAACAGAAATTCTTGTTTGACAGTTTCAAATCCAACTTTGTTTTAATGAACACCTCGAGGGCCATTCAGTTTCACAGGTGAGTCACCGTGGTCGTCTACTGAAGGTACTCGACTGAGAAATATATAATAACGCTATGGATAATTATCACTGTACATATTGGTGTTATTTCCAGTATTATACAGGTTTATCTACTTAATTGGTGGCAGTTCAGTATGTGATATTGTGATTTTCGTCAGAATATTTCCGCATTTCGACTTCTATGTGTATACATGATTTTAGTGATATAATATTAAAAGGACGTTGTCCACAACTGCTTTTGTCAATGAACGTTTTACCTCGAAATAAAACGTCAATTGAAATTTGGCTACTTTCATACCCGAAAACAATTTGGAGCTACACCCTGGGGGCTTAGAAGGGATGATCCTCTAACTGCTTTCACAGAAGAGCAGTGCATAAACACATTTGATGTTGAACATTGAAATGGACGTTTAACTGGTATGTCTTATTAAATACTCGAAAAAAGCAGACTCTGATGAAAGTCAGTGTACTTCTACCTCTCAAGGAGCCTAGGATTCTACACTTAGACTTCCTTACCACAATCACCCAGCTTCTATGGGTATTACTTTGTGAATCGTTCATAATAATGTGACATTCAACACATCTGCGCCGATGTATCAGGCCATGCATCCTTTAACGCATTTTTTAAATTCCCGTTTGAATCATACATGCAGAAAATAAAATTGTTTTTCAGGGCGGTCACGAAGCAGATACTTCGCAGAACAAGAGAACTTTCGGCTGAAGCAGATGTGCATGCTCCAATAAAAATTTGGGGTGATGCACGTGTCCCTGGAATAATAGCACGCGGTCTTCGGGGAAGATCTATTCTTCTGATTGATATTCTTTATACCAGGAAACCACCCAGCAACTAATCAGCAGTTGAAACTGTGAATTTCGTTGATGAATATGTGCACTAACGAGTATACAAAGTCACGGATGTTTTCACAAGGCCAATATCATCGTCAAGGCTAAACATTTACAAATGCGAGCATTTGTCGGAAAAGATTCTCGTCCGCCATGTAGACGATATTCGCTGTAAGAGCTTGCTGAGTCTCCGCTGTGAAAACTCAGTTTTCTACCACATACTTCCTAGCTGATGTTCATGAAAGTACTCATTTGTTGCTTAAAAGTATGATGTTTTTCAGACTTTGCAAGTAATGGAATGTGAAGAAGACTGTACGGTTGCAGTGGTCAACCGAAAGTGGATGGTGGATTCCGAACATGAGAGGTGGGCAGTTGCATATTCCGTGCCAAAGGCTTGCTGTAAGACGATTTGTTGCCACTAAAAGAACCTCAAAAGGTACACAGTTAGGGTACATAAGTAGGCTGGTAATATATGACTTATTGCAGTTTTTCATTACCATTTGTTAGACGGTTATCCCATGGCCTAAAATCTGAAACGGTTGCTGGAATAATTGTCCGAGTTACTGTCATCGAAAGCAACGTGTATTTCATTGACTACATTTCATTCGGGTTTACGCAGGAAATCAATGGTGTTCTGCCGGAGCGAACGTGACAAAGATCCACCGCGGGTCCGGCCAAGAAGCGATATTAGGTCTTCGGAAGCGCTGATTTTGGATGTACCCATCTGCCTACAGTGGTCTTCTCTGGGCACAAAGAAAACAAACACAGTGACTTCAGCTTCTACCAGGTAATATTCCAACGAGACGAAAATTATAAAACTGGGCAGTTATGTCAACCCTCACCGTGGACATCAGCTTCTGCAACCGTACCCGAGAGACACATTCCGTGGTGATAATTTAATAACCATTTAATACAAATAAGCTTCAGCTTGCCACAAGCAGAATAGAGCAGCCACAACTCAAAATCACAAGGACAGCTGCTCAGCGGGGAAGATTTGTTGTAATCTGCTTTGAAACATTCTCCTTTTATTCCATATTTCAGCTTTGACGCTCTCTTTGAAAAAGGAAACCAGAAAACCGCAACACAGAATAAATGAGCTGTGAATGAACGTCACAATAAGGCAGAATATGCCTAATACAACTGTCTACAACCTGACTACCTGTAGTGTTGTCGGCATAAATTCAGCTCAGTTCGATTGCCTCAGTGAGCGACTGATTGACGACACCCGGTGTCGTTTACCGGGAAGTGTAACTACTTTAGCAATGAAAAACTTCAGTTGAATTTCCTACGAAATGTAAGTGAATCAGCTGTGGGAGACTGCACCACAGAGGTCCTCCAACAACTCGTGACTAACGATTTCTTATCGCAACTAAATCTAAAGGTAGCGCATGGAAGAATAGCACTGGTTGGGACCAAAGTCTGGACGTTGGTTATGGACAAGAACTTTAGTTGATTGAATATTGGCCGTCAGATTAGTTTCGTAGTAGAAAGTATCTGAAAGCGACATCACCGGATGTTAGTCCCATTACTGGCCGTTGGTTGACAGTTGAGGGTTGGAGTGAGTTTTTTGAGATAAAGCAAACTGAATTGGTCAAGTGGATCTCCGGAGTATAACGAAGACATCGCAATCCAGACATCAAGTCCGATAAGTTGTACATGGCAGTTTCGTAGTTGGATAAAATTACAAAAATATATTGCACATTCCTATGATTTGCTACTAGCGTTATCCACTGATTTGACAACAGTCTATCGTTGATCATAAGTAATAATAAACTTGCTTACGACTTTCATAATTCACTTGTAACACTATCGCAGTACAGTATGCTCCTCCTCTTCCTCACCGTCTAACATAACGGAGTATTCCCATTGGTTCAACAAGCCAAATTCCGAAGGAGAATCTGGACATCTGCATTCATTTCCCATGGCGCGAAAAACCGTAGGTATATATTGCCCCATTTTCTAGACAGTATTACCCCATTCCGCTCCGGAAATCGGGTGGTGTAAGTACTTACCCTCTGTGGGATTCTCAGTTTTAGATCAGTTGCGTAAATTAGATGGCGAGATTACCTGAAGCCAGTTTTGGAAAACATGCAGTAACTTTTGGAGTTTTATTGGGTCCTGAAGGCATTCATACTCCACGAAATAATAATAAGTGGAACCATTGGTACCTTCTGTTGTGAGAAGTAGCTAGTTTTGGGTGTGTGAAACACACTGAAAAACAAAATAAACAAGTGCGTCACTGTTCTGGTCGTTTTTATAAAAGTCACAAATTAGTCCCTGAGGTGTTTTATATGGGACTAAGTTTGGACTAAAATCGAATTATCTTGAGACGGATTTATAGTACTTTGTTGGTTGGGTACGATTAGGCGGTCAAACACCGGTACAATGAGGGAAATTGCAAAAAGGTGTCGTAAAACTATACGTGTTTTTAAAAATCCTATTGGTGTGCGGCTGAATAGCTTTCGTTGGTTGGAGGAGTAGGAACTTTGACGTACTGCATTAAGCGCTTGGTGCAACCGATCATTTGCACCAGTCAAGGGCATTAGATTGTCGGTAATTGGTCAGCCTAACTCTGCTAGCACGTCGGTACGTTTGGTTGGGCGTAATATGTGCAATGCATGCTCTGCACCTGGTTTTGAAAGCACGCTTCTGGTTGGCGTTTGTTGCACCACAGTGACTAACAAGGACACTTCGGATTGTAGTGTGAAGAAATCAATGACCAATGAAGATGCGTAGTCCAACTGTCGCCAGTAGCGACCACACGCGCATGATATATGCCGCGACTATGCTAATGTAGCAGACCCTTGAGTAAGGAGAATACATAACGATGGTGGGTTTCGTCGCTCTCTGTCCAGGGAAACAAAAGCTATAGCATTTCAGTCAGTCCCTTTGTGGAAAACTATTTGGAACAGACGTCTTAAAATATGCTACTATGTTAGTATAACAGTGGTCAGCGAAATTAGCTTGATTACCAAATGTGTTTCAAAAGAGGTTCAGCTCGGTTGAAGGTAGTTGACGGATAGCACGAATGGAAGCGTCGTGGTAAATGATATATCAATATCAGCAAAATAATAGGTTCACGGTGTCAAGTAAACCATTGTCTAACTGAAAGAAATACGAAAGTTTATATAATTTTGATAGTTTTCTTTAGACGGTCACTTCTGTTGTTTCCAATATATTTCAGGAGCCGGCAAATATTGTACAATAAGACGATGAAGGATGGAAATTCATTATCCCAATTCACTGTACATAGTGAAACTTACTTTTTCTGATAAAAAGATCTTTTTGTGAAACCTGTCTTTTGTGAGCAGTGGGAAACGGTTTCCGCTAAACAATGTATGCGAAATTTCGGTTAATCAACCAGGTTGTGTTAGTGTGAATTCGCCACCAATTATTATAGAAATAATCTCCATCTCATAGTTATAAATTCTACGGGTATCGCGTCAATTAGGGTTTCATCAACTGTTTGATTTAAAGCCGCCTAAGGACCCAAAAAACAAAACAAGCTTCCACGACAACTTTTTGGGATTTAAGCTATACGAAAAGGCGACACAAATTTACTTATCACCGAATGAAATTGTTTTTTCTCCCCCGTATTTGGAACGTGGTTACTAGATATTACTCAAACACTTTTTTACTATATATAGTGAAATATGTAAAGTAATTGAATTGGTGACAACAAAATAGAAATAAAAAGTACCTTAGCCCCCCATTATCCGCCACTATGAACAAGTAACGAAAAACATAAAAACATTGTTTTTCTCAATGATTAGTCGTTCATCCTATCTGATAGTTGTCTTCATACGTAGGTGATAACTCATTAAGTAGGCTCATGCGAGCCCACTTATACGCATGTTAGTTTCAATGCTCCCTTGATGAACGCATTAGGCTGCATGTTACACTGCGTTTCGCTAGGAAACAACGAGAACAATATAATAAATATTCTTTTGATTGTTCTGTACTATGGCATGGAACTAACTAAAACACCGGGAGTGTTCCTTGTGAGGCAGGATAGCTACGAGCGAATTCAAATTTTTTGTGCTTTATGATGAGTTAATTGCATTTTTACTGGCAATGTGAAGTACACAATCTTCTGGGTGACGAAGTTTCTTGCATTTGAATTAATAAATAATCATACTTCGAATATTCAAGTTTTGTAACGTGACGAGTGCGGTTTAAATTCCTGCAATGCATTCTACGTTGACTTCAATGCGACTGTAATGTCGTCGGACATTATAACACGTGTAATTTACAGCAGACAACGTTATTCATAAATTTCCTGGCCCTTTAGATGAAATTCCTCATAGTGTGTATAACATCCACCTTTCCTCCATTATAGGATAACAAGGGCTATACAAGGCTTTAGAGTAAAACGTTGGACTACATTGTATTTTCCCCGTTTACACCAATGGCGATATCAACTTTAATGGTTATTAGTATCATAAGACGTGTTATTCCTTGAATGAGTAAGTGAAACTTTTGTTCTTCGTAAATTAAATAATTAATCCAACGTTGTTTTTGGTAATCCTGTGAGTGATGAATTTTTTCAAACACTAGACCATAAGGGAATAAAATCGACGTGCTCTGTGATCAAAATATGTTAAACGTTCATTGAAATTGCTGCATTAACCAACAGATTTGTTCCCTGACCTCCGCCATAAAAACAACAGTATATTCCAATTACATACCGAGTATTTTCTATCAAAAGAAGTACGCACAAAATTCATTGAGTCACTGACAATCTTAAATAAGCGACGTACCCTTCTAATCAGCTATTCCCTTGTTCTGAACAGGTAATCGTCAGTTACTTCAATAAATACTGATCCAAGTCACTTATCTTGGGAACTTTGGCAGTGCGTGACGGAAGGGATAACAACGCAAGCCAATCGATTTTCAGATAACAGAGAACAATATGAACGGGTTGCCATGATCCAATATCCAGCAACCAAACTGTCATCACAACGTATGGGTGCATAATGAACACTTATCCGAGATGTTGGTGCAAAATCATTCTGCTAATTGATTGACTCTTGGAAATGTCATTGAATGTGCGTAGAATCAATACCATAGCGATCTGTGTTGATGCGTACTGTATTATTGTATTTTACACCCGCCTGGTTTCAGACCATATCTCAAACAAAACTAGAACAGGAGAGGAAAGGGGACATGGTACGAGATTCTACGATTTGTTTTGTTTGTGGGCGAAATACTACCAGGTTGTCCAGGCGAAAGCAGATGATTTTTTAATGCCTACAACCGGAGCCTTGAACTATCTTAAGATTAACCCCCAATGTAGCGCGACGGAGCATAAGGTCCGTAACACACTGGGGGCCGGTTACTGACGAGTCAGTTAATACGCCCATCGGATGGGGCCAAACACCTGGGACGCCTTATACTCCTCTCCGTCACAGATGCCGGTGAGCAGTATTATACGCCTCATACTCCCCTCGTGGTTGGTTTGGAATTAGGGTTTAACCATCTCCTCTAGACAGACCATTAGTCAGTCAACCCAGTGGAGAGCGCTGGGCATTTGCTTTCTTCATCTTATTTTAGTGGAAATGTTTTAAACATGCTGCTGGTAGCCATATTGGTGTTCGTATAATATAGGATTGTGGCCCTTTTGGTGTGCTTACTAAATCTTTGCATTTAGGGGTTCTGTGCTTTTTGCTGCTTCAGATCAAAAGTGGGCAACCACCTATCGGAAGCTAGCTAATCCCCGCATACTACGCAAATACCTCAGCCACGAGAAGGCAATGAGTAGAACTTCTTCATCAGAGGCTGCCACAGACACACGGTCCTGTTAGGGCATTTCGAGAGGCACTCAGGACGATTAGCCATCTTGGAATCTGGGGCACACCCTTTATCACCCTGAGGCATTTGGAGACCATCCTTGATAAACAGCCAAGTCTAGTTAACAGCTGGCGAGTCAGAAACCGAACAATACCGACCGCAAGGCTTGAAACAACGGAAACATGGGCGACGGGATAGTCAATCGATGGTGTGGATCGATAGAATGGGGGACAAATCCTGTTAGAAGGCCTTTAGCTTCAACACCGGCCCATTAGAAGGCCTAGTCAGTCAAACCAGTCGGACTAATAATTTTTGTGAGACGACTGGGTACGAGGATCAACGCTCTATATAATAATCGTTTTACGGTGATAAAATGAGATTGTTCGCGGACAGAAAATCTCTCCATCTGACCTTAATGGGACAGTTTAGAACAGCTGTCAAGGTTTTGCTGTTGTGAAGTTAGGTTTTACCAAGCTTATTAGGAATGAATTGGTACCGTTCACTAGAAGATTACTGTTAGTCTACATTCTAGTCACGGCGAAAATAAATTGGCATTGTCTGAATGCTTCAGGTTGTTTTAAAGTCGTTTCTTTGTTCACAACTGAGATTATTCCTCACTGATAGAACACTGTGCACACAGTGGAGAATAGATCAATTTTTCGAAAGGAACAGAACTAGGCCTGTGTTAAACTCGCGCTTATAATGGGAAGCGGCTAAGTACAAGTCCCACTGGTCGTGGTATAAATATATATATATATATATATATATATATATATATATATATATATATATATATATATATATATATATATATATATATATATATATATATATATATATATATATATATAAACTGACAAAGTAAGAACCAGCTTGAAATTTGACTGCCCATAGCAGGATTTCCCTTTGTAATTTGGGCGGGTATACTGTGATCCATTTGCAGAAAGTCGAAGGTTCTCCGCCGTGGCCTCGTAGCTCAGCTGGTAGAGCACTCGCGGTACTAAAGCGAGGGTGGTGACCATGCGTGGGTTCGAATCCCGCCGAGGCCAAAGACTTTTCACATTTGGATCACCTCAAAACATTATCAAAATCTGCCAACCACCAATACAAAGTAAGAACCAACTTTACTGGATGATTTACTTTGTTGTTTCGTTAAGTCTCGCCTGAGGGTGACGTAGAGTCCAGGAATCTTGCAAGTGATGTCATTTATAAGGACTCCGTTATATGGTGCTGTTGGGTCGGTAGTGCCCCCATTAGCACCACTAAAGGCAAGCTGTTCTCTGTAAACACATGTATAATATCGGACGCGGCATTTGCATATCCGCCGATAGGTGAACCATCTGACAATGACGATGAGAAATATAATAAACTCTTGACTGTTGATGTTTGAGACCGAAGCTTTGTGGGGAAAATGAAATAATGACCATTAATTAACTCTGCATGTCCGTCACCACAATAAATGTTATCACCAGATTTTTTTAGAACATAGGAGCATTGCCTGTACATATTAAGTTCACTCTCAGCATGAATGTCTTGCAACTCTTTTGTTTCAGCTAATATGATACGCAAGGAGTACGTGTCTATAAATGCACTTTCTTTAAAAACTGAGTGTAAGTGTATCTATGCACTGAAATTACTTCCACCTAATCACTAAGCGCTTTGCGGAAAATATTTTGTCTGTATATTTGTAGACAAGTGTTTTCACGCTTTCGACTCAGTTTTTTCCTCCACAGTCGAAAACAAATGGACATGACGGACATGGGGGCATTCTCGTGAGCGATAACTTTGTGCATACTTTTAGGCTGAACAATTTATGACAGTAAATTATATTCTTTGCTAATTTACGGGTTATTCTGTTTCTTATATGACGGTAAATTTTTTTGATAAAGGTTGTTAAAACGATTAATTTTTTCTGTATAGAAACAGTAGGGCAACACATGACTTGAAAAAGGGGTGAGGAAGATAAATATAGTTTAATTGTTTTTTAAAGTCCCAATAAGCACATCTGAAGAGCACGGTTTGGCGAACTAGCTCATTTCCGGTGATTCATGCTCATGCCATCACATCACAATATATTACGGCAGGTTAAAGGATTAGACCAATCAGGCAAGTAGAAAGTGATATAGGTTATTAGTTGCGAAAAGGGAGAGAAAACAAGTGTAATCCAGGCCTAGTTCAAAACCGGATGTGTCCCGTTTTTCTTGCTTTTTGTCGATTTTATCCAGTCTATGGCCCTTTATAGGGTGAAAAGAAGGCTGGGGCAGCTTAAGAGCACACATATACTGTTTTGAGCCCTCAGAGGGCGCTTGTGAAGGCGAATGACGAAAGCCTTAGCTGTGGCTAGTATGCAAAATTTCTCCGGTCCTGACTGTGATCTCCGAACCTTATGCAGTGCACAGAAAGCCCCTGTCATGTTTACTTTGTGACCAGTCTATGGGAGGGGTGAAACGACAGCACTAGTGAGTGGCTTAACTGCTCCAGTATCTAACAATGCAGGGTTATGTTCACGGATGCGTTCAGACAAACGCTTGGTTGTGCGGCCGATATACGTTGTTCCACAGGATCAAATGAATGGATAAACAGAATGAGGCTGCATGATAAGGCACTTTGGCTTTCAAAAGCAAAAACACTGCTGGTCAGTATTGGAACAACATCCGGAGATTAGCTGCTTAAAGTGTTTGCTGATTACTCCTGGCAGTCATCTATGCACTATCTCTGCCAATGTACCACTTCTAAATGGCAAAGAGATGTCAACCGGCTTTCTTCCCATCACAAACTTCCTTGAGGTTTCCATTTTCACTCTCAACATCTCAACTAACCGATCCGAGTAGTCGTTTTGGATGAGGGTTCTTCTCACCGTTTGAGGTTCTTCTTCAACGGCGTCCTCCGAACCCACTCTTCTTGCTGTGTCTGCGTTGCACTATATTAAGTTCTTTTTGATCCTAAGAGACAAAAAGCTGTAAACGTGATTGTATTGCTCGTTTAACGTTGCCTTTCTGTGTTCTGAACGACTGGTCGAGCTATCTTCAAGGCGACTCTTCCGAACGTCAAGGAAGACGATTGTATTGTCTGAATTTGTTTCTATTGTGGATCGTAAGTCTGTATAAGGTAAGTTCGAGCTGTTTGGCAGTTGGCTTATGTGGTCTGATGAGTCTACTCCTTATTTCGTAAGGTCAGTTTAAAGTGCGCTGAAACTGCCAGAAAACCAATCTGAAAACCGGGCAATTTTCGAGTGATGTTGTTACAAGTTCGATCTGCATATTTTGCATATTTTTGAAGTTGTGAACAGGCGGAATGGTCATAGGACGCTCTTGTCAATTTTTACACCACTTGGTCGTTGTTCGGGAATAAGAACCAGTTAAGGCTCAATGCAAGTTGTGCTAGCAGGGCTATTCCTAAGCAGCACTCCTATATAGGGCCCAGCTTGGCTGTGGATGAATTCAGCTCGTCGCCTGATGTTTTTATACAGATCGGTATCTTACTTTCACTTTTAATTCCCTTGAGTCCCGTTTTATAATTTTCTACTTTATTCTAGTATCGCTACCAATATAAACTAGACTGGCACTCTATTAATAATAAGCTTAAACAGAATTCCTCAAGGGCAATAAATATATAACGGATCTATTAGAAAAATCCCAGTCTAAGTAATTCCTACTTTACTGAAATTATATTACAATGAAATGTATATATTTTTTAATAAACGAAAAACTTTTTATGAAAACGCAGGTAAATTTTTTTACTAAGAGAAACATTCTTTGTCCAGCCTATTTCGCCCATCGTAGGTCTAGGCAATGTGCTAACTGAGTACTTCTATAGTCCCATGCAGTAAAAGCGGACACTCGGCCGTCACATGCTTATCCTCTGACGAATGTTCAAAGAAAACCACTTCAGTGCGTATAGAAGATCGTGAAATCGACAAAAAACCTGTTAGTTTATTATAAATGCAAAACATTTCCCATGAAATTATAAAATATTGATATTTCGGAATATTTGATAGTTTGTTTGTCACTGGCTTTAGACTTGGAAATTTCCTTTCTTTAATGCATAAGAATTTCATAGCTAATGTTCTACAAATAAATATCATAATAATCGTAATTAAAAACTTCCATGGCCAGGTTCTTGTGTATGACGACTTCAGATATTTTTTTGCTTACTTAAACTTTCTATATGGCTGCCAATTTCAGGTGGTACTCGTTTGAAGACTCTGCTCAGATATCGCTTTTTGACATTTGACCGCTCTTGGTTGACTTTTAGACTTGTTATACGAATATACTGTTTGTCTAATCGTTTTCATGGTGAAATCACCATTTTAGAGTGAAACCGATCAATAACTGCCAAGTTTATGTGCAATGTACGTGGTTTGTAGAGAAAAACGACTTCGTTTACTTGTTTCAAGTATTATTGTTCGTCCAAACTCTTTTTGTCGAGAACAGTGGCCATTTAAGTGTCGCACGTGCATGCCAGGCGCACTTTCTCGCGAATTGCATTAATCACTTCCTCTCCGATAACCGTGTATTCCATCATATGAGTCTTGAAGACAATGCTTTGTTTATTGGGACGGCCTCGTGCAAAGCATTACAGTGATAAACGGGTGGTACGCGGATAGCAGAAAAGACTAACGAATGCATGCATCTAAGGAATCAGCATGGCAAGGTGTAACCTACCTTACTGGCTTTTAATTACCATGCGTTTCACAATTTTTTACGAGAATAATTGTACTACTCTCCAGTCCACGATCGGTAGGTATTGTGAAATATATTATCGTTTTTTCTACAAACAGAGGCCGTCTGAAAAAGTTACTACGAAATTTATCAACGAAAAATTGTAGCACTGCCGCAATCAGTAGCTGCAGTGTAGAGTGCTGTACAATTTACATTTTCTCATGTTTGTTATTTTTTTCTGGTACGGCACCCCTCTGCTGTATTGACTTTTGAATGTAAATAGTCAGTACACACTTTTTTAAACATACACACACGTGAGCACGAAATGCGAGAATGGGAACCTTGGAATATAAACTCTTTCTCTGACGCAACTTCGTTTGCGGACTTGGGATTGTGTCCAGAACTTGTTTACCCGCCCAATTATGACGCCCCAAGTTCGCGCAAGCTAAAATCTGAATGCGATCGGTGAACTGTTATGAGTTCGTTCCATGCTACCTAACTCTCTTCTGTTTCTATTTAGTAAATATTTGTCTAATTACCTAGTCACATTCCTCCACGTATTTTGGTTTGCTGGTTTTATCTTAAATAGTTCTGACATTGACTTGGTGAACCACAGACCTATTCGCGTACTACAGCAGTCGTCGCTACATGGATACATGATTTATTGATGAGTGAAAATTTAGTCGGTGTAGCGCACCGCCGACTAATAACGTGCGTTATAATAGAATGTAAATTGAAATTATCTGAGTGGTTTAAATAATTGAATTTTTTGTTCATAATTTCTGCAATATCCTTTCAAGCGATCTCTATTTTACTCGCTGTATTTCACAAACGACAGTTGGAATTCATCGCAGAGACAAAGCATGTTATTTCATTCTGTATATATATATATATATATATATATATATATATATAGCAGTGTGGCTATTGCTACGAGGGTAAATATATCTATATTTATTTCATCTGTAGATCTATACCCTTGTAGCAAACAGCCTGTCCATAACATCGGTTTTCGGTCAGTTTCTTTTTTCCTTTTACACGGACCAACATTGAATTTATATGAGGAAAATTGACGACAGAAGTAATTTGCAATGCCTAGTTAGCGCTTTATTTAAATGTATCGGTTTGGTTCATCGAAATGTCATGAAAACATCTGTATGGATGGCTCTATTTTATTCCCTTGAAATGGGTAATATAATGACAATTATTCGGTGAATCATATATTAGGAGATAGAAATGGGCATCGTAATACATGACTTGGGTTAGTGAACGAAATTAACGAGGCGTATCGCGCAATTCAAACGACTGCTACAAACCGCTGAGAAACCGGGCAAAAACCATTCTGAAACCGATCGGTTTTCGGCCGGTTTTCCGAGTGATTTCAGACCGGTTTCCTGGACGGTCTGTGAACGGTTTCCGTGCGGTTTGTGCCAACCGTTTGAAATACGTGGCATGCTTCGTTAATTTCTGTCACTTTTTCTAAATAACGTATTATGATGCTCATTTCTATCTCCTATTTTATGATTTTCCGATCAATTTATCTTATTTCATCGATTTATAGGGGGGAAATAGAGCAATCTATACCGAGGTATTTCAGGACGTTCCGACGATTTAAACCAATATATTGAATTAAAACGCCAACCAAGCATTGCACATTAATCCGATCGTCGATTTCCTTCGTATCAGTTCATTGCTAATCCGTGCAGAATTGTTACTGAGTAAACCAACCAAAAACTGGCCATAAACCGATCGGTTTTGCAGCGGTTTTGCACCGGTTTAGCTACAAGGGTAGATGCACTAGCGCATCGACTTAGCTAAGTCGAAATTAGTGAGTGAAAAAATAATGGAGGTAAATGGGTTCACTTAATAGACCTTTTTAATTCGATAACATGGCAAAATTTATCTCCAACTGCCCAATGCACAATTGTTATAAGAGTGAACCATTTTGGGGCTAAAAATGCATCACAATGCTCACTGTAGTATTCATTAGTATGTACCAAACGGTAACGACTAGCTCACCTTTGTACTTCATTACTTAGCTCGGTTAGACGATGAGAACAATCTCGGATGGTCTCTTCAGCAGCATCTAGCTGACTTTGTAGTTTAGCATTCTCCGACTTTAATGATTCTTTGTCGAATTGTAACTGATACAACTTCTCTAAAATATTTTTTGCATTGCTGTTATATATATATTTTTGACTTCTATCTTACTCTGAAGTTCCAAAACAAGACTTCTCTGCATACAGCAGTTCGTCCATGTCCGCGCGATAACCCATAAGATGAACAAATGGTCGATGAAAAAGTACCACTCAGTTCATTTTAGTTCAATTCATGTCAGGTCTGATCATGATCTAACCCGTGATCTGATTTGATCTGCAGATCGGATTAACGGTTGTTTGGGATGTTCATCCACAGGAGCGGATGAAAATTCTACAACAGAACGGACGGAACCCATAGTCAGACACACACACACGTAGGTCGCTTGACAGAATCAGCAATTCAAACTAGTCGATCACTACAGTGGTTAGGCCAGCTTTTCGCTCCAAAGCCTCCAGATTCTTGCACTCGAGGGCTCCAATGTCTCCACAGTGCTTCTATTTCCAGGTGGTCAGAATGTTGTGGCTGTTGAGTAGTGTACTGCGAGGAGGAGAATGGAAAGCGGGTTCGCTTTCAAGGAACCGGCAGTAGGGCTAGATGAACAGGTTTAATTTCTCCGCTGCCTGCAGTGCTTACCCTCGAGAGTCCCCGTGGAAACAAATGAATAAATAAAAAAGGACACTGTCGGCTGTATTTTATTATGTGACGGGGACACAGATGTGTTGCTTCCTAGAGAGGAAGAAAGGAGTGGAAGGGAGAGGTGTAACCCGATGATGTGCTCATATGGTTAGCCATATTCCGGGACAGCTTTATCTCTGCAGCCATCTGGCCGTCTTTTAGACGTTATGACGCTGTTTGCTGCTACTACGCAGGGTTGCAGGTTGTTCCGAGGGTTCGCTAAGAGGTCTAATATAACATCCAAGTCTTTGGTTTGAGAGACAATTCGCTACGATCCCACGTCATTCTCACTGGCCACGGTTTTTGTGGTCAAGCACTGCCCCTTGGCGAAGTTTGGCTTAGGTTCCCATTCGCGTGACCGGTTTAATACAGCCAACACGTCAAGCTCTACTTCTACTCCGGTCATCCTGACGTCATCGGCGGACATAGAGGGTTGGAAAGATCACGAGCTAGGTCACTGCCAAAGACGATGAAGAGCACAAAGCTGAGCACCGAGTCCTGTGGCACCCCACTTATTATGTATTTAGACTTCGAGACAAAGTCTGGCCTTGTCACCACAGGATCGCCCCTCTTCGAAGCTTTCTACCCATTGCTTCATCTTGCCAACAACTCCGATAGACTGCAGCTTGATGTTCAGAAACCCGTGGTTCATATAATCGAAAGCCTTTCTAGAGTACAAGCGAAAAGTCAACCTACTGTCATTCTTCCTGGCACCCAATCGGCCCTTCGATAACTGCCGGAGATTCGTCAGACTAAACCGTCTTGCTCTAAACCCATGTGTTGAGTCAAACACCTGGATATCTGTTTCCTAACTACTTGCCGCAAGCATCTGTACACTACTGAAGTTGAGCTAACCGGTGTGTAGTTTTCGGCCTTTCGCCGAGATCCGAGCTTGTATATTCCCACCAATGTTGCCTCCCTCCGGTAGCCCGGCACGTGACCCCCTCTGAGTGACTTTTTATACAGCTTCTTCGCCGTAGCCTGGAAAACCTCGGCCAGAGGCTAAATCATGGCTGGACTGGCCCTATCTGGTACAGCGGCTTCGTTTTCACTCAAGAGTCGCAGCCCCTTTTACCCCTCGTTACCTTCCGCAATTAGTTCGGGTTTGGGTGCGCTTGTGTTGCCTTCATTCTTTTTTCTACATTACTTGCCTGTCAAATTATGCTCCTGAAGGACGACAAGAGCTTGTCGGCGTTGTTTTCCCGCCTAGGACAAGTCACCTGTGCGCCCCCTTCAAAGTAACTACTCTTTCGCTCTTGTGCCTTTGGGATTGGACGCGGGCACAGAACTGCTTCCAGTTCGCACGGACCGATCCAGCTAACCTGCTTCAGAAGGAACACTTCTGCCTTCTTGGAATTGCTTGAGATCTGTGCCTGGCCCACTATAGCTGTCCCATGCCGGCTAGGTTTTCCATAGCTTTTACGTCACCTATCGTTGCCCAAGAAGGACTATAGCCTTGCTGACGTTTGACTTCCACCATGAGGGCTGATTCCTACTGCCAGCTGCCCTTGGGTTTGCCTACCCCTCCTCAGTCTGGGTGGCCTTCTCTTGATTGCCTCCCGTCTTTCCCCTACCGGGGCTTTTGTGCGAATCGGTGTCCAGTGAATTTTCTCCGCCCCTCTCTTCCTTCCATACGTAATAGTTCTGGCGCAGCTCCGACATAACAGTTTTCTTCGGTGCCTTGCTGAGTCTTAGTACAAACTTACGACTACTTGAGCACTCTTGTCTGGCCTCTCTTCCACCGTAAGTCCTCCAACAACCTAGTGGCACTGCTTCATTAACCAGTTGAAGAGAGATGGGTGTTGGTCGCCTGTGTGCCCGATGACCCGCTTCACGTGTGGTGCAAGCACAAGTAACCCCATCCAAAGTAGAATCTTGTCGCCCGTTGACCTCCTCGGTGCGATGTCGCTTGTCCGGTTGCTTTCCGGAAGGTTAAGTACCCCGACAAGGCGAACCTATTTTTCTGCGCCGGCACCGAGCTTAGCTTATGCGGGAGCTTGGCTTCTTCCTTTCCTCCAGCTAGCGGTGCACTATAAATACAGCAGCGCAGAAATTCTTTACCTGGATCATCCTAAAATAGGACATGGTTTGCTCATTACCGGAGACTAGGTTGAGCCTGGCTTCTCAAAGGCTGGGGCACCCTGGGTTGCCATCTCCCAAGTGATTCCCCGCTCCTGGCCTCCGTAGTTTTCTGCGGTACTGCCTGCGGAGTATTGTGTGTAGCCTCAGATTTCGTGACTGTTTCATTCTTACCCCTCGATCCGGTGTTAGGCTTGGAGTGCACAGCTGAGATACCTTCTTATTTTTAGTCTTCATAGCGATGACCCGGCTCGGTCTTGCAACCTCCCCAGCCCTGCTCGTTTCCCTCGCTTCCTTCTCTGGTGCCTCCACCTTTGATGGCTGCTTATGAGTAAACCTTTGGGGCAGCTCGTTGATGATCGGGCTCTGTTCTAGATGAACTTTCTCAACATCAACTAGAATCGACGACCGTGAGTTCTTTGCTCTCTGTTCTTTTGAAACGTCCGAACTTTGGCCTCTTGTGTACCGGTACCCAACCCCAAAACGGGGGCATGACTTACTCCTCGGGCTTTAGATACTGACTTGCCAAGAGGGGACTTCCCCAACCTTGTACCTTGGAGGGCCAGTAGCTTTACATCGGATCCCGCCGTTCTCGATGAGACGGTGAGGTTACTCTGTTTGACAAATACTGTATTGTGAGATGCGACCCCATTATCCCCCACGTGTTGCCTTCATCTGCACCTGTACTGATTAGCCGCATATCCCTGCAGCAGACCCTGTGGAAAAAGGCTCACAGGGCTCGTGGCAACGCCGGTTGCTTTCCACTCCATAGGCTTGTTCTTTGGCGCTTGACTAGCTGTGTCAGAATGTGTGGGCCAAACGTCCTAAGAACTTCAGCCGCGAGCCAGTGATTTTCATCCCTTCTGATTCTGCTTTCGTTTACAACGTTTTCCTTGGGGCTATGAAGTAGCCATCTTCTAATCCTGCCTGCCACGGCCTCTATGTCACTATTGATGTGACTTCAACATCAAGACGTCTTGCCTGCTCCTCAAGGGATTCTACTTCAGTCAATAGGATATTTCCGAATTATTGCAGTACGCTGTCCCCTTATTCTTTTAACCTGTGGGCCTAAGCTTCCTATTTTAGTGGCTTTCTGAAATGTCGCACAGTTTTTCCCTTTTCCACCAAGCTAGCAGTCAAGCTTGCTATGTAGTTTTTGTTCTGGTTTTACAGTCTCCTCCAGTTTTCCTAACTCCCCTCGAAGTATACGTGGGAACTCCATTGCGAACTTGAAACAGGGGCTAGTTCCACTTTAGGAATGTATGCTTGATATATAGCTCGAGGCGCCGTCCTACCGGCCCGGAGCAGGTAGCTGCAAGAGCAGAAAGGCCAAGTACCTGGACCATCACGATCCTACAATTGCTTTATTCGGCCTGCCTCCACATCAGATGAGGTCAAGTCCTAGCACTGGCTGCTTGGGTCCATAAAATCCCAGTTTCTTGCGCAGTTAGCTCAAGAAGCTCCGCCCTGAGGCGGCATCCAGTTACATTTAATTCTATATTTTCTGACAGCTGAAATGATGAAATGGCTCTGGCTCACCTTTGAGGAACAGCGACTTTCCTGTAACGTATTTTCGGCACCACGGTTGACTGCTGTTCACAAGTAAGAAGTGCCTCGAATCCCCCAAAAATGTAAAGAGGGAAGTGTGGAATGGTGATAATTGGGGTATGACAGAGGCCGTGACTGAGATAGGAGCAGCAACAGAACACCGGTGCCTAAAGGTGGTTTGAGGTAATGGGTCGAGAGAAGAGAAAAGAAGCAGAAAAGGAAGAGAAAAATAACCAAGTGCTTATGGCGGATGATCATAGTCTGGGGTACCTTAGCTCAGCACGCGTTCTGCTTGCGCTTGAAAGCAACGACCAGTGCCGTTGCTTCCAAGTGAATAGACAACTCGTTTTTAATTCAACGCACATCAAATCCAATCTGATCACAGGACTGGCGGCCGAGGCCAGTGATGGTCCAGCTTCTTATACATATGAGCCTCCACTTTGCACCGCGGTTCGACTTCTCTATGGTAAGGCCAGAAAAGAAACACAACCTTATGACTTTGTTCGCTCTTGGCTTGTCCTAACCACGCCTGTGTCCCCCGAGTACACGTTTGTGATAACAAGTCAATGGTGGTCAGTCGGTCTTGGTGGTTACCATGTATAAATTATGACTCCACCATCCATGCCTCGGTCTACTACTGTCATTGGAGAACGGAGTCAGAGCTTTCAGTCGTCCCCGGTGTAAAGACCGGCAGTGAAAAATCACCCTAAAACCTTTGCCGTTCAGTGGTTTCTTAACATCACTTACTTGCTTACACTATTGAATTGTCTTTACGAACTGTTTGTTTTTATGGACCAACTGTTGCTTTTTCGCGCCCAGAGCGCTACTTTGTCATGTCCTTGTTCTGGACCTGCGTGACGCACGTGCTCCTTGCTCGCCCGCTGCAATTCGGTTTATGTCTGCTGAGTCCTTGTGATATCATCATTGAGATTTGTATCTTTTTGGTGTAATTGTTCATTCAATAATCTAGTATCGTAGAATATCACGGATAATCACATTTTGATTTCGGGATTCGTTGCGAATTTGGCTACGCATTGCTCAAAATTGTTTTACACCCGGTGCGACCTCCTTCGCTGCCCGCTCATCCTCTAGTGAACCTTCTTCAGAGGCCTCTCGATACTCTTTTGCCGTTCGCTGGGCTCAACGCCCATCGTTGTGCGAAAGTCTCTGAGAGATATCTTGCAGTCTCTCCATATGTGTTCATGTTTATACATGCAAAGGCCTCTCAGGACACCACCTTTCTTCTCTGCCCAGAGATATTCTGACATACTTTGCTCATCAAGCTTTGGGCCGCTCCGCCTAAGTGCGCCTAAATCTCTCACCGCCGAAGCGGACCCAACACCTGCTAGAAAGGACCGCTTCGCGCATCCGTCCTCGTTGCTTCCCCGGCCTGACAGCAAGTGTTTGCATTTGGCAGTATTTTGTGGTAACTTACACTTAACTGCCTAGACACCAATCCTGTTTAGGTAGGCCGGCGGTTGGCTTTAGTTTGAGTCTCTTGCTAATTTTGTATCCCTTTTAAGTAGGAGCTCCGGACAGTTTAGTGTGACTAATAAAAACAATAATAACAATAAAAATAATAACAATAATATGAACAATAGTTTATTCCGGATAACTCCGAAGCAGGCTGCAGCGTAAGATCAAACAGTACAACTGGAAGCTGAGTCAGATTTCTAGGAGGATTGTACAATTATATGCACGCCATTGAAAGTAAGAGTAAGCATTCAAGTCCATTTTTGTGGTACCGCCCGGAAAATTTAAACTCAAGGTCAGGCGGTCGAGCCGGCTGAATGTAGGGTGTAAGTATTCTACCAAAAAGTGCAGCGGATGCGGAATAGTAAAGTTTCTCACAGATCCTACTGAAGGAAGACCGTCCTGCCGGAGAACCATACTGCATTGACGGATACACGATTACCGTGAAAAAGAAACATTCCCGGAGAAGAAGTACTCTAGCTTTTGAGCTTTGCAATGTATAAGAGGGGTCACGGTTCAAAATCAGACAGTAAAACAAAGCCGGCTTTGCTCATAGAGAACAAGAAAACTCAGTCGTGGACTTTATTTGTGAAGTTCGCTGACTGTATATCGATTGATCCAATCGTGTAGCAACAGGAAAACCCACTGGACTGTGGTTGTCAAAGTAATGGTAAAGGACGTGGCCGGATGGAATCATATAGACTTTGGGCGGATTGTTTGCTTTTAGAAAAAGGGAATATAATGCATCAACATGAAACTAGGAACTGGCAAAAAATCGATGTGCGGGGCATAGCTACGATAGTGACAGAAAGGTGGCTTTCAAGAAAGATGACCAACTCATTACTGAATAAAACCCATACTCTCCGTAATATAGTACTGTCTTCCGACTTCGACATCATTGTCATAACCGAAACCTGGCTAAATGATTCTGTCCCATTGGACCAAATTTCTATTGCTGGTTATCAAACCTTCATGAAAAATCGTCGTCGTCGTGGAGGAGGCTGTCTTATCCACGTTAAAAACAGCTTGCCTACCATTCCTCTCTCTGATCCAATACTGGACTCAACTCAGGACTCAATATGGGTAACGGTTCTTCTGGCCAACTCTCCACTCCATATCGGCTGCGTTTATCGACCACCCAATTCAAACACCACGGACCTCGCCCACGTAGTCAAAGCCTTTGACCACTTTGCACTATTACCCTCCTCGTCAAAAATCATTGCTGGCGATTTCAATGCACCTAATATCTGTTGGGACACCATGTCATCACCCCAATACTTCACGAGCTTCGTTTCGACCATACGCGCAGGGCGCTGGGTCCAGCACGTAATGACACCAACCAGAGGTAACAGCATACTAGACCTGATATTTACCATTGGCCTATCGGACGTGATGACTACCGCCCTCAACCCTTTCCCAGGCAGTGACCACAGAATGGTATCTTGCAGATTCACAGCCGGGCCCATAGACCCCATATGTAGCTCATCTCAACAGCCCCTGCACACGATCAACTGGATGAACCTCAAGCCTATGCTTCGATCCCTCAACTGGGATGACTACTTCCTACAGCACAACACTCAGCTCGCCAGTGACGTACTGTACCATAAGCTACATAGCTGCTTGTCAGCAATCACCACCATCGGGACCAACCGTTCTCAAGCCCGCGGCTCCTACCAAACAAGGCTGCAAAATAAACATGCAAAACTGCAGAAGATCTACAATAAAACCAAGGACTTCTCCATACTATTGCAACTTCACTCTCTCTCTGTCACCATCAGTCTTCGGACTAATGAACTGCTGAGAAAGCAGGAGCTGTCGGCCTTGAATTCCTTCGACAGATCGTACCGATTGTCCCGACTGCTGAAGAGCAGAAATCAGAGAGAGCCTACAGGGATACCATATCTAATTTTGGGAAACAGCACGCATATTAAATCTGCAGCTGAAATCGCTGAGGCGCTCAATACCTTCTTTTCAGAATCCATGACCACTGACGCCACTGTAAACCCGCCACCCGTACCCCTCATCACTGAGCAAGTTCTCTCTGACATTGAATTTAGTTTGAACGATGTGACCCACCTGCTGCTGCGTGTTAGACCCTCCTCCCGCCCTGGCTATGACGGCATCCCCCCAGCACTCTTTCATCTTGGTGGAACTGACGCCGCGGCTATCTTTATGAATCTCTATAACTTATCCCTTAAAAATGGCACTTTTCCATCCCAGTGGAAAACTTCAACCATTATTCCTATCCACAAAAAGGGTCCAGTGCATGACCCTTCAAATTATCGTCCTATTAACCATACCCCTTTGGCTGCCAGGATAATGGAGCGTTTGATTAAGCAGCGGATGTCCGATTATCTCATTTCGCATAACCTTATTCACAGCGGTCAACATGGCTTCCTAAAGTCACGTTCTTGTACCACATGCCAGTTTGATTTCTTCAATCTACTGACCACGGCAGCCGACGACGGAAAATCTATGATTATCATCTACCTCGATATGACCAAGGCATTTGACCGAGTTCCTCACTCCCGGTTGTTAACAAAACTCCGGGCCTACGGTATCCATGACCCGCTTTTATCATGGACCACTTCCTACCTGTCGGATCGAACCCAGGTTGTATATGCTAATGGTCATCTATCGCAACCGACGCCTGTCACTAGTGGAGTCATACAAGGAAGTGTACTTGGTCCGCTATTTTTCTTACTCTATATTAACGACATTTTCTCGATTGTGCAACACGGCACACCTTTCCTGTTCGCCGACGACATCAAAATCGTTTATGAGTTCCGCCATCAAGATTTGAGTACAGCGCTGTCTGAAATAGGTAATGATCTTGAGAAACTTGATCGATGGTGCACTTCATGGCAGATGTGCTTCTCGACATCCAAAAGTTTCTACACAACCTACAGATGTCAAGTCCCCCTCGGAACTCTGTCACTGAACCAAGTACCCATCGCCCCAAGCTCATCAGTAAAGGATCTTGGGCTTCGATACACTAACAATCTACAATTCTCGGAACATGTCTCATTTCAGACGGCCAGGGCCAGACAGATAATAGGACTAGTCCTCAGATCATTCAAAATGAAACATAGTATTCTTCTTACATACCAATCCCATGCTAGACCCCACCTCGAATATTGCCCTATAATCTTCTCCGGAATATCTAAATCTGATAGAATACGCCTGGAGAAAGTTCAGCGCACCTTCACCAAGAAGCTCATAGGATACTCTTCTCCACTGAGCTATAAAGAGCGATGCACTCTATTAAAACTTGACCCCGTATGGCTTAGACATGTCAGGCTTAATTTGTGTTTTCTGTATAGACTTATTCATCGCTCTGCGTTCACTTCTACCAACTCTGTACAATTCTCACTACCCTCATCTTATCCTCTGCGCCACAGAGACTTCAGTCTGACCATCCCACAGTCCAGGCTGGCAATAAGATCCAACTTCTTTCTCATTAAATATTCAAAGCTTTGGAATAAGCTACCCCTGACCATTCGCAAATGTACGTCAATAACCCAGTTTAGCCATGCCCTTAAATCACAACTTACCGTTAGTCATATGATATCTTTGACTAACGCCAGCATATCTGAGGATCGAGCCTATGAAGAAGGCATCGAACTTTAGAACCCTAGCTTCAGCCTCTCCTCCCGCTTTCTGCTATCCGTCGAGCTGGCCTTCAAAAACGGGTTCCACTACTAGGATCATGGCACCATACCTCAAGCCTACCATTTTCTGTCTAACGACAGACGCCAGACGTAACATTCATTATCATTTTTTACGTACAACCTACATTGCAGAAGGATACAGTTTTGTCGTTTACAACTATAGGTAGCTAGATGCCTGCCGGTTCTCGCTACTCACCTGACCCCTTTACAACCCTGCCTCATCTAATTCAGTAGCCGGTCTTCACAACTTTGTCTAAACGAGTACTGCCTCTTTCGCTATATAGCACTAGGGCTGCCATGTAAAACAACTTTCCTCTAACCGAAGGTTTTTAGTCATTGCTGTTTTCCCCTAGCACCAAATTGTTCAGTGGTGCTGGGTCCTAAGATATTAAGCCCCACCACCCAATACTTCGCTCCTTGATCCTTCGACTCTTCTCTTATTTATTGTGGCTTCCGCTCCTCTCAGCTTCCTTGCCTGGCCGTAATTCGCATGTAGATATTATTTTATATATAAACATATATGTAAGAACGTAGAGAAAAGCGCCCGTATTCTTCGCCCAAGTATGTTTTCCCCCCTTTTCGTAAGAAAGCGGCATTCCTCTTGTCCTAGAATCCGGCCTACTCTCCAGTTTACAGCCTTAACGAACAGCAACCTGCAGCATTAGACCTGTAGATACCCCACGATAGGATTTGTCATACATCTTCCGGATCTATCATATAAGCTAGCCATTCGGGTTCTGGTGTGTCCTAGCTGCTTCTTTGTGACCTGTAAAACACCACTGTGGGATTCGTCATATATCCCCTAGACCTACTATGCAAACTTGCCATTCGAGGTTCTTCGTGTTGCCCAGCAGCTTTCTCACGTAGCCCTCAGACCCTAGTCCAAATGCACTTCCACGACTTTATTAACTCATAAAGATAAGACTTCCCGGTGAACGGCCGATTCGGTAACCACTAACTTTGCCTAGTAGTATAATACCAGTTAGCCCTCACGAACACCGAACCACAATACCAACGACCCCACATTTAACTAAGACCATTGTGCCTCATTTCCAACATCCGTACTCTCGTTATTTTGCTCACGCTAACCCTCAGCTGGAACATCTCCCAGACTGCGATCCTCCCTTTTTCAATTTCAGAACCACCCGGCCATCACGTTGCCTGGCTGTAATATATCGTGAAGACAGCTTGTCTTTTTCTCTGCCCGTCTACAACCACACCAAAGGCTGGCTACCGCGAATACGATCTAGCAACGGGGTTCACCCAAAACAAGTCCTGGTATCACTGCATACGTTACTCTGAGGCTTACTGAAGAATTCTCACTACAAGGCCCTCCCGATGTCGAAGCTGCCGTGCGAGGACTTCTAATTATACTGTGATCGGTCCAGATTCGGCGATGCCCGCCTCTTTTCCATGAGAAAGCGAACAAAACCGCAGTCAACCCTTGCCCAAAAAGCCCAACATGGACACAGAAAACCCACAAGAAACTCAACAAAATAATGTATTTGCCAATTTACCAGCATAACCTGCCTATTGCAAAGGTCTTTACTCTTGTCTTGCCTTATTTTGTTCCGCATGGACACGACATTCCGATTGTTGCTTATTCCTTCCTGGAACTCCATCCATCCTCCACCAGCGGCGAACTGCTGACACCAGATGACACACATCACCTCTCACGAAAGTTGTCTCACCTTTTCAAGGGGTACTATTCCTTTTCACATCCGCAAGTCTATGAAAATTAGTATTTCTCTGCGAACCTTCGTGAAATTCTTCCCTGCCTCCTTTGTCTCAACGTCAATTACCTTTTTAAGTGAACATGAATATGCAGTGCCGACCTTTTCCTCGCATTATTCTTGTAAATATCGTATTTCCTGCGTCCTA
This sequence comes from Fasciola hepatica, assembly GCA_948099385.1. NCBI lineage: Eukaryota > Metazoa > Platyhelminthes > Trematoda > Plagiorchiida > Fasciolidae > Fasciola > Fasciola hepatica. Next base: position 5,860,880 of record CANUEZ040000110.1, read on the forward strand.
AGCCAATGTCCGTCTGAACCTTCCTATATCCGGCTGATTCACTACTATTGCCGCCGTTGACTTGAAATCAATTAGTGTTCGCCGTGTGTTCTTTGCTCGTTTTGATTCATTAAAACTCTCGGCAGCCTTATTCCATTGTTACCGTGATTTGCTAATCTCTCCTTCAATTTTGTGAAATTTTCCATTTCATTCAGTGATATTGTAAACTCTGATCATGCTTACATGCGTGCTTCTTGACCACGGTCCAGAAATATACCATTATTATTATTATTATTAAATGGCAGGTAAGTATCTACATACTGATATTCCTTAGCAGAAGACTACAGGTGGTTGAGAATGTGTATCGAGGATCGGAAATTTCTGGGACGATCTATCGGAATAGAGCGTCGGAGAGGAACTAATCAAAACGACCTATGAATAGATTTGCAGAGCTCAGCAGTGGGACATGGACCGAGTGTATGATAAACCGAATGGACTACACACCTGGCCCGTGGTTGCCAAAGTGATGGTGAAAGAAGTGGCCGGATAAAATCATGTAGACTTTGAGCGGATTGTTTGCTTGCAGAAGAAAGGAGTATACTTTATCAACGTGAAACTGAGAACTGCAGAAAAATCCATGTGGTGCTCTTCTACAACAGTAGGAAAGACACAGTTGGCAAGAACTATTAGGTGACGGATAGGAAACTACAAATTTGTGTCCATTACAGAAGGTGGATCAGTTGATGGCAGCACAACAGAACTCAGCGGTACAGGGGCTTATCATATGTGCACATGTGGGGCATTATACCTTGCAAGATGAGGATACTGCAATGCGACAGCCCTAGGTGGACAAACAGCGGAACTGACAGAAAAGATAAACAGTCACAGAATCATCAATTGGTGGGAATCTCTAGATGTATATTTCGCAGTGTCTTATACCATTTAGAAATCGTGGTACGGATGTGAATGGCAACAATAAATGCGTCATTTTTTGAGGGTATCTGTAAAAGTAGCAAAAATGGTTGGGATTTATATTGGAGTATGGTCGGCTTACGAATAAGAACTAATAAACAGTTTAGCATGAAACAGCAGGGAAGTGGACCGGGAACAACTAGCTAAGAACGTTGATAGGCTTCTGAGTGTGCGATAATTATGCACAAAAGAAAATAAGTTTTACCGAGCTCAAAAAGCGGCAGTTCATGATAGCGAATTTGGAAGCGAGCACTGTGGAGAGTCCATGTTGGCTGGAGGTGACAGCAGCATAATGGCAGCATTTCGAGCGTATGAATAGTGTTCTTTTTGTTTGGTTTTTTAACCCGCAACCAAAGCTAGTGGATGGGGCTGACCTTGCGCTGGACACCCAAACTGAAAACTACTTTTCGAGGCAGGGGCGCGATTTGCCAACCTGGTTTCGCCCTCACATCTCTGCAGACGTCCTGCGCCGGCTAAAGCGGTGGGCCCGACCGCGCCCCACACCTACAGGATTTGCACAGGTGACGTTGGTCGAGATAGCATAGCAGTGGAGACGGAGTAGTCTAGGAGATTGCGGGGGATCCTGGAGAACAGATCCAATGTGCGAGCGAAGGAATGATGAGCTGGTGTCAGATTTTCAGCCGGAAGTGCGAGCCAGATTGTTCGCCGGTGTTATCTCCGGGTACTTCCGAGACATCAAAACGGAGATGCTCACCGGTTGGTGTCTGGAAAAATAAGAATAGAAAGGCTTAGTCTGGGATACTCCCAGCTGAGGATCAACGGTCATAGATGGAAAGAGAACCTTGCGTTTTAAACAGTGAGACTACTTTGGGAAGAATGAGGGCTGTGAGCAATAAGGAGTGAATGAGAATACAAAAATAATGACCAAAACTACGAATAAAAATGACGAGTTGAAGGTGAGTGATGGCCGCCGGAATCAGATTTAGTGCCGGAAAGCTAGGGCAAAATAAAAAAAGGAGAATGGGGTCAGTTTGGACCGAGTAAAGCAAACTAAGTATGATGGAGATAGATAAGGGACGTAAGAGCGCGTGAATCAGGGAGAATCCAATGCCAGCAGTGTCAGTGATGTAAGTCATTTTCAGAGATACTAATATGCTGACGATGGAGGAGGCATTTGGGATAGGTGATGTCGACAATGAAAAGGACGTTACCCGGGTCAAGCTTTCCTTATCTATTCCGGAATCTAGGTTACCCTCATAAGCTTGCTCCAAAGTGGTGCACGTATGGGTTAGTTGTGTTACTTTGGCAGCATCTAAATATTTTGTTAGGACAACTGCGAATCAGTCTAGTGTCTGGCATGCCCGAACCTCTTGAGGGAGTCTGTTTCGCATAAGGGAATAGACGGTGATGAAGAGCCTTTCTCTTAGTTTTATCCTGGAGCACGGAACTTTAGTAGTATGATTTCTGTTACGAAGAAGGTAGGGTGCTTCTTGGGCTAAATGTGGACGTGATAAACGTTTGCCCTCTAGAATTTAAGAGGTTGAAGAGAAGATAATGCCTGAGTTCGCACGTAGTAGCAACAGGGGTTCGAGTCTTGGTTGCTCACATTTCTTTTTATAGTCAAGGGAGATGATGAGCCGAGTAAGTGCTTGGCGGAGGATCGCTGAACTCTTTCGGTCACCGATTTATCACATTTGCGCATGTGAGTGTATACCAGAGGGCAGTACTCAAGCTGCGGTCTGGAGAGGGATTAAAAGATCAGAAGATGGCTGTCGGGCACTCCAAAAGTTCTGCAGACGAGGGCTATCGTTCCCGTGGCTATTTACAAACACTATAAGCAACAGTGATCCGGGCAAAGAGCCCTGAGCCACAAACTGCATGCTTGGGCAGTTGCCGACCTGGTGACCTCGACCTATGCAGAAAAAAGGCTCCATTTATTGGGCGAACTCCTATCCATCCCATGTTATGAGGGGTCACCCCAAGCATCTGTAGTTCGCCCAGCAGGGAAAGATGGTTTATCGAGCCAAATGCTTTTTAGAATTCCAGATGGCTTTCATACACTCGTTCCTCATGGTCTCATCCCGCATTTACTGAATGGAAAGATGAAGGCAGGCTAGCAATGCAAGATCATCCCTGAATGAGCTCATGTTTCCGGCTGTCTGTCGGTTGGCGATTCGAAAAATGCCCGCTCATTCAATCTCTTACCCGGTCCTCTGGTGCTTTGAGTGCGATGGGCAGTCAGCTTACGACGGCGGGGGTGGGGTAGCTAGACTTTAGCATTACGCGTGCCTATTCCGCTAATCGGTGCAAACTGCATCAATTTATAGTCGGCCGGAAGCTTCCGTCGCGTGGGGAGGCCCCGAGTAGCCATAAAAAGAATTCATCTGGCATGTTGACTGGGGTCTTGAGAATAATGAGGTAAACACCACCGGTCCCGTGGCCTTGTTATTGTACGGCTTGCTCAGCACCAGTTCAGTTTAACTGTTTTTAATGACGACTCTATCTATTGTGATCGTCTGGTTGGTAACGGTGTTTTCGTGTTACCTGCCGGCGCCTTGTGTGTACACAAAATCAAAGCAGTATCTCAGGGTCTGAGCTTTGTGGTGGACTCCTGCCAACTGTTCTCTCTTCTTGTAGATCACACGTCCTACGGTAGTGGTCTTTGTACTGGCTTCGTTATGGTAAGTCTAGGGACCCCTTTACTCTGCGCACTAGGGCTATTTCAGGCCCGCTTGACATTCCCGCTGCAAACCAATGGCATATTCACGGGCTCCCATTACAGCAAACTCCGACTTCGGACGCAAGTCAGGCCCAGTCAGGTCACAAGACTTTGGACCCGGGCCAATGGGTCAGCCGAGATTCTTGAACCAGCGATCCTAAGTTAATTCTCACGGGGCTTCATTTTTGGGGTTAATTTCGTTTCCTTTCATTCTCCAATCGGTAGGGAAACAGGACCAGGATTGACTCGGTGTCAGGCGCGCATCTATTCCAGGGCTACTACCTGGGTCCTCGCCTAGATCCATCCTACAAACAAGGGAGCCATTTGTATAGCAACTTCTGATAAAAGGGCCAATGAGGGATTTCAGGTGTAAAGGAGAATTCAAAAGGCTACGGGATGGGGGGAACTCGAGTGTAAAATTGAGAATGGAGAGCGACGGGTATAAGGTATTCAGTAGATGAAAAGATCGGAGGGGTACCGCCCCCCAGTTATGCCCCATGTGTGTTGGGTTGTTTGCTCCCAGGAAAAAAATCCGTCCAGCATCGGTCCAGACGGGCCTGGACATGAACCACCAACTCCGTAGCCGCCACTTCGGCCTGTAGATTACTCTAAGTATTGATGACCCGGCGCATAAAATTTGTGCTCTAACTGTCATCAGTGCCTGCGGTCGTACCGATGTTACCTCCTGATCTCGAAGAATTCTCAGTTCATCTCTGAGTCTTAGGGGCTCTACTGCGAACTCGTTCAGCTCCGTCAGTCTGTGTACCTCTTTTGTTCCGCCATTCACTTGCAATCCCAATTAGCAGCGGCTTAATTTTTTCAGAACTGCGGCATCTCGCACCACAGCTTGAGCCCACGCTTAGACACAGTACTCAAGGTTTAGCCTGACTTTTGCATTGTAGAGCTGTAGCAGGCATGAGCCTCTCGCAATAAAATGTGCACAGCAGTTGATGGAGCTCTCTTTCTGCTTGGGCCGCCTAGGCTAAGCCCTACTCAGATGGTTGGAAACAGTTGGCCAACCGAGCTGCGAGGTCCGTGACATCTGTGGCCCGTGTTACCATTCGTGGGCCACTCGGGTCTATATATTTTAAATTCCCATCAAGGGCTTGAGTCAGGTTTCTGAAATTCTACTCTTTGGGTGGCATTTTCCACCGGGTGGGCGAAAAGTGAACCTTAGTAAGGCTGTCTCTGAAGTACTGGGGGCCTGTTCCGCCTACCTGTTTCAAGTGGTTTGCAGGGAGGTAACCTGGGTTTTGAACAACATCCATTATATCACTCATGCAAATTACCAATGGAAGTGGACCCGGCACCGAACCCTTTGGACCCCCCACTGATAGCACCTGCCCTCAGGGATCTGCTACCTTCTACCCTCACGTAGTACATCTTTTGACTAGGGTATGCCCGGGTCCTCTCCAGGATCTGAGGTACGATCCCGAGGGCCTCCATTTTGCGGAGCAGCAGTGGGTGGTTTACGGAGTCAAAAGACATTTGGAACTCTAAGTAGCAACCATCGACCCTCTTTCCTCTATCCCCTCTGGTCGCTATTTCGTCTAAAGTAGAGAGATTAGGCAGACAGGACCTGTTTTCGACAAATCCATATTGTCAATAAGAGGGGATCCTATATTCGGCTGAGTAAGTGGCCTCTCGATCCCTTATCAGCTCTTCCAGTACTTTTAGAGGCAAAGGCAGTGATCTGACCGGCCGGTAACTTTGCACCTCTTCCCCTTTGCCACCCATAAGTAAAGTAACGACTTCCGCTGTTAGCCAGTCTCCTGGTAGTTGTGCATCGGTCAGCAACCTAGTGTACAGGTGGGCCAAGGGTGTGGCTAAGATGTGGGTTATGGTGTGCGAAACCACTGCGTGGATGGCTTCTGGCCCAGCTGCCTTGTGCAGGTTCAGCCCTCTATGGGCTTTCTGAACACCAGCAAGAGAGATTAAAACTGGCCGCATCGTCAGTGGTCGGATGAGAGGTTAGGTAGCAGGGTCCATCACATGGCCGGTTTGATCCACCATATCAAACTGCTCCCCCAGCTTTTCAGCCATAGTCTTATTTTCTAAGGTGTGACTGCCATATCTATCCTTGACGCAACCTTCGGCTACACAAAAGGCTGTTTTAGGCTGAACGCAGTTTCCTTACGCTTTTGGGCGACGTTTGGCCCTTCTGGCCAGAGCGACCTCGTGCAAAGTTGTGCTCTGCCTCTGGAACCTCTGGCCAATTCTCGCGCCATCTTGTACGGAGATGCTGTTTGTAGCCTCCTGTATTCTGGTAACTGGTCCCCTTTGCTCCTAGCTTTGGGTCCTGATGGCTCTGTGGGTCCATCATGGTGCCTTTTCTTTTCCTGTTCATTCAGCGCACAGCATCAAAACGCCCAGCTAGCAACGTCAGGTTGTCCCTGAGGGCTGTCCATTCCTTCCTCACTTTTTCATGCTGGGCTTCCCATGCAACTGTTTGCGCTGCAATAAGACGGCCTTCTACTTCCAGTTTCTTAAGGAATCTTTGCCTTTCGTCACTTACTATATCTTTTGCAGCCGAGTGCTGACGACGGATCGCCCTTGGTCACTTTGGCCTAGAGGCTCCAAGGCCTCTGGCTCCTCGAAGTGGGTGAAAAGCCTCATTTCGACTAGGTCTAGTAGCCCCGGGATCCCTCATCCCCTCCATCTATTCGATTGAGAAACGTACTGGACGAGGTTTTCTCCCATCACCAAACCATGCAGCCTTACAGGGAATCCACCCAAGGGAGCCCACTGATTCACCCAATATACGTCAGTGAAATTGAAGTCCCCAACGGTCATGGTTATATTCACTCCAGCCTGAGAGCCACGAGGGTAGGTCTGCAGCTCTTGTTCCCCGGGTGGCAGTAGAAAGGCTTTGGCAGACGCTTATTACTCGAATTTCTCGCTGATGTAGTTTTGAATCACAACAAGGGGGCATGTGCTTTAAGTGTTGACGAACTGTCCCCAGCCACCTGTTTGATCCCGCCGGGTACTGTGATCACACGCCTCCAGCATCCCGGCCGTCCACCTGCTGATGGATAAAGACTCCAAGCTTTGTATTTCGTCAGTTTTGCCTTGATAAATTAGCCTGTCCGTCAGTGTGGTCAGCCCCTTCCTTAGATGCATCCGAGTGGGGCAAATTCGTCGGTCAGCTCAGGGGAGTTGTTGATGGTCCACCCATCTTCGGCAGCCTGAAAAAGAAGAAACCAAACATCCTTACTTAGCTATCCCCTGACAGCCAAAAGGTTCACAATTCTGAAGGTCCTCCGCAACTTCGTTGGCACCCCGGGGTGTCCCTTTGATCAGAAAACAGATGACCACTCTCGATTCACTCAAATAAGGATGTGAACCCTCATCTACCTACTTCCTTTGGGTACCTGATATCGGCTGAAGTTTATTTCACCTCCCCTCAGTTTGCGCAGGAAGTTGTATGGCGTAAGTCAATCGCGCGTCTAGGTGGTGTTGTCTTCGGAGTGGTTCGGTAGCTTCCAAAACTGCCTCTTCGGGACGAAAGTATGTACTCCCCTATCCGGACCATATCGGATCGGTTCAGAGCATAGAGGTAACGACCGAAACCAATGATGGTCCGGCTTCTTGCATCTGCGAGCCACCGGTGCAAGGCGCTTTAGAGCAAAGCATACCCCATTCGAACAAATCCCGAAACCAAAACAAGATTGGCCCGCAGTTTATACAATACCAGATTATGAAATGAAAATCATCGCAAATTATAAAGCCTCAGATGTGCGGTCATAGTGACTCAAAGTGCAAGCAAAGTGCACGGCATGGGAAAGACCAGCGCGCGGGTCGCGTAGGTCCCAATAGGACGTGACAAAATTGCCCGTTGGACGCGAGTAAACAAAGGTCGGCACACAAAAACGTGAGTGGTGCGAAACACACAGATAATGTATGTGGTCAAGTATTTTCACAAAAACAAGGTAACATGGTGCTTTTGGAAGATTTTCCACTGCTGGTTCTCTCACATGGGGCTCACCTTGCATCAAACCCCTGGAAGAGGCACTTTTGCGTCATATCTTCACCTGGCTTGCGTATCTGAGGAAATTTTGTATCATCTTTCCCACAGCCATTTTTAAACCTTGAGCGCCTAATCTTTGGACCGTAAGCGCAGCCCTGAACACAGAAGTCTCTCGTTTGTAATTGGTTTGGTTCGGGCCAAATTGTTTAGGGTCCGGCATGCCCGCTTTTCCGTGTTCTTGCACTGCGAACTTCTCAGATCACTAGACGCTGCGACTAATGGAGCGGAGGGACCTTACTGTTTAAGGACTAAAACCTTGGAAGCGGATAAATTACGTGGTGGTAGATAGAAGTTGAGGGGAGAAAAATAACTAGTCGAAAGTTGGTGGGCCAGCTTACCAAGGGAATAGTCAGTGGTGATATTTGGTCGCGTAGAGGCGGGGAAGAATGAAGAGGAGGCTGAAAGCAACGGTGGACCGATGAATTTAACCAGCGGTAATGGAAAGAAGAACAACGGAATATTATTGGGAATAATAAGCTGAGCAAGACATCCATCCGCTGATTTTGGCAAACACTCTTTTAGCTGCTTTCCACCCGATGCTTGGATGCGATGATCGCTGCATCTGTTATAGCCTCCTTCAGGAGTCGGTTCCAAAAGCTCCCACCTCTCGCGGCAGAGGACTTCCCTGCTAGCTACTTAAGGAGCTCTCCTTGAGGGCCGTGAATGTTCCACTTGGGCCACCTATAATCCAGCGTAAAAGTCCATTTCTGCCAGTCTGGGCTCTTAGAGAAGTCTCCATAGGCTAGCAAACAACATGGCGAAGTGCCACCAAATTAAATCCATCAGTTTGATATCCTTCACCAAGAAGGGGTGGGGAAAAATATAATGTCGCTTTTTCAACGCACTCGTCCATTATCCTGTCCCGTTATCTTCAGACCATTTGTCCGTTACTGTGATTTACACTACTGCAACAAGCCAACCAGATAAATGTGTATCACAACTCGAGGTATAAATAACACGGTCAGTGGGTGCTTAGTGTACATTGCGAGCTCGTGCGTAGAGCGAACATGTGTGAACAAAGTGGCCACCGCGCTCGGCGGAAAGCATTTTATTAAATTACATTGTGTTAAACAGATGAATGGAGTTGAACCTCACTAAGCAATACTGTAGGTGATGCCGGACTAGCGTCTTGCAAAACTCCCACACAACCCCGGGTTCCCTGGACATGAGGTCCGTTTTGGCCGGAGAAATTCCCTGAAGGCCTCACGAGCGGCCGCCCGTTGGCTTCTCCAGAATACTAGGCATTTTTACTTAAAAGCTTTAAGTAAAAAGCCCCACATCGTTGGCCATTGTTGTAGTGAGTTCCAATCCCGATCCTTTGATTGGAAGACAACTATTTTTGCGTCATCAGCTAAAGCAACGAGTGGATTTTTCGTGCGTACAGCCAGACTTCATTGATAGTATGAATATCGTAGGACCAGGACTGAGCCCTAGGGCACGCCGCTAGACTGGCACCGTTTAATTTGCTCACGGTTCTTGGCCAATGGAGGAACCAGTGCAGTGTAAACGGCCGTTTTTGTCCTTTTTGCAGAAAAGCTTGCAATCCATCTGACCATCTCTTTCAGAGTTTCCTACTGATCGTCATTGGAATTAGCCGCCGAGGCTCCACCGTTGCAACCAAGGCCGTCTTGCGGTCCAGTTTTATTTTTAGAATGTTTTGACCAAGGGTATGAATGTTTATGGCGTGCTTTTTGCATGTAGAATCTGCAGATTGTGCCTCATGTAGGGTAAGCGAATTTTGACTACCAATCAAATTATGGTCTAGCCTTCTGGCTAAGCACTCGGCCTGAGAGAAACTAAATACGGATCTAATATTTTTCTGCCAGTGAGGAGGGGATAACAGGTGTAAGGGATGACCTAAACGTGATCAGGCTTATCTCAACCCTTAGGGATTCATTCCAGGATTGATAAGTATCCTTCTAGAAATATGCTGTCCTCCATGTTGACTCAAAAATGCTTACTTGTAACCGGTCCGTCGATCCATCGGATTCATTGCAGACACGCTGAGAGCATTCAACTTCACCAGCAACCAATGGCAAATAACTGTCAGATACCTTGAACAAATCGAGGTAACAGGCATATATCTTGTGCCTTTGTTCTGAACCTCGTGTAACTTTATCTAAAATCAGAGCAATTTAGACAAGCAGGGACCTCCTGCGAGCTAAGCCATACCAGAATATTGGGATCAGCCAGCGGACATTTATGCGGCTGGTGTATAGGATGGACCGAAATACCTTCCGAAATTCTCAAGTGCGATTTTCACTACATTTGACTTCACTTAGCTGGGCACTTCTACGCACAAACATTTGCATGTCTTTATATTTGTGTGTGGCATTAAGGCTTGGTCCTCAACCTTTCTGACCGTCATGCTTGAACCTTTGGACCTTTAACCACTACGTTTTGCCACTACGGTGTTCTGGCCGCATGCTCAAAGTCTGTGTTTAGTTGAGGATTTCACGATTTTCCATTTAATACCATGGGAATTTACGAATAAATCTCGATTTTGTTTTGAAATTCCTGTGAAGCGACTATGCTTTGCACGAAGGGAGAGGGTAAGGCTTATTGAGCAGGTGTCTTTTTCGAACGATCCAGAGAAAAAATCACGTGGGTCACAAAGTGAATGGAACAAAGGCAGTGTTATGGATCAAGATATTGTTCGGGCTGTCCAATGCTGCCAGTATCTCTCCGCTGGGATCGACTGGAGGAGAGTCGTCACCCTTTGGCTGCCTCCTTAAACGAGATTATTAACTCGTAAGGCCGAAAGATAATTTCGCTGCCTGTAAAGTTTCCCATCACTGGCTCAAATCCTTGTATTTGATAATTTATTGGCTCGGGGGTTCAGAGATGCGAAAGAAGTTTGCTCTATGCTTGGTTTGGCAATAGAGTATACTGGAGCATGCGAGATTTTAGAAGATCTGTTGGGAAAACTACTGAAGAGGGTGGAATTTTGATCTGTGTAGTTAACTACCAACCAGGACAAAGAATTACTGTCAGACCTGGTGAAGCGAACGCCCGTTTGCAACATAGTACCGCAAAATATCCACCCAATGCACACTCGGATCTGCCCCATTTTAGGACCTCCCAAAGATGTCTCCACGAATCGCTCATGAGCTTATCTGAAATTCAGTTGAGGTGGGCACTTAAGCAACCAATATGTTCTCCCAGATGATTTCGTTTCTTATTGAAATTACCTGGAAGCTCACCCTCTGCTTCTGCGAAAGTCAACCAACCGCGCTATCACGCAGTCCCATCCGAGACCATCAACACTATGCGTTGGAGTAACGGTCCTAACCATATTTGTTCTACAAAGCTGCTTACTCCTCTTTTTCACTTCCGCTTCCTCTCTATCCCTGACGGTAAGCTATGAACTAACCACCAAAACCTTCGCTATCAAATACCACATTCCGCCTCCCAACACAAACCGGTCATGTAGCAGCCCCGGCTAACCTTCGCCTTCAAACCCCCACGGTCCTCCACCTGACCTTGAACCATCACTGAGATATATCAGCCTGATACATGCCTGCTTTATTCTCTCTTCCCCTATCTCTCTTCCTGGCTGACCAACCCTCATACCCCTCATGAGCCTCAAGGATTTTGCGCATCTGGCCACAAATATCCTAACTTCCATCCCCCACCACCCCTCAGTAGCTCACCAAATCCGCTCAACCTATGCCTTCCCATCAGTTGTTTACTAGTCCCGTCCATCAAGCAATTGTCCGCTGCAAACGGTCATTTTTTTCCCTGGCCGACTCAAAATGCACACTTCTGGCATTTTTGTTACCCGCTTCAGGAGATGCATCGATAAACCGTTCCAAATCCATTTTGATCACCCAAAAAATGGTCACCATGTCATATCCTGCCTTTCCAGCTTAGCCGGTCTGCCCTTGTTCAGGTCTTAAACTATTCCGCTTATGACCTTGTAGCAGGTCCCCCTGAAGCTCTTTACAGCAAGGCTCTAGACACCCAGCCGGACCATGATCGATAGGAACTCGTGGTAAAACACTGTCCTAGAAGCCTAAAAGAATCTTCATATCGATTTTTCACTGCCCCGCCTCTCGAAACATAGATGTCTATCTCCTTACTAAATTGCTTCCACTGAGTTCATCCAGATCTCTTTCTATTCCAAATAAGCTTCACCACTCAAAAAGCTGCCACAGAGTCAATCCTCGATATCGTACTTATCACTGAAAGTGGCTCACGGAAAGTTCGCTCACAAGCAAACTTCTGCCCGAAGGATGCACAGATTTTAGGGCTGATGGGATAGACATAATCGTAAGTAGGTGCCTAGGATGGTTATCCACGCTTTTTCCGTATCTCCTACTAGACTATCCGTACCCGACTCAGCTTTTGATTCCCTGTGGCCAGTTATTCAGCCATAGGCTATTGTCACACACTTTGGCTGTATCCATTCCAGGACTATTGGCCTCTCTTCCTTAGTTAAAGACATTATCTACCTTTATCCACCACTTCCGGAAGCTGAGGTCATTGCAGGTGATTTAAGCTCGCCTCAAGTATCCTGGTTCACACTCACTGTACCTATCGACTGTCTAGAATTTGTCTTCGGCGCCTACTCTTGGAGCTGGGTGCAACACCCCAAAATTCCTGCTACCAAAGCACCTACTCTACGGATCTTATCTCCGCCCCTTGTTATCCTGACATGTTGGTTTTCCTTCTGCATAAATTCCCAGGTAGCTACTACAAAATAGTAACGACAAATTTTTCTTGCTGCCTCTGTCAGTCCAGGCTATCTGATCCCAAACAGCTATTATATTCGTGTAAACCTTGGCCTCCAGCTCAACCATATCTATAACTAGGATTGAAAGTCTTTCTCACGGAAGACCTACGAAAGGCGGCTGACTGTTTCCACCTCAACTCGGAAAACCGCATCTTGGGGCTCATTCCAGCAGTCCAATGCTTCTCCCTTAGAAGCTCGAAACATGTATCCCTCCGAAAAATCTTTGGACATAAAGTCTTGACCTTAATTCCTTTGGCCTCTCTGCGTAAAACTAACTTGTCTTTTTGACACTATTCTGTGACTGACAGGAAATTTAGCTTCGCAGGGGCAAAGCCAGGGCTCCAAGACATCACTATAAAGCAATGAGGCCCCCTCTTCAATATAAATTAAGGGATTCAGAAGCTTAAACCACCATTCCGTACATTGTTTCACACGGTAATACCTAGGTCAAGTCATCCTTTGACTTAGCCAAGCACCTAAATAGCTACTTCCCTACTTTTGTGGCCTCTACCCAGCTGAAATTACTAACGTTGATCAAACCTGCCATTTTGTCTCCGAGGCTGTTAACTTTGTCAATTAAATCTAGTTTGATTCCACGGAACTGGAGGCCTTCAGGCTTTAAGTCACGGTGCAAGAAGGATACTTACATGAACCACCAGTATGGCAAAAACGCTAGCTGAAAACCGCACGATTACCTGTCTCCTTGGTTCTAACCTTCTTAGCAATAAATAGCTCGGGTACTTCAGGTCTCAGACCTTTTCTACTTGTCAGTATGATTACTAAAACCTAGTAACCAGGGCTGGTAATAGCGGTTAGGCGCCTACCATTGTCCACCTTGTCATGTAAAAGGCTTAAAATTGTGTTCCGCTCCTCCATCTCATCGCAAGACTGCACTCTTTTGGCATCACCAACAAACTGCCTTCTTGGTTCCATTCTTGTCTCTCCTAAGGCCGTCAGGTCGTCCTCACTAACCGTCATACTTCTACACGTTAAAGGTCACCTTATGCAGGGCAATGTTCTGGGTTCCCTTCCATTATTGATGCACACCAACCGAGTTCTAGACCCAAAACTATGTGGCACCAAGTTCCTGTTTGCGGATGTATAAATCCAGTCTACTCCCTCATGCCTGTTTACTCAGCACCACACTGACCGACGTTTCCACATCCATCTGAGAATCTGACAGTTTCAGTCACCCCTGGATGACGCATGTCTTCACCGAAGAATTCAAGGTCGTTACCTATTAATTTCAGCCATCCCTTGGATTCTCAACTACCGAAGAGTCTCCAGTTGCCTATCGACCCACCGTCATGACCTCAAACACTCTAGAACCCCGAACATTTCAGAGCGCGCGACCGTCCAAACGGTACAGGTCGGAAGAACCAGGAGCCTTCTGTCCCACTGCTTTTGCCTTCCATACAGGAGTCACACATAGGGTTTTTGCCTGAATTTCACTCACCAATCTAAAGCTCATAAAAACCTGGCAGGGATGCGTCGCAGTCTTACAAAGGAGTCTTTAAAGGACAAGTACTGAAAATCCTTCCAAATGTTCCACGTGCATTGTGAATTTGACTATATTTAACATCGCCTTGAAAAGCTCGCTCATACACCACACTTTTTCACGTTTGTTTGTCCATGTGAGGCATTTGAACTTGGCCTTGAACCATTTCTGACCGTCGTGCTTGAGCCACGGGGCTTTGAACCTATGGGTTTTATTGTGAAGTCTATTTGGCCGCATACTTGAGGTTTGTATATATTTGTGCCATTTATGAATATCAATTTAGTACCGTAGAAACTACGAGTAAATCTTGTTCTGTTTTTGGGATTCGTTTGAATTGGCTACGTTTTGCTCGATTTGCGAGAATTGACTTACAGAGTCCTATTGAAAGATTACTTGGATGGTTTGCTTCTCTAAGCTGTAGAGGGAGATGCCGACACTTGGATCTGAACCCACTCGGGCTCCGCCACTTGAGACCAGGCTGGGTCTCGTAAAACCTGCCATACAACCGGTCTTTTTTCCTCTGACCCATTGAGCCTCATTTCTGAATCTCCGAACCCACTCTGACAAGGGTCCCCTACTATCCCATTGCCTGTATCTGAGTCGGCTCTGCGGTCACTTCCTTCCCTGCGCTTAGTTCTGGAACAAGTTGCCCATCAGTATACCGGCATCGCAGATCAAGTATCGACTACTGACAGTATTCATTCGGCACCTCGGAGTTTCCCCTTTACTTCAGCTACCCAAATAGTATGCATATTCGTAGATGTAGCTTACAAGTATGAGCTCGCCTCCTTAGTTCAGCCAACTATTTTAGAGGCCTGCTCTCTCTCATCGAGGACACCATCAACAACGACAAGTTAGTCTCTCCGGAGCGCCCATTCTTCTCTCTTTTGCCGACCTCTATGTACTCTTTGTTTCCCACTGTCATGTAGCCACAGCCAACCTCAAGTTTCTTTCTTTGGTGGTTTTTGTGGCCTCCCAATTTCCCTTTATTAGTATTAGCGGCTAACCAGCTGGCTACTTTCCGCTTCTTGCCGATTACCGTTGCTTCTCAGATGGAGGCACCCCAAACTGCATCTCACCACTTTTTAACTTCAGAGTATCTATTTAGGCTCTGGGAACTATATCGGTTGGTAAACTGGTTTCCGCATCCGGCCTATATTTTACTCTTCACCTGTTTCTCAGTTGCTTCACATCGATATCTCTCCAAATCCGGTCATCTGATCATAGCCCACTTGATGTTTTCTGCTATTTGATCTCGACAGCAAAACTGGTACCAGTTTCAACGTTAAGGGGCACGGTGAGGTCCCCTGCTTTGGCCAAGGCACTTCGGCTTGCGGGACATCTGCGGCGATGCGTGTCCGCAAACGGGCTGGTGGAGACTAAACCTTGTGCTCATATCACGAAGCCTTTTTCAGACTGAGTGTCCAGCTCAAGGTCGCTCCTTTCAGTTGCAAGGGTTGCAGATCTCACAATTACAGGTTTTCTTTGTACTGCCTTTGCACGTACACTCTCCCCGTTTTGAACCCTATACTAATCAGTTTCCATCATTCACACTTCTTCCTGATGCTGTTCACAACACAACATACATTCCCTTCTGTGCCCGGCAAACCAGATTTTTCCATACTTGGTTAATGCACGCTGCAAGATCTGATACGAATACTGACGGTATCCTCCCCTCCGCTGCGGATTCCTCGGAGGTTTTTTCTCACTTTCTCCTTCAACCATTTACCTGTCAAGCATACAAACGAGGCCATTACAAATTCCAAAATTCGCTTTCGCTAACATTACTTCCTCCAATCCGACTTTTGTTTACTCTGTATATCGTGCATGCACCCTCTATCTGATGCTGATGCTCCTAAATCCACATACCCCTCCACGGCTTGGAGAAATACTTTCCGTATATATACCGCGTTCCTTAAACACCTCTTATCTTTGGCCCTCAATCTATTCCATCCAAGCAAAGCGATTGCATGCATATTTGCCAGGCATCCTCCTGTGCTGGTGCCCCCCACTGGTTGCTCTCCTCACATAATGCAAAATATTCGCCAGTCCCATTCACAGGCATGCCAATTCTTAGCTTCAGAACTGGCTATTTCTATCACTCTGTCAACCTCTGTTGCATTTATTGACAACGTTCATCTCCGCCTTCAACCTCTGAGGAAATCCACCCGGAGTCTAATGGCTGCCGGCAATTTCCTTGGAGATTGTCTGGTTACCTACTCTCTCCTACCTTTCGCCGGAACAAAGAGCTCCAATCGCATTATTCTGTTCTTGAAAAGCATTGTGCTTACATATCTGTCTTGCGTCTAATGTTTTGGCCAGTATCTCGTAAACCAACGGCCAAAAAGCTAACAAGTCGATGGACTCTTACAGTTTCTCGCAAGCCACTCCCACCATCAGCCCAACCATATAGTCTGCGCATCCACTGTCATTATTTCCGCGCACCTTTCCCTTTGGAAATCTTTGACCCAACTTCAATGAGCAAAATTATTCCATGATTTTCGCGGTAAAGGGAGAACCAATGGACCAACTTCAACATATTTTCTTCAATCGCGTTTGCTTTCACTTCGCGTAATTCTAATTCATGCTTTCTACCCTCCCCTGCTTTCTGCGATCATTCCTTTACTGAATTCTCTCTCACTCCGCACTTCATTGCTGTTCTGGCACTTTTCACAGTCTCTTTTCTGTTCACTTCCCAGTTCCATTTCTATTCCCGCAATTTACGTTCTATGGGCTGTATAGAGAATATATTCACTCCGTGCTCCCCAGCCTTCCAGGCGCCTTTTCGTTCGTCGTGGTCATGCCGCATCTTCCCCAATGCACTTCCATCTTCAGATACGCCAGCCTTTCTGTCCATCATAAACCGACCCATCTACATCAAAATAGTTTTATCGATCTGTCCACGCCCGACATCTTCCATCATCTTCCTCACCTTTCCTCCTGTATACTGTGCTCTCCACAACCATCAAATTCTGGGCGCTTCACGGTTTGCTTTGTCTCTCTGTCCTTTCTCTGTTTATTCGTTGTTTTTCATTCATCCTCAAGACAACGATATATTACGATTCTCCCACCCAATTCTGACTCATCCGATCTACCCCTAACTGCTTTCCGCAATAATTCTTACATCCAACGCATTCGTGGACCATTCGCTATCGATATGATTGCCTTTTTCACCCCAGTTCTTTTCGCTATTCACTTTCTTTCCCCCACTGACGTGCTACCCCCCATAGACTACGCGGTAACTAAATTTGTCTTGAGTTCCCCAGTCTCCACCACCAGCCTCCTTCATCTCTACTTTCCTGCCCAGCTGCTGATAAGTGTCCATCATAAATAGATCTGCATCACACAGATACCATTAACCAAACTTTATAAACATTCCCGCCAACTGATCTACCTTCTTCTTCCTTAGCGTTTCATTCCTTTCCCGTGTCGGCCTTTGCATAATGATCCCTGTCTTTTGCCCTGGTACACCACCGGTTCATACAATCCTTGGTTTTCAACCAACATGGTCCGCCAGTTTCCGCTGTCCACCTCACCCATTGATCGACAACCCCACTGCCTTGACTATATGTCCCTCACGCCGACACAGGGTTATACTCACAAGATGGTATGCTGTAACTATGTCGGTCACCCGCTGACATATTAGGCCTGGCCAGAATCTCACTTTGCCTATTCCAGGTGATCAAAAACTGCGCAACGAAACCTGTCTGAATAATGGGTCGGAGGTGCCTCTCCCCCCAAAGCTTCTCATCATGGTGGACATTGAAACCCAAAATACTGTAAGCTCTTCTCACTTACAAAGCCCAGTATGGTTGCCGAAAAGCCTCAGGAGGCGCGATAAAATATATTCATCAATTTAACAGAGTAGTCAGGCTTAGTCTGGGCGAACACAATCACCATCTTCTCTGTCTCAATATTCTGCTCCTCCTTGGCAGTATTGCTTTGAGCAATTCATTCCTCAAATCATAGGGTTCCGTCCTTCTTCCGTCAGCTGCGGATTCACATCAACAAATGATACCTATTATTCCCGGTAATTGTTTTACCTTGGTACCTATGTTTTGGTTCATTCTATGGTTATAAGATTTTCTTGTGTACCATTATGCAGTTTTTCCCTGCTTAATTTCGGTTGCCACGGAAGAGATTCCTTCAACTTTCCGCTTCATTGCTGCGTATACCGTGTCTTCTGCTCCTTAAGAAAAACTTCTTTCCAACAATTTCATGCCTCGCCAATTCTCCACAGGCTCGTGTTCACGACGTAAATCTTTGTCACTTGAGTTCACTTAAATTCGGCCCAGTTTTGTTCCTTTCCATGCTTAAGTGGCCTACTCCTCCTTTTTAAACTGGTGATTTTTTATCTTGTTGAGTGACGTCGTTTGTTTTGATCACGCCCTCACGCATGCGTCTTGGCTGCGGTCGAAAAATGCGCCATTACTATCAATAATATTCTTATTATTATTCTGTCAGTTTTTGATGTAAATCAATTTGTTTTTTATCATCTTTGGCTACCTCATTTTTCGGAATGTATTCTACATCGCTCCCCCTCTCAGGTATACCCCCCTATTTCAGCTACCTCTGACTGACTCAAGCAGGTTCCACTATCTGACGTTGACTTCCAGATTAACTGGGAACCCTAACTTATTCCACCAATCTTCTATGCACATTCTCACCTAAACCCCTCGGAGTGCACACAGTTTTTTACATTTGCCGTAACTTTGTCACACGATTGTCTACACTGTCAGCGAGTATTTGACCATATTGTTATTTCGCCATTTATTCGTGTATGTGGAGTGGTTTTTGCCTTCCCGAAATAAACCGTCGTTATCCTTAATATTATTGCTATCACTAGAATTATATTCGGTGGTGTTGGCAGCCAAAGGCGACACCGATTTGTTGTCACACTGAGTGATGCAGTTGCGAAATTACACTACAGCGCTGGAGAGTTTT
Source organism: Fasciola hepatica (assembly GCA_948099385.1). Taxonomy (NCBI): domain Eukaryota; kingdom Metazoa; phylum Platyhelminthes; class Trematoda; order Plagiorchiida; family Fasciolidae; genus Fasciola; species Fasciola hepatica. The sequence continues at coordinate 5,879,715 of CANUEZ040000110.1, forward strand.
GGACATCTGTCAGATCTGAATGTGCTACACACACGGGAGTGCATAGTTAGGTATCCCCGTATTGCCCTGCAGAGCCGATAGACAGAGGAAGCTGACAGAATACATACGCCTCAGTGCAAGGTTACTTTCTTTGTCTTGACCTGTTTTGTGCTCTCACTAGTACTGTAAATGAAGACCTCACAAGGTCAGTTCAGTACAAGCTATGTACACTACAACATGGACAGCCACATTTTTCCAACTTTCGGAGGTTGAGTATGCGTGATTGTTAATCCGCGGCAGAGTGATCATTCTATACTTCGTGTGCTAAATAGACTCGACAAGCCCTGGAAAGCTGCTCTAGAGTGAAATATAGCCTAAACCAACACCGGGATAATCGTCTTTCCTTGTCACTTGTCCCTTGAAACACTAGATCTACTCTCTAGGATAAACTCGCTACTATCTGGTAAATAGGACGTCGTTATTGCAAACAGGTGAGGTTGGAAACGGTGCCTGTCGACTGAGTGACATCTAAATGACTGACGCGGTTCATGGTTTCTTTTGACGCGGGGTCATATACCACGCGGTTAGTTTGAGAGTCCATATAACAATGGGAACTAGCCCAATGGCCTACCTACATCATGATAAGCAGGGTTGAGTTCTTGACAGGTAGATAGAATGAATGGTCCAAGATTCCTCGCGATGGACAGCTCAACAGTGAGACCAGCAAGATGGTGTCGTCTGAGGTAAATTACCTTGGAAGGAGCATCACTTACGTATGTTGGTAATTTCGTTCGGTGTATTGTGCACGACGTTTACTGAGCTTACGTATCACAGACGACGTAAAGCTACGATGTGCTACGCAAACGATATCTAGTTGGATACTTCTCGGACAATTGAAGAATGAAGTTCAGCAGTCGGCATCAGCAAATTGCTTAACGGCTGCTGAGAGGAAAGTGTACGGGGGAGCCGGCCACATCGCGGATGCTAAATTCAACGGCTTGGGTAGCTGAATTGAAGTTACCTCAAAAGATCAGTTGCTGCCTCTGGTAGTGAATCAAAAGACACCACTTTGCGACGGGCAATAGGAGCTTCCTCCACTTTTGTGCCTACTTTTTAATCATCCATCATACAGTGCAGCGGCATGTAGAGCTTTTTCAAATCCAGTTGTGTATTGCTTGCTAGTAATCCACGCCGTGAAATTTGGAACTAGTCTGCCTAGTCTCAGCGTACAGCGCCTAGGTAGAACCACATGGTAGGCCGAACAGCAAATCACTTTTAGCTGAAGCAACTATCACCGCCCTTGAGTCAGAGTCTACAAGCAAGCCGGAAATGACTGTATTATTATCGGCACTTAAGTGAGCTACTGTTTTGTGAAGGTACTTTGCCACAATCTGATGGAGCTAAGCATTTTTGACAAATCTTTCAATAGCGATCTGAAACAGGAAGAGGACGAAATGAGAGTATTTTCGAAACCCCATAAGGCTTTGTCCATTCCGGGGGACTTTGCCATTGGCCACACTGATGGGTCACTCTGGAAATAGCGTCCGAAAAGATGGAGTATTAGTTTCACTCGTTCGCAGTCTACATTTTCCCGTATTTTTCCCGTCGGGTTGCCCAGCCCAAGTAATATTTTAATCCGAATAAAAAGGCAAATATTTATCGCCATCGAAAGCCTCTACTGTGGATCGTCTGCCCTCTTTTGCCTGTAAGAGCTCCGAGCTTTGTGGCAATTAGGACCCAGACTGTACTGTCACAAGCGTCATTTTTAAAACATTTGCAGTGAAGTGGTACTGTACCCTGAAAATACACGGATCTGGTTAGGATGACTTGAGATAGCCTGATAAAGAGCTGCACTGAAATAATTCAGTGGAGCTACTGCAAGCAAAAAATCGCTTTCTCGGAAGTTGTTGGCGAACTGTAGTTTACATCTTGATGTCCATATCACATGGCACTTTTGTGCACCAGCACACGTCAGAGTTGTTCACTTTCGTCCTCTGCCTGTGTTGAGCCGTCAAGCAGTTTGCACACCACCCCGAGCAGAGTAACTCTGCGTTTCGTTTCATGCCACTACTTGCTAATTTCCATGTTGACTTTAATTATGCCATCACGAAGGTTTAATGCTTTATTCTTCTGCGCAACTTGAACAAAGATAAGAAGTAAGATGAGTTAAGTTTTCGATTGGACTGATAAAAGGGAATTATTATTATCGTTTGAAATCCCACCTTGAAATGACATGGAAATTTGGAGAAAAACGTATTTTTGGTTAGTGCTGTATTCTTTATCAAGCCTTCTCTGCACAAAAACTGAAATAATCAGTTTTGTTTTAGCAGTTGACCAGTGCCTGTGTTTGTGTTTTAATACGGCCCACCCTCTCCTGGCTTCCGAAGTTGAATTATATTCGGATGATCAACTCCATCCGTTCCACTAAACTTTCTACCTCCAATCGATTTAATTCCAGTTTTCCGACCTCCTGCTCTTGGGAAGTATCACTGACACTGTGATGTAGTAATCGCATTCGATTCCTCCACGGAGGTTCCAATGAAAGTTGACCAATCGTTGAAGTAATAAGCCTCTCATGCTGGGTACGCAGTTTGAACCAGTGCTGCCGGACTCTTTAACCAAGAACTTCTCTACCTTCTTTCCTAGTGTGTTAGTGTGTGCATCGATCCTTCATCAAAAAACGAATCAGGTCACGCGAGCTCATTTAGAGTTTATTCTCCATAAGTCACAGTAGCCTCAAAACCTAATGTAAGCGCGGACAGCGCGGAAGGTGAGTGACCGCAGGAAGTGGCGGTAATTTATTTGTAGGTAGGGTGTCAGTTCCGACTTCATCCTGAACCCTCAACGAGGACATTCGCGGGGCATTTTCGATGGCAGTCTAAGGAATGTACACTGGAAATCATATCAAGTTTTCTACGAGCTGGGTGAATTTGGCTATATTCGACTCTGTCTTGCTATGCACTTTCGGTGACGACGCGGATAAATGCTTGTTGTCTGCTTGAGATTTTCGAACTTTGTTTCGCACCATTTCTTGATTTCGTGCTTAGAAACCTGTTACTCGCTGCTGCGGTGACAGCTAATACCGCTGCCTGCACTAAAGTCGTCTTTGGCTGCTGCGCTCAAGAACTGTACTCTTTTCGCTCAATCGGTCTTACAAAGCTCTTTTTCCCGAAAGTTTTGGCATTGACGGATCTTCCTTCGGGTTTGTTTCCAGAGCTTTACCTGGACATCAGATTAGACTCATTACTGGGCACCGCAGATTTCTGAGGATAAATTTGTTTTGTTTTTGGGATTCGCTGAAATACCTGTTGCTCAGTAACTATGGTTTCCAGCCGGAATTCCAATTAATCCTTCATGGCGCACTTTGACTGCATCTGCGTTCTGACAACATCATTTACGGAGCGTTGAGAGCTGCGAGAAGTGCGGCTGTAACTATTACTGCAAACGTCGTCAACTGTCGAAGCGAACTGCATCAAATGATTTCCGAATATGGACTGCATTGTCTCTTGATAGTATCCTGGACCGGTAAATAATCTGGCCATTCCAGACCCGCATGATTGTTTCTTGGAAGCCATATATTTGCTGACATCTCAAATATTCTAACCTTCAGGAGCCCTGCCAATTGAAACCTCATCATGGAGGCCGACCAATCATACGTGGCCTCTATAAGCTATCTCCCCAGACACCATCCAGCCTCCCTCCCTCTCTCAGCAGGCTCCGTCCCACAGAGCCGCATTTCAGTCCTCCTTAGGGGCACCTGTAGCCCTGGTGTACAGGCGGCACTGAGTTGAGACTTTCAGACTGACAAATCCCACCGGTTGTGATGATTTCTTGGGCTGCCCACTGGAAGAGTCAACCCTTATTAGACTGAACAATGAATGACTGACTACCACCATTTATTGATGCACATCCGGCGACATAGGTTGCATTTGACAAAGAGCCTTCAACACAAAAGAGCCTGGTGATCTGTACGAATTCTAAATCGTCGCCCGATTAGGCATTGCCTAAACCCTTTGGCAAAGGAGGCTAGCGCATTTATCCCTTTCCATGTTGCATGATAGTTCCCCCCCCTTTTACGTAGTGTTTCCCTCCCGTAGGCGGTGGCATGCTCTATTCCATCCCTTTCGTCCAGCGAAACACTTCTCCAATGGCTCTGTCACTCACCTCTGGGTCCAGAACAAAATCTTCAGCCCATTCAGAAAGGTCTGGCAGTGCTAGAACAGTGCCTGGCAGAGCGCCGAAAGTGAGCGCGCAAGGGACTGCTCACATCGTTCGTCCCGGTTAAAGCGGCTTTCTCTGCACAGAAGAGCTTTTGAAAGTACCGCCCGTTCTGCGAAGTCCTTTGATGAAGCCACGGTAATGAGATGCCAGCCCTAAGAAACCAGTCAGTTTAGCCGCGTTGTCAGGAGTTGACTGATTTGGGAGTTATTCCATTTCACCTGGAACAGTTCTTGTTCCATGACAAAAGGCAATCTGGCCTGGAAAAAAATATTTTGGAGAGAAATTTACACTTGAAGGGTTTCAACTCAAGGTTTGCACTTGTAATTCTTCCCGAGACTAGTTCCAGATTTCTTAAATGTTTCGCTTTTGCTTTCTCACAAATCAGTAAATCACCTGTGAGTACAGTGCAAATGGAGGAAGTCATTCCGTCCAATGTACGACTCATCAGACTTCAGGGGGTAGCGGGTGCTTAAGTCAGCCCAAAATGCATAAACTGGTACTCATTAAGCCCTGCTGACTTCTCCCCATCGTCTGCAGCGAAATCATCTTGCCAATATGTAGACGCCAAGTCCGGAGTGCCTAAATACTGGCTACCTCCTGAGGTGTCAAACAAGGAGCACTTTCTGGAAAGTAGAAACAATCTCTCTTGGTGATGGCATCAAGTATCCTGTAGTCTGCACACAGATTAGGTTTTCCAACCTTACTCGCAACTAGGACCACAGAGAAAAATCATGGGAAATATGATGGCAAGATGACCTCACCGTTCTGCGTTTTGTCCACTCTACTCTGCAATTCCGCTTGGTAATGAATCAGCATCATCCTAGGGGCCTTTTCGGCGGGCTTTGTAACTCCAGTGTTAGCCTGATGCCTAACTAAATCTGTCCGGCCCAACCCTCCATCTTCTATAAAGGAAGTATCAAAAAGCCGTCTGGAGGCCAAATAAAATGTTCTACGTGGCTTTTGTTTGCCCACATCGAAGCACGACTGTTTATGCTGATCCTGATCCCACCAAAAGCTCCATTTTCCCATTCCTCAAATACAACCTTTTTATGGAGTAAAAATCGCATGTCCGAAATTCACCAAAACACCATTTCCGATTAGCTTATTGAATGGAATCTCCTCAACTGCCAATGAAGGCTGCTTCTTGACAACTCCGCCCAGCTACAAGTTCGAGATAATTGTCCCTCTGACTGGTGCCCTCACACCGTTCCCGGCAGTTGGGGCTTTACTACGAGGAGCCAGTTCAGTATTTTTGATTATTGCGTCAACCCTGTTCTGGTTAAAGTGAATTTCACTCTCGCACCAAATGGGCCACACAAGTTGCTCCAACAGATTATACCCGAACAGATAACGACTGAACAGGAATGGAACATGTCCAAACGACGGGAGCGATGAAAACATGTTTCTAGGTATGTTTTCAGGTTATGTACAGGGGCAGACCGCCCACGGCCAGGCTGAGTAAAAGATAGTCCTGGAGGGCTGCAGTGGGGACCAGTGTACCACCGATTTGCGCTTCTGTCTTGGTTCCTGTTGTGAAACAGGCTGCGCGTACCTGTGCAATTACCTCGGTACCAGCTCCTTCTCCAATTCACTGAACTGAATGCTGGATGTGGAGTCTTCGGCAGCCATTCGCGAAGACCGCAACTTTCCTCTGCAGCTAGCATTCCTGCCGTAAAAACAGGCCGTGAAAAACCTTCCAAAGACACTGAATTTGCGTGTTTTCTTCATATCAATCGCTCACGTACTCTACTTGCGTGTTTTTTAAACACTCAATTTTTCTATGAACCAACCTTTGTTTTTTCGCATCCGACGCGCTACCCTGTCATATCCTACCTAAGACGTGCGTAAGCACGTGCCTGTCCCTTACACGTCGCAACTTGATTTTGTTTTGTGAGTCAGTGTGATCACATAATTGAGGTTCGTATATGTCTTACGTTATCGTTCATTCAATAAACCAGTATCGTAGATGTACGGATCGATGGCGTATTGATCTCGAATCCGTTTCGAATTCGGTTACATGTTGCTCAAAAGATTGTCACTATACTCTATCGACAAAGTTGGAACGAGAAAACACGCCAGTTTCCCGGAAAAAGATCGAAACAATCGTTATCTGGACGGGAAACAATGCGACAAGTCACTGGGGGGGGGGGTGGACAATTTTGATTCTATAGGTAATTTTGGATCACCTAGCCCCGTTAGTGCTGGTTCATGTATTACTGGAGGTACTATCAATTGCAAAAATGTTGATTTGTTTAAGTTGGGGTTATCAGACCTAGAAGGGCACCCGTTATCAGCTAGGCAGCGGGCCCATGAGGCAGAAGAAAAGTGTGGCTGGAGCGAGAGTGAGTGGAAGGCTAGAGGCAACGATCTGTCCTACAGATCAGGACAGATGGAAGAAGGAAACTGTATGCCGGCCGTCGAATGTTAGACATCAGCACAACCAAGGATCGACTTGCCAGGAGTAGGACCGATTGTTTTTGAGGGAAGGTCTGAACACAACGGCAAGTTCATCAGACTGCTCATAACCCTCGTCGATAATAAGATAACCAACCCCGGAAAAAGGCTACTCTATTTAACCCATCGTTGTCGGGGCCGAGCCAGAGGAGCTTTCGATTGTTGTACCTCGCTCGACCCGGAACAAAGCCACGCCCGGGCAAGAGAGGCTTAGGCGGACCTGTTCGGCCAGCCATTCAAGGTAGCTCTAACGTGAGGCGTGATTTCAGAGGCAAAAGCACAAAGGGCGACGTCTGCGCAGTGGCCCACCTAGTATTCAAGGTGCGGCACTGTTCAACAGCTCCCATTTACATAGGGTACAGGGCTGACCTCGGCGCAGTGCACAAACTGGAGGGTATGGTCCGCTGCCCCTCTTCCGAGCTACAAAGTGTGTGGATGGAAGAAGCGGAACTCATAAGCAAGAGCCGCCATGGGGTTGACTTCGAGGACCCGACCGAATACTCAGGCGGGCAAACCGGCATAGCCGACGGTAAATTTGGTCCACTCATCCTGGACAGCAAACGGGCAAATAGACCTAGCACCGGGCAAGCTAAAATAGATGCACGAGAACACCCGAAGCTTCGACCTTGGACAGATTTGCGCGCCGTTTCACGCGAGGCTATGGCTTATCCAAGTTGCAGGTCCTGCGACGCCAGCCATGGGTTACAAGAATGTCCGGGGTTTTCCAAAGCCACAACAGACGAGCGCTGGGGAATGGCAAGGATGGTAGGAGTGTGTCTTACCTGACTTACCACCACACACCGGGTGGCAGCTTGCCGAAAGCAAACCGGATGTGGTCACGGGAGGTTTCCGAGCAGGCACCAACGACTGCTATTACAGGCGGAAGAAACTACGCCGGAAGTGAACACAAAGCCCGGTGTGGCTTGTTCGACGTCAAGGTCTGCCAGTAAACCATTAAGTTTGAGGTAGTTGCTGTAGAAGTGATGACCCCAAATGGGGCGTTGGCTTCCGTTGACAGTGGATCACACACTACCCTGGTGTAATAGCAGTTTGCCGATAAACACCACGTCGTTAGCGGTGAGCACGGTAGGCGGAAGGCAAGTAACAACTGCAGGTCGGCCGAAGATACAGCTCCTCCCCAGATACCCAAGAAACAAGCCGAACAAACCGGGGCTTTTACATTGGCAGATCTTCCCGTGAGAACACCAAGGTTGGTGAGGGCAATTTTAACTAGGTGGCCCGATTTGCAAGATATAATCATCGTAGACTGGAAGGCCTTCGAAGTAGGTCTTCTCATCGGGTACTATATTGTAGAAGCACATGGGGTGCTGGGCCAGAGAGTGGGCGACCGCCAGGCACCCCATGCCGTACGCACAGCGCTAGAATGGATACTGAATGGTCCAGCCGGGGGAAATTGGCCCCGCGAATTACCTATCGGTCAAAAAGGACAGCACAGGGTGTCAGTTGCAACGGCTATATGAAAAGAAGTTTTGAAACGCCGAAGACGAAAGAATATCATTGTTTCAAGACGACCTTGTCGCCCTGGAGGCAGTGCGGCAATGAAACAGAGGCCTCAAAAAACAGTTCGAGGTTCTCCTGTTGTGGCCCACACGAGCCAACTTTTTGTGTGATAACAGAATTGATGCTTTTCGGAGACTATTGCGATTGAAAGAAAGCTTTTTTCGAGATCAGGACATCTGTAAACGGTATGCAGAAGTATTGATGCCGAACAAAGCGCTTGGCTAAGTCGAAAAGATGCCTGCAAGCACCAACGCCGGAAAGGGATATGGTATCTGCTTCACTATCCTGTTCTCCTCCCCAAGAAATCCGAAAAGCCACGGGTTGTCTGCTATTGTGCTGCCAGGGTCCAAGGCAAGTCGTTAAACGGTCGTCTGCTGCAGGGGCCCGAATGGACCATGCCACTAATTGGAGTCTTGCGCTTTTTCAGGGTAGGCAGAGTGGTCTTGTCCGTCGACATCAGAGAAATGTTTCCTTAAATGAAAATACCGGTAGGAGAGCGAGATGCCTTGCGATGCCTATGGTGGGACGAGAACGAACTGAACAAATCGGTGATAAATCATGGAATGATAGTAGCTTCTCCGGAGTGATATAATCGCCTTTTTGAGCGAATCACGCCCTTCGAGAAACAGCTAACAAACTTGGATATCTGGCCCACCGGTCGGAATTAGATAATGTCAGCGGACGCTTCTACGTCGACGACTACCTTGGGTCTCTCGATGATGTTGACTCGGCTATAGCACAATTCAATGGACTGAAAAGATTGCAACAGGGAGGCCGTTTCCACCTCACGAAGTGGGTGTCGAACGCATCGGAAGGGCTCCAAGTCACTCAGTACCACGTGAGGGCCGAAAGGGTTCGACATCTGGACGGTTCTCCACTCCCCACAGAAAGCGGGCTAAGTACAATGGAATGCGGAAAAGGACGACTTTTTTTTGGAGCTAAACGTTCCTGATCAACCAGTAACTCATAGTGGTATGCTGTCAGATGTTTCTAGTCTGTTCCATCTTCCCCGTTTTGTCTTTCCCCGGTTGCTGCCTGGAAAGGCGAAGCTGCAGCGGCTCTGTCGTAAGAAATTCATTGGGGCCGGCCGCTAGACCTGGAAGATCGGCTGGAGTGGTGAGAATTGCTGTTCACTTTAAAGAAACTGGGAGACGTACGGATTCCGCAGTGTTTGCCTCCTGGTCATATAGCACAGACGGGAGGGCTACGGCCTCTTCTGACTCATCCGAAGTCGGGTACGGAGCTGTGATGTATAAACAATGGTGCCATAGGATGGACAGTATGCTACGAGGATCCTGTTTGCCAAAGCTGGCGTTGCCCAGCTGAAATCGGTCTCGATCCCGCGCCTCGAGCTCAGTGCTTCCCTGTTGGCGGTAAAGGCTCCACAAACGGTAAAGAGATGTCTCCAGTTATATATTTGTCCGACTAGTTTTTGAACGGACTTAAAGATATTGCTTCGCTACTTTGAAAACGTAAGGAAATGTTTTGGCACTTTTGTCGCTAACCGGTTCACGATCATCTACGACAAAACTGCCATGAACCACTGGAAGCAAGTCAAGTGTGTCAACAACCCAGCCGACTTGTGCTCCCGGGGCTCGACCAGCTTCCGGCAACCGGACACTTGGAGGGGAGTGCCGACACTCTTGCACTTACCCCAACAGGACTGGCCCTTTTTCAAACTTAGGCCACCTCTGGAGTTGGAGATCCGAGGCTCGGTGACAACGGTGACGGTCGCCAAATCAAAGTCTACTTTACCAAGGTTGGCCAGGTTTTCCTCCTGGATGAAGATGCTCTGGTCGCTAATGTGTTTGGTCAGGTTTAGGAGGCATTTGCTATTCATGAACGAGGCTCATCCATGCAGTCGCTTACGAGTGGGTGCAATAAACCCTGAAGAACCACGAGCTTAAGTGAACGATACTTTCAGGATGATACAACGTGGTATTTTCCCCCGAGGACTCGACAGTGCCGAAGAAACAGGACCAGTCGATAAAAAACTTCATTTGCAAAAAACGGCTTGAAGAATCTGGTGCCAAGAATCATTGTTGGATTACTACGGATAAGTGGTAGGCCGACCGCCTACGACCTGAATTCTGACACAAAATATTCCATGCTGGTACCGGCTCCGGAACATGATAGAAATAATGATCCAACGCATACATAACTTACAGAGACAACCCGGGGAAATCCAAGTGACAAGAGTCATTCGAAAGCGTTTTTGGCTATTGAGGGGAAAAGCAACCGTAAAGGCGTGGTCCAACGTTGTGTACACTGTAAGAGAAGCACTGCCCTCGTGGGCAAGCATATGGCTCCGCTGCCAAAATGCACGGCGACTCCGGGTGTGTGGCCGTTCAGTGATACCTGACTGGTTTACTTCAGGCGTTTGTGGGTCAGGTATGGAAAAAGGCTGAAAAAACCATACGGCTGCGTCATGACGTGCATTAAGTCACTTGAGGCACAATTTGAAGTTCCGCATTCGATGATAATCGACTTCTTTCTTCTAAGCCTTTTAGGCTACGCCAACCGAAGAGGCACACCAGCAGGCATTCACCCCAGAAAATGGGTCAGATTTTGTGAGCTCCCAAAGAGAGCTGTGGCTTTGGCGCCAAAGCATGAAGCGAGACAAGCCGTAGAACCTACAGGGGCTTATGGTATACGATGGCACTTTAACCCCCCGCAGGTCTGTCACTGCTGTGGCACATGGGAACGCCTGATCGTGTCTACAAGGTGAATATTGCTGTCGATAATCGAACAACAGCCGCCCGCCAATGAAGCCTTAGACAGCATCATGTCCAAGGTCGACAGAATTCTGAACAGCTGCCCCTAGTTCCAGAGTCAACCGGCCACCCTACCCGTCTGGTGCTCACCCCGAACGATTTACTGACATTAGGGTAGAACCGGTTTTCAGGGCCAACAAACCTTCGTGACAGATGCCTACACAAATAAAAGCAAGCATATTATCTTGCCAAGGGTTTTGGGGGGCGAAGGCTGCGCGAGTACCTACCGGAACTGCAAGATCGACGGAAGTGTCTGATCAAAGCAAGACCATTAAAAATTGATGACGTAGTGATGATCTCCGACGAATGCCCTTATCTCAGCACTTGGCCTTTGGGATTTGTCATGGAAATTATCAGCACCTCTGATGAACTGATAAGAACTGTCAAGGTGAAGGTGGCTAACGGAATGTTAACTTGTGAGGTGAGCAGCATCACCCCCCTCGAGTGTGAACACGAACCAACCGACCCCGGTGGACCATTTAAAACCCCAGAATGTCCAACCTTTTTGTACCTGCACGGAACAATTCTACGAGCCGTGGTTGTCGCTTCGGCCATCTGCCCCGTGACTTCCAGCAAAGCATGTCCTTTTTCTCACCGTTCTTCGTCCGGTTTTGACTTTACGGAGGACTATTCCCGTATGTGTTTGTAGTTATGACTTGATCATGCACCTAGACACAACCTCACTCAAAAGCACACAAGCGCTTGAAACAAGTATCTGATCCACAACATCTAACAACCACTTCACAGTGCTCACCGTACCTCGTTTTCACTGGCACTATGGAAGACCTTTCTCGCATGTGGTAGTAGTTGTTACTTACCGTTATATCCACATTCTGCTTCACTCACGACACTACCCGCACATACCCATGCACCCACACAGAAAAGCACAAGCTGCTATTTCTCGAAGGGTCTCCCGAAAACAGCCCACGGGGTTTCGGAACCTAAGCATCTCTCTTTAAGCCCGCAGCTGAGCAGCAGTTCTCGTGGGAGAAGCAGAGTAACATCAAGTCAGCCCGGCCACTGGTTCACCTACAATCCTGAGTAGAAGGCTGATGCCAGATGTGTTGGTCACTCTCACCGACCGCGGGGTCTAAGTTAGTGAGGAGAATCAGTAAACTGATTTCAAAACCTCTGGCTCTGCTGGGATTCGGGAGGACTGTGGTAGGCGGCCTAGCGATAGGTTGTGGGAAACCCTCCACAGACGGTACAATTTCGTGTTTCCTTCATGTCAGTCGCTCACGTACTCTACTTGCGTGTTTTTTAAACACTCAATTTTTCTATGAACCAACCTTTGTTTTTTCGCATCCGACGCGCTACCATGTCATATCCTACCTAAGACGTGCGTAAGCACGTGCCTGTCCCTTACACGTCGCAACTTGATTTTGTTTTGTGAGTCAGTGTGATCACATAATTGAGGTTCGTATATGTCTTACGTTATCGTTCATTCAATAAACCAGTATCGTAGATGTACGGATCGATGGCGTATTGATCTCGAATCCGTTTCGAATTCGGTCGCATATTGCTCAAATAGCAAAAATCACTTGCTGCTCACTCCTCGTCTTCCCTGTAGAGGGCATATGCCAAGTTTTCAAACTTTCGTCTTAACAATGCACTGTTGCCAACTATATTGAAAACCTCTGCCATGAACCGTTCTAGCATACGGGTGTCTAGTACCTCTTTGGCCCCTTCTGGGTAAGTCTTCTGACCCAAATATCGTCGATGTATTCCAAAGGACAGCAAGTTCTCATTTTGCAGCTGCTTATTTTAGTGAAGTTTCTGTCGGTATTACGACGGACATCCGGGGCTCCTAGTTGTTTCCCAATCTGTTTGAAGGCGGATTCAAAGTCGCCACTCCAAGAAAGTCAACCTAAGTGTTTCTAAGGTTTCCCAAACCAGCAGCCCCACCGTGAACTTCTCTTTCTGCCTTTTGCAAACCTTCTTGAAGTTTCGCCGAACTTGAACTTCTAGCCAGGCCCCGAAGTGGGCATCTGTTGAGCCTTCATTATCTCGAAATCTGCGAATGCTAAAGAAAGTTCTTGAACCGATGAACCCCCCGGGTCACCCCTCCTTGGCCAGCGGTCTGTAGCATCTTCACTATTATCAGATTTGAAATGCTTTTTAGACAGCCTTTGCTTCCGGGTCGCAGCACCAAATTTTGTCAAGGCCAGCGGACTGAGGGAAGACAGAAGTCTGTGGTGTGAGCATTCAACCGGAAAATAACGGACAGCATTACCGATGTAAAAGTAAATGCAAATAAGTTATGATTCATTCTTCCTAGATTGTTGCACCCTCTTCAAAACTGTTAGTTCCTACGACTTCTGGTTAGTCTTCTACTTGAGCAAGGTTAACACGATCAACCAGAATGGAAGGAAAACCCCATTACTGTAATTCACCGTACTCGGGCTACCCTCAGGAAGTTTCTGGTACATTCGCCTAGCTGTAGCCTCTGAGCCACTGTGAAACATAATCGAGTCTTCTCAATTGTTTTGCTTTTTCAGCATTTAGACAGGTATCTGAATAACCCTCTTTTTTGGTGTTGCTTGGTCTGAAGCACTGATCTGATAGTGATAGTAACTGCCCCACTTCTACTTGCGGTCTGCTGTCGTTACTGTGAATCAGTACCATAGACCTCTCTGGAGATTCGTGAAGCCGAACTCGCCGGATCCATCATGCAAAATCGTGTTCAGGTACTCCCTACCAATGGCATCCGGGACATCCTCAGCCAGCTACCATTGGCTGATACCTAGCGATTTACCATTTCCAAGATATTCCTTCAGTGCCCCTCAGTTGCCACCTGACTTGCTGATTTCTACGTCCTGCTATACTGTGTCTGGATAACCGCCCACCACTTCAGCAAATTAAGCAAGTGTGCTCCATCCGCAAACCAGCCCAAAATAACTGTCAGCCTTCACCGTCGTTAGGCTCCTTGCTTCGAAAGCACGCTCAATATTGTTCAGTATCCCCGGTAGATGTACTAGGAAAGGCTAGCCCAGGAGCTGCTGAAGTAAAGTGCACCATTAATAGTTTTTCCTCCCGGCCTGACACTTAAGGAAAAATCGTTGGTCAATTAAGTCCATTAGCGTTCTTGCGGGACCAATCTGTGCACTGCACTGAGACAGACTTAGTCTTGACTACCAAATTAACCGATACTCTTTCCTGTGAAACCTTCAAAAGAGCCAAAATGACTAACGATGCTTCAGTATCTAATACTTCAAGTAGCTTGTTATCTTCGTCTGCCTAGAATTTAGTCTTAAGGGCATGAAACCTAGAGTCGCATCTAGGCCAAAGTGTCAGACTCCGCAAAACTTCCCAACAAAGCACATGTCCGCACCTGTTTCGGTTTGCTTATAAAGCGGTTGCTGGAAGATTCATCCTTCAGGAGTATCATTTTACTGCTAAAACGTGATACAAGCGCACTGTGATACTATTAGAGCAACCATGTCACAACGAGAGTCTCACTTGAGCCACTCGACAAACCATAACCCCCATATACTTTGACCAGTGTTCTCTCAGAGTTGATTGACCAAGCACTGGCAATCAAGCAAAAGTCTCTTCTGCAGCTGGCCGCAAAACAACTTGATCCAGGTAGTTCGTCGATTTCCGCATCTGGGCCGCTTGGCGATAATGAAAACCTCCAGGATAGTCTCAATGGTACAACTCACCGAGTTATGTCTCTCGAGGTCCACAAAACCAAGGAAAGTCCCTTTGAAACTGACACACCAATACTCAAGCTTCAAGTTCAAGCTTTCAGAATTGGAGGCAGTGGGGCACCCCCCCCCTATGAGCCAAACTACCACCCGCCCTTAGCTGTGGCCTCACGACAGTAATTCACGCCGACGCCCCATCAGATGTGCGTCATGTTTCCCTTCGAAAATTGTGTGGTTGTTTTCTTCCACCACCTCAGCTGGCAGTGAGCTCCGCAGTTTGGTTGCCCCCTTCCGGCAAAGACGGTAAACTAACAGTAGCCCAGCCAACTGCAACTTCAAGAGTGTCTTTGAGTGCCCCTTGTGCTCCAGCCTCCAAAAAGGGGGAATATCGCCCCCAATCTCGGCGTCCTATTTATCCCGGACTATTCGCCGGATGCACACCAGGCCAGGTTGCGCTTTTCAATGTATCTTCGGAAACAAACCGGATAACTCCAGCCGCCTGTCCCAACTAGCCACTTTTAGTTCAGCGACGAGAAAAGTTGCTGTTCTCTGCACCAGCTTTAGCTTTGTATATTCAGAATCCGTGCAGGAAAGTAAAGCCTCTCCGCCGTACTCCCGTCGAAGGCCGAAGTGTGAGGTATAAAGGCTTTCGAAAGAACAATAAAGTACCTCCCAAAACCACTGACGGATCGCATCATAGGTAATCCAAGTGGAGGCGCACACCTTGTCATTGAGGTTGCGGGTTTTCAGCACAGATGGCGCTATAACTCCTGGGTCTCTTACAGTGGTAGACACCCGAAGGGTATCTCCTTGAAAAGAGTATGCCATCAGGTCTTGGTCTCCCCAGCTGCAGCTGAGCACAATTTTCACATTGTTTGGGAGAGCCTAGATGTTGGACCACGGCGTTAGACTATACAAACCCCGTTGTAGTGCCTCGTGATCCGCCGCAGTTTTGATCACATGCCAGGTGATGTGATCGTCGGCATGGACCAGACAGGGGAACACCAGCTGTCTTGGCAACTCGGCAATGAACAATACGATCGGCTGTGGGCGTATGACCAAGCTTTGCGGTACTCTGGAGGCCTAAATCCACTCAGAGCATGATGAAGCTACTTTCACAAAGAAAAGTCTTCCCTTCAGGAAGTCCTAAGCTCACGTGAGTAATCGTTCTGCCACTCCAAGCATTCCCATCTTATGGGGCAGGCAATCCTGGGGCACTTTATTGAAAGCTTTGCAGAGATCAATGTATATAACACCCGTGAGGTGTCCCTTCCTCTAGCTTGTGCCCATTGTTCACCCGCTAGTAGCAGGTTTGGCACACAGGATCGACATTGCCGGAAGACACGCTGCTGCTGGCTGAGAAGTTTGTGACTCTCGAGATACTGTGGCAGTTGCGTCCGGACCTGGCTTTCTAGTACCTTTCCTACCAAACACTTATGACTCACTGGATGGTAATTTGCCGTTCCTTCCTTTTTGCTGCACTTTAAAATAGGTAGAACAATTGGATTTTCCACTCGGATGTTAGTTTACCTTGTTCCGTCGAGCTGTTAAGTATTCTCGTGAGTAAGTAAGTGATCTTTTGAGCTGGTTACCGTAAGACTAGCGGGTGGATTTCGTCCGGACCAGGCATCGCGTACGGCTGCAATCCTCGTGTAACCTTGATAACCTCTTCCACAACTGACGGCCGCTATACGATAGTACTGCATTCTGTAAAGGCTGGAGCGAGGACGGCCCCTCCGCGGCAAAAACATCAGCTTTATCGAAATCGGAGTCAGCGATGAATACATTATGAAGAGGGGTGGCTAGAGTAATAAGTAACACCCAAATGTCAGCTACCATACTGGGTTCTCGGATCTCATCGTCAGAACCGCAGCGGCGCACTGAGGTTTCTGTTTCCCTGCCAATCTCGCCTCATAACCCTCAGCCGGTAACAATGGACTTAGGTAAATCTATATCACCATGGCTGGCGCAGCAGTCTAGCGAGCGATTTCAAACAGATAGAACTGCCCCCACTTTCTCTCCAGGCCGGAGCATTGCGACTTCCCCCATCCTCACTAATTTCCCTGCTCGGGGCTCACTCATCAGACGAGCGAACTGGGTAGTGACTACTTCTACCGCGCCTAACCAATCGTATCCGACCACTGGAGTACCGTGAAAAAGACACACACTGCAGTCTCCGCAGAATGAAAACTGCAACAAAATGGTTACTGAGAAAAACAACTGCAGTAATACAGTTACTCATCACAAGTCCCCCAAGTGCCCGAGTGAAAAGACTCCTTTGTTAAAAAATGAAAATTCCTACCCAGATAGGACCCCTTTAGGATCTTTTGACAGTAGGCAATATTAAGCACGCTATTGTCAGTTTATCCAACCGCTTCCCCCTGTATCTTATACCGTAGTGCAGAAGGATAACTCCCCGGGCGCCTTTCTTCAAATTTCCAGGGAAACCGTTAGTTACCCCACCATCTCAGTATTCCCTATTTATGGTTCTTCACCAATCATTTCCAAACCTTCTTCCATCTTCGCATCCAGTCCCCTCTCAAAATTGCTTCCCTATGGGGACCAAGTCTTCTACAGGCTAGAACAGCAACCTCTTTCCCCCGTTCATTATCAGACCCGTTGATGCTCCCAGGTTCATTTCCCTTTCATCATTGCTGACCTAATTTGTAGGTATCTTGGATAGGACAACCACATGCACGATGGTTTGCTTGCTCTGAAAAGCGATTATATCAAGTTCTACTGAAAAATGTGATTATTTTTGCATGTCAATCGCTTCCAGCACCGAAAGTACCTCCTTTGCAACCACCTACTGGTTGAACTGCCAAATTGTCAGATACCGCCAAATTTGAGATTCCTCCACCTTCACATTTTTTTCACGCAAATCCATCTACACCACCGAACCGACGTCAGTCTCCCGCACTCAGTTTCGCCATGATCATATGTCTGACGAAGCCTCCTTTACTGTGCACAGTGGCGAATTTCAACCTGTGACTCTATCTTTGATATTATTCAGTGCCCGATCGGTACTAAACAAAATGCTTTCAGTGCTTTCCATGGACTTCGCACGAGACTATAACTTTATTTTAATAGCTGAATTATGGCTGTTTGATACTACTCCCACTGAAGACACTGCTTCTGCGAGTTACATGGTCTTCAGGACAAATGGAGTCAACCAGCTCGAAAGAGGCTGTCTGACCTGTGTAACAGAAGGCCTGGTTGAGTTTTTGTTTGAGCGTCCATTTCTGGACTGCACGGGGGATTCAGAGTGGCTCAAAATCAAAACTCTGCACAATGGGATCTTGGTGGGTTGTGCTCACCCTCCGCCTCGTCCAAACAGTTTTGACATCGTAAATAATATTGGTGCACCGAATTTTATTGCAGACCTATCTAGTGGACCCAAGGTCGTAGCCGGTGACTTAAGTGCTCCGGGTGTCTGTCGGTCAACATTCTCCCCTCCACAAAACTCACTCGACTTTGTGATTATTATCCCCCTTGGGGGGGGGGAAGGGGTTGGGTCAAACACGTCTCTAACAACAAGAACAAATAATACTCGGATGCGAAGAATGTTTGGTCGGAACAAATTTTACAATGAACAACCACAATTTACATCACGGTTTATTTGGGTTTCGGGTTCCGCCGGCGCAATAGCAAGCTTTGGCATGCTAGCACAGTGGTTTGACTGCGTTTTAGATAGCAGTGGTAGCCCACGGTACATACTTGTTGACGGCTGCAATCGGTGAGGTACGTGCTTTCGAGCGTTTGGTCTTCGGAAGGTCATCAGTTTATCCTAGCACAGTGGACAAGACTATGGTTGGTTCGCGATTGTTTAAAAACTGTGATAGAAAAGTAAGATGCGCAAGATTCGAACAGGATCATGACGTCGTTGGAAAACGTAGCGAAGCATTCAATCAAATGGCTATAATACCGAAAAGTATTATTTGAGGCCCACGTGGGATGATTTCCAGTTCCCTTACTATGGACGATAGGAAAACCACCATCCCATACGACCGTGATTTGTTAAATAATTTCAACATGCTCGAAGATCTAGTTTCGTGCACTAACGTCCACGATAAGAGCTGCATCTTTACCGAGTTACAATAGGCCAATTCGTTTAAACAACAGCACGATTTGGAACTATATTACACTAAATGCACCGATATACCGCTCCCAGTCAAACAATAGGTTACCGCTTACAGCTGAGCTTGGTCGGGAGGATGTGATCACCAGTCAGATTACTTCATTGCAACCTCTACAGTTACAAGAACTACTGCAAAAAACTGAATATTCTCCAGATACTGGATATACCTCCTTACTAATAGAGATGCACGGTATGGCGAATTTCAGTCCTCTTCTAAAAAGGAAACTTATCATGAAAACATACCTAGCTATGAGAAACTCTCGTTGAGTGGGCAACTTTGCCCATGTGGGAGCGGCTTGCCAAGAACGCAGTGTAACAAGTAACTTCAAAAATCCTTCCGCGGAGCGTGGCCGTTGAAATCCAGGAGCTTCCAAGTTGTGATTTAACTGTGTGATATCCAGGAACATTGGATGAAGGACTTCACTTCAATGTGTTGAATACACTTGCGGCACTGTGTTGCAGACGAATAAGCCCCAAAAAATTTAAACGTTTTCACAGTTGTCCCATTCCTTTTCGGCAATTCAAACATGCACCGTCCTTTGACCGTGTGAGACAAATATCTGCGCTCAGTAACATAAGGTAATTTGTTGTATACAAACGATCGCAAAGTTTATAGCAAGATAAAGAAGAATCATGTTCATATGGGTATATGGTGTCATAGTACCGCGGTCTTGATTGATTATATCGAAAACGTCGGCCTTAGGAACAGGCAGACAATGGAACAGATCAAACAGACAGCAATTGAACGTCATGTAAGATGCTAAGTAGGCAGGGGAGTGTGACAAATACCGATACACTTCACCTCAAAAAAAATTGACAACTTCAATTTTAAATATCACTATGAGTTATAATTCGGGAACGTTTGTGTCATAGATACAAGATGACTGCTGCTGTAATCTAGAATGGCGTCGCGAAGTTCCGAATGAGAAGAAGCAAAGACCCAAGAATTAGGCTTCATTCAACAAACAACTGAGGAATGCAATCTGGAAGGCAAAAAGAAAAGAAACACTAGGATGATGAATCATTTATACCACACCCGCCCCAGCTGTTTCATTAAGTACCGCAGCAACTTGAGAATAGTTATTCTCCTCGGTTTCGTAAACCCTGTGGACGTACTGGTTGTTGTTGAAGAAGAGACGTCGAATCTACGGTGTGCATTTTTTGTATGAGCAGGTTCGCTGTCTTCCTGAGGTGGTTGTATGGATGAGTCAGTCACAATGTCATCAGTGTAAACGGGTTCGTGGATGTCTGTAAGTAAACCATTTTTGGAAGGCACGGGTTGGCCTTGACCAGGAGGTGCAACGTTTTGCAGTGAAACAGTTCATCCTTTTCCGTCCCGGAAACGAACAAGTGCACGTCGTGGATTGTAATCGGTCAGTTTCACTTTATCTACCAGAGGATTTTAATTCAACAATCCTGCATTCCATGAGTCAAACCATCTTCTAAGTCAACAGATCTTTAATTATCATCGTTAAGTGTCCATTTGGTGCGTTATTGTGGTTTGGGTTTATTCAGTGTTAAAAAACATAGAAAGTTTGCGCGTTCAGTGGTGGATTATTGACACGTTAGCAGACACGGCGAGTTTGAAATATGAACGAAAAACAAGGTAGGTAACAAGCCGTAGATGACTCTGCTTTCATCCGGCCCACAATCACGCCAGATATGCCGAGGCCTTATTCGGTTCCCAAACAGAAGTCTCAAGAAAATGGTTGCTGGTTTCCTTCTCACAATGGGAAAAATGGCTATAAAAAATCACGCAAGTATTTGTGCTTTGGATTGCTCTGCCTATTCGCAAAAGGAGCCTCGTCTACCTCTCTTTCTTTTCTTGACCGTGTTCAATAAAAGGCCATCCGGATGATCGGCCACCCTTCTATAACCTACTGTCTGCAGTCACTCGCCCTTCGTCATGTACCCATCCAGTTTTGTCACTAAATTTCGTACTTCCATTTTTCAATCTCCCTTCTTTCCCGGACAGTTGAACAATGGAACTTTCCACTTCTCAATGTCTTACAGATTCAATCTTCAGTGCTTTCTCAAATGGTAGTGGCATTGTCCCGTATGGGCCCTACCACGTTAAACCCCATTGAATTGGGTAGATATCGGTGCTTTGCCAATGCTCCTATAAGAATGAGTCTAGTTTCAACCTGAGGACACTGTCGTCGACCTCTTTCGCCACATCAGCAAGGAAAGTTCCAGAGGTTTGTCGCTCTCTCGAATGAACGATATACCATCGGCAGGCCGGTGGAACCTAGCCTTCACAGTGCGAGCACATGTCCTCGGATGTGGTTTTTTTCCGGAGCGGTAGTACTAGTTGCAACTCGCCGCCCATATCACCTCGAATAATTTGTCTTGAGTAGATCAGGCGACCGCGAGTGTGCTCGTAGGAAAAAGGAAACAACTCAGTACCCCCCAGTCGTCCCTCATAGCTGTTGCCGCCTAGTCTAGCAATGTGACGTGTGGCAGCCCGTTGAACTCTATCCAATCCGGCTACTTTAGCAACCGTACATGGATAGACGGCAGCACCACCATATTCCAATCGAAGACGCATGTGAGAAGCGTATAGCAATTGGAAAGCTGTCACGGAAAGACGTGCACATGAACGGCGAAATGAGCCATACATTCTCCATGCGGAAGCACAGGCTTTGTCGACGTGGGCTCGTGCCCTCAGATTATCTTAGACGACAATACCAACATCTTTCTCCTTAGCCGATTGCTGAAAAATGGCGTTTCCAGTGACAGCAGACCGCCGCGTCCTCTACCGATTCTTATGTGAATACACTTCTGAGGATTCATCGGTAGGCCCAAATAATTAAACCATCGTACAGTTGCACTCAAATTCAGCAGCAGAAGCTCGAGGTCCTTTTCAGACCGAGTGGTGCTCCAGATCCTCAGATCAGCATAAACGAGACACTGGGACTGCAATGTCCGAGGGAGGTTATTCACAAGAACAAGAACAACAAGGATCCCAGGACAGGACCTTGTGGGACACCACTAATGACATGATACCGCTGAAACGGGAACCGCGCAACTCTCACGGTGGTTCTAAGGTCAGGCCTGGCTGCGCAGGGCTGATAGTGGCCGGGGACAATCGAGAGTCCAGGATTCTTTCAGTGGTATGCACAGGGATCGGCGTCCACTACTGTAACTTTGTTAATTCCCTCCAGCTTGTTTGTTCCTTTAGTTTGGCTGAAAAATGAAGGAGCAGAAGCACTCTTCTCACTATCCAGGGGAGGAACAACCGTGTTGTTACCTTTCCATGGCACTCAGTGTCCCAGAACGTAGGCACGGACGCAGGACAACTAAAAAAGCCTGGAGTAAATTGCAATTTCTCCCTAATCCTCGGTATTCTACTTCTGTAAATGACTCGCCCCTCTTAACACCTAGCATCCTTCTGGAATGCTTCGCTCCCTATACGCTCACCATTTCTTCAGATAGCCTATTCCACATTACCACTACTCTGTTGCCGGAAAGATTTGCTTACTAAGAGAGTGGCTTAAATGGCTTTGTGCTTTTTCTTCTCATTCCGTGATCAGTGGCCTGTTCAAATCTGCTCCTGCATTTATGCCCGATAAACTCTTAAGGATTCCAAACTTTTCAATGAGGTCTACCTTGAGTCTTCCTCTTCCAAGTGACAAGAATCCCATATCCTGCAGTCGTTGTTTTTCTTGTTGCCCTACAACTATGTAAGTGGCTGGTCGCTGAACACTTTGCAGACAAGCTGCATTTTTCTTCGAAATATGTGCCCAGGCCTGTACACGGTGTTCTAAAAATGGCTTTACTAGTTAATCGTAAATAGGTATGAACATTTCCACCTTTCCGCAAGAAAGCGCAGAGCGCAGCCGGAAGAGCTTATCTCTTGCCTTGTGGACAGCCAGTTTGCAGTGTTCGGCACATTTAAAGTCCAGTCAATTCGACATCTAAGTCTCTTTTTGACTGCTTCGTCATAATTGTGTATGGTCCATTCTCGCACAATGTCAGCAATCGGTTTTGCAGGCCCAGAGGCTGTGACCACGGTTGTGCGACAGTGGCTACGCGGCACGGTCAAGAATAACAAGCGAAATCCAGGGTTAACTTTAAGTCCATACCTCCAAACTTATTCTTTGCCAACTTATAAACCTGAGGGCGAACACAATGACGCACGGGTCTGGCAAACGGACTTCAAAGACCAACGTGTACATTTATGTAATATATATTTGCCTTGAGGGGGGGGGTTGGGTTCAACTTACGCCTACACCAACAAGAACAAGTAACACTCTAGACTTGATCTTCACCCTGGCTGTTATGCAGGTGTCCACTCTGGTCCGCGAGAAATTTCCGGAAAGTGACCACTCCGTGGTTTCCTTCGGGTTCTTTATCCCCAAAATCCTCCACCAAGTTTTATCTCTTACTGGCTCGTTACGTCATGCTAAGTTTGACCAAAACCTTTGCTTATACGCACCCAGAATGGGGAGTTGTTCTCAACTTGCAAACCACAAACGGTAACAGACAAGCTTTATCCTATCTCAAGTCCCTGTCTCGATATGATCACCTAAAATGATTTTAATAAACCTCCAAAACCAAACAAGATATCCCGAATGAAACAGCAACTCTCGGAACTACAAAGTACTTTTCTCAAAACAAGAAGTTTCTGGTCAAACACAATTCGTTCACCGTTCTAGAGATATCGTCTTTTATTTGGGGTGTATAAAGAAAAATCAAGAACGAAATGCTTGCAGAACCCAATAACTGTGGAGATTTCAGCTGAAATATTGAGAAGCGGAAACACCCAATCCACCTCAGCTAGTTCCTCTCTTTTCTACAATAACATCTATGTAAACCGAGCACAAGACATGTCGGAGGCTTCCAGGGTGCTTTTGCATCCACTTCACCAAGTCCTTTTCCTGCAGTTATTCCGATTCTGACACTTAATTCCTCTGAATGTCTGTCTACGGTTTCTTCCATCCAAAAGATATATCATTTCTGTTGTCAAACATCGGACTGTCCTACCACCATGGGCCTGATGCGTTACTTACGATCATTTTAAGGTTGTGCGGACCAGATATTCCAGTTTTATTATCAAACATATTTACGTTATCTACGCAGTATAGTTTGTATCTTAGACAAAGGACTACCTCAGATTTTATTCTTATTTATAAAAAGGGCCAAAACAAGATACAGCAAGCTACATACCTGTCTCAGGGATCATGAAAGGCTGCTTAATACTGAGCTCAAGAATAACCTTCTCAGAAATAATGTGATAAATATGACTGGGCATGGCTTTCTTAAAAACCGATCATGTTCTGCTTGTATGACTGAGTTTTCAAATCTCACAACGACGGCTGCCAACCACGGCAAGCGGATGATTATAATTTTTCTCAATATTTCCAAGGCCTTTGGTTGAGTTTCCCACTCTCCACTTTTAGCCAAAGCAAAAACATGGCAATGCTGCCCCCATATATTCGTGGCAGCTGTCTTATCTTCACGCTATCAGGCGGTAAGCGTAAGCGAGGCAATGTAACTGGCGGAGTCGTTCAAGGTAACTTTCTCGGACCAATACTGTTTCTGATGCATGTAAACGACATATTCGGCCTAATCCGTCACAGAATTCCTTTTTTTGCCAATGACTTCAAAATGTTATATGACTTTTGACCCCTTTTCCTTGAACACTTCCGCCAGTAGCATATTGCAGGATATCATCTCACTAGGCACCTGGGGTCTATTTGGTTACCGGAGTTTTCTACCGATAATGTAGCACTCTACCTTATAAGTGCGCCGTACCACAAGGGCTGCTTAGCTAGGATGACCAAATAATTGCAAACAATTCATCAATACGAGAAATGGGTCTTCAGTACTCTTGCTCGTTTAGCTTCTCGTGACGTCCAGCTATTCAAGCTTCGGGGGCTCGAAGGCTGATTGGATTACCACATAGTGCATATTTTTACAAGAAAGCAGACTCAGTGCCTACAAGACCCGTGTCAGACCACTTTTGCTGCGAAGAGTGATATTTTATTTCAACACACTACGATGCAACCGAATATCCATTGAGAATATACAAAGAACATTCACAAGGCAATCAACAGGTTATTCTACAACACTGAACTAAAAGCAAGGCTGCAATCTTCTACACCTAGATTCTTTCTGGATGCGAAGACTAACAATTGAAGTCTATTTTCCATAAACCCAATAAACACCAAGTTTGTGGCTCATCACCACAACTCAGATTATTTACCGACTTTTGGTATTTAGTATGGAAAAAGCAGATTCTCTGGGGCCGTCCCAATTCAAAAGAAAAGTATGCGGCCCAATTTCTTCAAGGTAAAGTTCTTTCCCCTTGGGATAAAATACCATACATTTTTGTAGTGTTTTAGGTAATTTATTTATCGATCCTTTCAGCATAGAAGATGAGGCTTTTGAAATTGGTCTAGGTTTTTGATGAACTTACCGCCGTTACCAAGTTACCCACTGCCGGAACCTTTGCAGGCTGCCGCTTTTCTTTCGATTTTCTCCTAGGCTAGTTTTGTCGTTTGGATTTTCGTAAACGTAGACCACCAAAAGAAAGTTTGAAATATCTGGCGGCTTGATACGCTGCAAAGATATTTCTATCTCTCGTGCTTGGGTTTTGCGAAATTACTGGCATCTGGAACCACACAACGGCGAAAATTGGGGAACTACTGAAGGACTTCACAAGAGGATCTCTTGCAATATCCCCCGAATCAACACGTGAAAGCTCCCCGAGAGGCGCCACTAATACTCTCTACTTCACCTCTCAGCCTCCACTCAACTTGCGCTTACTAGCATTCAACCCTGTACGAAATTCGGCAGCAAAAATACCATGCAAAACCGGGGAACGAACTTAGCTTTTATTGCCATTATGCTGACACATCATGACAAGCATTTTTCGAAATGCATAAAATGCTGTTGTTCATTGAACCTTCTAGCGAGTCCATCATATACACGCGTTGCAGCTCTTGATCCTCAGTTCAGCATCACAGGACATAACGGACTTTTTCTTGAATCCTTCCACGAAGCCCTGAGTGACTTTGCGCAATGATCACTTCGTTGCTTTTTCCAAATATCAAGAATCGGTAACCCTGCGAGTGGAGAACAATAAACTTGCTTCATTGTATGCCATCTCGCTCACTAGTCTCGGATTCCACAAGCCTTTGACTGCAGCCATCATGAAATCATTTACCGATCATGATTTTCTTGGCTCCATCTCATCACCCGGTCATTTCTAACACTTTCCAAGCCAATTTTTTGAGATATTCGACTTTATAGCTCAAGCGGCCTACACCCAGTGCATTTTCCTGCTGTGACCTTGACTGTCAATTTTGCCTGGAAAATCCTTCGAAATTTCACTTAACCGGTAAAAAATCTAATTTGATGTTACATTTTACTGTATGCCGTACACTATCGACAAAACTTTGTCAAATTTTGTATATTTGCATGACCTGTGCACTCTGTTCAGACCTGCTGCACGCCTCTCATCCTTTTGCGAGGAACAAACCGTTACCATTGCCAGCTCCAAGCAGTGTTGGGATACCTGAGCGAGCCCAACTCCTCCCTCTCAATTATGCAAACAACCCTTTTGGTGCTGATACGGAGTCGGCCTCCGGTCGCTCTTCGTACTTGCGTCTTTTCGTAGTCTTTAGCTTCAAGAACCAATTCAGAATGCGTTTGTTGCTGTCTTATCCCGTGCTGGAGGACCAAATTTGTCGCCAAGCTCGATTTCTTCTTTGCGACTGACCAAGATGTTTCTTGTAAAAAACATGGCGGTCCCTTAGCTAGAATTCATGGCATGTGCGGGGGTGCAAACAAGCTCCACAGAGCTGCTAATTCTAATTTAAAGGAACTCCAAAGCTCATCCACTAACTATCGAGTTTCATGGCGGGGCAGCAGCAGCCCTTCCATTCCCGCCAAGGGTACGCTCCACACGTTTGTCCCGCACTGCAATGTCCGATGGACGAGCGCATTGCTTCTGTGGTGGATGACTATCATCGCGGGGTCGCTAGAGCACCACGGCCGCGTAATTTCAATTCCTTCTACGTCATAGGTTCGTGGGCAGAACACCAGGTCAAGAATGGTTACCAGATGGGTCCGATTCCCGTTTGATTCTTGCACATGCTGATGCAAGACGAGGTCACACATCGTCTCACGCAGACAACGGGGGAACCTTTCCATGGCTAAGTTGCACCCGATCGACTCCCAGTAATTGGGAGGGGCATTAGAGCCTCCAAGAACCTGAAGACGGCTGTGCCTGGACCGTCGATGCGCGGAATCCAGATTACCCTGCAAGTAGGCTGCCGGAGCACGATAGATGATCCTAGGCACTACAAAGCCTCTGTTAGAAAGTTTCGTCCTGCACGACAGAACCTCTCCGTAGGTGATTCACCCTACTAGTCCGCTGGAAGCCTGGTGAAACTTACAAGCATATAGATCTAAAAAAACACGCCGTCCCAGGCAAGAGTCCGAAAACCAACATCGGTTTAATGAATCAACCGAACATCTAATCTGAAAGCGGTGAGTGCTCGACTGTCAACGAAAAAAACAGCCATTCCTTGCGAACCTCAAAAATGCTTAGAATTATTTGTAGGTACGCCGGGACACACAACCAATTCCAGAATGAAATGTAACAATTGGCAAAATTTGTTCCTTCACCTAGAAGACTCGGGCCCCGCCTGCCAATCTCGGTCAGTCGTTTGCCTCTAGTTAGGGAAAAATTTACCAAAAGTTCAGCCATCAAACTAAAGGAAAACTCCAGCAAAGCTATTCAGATCACCAAGACATTATCTTGGCCGAATGCAGTTTTGCTTGGCTACTCAAGGCCTACCCGAGCGCATCATGCACCCTGCTCCCTATATCGAAACCCCCAAGTATCTTTCTGACTGAATGCTACCCCATCAAAATTTTTCGGCTTTCCCGTCTTTCCCAAATCTCCCGCCTTTCACTATGCCCTATCACTCTTTGCGCCACATTGCAGTCCTTTATTCGCTTAATTGTCTCCAAACCTGGCAGCGGGCTTGGGTGGTCGCAAATTAGATGTGCTTCATGGCCTTACGGTGATAATCTTGCTGAAGCACTGTTGAACTCTCACTCCTTTGTTACCAAACGTATACTGGACAGCTGTTTTTGAACAAAGCGGTGAACGGAGGTGGCCCCCGTTAACTAAACGTAGGTGCCGATAAAACCCCCTTTCATCACATTTCCACATCAGGTTAGGGCTTCAACTCTAAGAGTAGATCTAAAAGACTCGGTGGTGGATGACTGGCTTATAGTATGAACAGAGGTGGGCAAACTTGTGCCAACACCCTGACCTCCGTAGGACCCACCAGTCCTTTGTGATCTCTGAACCACTGATACCGGGATAGCTCTCCATTGGCTGCTCCGTCGACCGTCGGACTATAGCGCGAGTAATGTAAACGCTGTCATCGATGCATTCTGCCATGTAGCTGAGCCCCGCACGCTGCTAAATTAATAGTGCGGGACTTACTCTTATCTGAAGTCAGTTGGACGACCCTGGAATCTCCCTCAAAATAGTATAATATCCCATGTCTGTGGGGGCAGGTGGAAGCAACACTGTTTCATTCACCAGAGGGAACCATATTATAAGCCCAGTCGCTATCTTATGCCTACAGGTTGTGGGGGTGGATGTCCTTGGCCTTCTGTTTGAAACCATGAGGTCATACTATATGGATTTTCCGCATTACAGCTTCGTCACAAGGGCTAACGAAGTTGGAAAAGTTTTAAGATTCAAATTTGGGAATTTTACCCATTGTGCCATGTAGTCAGAACCAAATTGAATTCACATCGTATGATTGTCGGTTAGCATCGGATATGTTGTTCTACAGCTTATTATCCCTTCTAAATATCCTCTCAACCAAGGTAGTCAAAGTACATATCAGAATGACCGATCAGTCAATAAAACGGGGCGTAAACTTGAGAAGATATGGCATGAATACGAAAGGACCGAAGGTCTCTCTACCTTGACCTGCTTCTGCCACCTCTCGCCCCAGCGCATAAGCTGAAATAGGAGCAGGCTGAAGAGGTAAGAACTATACTTCTTCAGCCAGTCGAATGAAATGGCCTACCTCTGTGCTTTATTTGAAAAGCGGAACCGCCGCCCTACAAACTAAAGGCCATAGTTAACCCTATCGGAGAGCATGTACTTTAGTTTGCTGCTTGCATCACCCGAGGCCTTTGACAAAGCATTTGCATCTACCCTCACAACGGATCACAGTGAGCCAATTTACGATCACACCCCGTGCAGTACTGACGGTATATAGACTGCATTGTTCCCAATGAATGAAGCCAGAAATCCTCTAAACATCCTCAGAACTCCGGTCTCCTTTGAACCCTACGGTAGCCTTCCTGCTATGTTGCTTCTTGGTAGTCCAGACGTTAAGGTTATTTTGACGAACATCTTCATCTCCCAGTAAATCAAAGCTTCTTCCCACTTCAGTGGAAAACATTCGTTATAGCTTCCTCTCACAAAGGGAGCTTTGCATGACCCAGCTAGCCAACCCCCCTGAAGTCATAACACTATCATTTCCGGGAAGATAGAGCTAGCATTTAAAGGTAAAAGAGTCCCCTTTTTGCGGGTTATTCAATGGCAAGTGCCATGGCTTCCTAAGGTGCAGGTTTTGCCTGACCTGCCAAATCGGTTTACCATATTTCATCGCAAAACTGGTCTCCTCTGGCTGGACGTTTGCACCCATGTGTGTCTGTATGAAAAAGGCCTTGAATCGCGTACATCAAGCTAAGCTGTCAACTAAGATCAAATCTCATGGCACAAATGACCAGCCGGTCTCTGGATTGTCAATCTGCCTGGCAGGAGATAATGATAATGATAATGGTTTATTTCAGATAACCCCGAGGCATGCTGTAACGCAGGGTCAAACGGTACAATTGGACGTAGAGTCCGAATTCCAAGAGGATGATCCAGGTATTTTCACTCGATATTGTGCAGCAGAAAGTATTTAAGTCACTTTTCATGGCAGCGCCCGGCAAATTTGAACTCAAGGTCGGGTGGCTAACCCGGTCAAGTCTGGGTAGAGCTGGTCGGAGGTAGTAGACTCCTACTGAAGTATTACAAAAAGAGGGACTGTGCAACGAGGGAACCAAACAGAAGTGACGAAAGTTTTGTTCACCTTGAGGAAAAAGAAGTTTCCAAGGAAGACATGAGCCAGTTATAGCCCTCTGCGAAGTATGGCATGGCTTTGGATTGGAAACCAGACGATGAAAGGAATGAATTTGCAGACAAAGAACAAGAAAAACCTTTCAAAAATTACCCTTGTAACGTTCAGCGACCAAATATCGGCTGAGTCAGTTAAGTACCCAGTGAAAGACTCATTTGTAGAGAGAGATTGCCTGGGCGATGGTGAAACAAGTGGCCGGACGTAAGCGTGTAATCGTGGCGCACATTGTTTACTTTCAGAAAGGTGGAATGTGATGCACCAAAATGGAAATGGGAACTGGGCGACAAGTCCATTTGTGGTTCGTATCCATGATATTCGCAGATACACGGTTTGCAAAGATGAGTATCTAAGTGACAGGTAAGGATTTACATTTGATAATCGTCATCTAAGGGCTAAACATGATGACCACAGAAATGCGAGGATCAAAATATTTTGAGAGGATTTACCAAGATAGAATACCGGATATGAAAAAGCACCAACAACCGATGAATACAGTTGTGAAGTTGGGCAGGGAAGTAGTTGACTATCTGTTGGTATTCTGTGTAAAAGGTGGATCATGCCATGGCGAAAGGTCAAAAGGCTGCCATACAGAGGTCCCTCAGATGTGAATATATGAGGAGGGCATGAATCTTTGCAAGGTGAGGATATTGCAATGCTGCAGCCGTGTGGGCGAAAAGAAGGACTGAGAGGGGGCAAACTATCACAATATGATCGACTGTTGGAATGCTCTGATGGCAAATATTCCTTACTGAAACATACTGTTTGGACTTTGTGGGACGGAAGTTTATGGCAACATTAAATGTGACCTTTTGCAAATATATTGGCAACTGTGATAAAAAGGCGGCTTTTATCTTGGGGATTGGTTAAGTTTGCGAAAGGGACAAGCGGGTGGTTTGGCACGAATCCTCGGGAAAATGGATCGTGAACTGTAAGCCAAGTACGGAAAAAGTCTTTTAACCCGGCGATAATTATGTGCTGGGGAAGGTAGATTTTACCGGGAGAATGAAGTGGTAAGTTAAGATGGCGAAGATGCAGAGTACAATGAAAAAAGGCGATAACTGGAGGAGTTAGTTCCATATTTGCAGCATTTCGGGTGTATGGTGAACGCTGAGGTTCACCTTTCACCGCCCCAGCCAGTCACATATAGTGTTATACGACGCATTGTGCCATACTCACTTTTATTTCAAAATTGCACCAGTGATGAATTCAGAGAGGTATACCATGTTACCAATTTTATACTCGCCGATGATATCGAAACTGTCTATTCCTGTGAGCCCCTCCGCTACCAAGATCCTTACCCGAATTCCAGATGACATGAAAGCTATTGGCTTTAGGTGCAACTATTGGAAAATGAGTTTCTATGCTGCCAAGAGTACCATGCTCAAGTATGGAGGCTATAAAGCACTCGGGTTCCTCCCCCTAAACGAATCATATACCCCAGTTAATCGGCTGGTGAGAGATCTTGGCCTTCAGTAATCTTGAACCTGTACTTTTCCGGGACAAGCCGCCCACCAAGGGGCTAAGACCAAGGGGAAAATAGCCCCTATCCGCGGAACAACTTGAGGGGGTGGTGGCTATTCTCTGATCACTTCATATCACGCCAGACTACGGCTTGATTCTGTCCGCTGATATACACCCACATAAGTAAATCTGACAGCCTAGTGATCGAAAACAATTTTGCAATCTCTCGCAAAGAGGGTGCCAGGTTCTTCATCTCCGATGGACCTCAGAGGAAAATGTGAGTCACTAGAACTTGGACGCCGGTGGATGCTACGTGTGTACCTCGATCTTTATTTCTATTCAACCTCCTACATCCCAGGACGCATACGTTCTTCGGGCATTCTTGTTTCGCCCAGGAAGCCCTGTTCCCTAGGAAACAGAAATCACACTACTAAGGTCCCTTACACCAGCACAACATTAGGGTAGTTTTTCATTACTGTCTATTCCTGAGCATGGATGAGCCTGCTTAAAGGCATTTGGGCCAGCCAGATAACAGACAAATGCAAAATAAACCTCACGAAATTTCTTGATGTAGCCAAAGTACTACTCCCGAGGCACACACTCTCCGCTTTGAAACAGGTCTGCAAAGGCGATCTAGATTTTGATGGGGTAAGCAAAACGTGACCCGGGTAGCATCCTCTGGGCCGCTGACAACACCTACCCTACGTGTCCTTTACATCATTAGCATAGCACTTTCCCATGCAATGACCCATACCACTGGTATTGTTTGTGACAAATTCTTCCTCATCCATGTGCTCCAACACCTCTCCGCCATATTGGCCACCTTAAATTCGTGTTACTCGGTGCAGGCTGGGCTCATTCCGCTTTCCTCATCTTGCCAAGGCTCTTTGATCCAATCTCCTGTTCCGGCGACGGCCATTCATTTCCATTTCATCATTATCCATATTCACTGCGTTTGTCAGTATTTATTTGTTGCTGTTTAATCTCGGCAGCTTGCAGCCCCCATTCACTTAAAACCAACCCCGGCGCCCACATGCCTAGGTGCTTCCTCGTACTGTTGACCTTCGAGCCCTAGACAGAGTATCCCGGACAGGACCTCTCTGCCTATTTCCATTCTTCAGACACACATCGACGCCCATCTCCCCTTCCGTGACTGGTGGTGCTCCGGAAGAAGTACCGGCAGAGAGCTTGGTCCATACCTCCGGCTGGCATTCCGATGTCTGGTCGTCATTCCACTAGATCCTCGTTGTTCTTGCCCTCCAGGATTGCTTCCTGTCTGATTGCAAGCTTCTAGGGTGCTTAATCTCCACGGGATGGTATCCTCAATACCCCCGTGTTTACTTCACTGATCCTGGGCGCGGTAAGATCCGCCACTTTGGCCGGCTCTCATGGGTTGTACAAAAAGTCTGCAACGATGTGTGAGAGCAGCTAGGTTGGTGGATCACCTCCCTTTATCGAAAACGTTTCTCAGATTAGCTGTCCAGGGCGCGGCCAGCCACATTCACAGGCACTAATTGCCCATTAAAGGCTACCCGTCATTCGCTGGTGCTGCTGCAAAATAAGACAGTGTCTCGTCCAGTTATTGCCGATTTCATATTGAGCTTGCTTTCAGTATTGTCACTAGCTTACTTCACTTTATGCCCGGAAAAACTTACTTTCCTCGGGGCGTGACTAAAGTATATTCAATAATTCGTTCCCAAGTTTTCACGTCACACCACTCGCAAGTCTCATTTTTAAATTTATCCTTCTCCATGAACAAAGCACTATTTTCACCGCCTTTATTTGTTTGTTCAATGGCTGACGATATTGGTGACTTTCATTTCTCTACTGCAGTTTCTAAGTAGTACATCTTACCGCGAAAATGCTTTCTCCAGAGTAACCCAGAAGTCAATGATTTGGTGATCAATCTTTCTCCCTGTCATTTTTCCCGCAAGTACACATAGGGCTGTTGCACTGTAGCATTATCATCTTACAAAGCCCTATGTCCTACTTCGTGTATGCACATCTCAGAAGGAATTTTCAAGCAAAGCTCTGATTTGCCATCATCAAGTGCTGAAGGCTTAGAAAGAAACATCGGTCGACTGTTACTTATCTGTCACTTACTTGATGATCCCTTTTGTCAGCTTGCTGTCTCCGCTATTGTTTCACACAAGCATTTCATAAAGATGTTTTACCTGGCTCTCATTTTCGCTTTAGTGATTCACAATCCACCCATCCCAAGGTAAAATTTCACCCAAAGTTCACCCGCTTCTGCAGGCAAACTTTTTACCCTCACCCCGGCAACCTTCCTCCAGATATGTTGCTTATTTGGCAGAATAATGACTGAGCCATTGTCCCACCAGTGAACGTTACATTTGTTTTATTCGGCTGATCGCTCCTTGCTCTGTATTACATATCACATTATTTTTTTTATCTGATCTTGATTCCAAACCCCTCGCAAACGTTGAAAACTGCCATTACGTAATCGAGCCTTCGTTAAAACTATATTTGGTTCTTGGGGTAAATAAAACACCTGTTGATCCTGTCTGGTGTTCTAGTCAAGTGGGGCTCTTTTCGCAGGTTTTGCGTAAACGTCCACCTTTTCCAGCCAGCTCCACTCGGCCTAAACCAGCTCAGCCATCTGGTCTTGGGTTTCAATTTGCCGGGTGCCGCCATAACTAATAGCCCAAAAACCTTTCTTCTACAATTCCTCCAGTGTACTTTTGCATACCCTCTTGAGCATCTTATTCCGAGTTCAATTGACCTATTGATCAAGCTTTGTCGCATGTCTCGGGAATATCCGAAATAGACTCCTATTATCATCGTGCTTGTGTACACTAACTGTGCCCCTGACCATGCCTCTGATTTCTTTTAAAAGGAAATAGTAAACGCTGTCCTCGGAAATGTACGGTGCGATTTTCAGTAACCATAGTACGTATACGTCGACCAAACATCCAACAATGGGCCTTTCATTATCCGGTCTAGGTGCTAAAACAAACGGGGCAGGAAATTTGACAAGCCAGACTTATTTGATAAAGCTAAGAATAATCCTGCAAATAAAAGTCAATACAAGCCCTTACAAGAAAACGCCATTTACAAGTTTACTTACTTCAGAGAAAATTAAATTCCTCAGAGTGTCGGCCAAAAACTAGTTCAGAGCAGGCGAGGATGCTGGCGGTCAACCTGGGACAATCATCTGAAACTGAGCCACAGAAAACAAAGCAAGGCAAAGAAGGTTATTTCATTATCACGCAAACTAGCCAAAAGTAGGGCAAAACGTCTCGCCTAACTAGAGGGTTGTGGGGCGCAAAATTCGGGGCTTGGGATATACTATCACCGTGATCCCAGTGGTTGGGACTAAAGCTGGGATGATCTCTACAAAACAGTTAGGCAGGAAACAAATGAAGGACGGTTTATCAGTTGCTCAAGATGTCATGTACTCTAACTTATGAAAAGGCTCCATATATTTTTAACTGTATAATTCACTGTTCTACGTCAGTACGGTTACTCTGAATCCACAAGCTGTGACCACACAAGTCCGGCTCGGCCTGACATCTTGGATACTAGAAAAAAGTTGTAGCAGAAAGGAGCTACAGTGAAGGTATTCGGATCACAACAGCTAACCTGTCGGTCATCGAGTGAAAGTAATTCCCAATTCACCTCCAAGGCAGTTCTGTGATTTCTCCTCCGTATTGAACTCCCGATTTTTGCTCAGGCTGCACCACCAAGAAACCAGATACGGCACATTTATGAAACTCCAATGACCTCCACAATATAGAGGACCTACTTATCAGGCAGACTACCTCAGGCTGGCCGCGGCCATCAACCTCTTAAATGTTATCACAAACAAAGTTTACGAGAGCATAGCTTACTCCAAAAGCGCCATGGCCTTCGACATTCCTGAAAACCTGCTCTTGCCTTAGCTCAAAATTTCTATACAGAATGCCCCCAACATGGCACAGGATAGCTGCTACTGCGCTCGCTTTGTAAATCTTCACGACACAATGACCTTTCTTTGATTTCCCAGTTCCCTGGCAATTTGATAGCTAGGGAGCTCACGGGCAGCTGGAAAATCATATTTGATGTCATACTATTGAAATTATCAGAACTTAAGCAGGTAAGACCCCCTTACAAGGACAACTGATTTGATCGCATCACTGCCGCACAATCTTTAGGCGAAAACCTTTACTGCAAATTCTCAGGCAGTATGCCCTGCACCAGTTGTTCTGGACATGACCAGATCCCCTCCACTACTTCATACTCTCACTTGGTGGCAAAAGCTTTGGGCTTCGACGAGAGCATCTACAGCCGACATCTGACATTGGTCCTATCCATTCTACCGCCGATTGGATGCGGATCATCGAAAAACGTCTTATTTTCCAGCTAATATGGGCAACTCATCAACCCGTAGACTTCTTTGTCCCCCTACTGCCATTCTCGACTGCGGCAACTCCTTACTATCCCCTACAGCAGTCCTACGTGAGAATGTCTATAAGCTCCGCCAAAATTCTCATGTAAACCTTGGATCAACCATGCTCCTCGGTGATCAGGACAACATAATGCACCATCTCAAATCCGCCAACTTCTATCCAGGGAGTTAGAATTGCACTCCGGCTCGGACACTAGGTCTTCTTAGCTCTAGTTCCCAGTGAGGGTGGCAACGCAAAAGCCACGTACGGGGTCGTAAGAGTACGAACCTACCCCATTATGTGATTTCCAGTAAAAATATCTTTCCAGCCACTTGGACTCATTGAAACCTTGACGCAACGGGCGCTTAAAACCCTACTAGTGTCTGCTCCTGGGTGAGAGGGCACAAGCTGTGGTCAGGAAAAGGGTTTCGGGAGCCGAGAAAAGGCGCTCACAGGACAGCTAGCTGGGCACTAGATGGGCTCTGACATCAACGTGTCCTGCGCATACTGAATTCAAACTACTCGAACAATTACCACGGGAGACTGGTCAGCAAACCTGGAGGGGGCGAGCCTTATGCTTAAGCGAAGCGGGAGACGGTGTTTGATATTTACGCAGTAGGGCCCTAAATAAGCCCGGCCTGATTTGGGTAGGGTATGGAAAGTTGGCTAGAGTATGTCTAACTTAGACTAGGTGCTCACTACCGTGCTTATTAACCCTTGTGGCTCTGATGGAATTGTATTCTTGAAGCCTAATTTCACCTCCACTGGTCTAGTAAGCCGAGCTCCTGTTGTAAGGATGATTTCAGGCTTGTTGCCGCGAGATGTTTCGGTGTTGAGACTGACGGGGAATAGGCCGAAAATAACCCATTATTAGGGCACTGGAAGTCAGTGGGGGCTGAGTTGGAAACTTCAGAAGGGGTTGTAGGGAACCATTGATAAGTCCACAGGGAGTATGGAAGAGATCCTACGTACTTATGTTGAGCTCACTTCGCTGGGCTGTAGACGGCTTCGGACAGTCAAGAAGCGAGGCCATGTGATGAATTAATTAGATAAGGAACTAGTAGCGACTGACCTTCATATGAAGACAGAATGTGTCAAAGTAGATCGTTGAGAGATTCATCTGCAGTGGGGGGTAAAGTGGGGACTGGAGGGGGGATACGGGGTGGCTACTAGGAGCGACGATGTGACAACTGTCAATATTTGGTACTGGGGTCTTTGGTTGGTTAGGCAGTTTGCTGTTTTGAAAACCGCTAAAATTTGTGGTGTGACGTAGTAAACCATGCGGGGATGGTGCATCACTTTGAGGAACTGGGTGAATAAGCACATTAGCATTATGACTATATAGCACACAACCGTATTTGGCCACCTAGTTTAGAGTACTTTCAGGAAGATTGTCGCAGCACCAGGGCTGACGCTATAAAGCCTAGAAGTGGGCGAGGTATAGGTCAAGAAACAGTGGGTCGTTAGCCTTGGAGAGGAGTTGTACAGGGTGGA
Organism: Fasciola hepatica; assembly: GCA_948099385.1. Lineage (NCBI taxonomy): Eukaryota > Metazoa > Platyhelminthes > Trematoda > Plagiorchiida > Fasciolidae > Fasciola > Fasciola hepatica. The sequence continues at coordinate 5,916,966 of CANUEZ040000110.1, forward strand.
CCGATTTTCAAACGATGAGAAACGCAGGCTTGTAAGAAGAGGCCGAGGTAATTGAGAAGGTAGATTGGTGGACAAGTGGGGTACAGCAGAGAGCAGTGGATAGATATGGAGGGGTAGTACAAAAGTTTGCTGAGGCAGTCAGCTTGGCGGGAATCAAGCGAAATTTGAATTGTGTTTTAGAAGCCAGAGCGCCAGTACTATGGCAGGAGAGTACTGTGGAGTGGCTCAGAGAGTAGAGCACAATGAGGTGTTATCAGTCATCATTCAGGGGGCCGTGTAACAGGCTGTTTGAAGCATCTGCAAACCTTGCTGCCAGCTCATCGTTTGGAATAACAGCTGACTTGCGCATTTGAAGCGGCTCAACTACCGGTCAAACCTCCTGAAAGACAGAAAGACTATTTGTGTGAGTGGGCCCCTTCGAAGATCCTGCCACCGGCATTGAATGAGGAAGAGTGATATTTTGCTTCTGTGGTTCGTAACGAAAGCTGAAGTCAGTACCCAAGATTTCCGACTTTCTCCCCGGTGGTATCTGACTGCTGTAGATTAGGTTCGGACGGGAACCAGGAGGTCTGGCGGGAGAAGTACCCGATGAATCTTCTGGGTCTTTGGTGGAGCTCTGTTTTTCGTGAAAAAATGTAATCGGCTGGAGCCTTGGAGACGACCTGGTTGTAGGGTTACCGTAGCTAGCATTTTATGGGGTGCGCTACCTTGGGCTTGGCTTCACTGGGCCTTCTTCTGTAGTGGTGTCATGTTGGATATGGTTTTGACGGACTTGAATTTCGAGTTGGTTGCAGCCTTTAGTAGTCCCTTCATAAAATCCCCAGCTGCAGCTTCATTCCTAAAACGGAAGAGGAGGGGGCAGTGGTTGCACTGCGAGTTCATTCCAAGATCAGTACGTAGACAAAATTAGGTATTCAGGTTTCAAGCCCTCGGAGTTATCCCTTGATAGATAGGAGCAGAGTTTTGTTCGAGACGCCGGACGGTCACGATCGTACTGTCATTTGCTATTCTGAAAACCCTAAAAGCATCAGGGTTTGCTATTAGTATGGCTTTCGGAACGTTAAACTGACCGTGGCGCTCAGTAGGATCAGGCGGAAAAGCGAGGAGCATTTGCTTAACAGCGATCTATTCAGTAGAATCTAAGCGAGATAATGAAGCTTCCGGGTTTCTTCTTATTTCGGTAGATTTTTGGCTTTCGTTGTCAGCAAGATACATTAGTGACACCAAGCGAGCAGAAGCATCCGTGGCGTTACTAGCTTCACGAATGATAGCACCGACAGTGATTTTAAGACCGCTTGATCAAGTGAGCCCGGTTGATTTTAAAGTAACTAAAGCAAGCAGAGATATGGCAGAGCCGTAGGTAAAACTTGTGCGGCTGAATGGTTAGCAGAATAAATACTTTAAAGGACGTCCCAAGGCTTTAGAAATGAGCGAAACTGGGTTTAAGACCATAGGCAATAATTCATCAGACGATTTTATCTAGCCGAGATTCAGAAAGTTATATTAGTGGAGCCATAGGAAACATGTTTATGTAGGTTTGAACCTAGAATACCTGGGAAAGTAGTGTGGATAATGCTCGATAGAGAACTATGACATCAACACTGTAAGGCGCAGTTGTCTGGGCAGACAAATCGATAATTATGCATAAATTAGCATACAATCTGGGAAGTTCCCGAACCTGAATTCAAATGGGGCAAAATAAAAGAGCGATAACCGAAATCCAGAATCCTGATGACCCGGAAGTTTTAGTGGAAGTGACACGACTGGGTTTCTAAACTGCCTGCTCTGCAAGCAGCCTTCGGTGCATGAAATCGGTAAACACCGTGGCATCGATTTACACCGCACTGGCATTCAGAAGTATGTTCTCCACGGACACCACCCTAATAGTTGCGTATTTTAAAAGTACAACTGACCCTCTTGTTTCTTTTTCGTTGAAATATCGGCTTGCAGTTGATACCCTATTTACCATTTTCTTTGGCCATCGATCACTCTTATGAGAAAAGCTATGGTTGATAGGCTGATTGCGGGGCGGCTCCTCCATCTTTTTGTGTAAAACTATCCCCCTCATCTGAGACCCTTTGTTTGATGGCATTCGGCACCACTGCTTAAGCCCCTTGAAGCCAGTAAGAACAAAGCTTTAGGTAAAAGCTGCGGAAGCTATTGAACTGTGAAGAGTGAAAAAGCAGATAATACTGATATCTATCTTCCTGCAGTGAACAACATAACAGACCAGTGATAACCGGGCGGCCAGGTAGTACAACGGCCCGCAGCGTAAACAACCACGGAGACACAACTCATGCAAAGACTGATAGTCTTGTAACCCTCGCAACGGGTCGCTCTCCCACAATATGCACAGAGGCGTACTTCCTAGTTTCTACTACTGCACCTCACTCTTCTCTTTTATCAGAACCCACAGGACTCTCGGTCGACAGTGCCTGTTGTGGTACCACTGTTGGAAACCCTGGCTTTCTTCCGTCTCTTTCTTTTGTGACTAACTCCCGAGTCTGCGCAAACCCGCTACCAATGACTGGTGCCCACTTCTGTCATCAAAGCCCACTCAAGCTAACCATGTCCTGCGGGTGAATATTAGTGCACGAAAAGCAAACAGCTGGTTTGGCCAGTGGGCTTGAATCCCCCGCCATCAATGTAAGCTGCATTTGGAAAACTTGCATGCAGGACTCCAAGACCATCATCCTACTGGCGCTTCATCTAATCCTTTCGCGAAGTTTCTTTAATGCCTTTTTGAGGACTCCAAGTTTGCGGCTTCTTGTATACCTGGCGTTATCACCTCTCAGTAAACAAGCTGAAGCTACTCTCATAGACTGGATCCCATGCGACTATCGTTTATACACCGTGAAACTTGGCGAATTAGGCAAAGCAAGCGGTCGCCGTTCTCATGGGCGAAATTCCGTTTTGCTGCTTCGGCAGATGTACCCACCGACCGTAGCCAGAAGCAGAGATGTCGCTTGTCTACAGCTTTGAAGATTTTACACTAAGCAAACCAGACAGACAGCGTGATTTTGGCAGGAGACCAGGATGCTGGAGTTAGACGGCTGTCATCAAAAGAGGCGCACTCAGGCGGCGCTCTTAAACTAGATTCCTGCTGCTCAAAAATTTGGGGAAGTCTCTTCACACTGTGCTTACCCATCTCTAGCTGGTTCGCTGCTTGGTGTCTGCTTTCCAGAGACAAAAGTGGACCCAAGTCCATCACACCGCCATAAGCCACTAATAAAGGGCTGCAAACAAGATTTCTGCTCGTACTAGAGCGCCATTTTGTCTCCAGTCACGCAGTGCTTTGCGCTAAGCTGTCCGTATTCTTTAGTGCGAGCTGAAAAGCATGCTAAGATAACGGCCTCCTTGAGATAAGCCTTCAAAGCCAAGTCTCCCACCAGTCTTCCAAACCGAGCTAGCCGAAAGGCTAAATGTACCCTCCAATGAGGATGTCAACTAACATTGTTCGCTTATCAAGAACGAATTGTGTTCCGTGGGTATTGTAGTTGACGGTTCTTCTCTTCGTGCCTTAGGTCTCTTGGTTTCCGATGATTCTGTGCATCTTTTCAAGGCACGGCAGTTGATTCCAGCTAGCAGTAGGCATAAAAGGGCACTTCCCGTAATGGGGCGTGCACTCAGCGCAATCCTCCTCGGGAACCGCAAAATCCGGTGGCCGCCATGTTTATTGGTCGGAGAGGATGCTGCAGCCACGGAGAAATCCAGCTAAGTTTTCTGTTTCGTTTGAGTCACTCGCGGAAAGCCACCAGATGCAAGCGAAACATTTATTGAAGTTCGTGTTTCGACAATTCAGAGCTAACGGCGGCTTCTCCAAAGCTAGGGGGAACACTCTCAGATACTGTTCAGCTGGCCCTAGGTATCAACCTCTTGTGTAGCCCCTCCGGTACACGTCCGGAGGCCCCTTTCGCTGATGCATTCACCGAAAAAGAGATTCTGAAGAAAATCTGGGCCTTGAGATATCACAAATCCCTGCTCTGTGATGGTGTTTTCCCAATATTTTAAAGACGATGAGGTACTGTTTGTCAGTCATCTTCATGTCTTGTCTCCAAAATCATGGAATTTCGAGTAAGTTCTCCCCTTGTTAAGCAGGTCGATTGTTGTTCTGACCTTAACGAAGGGCCTACATAAAAGACCACCTCAATCGCAGGGTGGAGAAGCGTACGCGGACGTCGACGAAGCTGAGCCATCCTCCGTAATGATATCCTAATATTTCCTGCACTGGTCAAAAAGCATGTATAGGTGCGCGATCGGTGGGCAGCAATATTCCGAGAACGAACAAATTCACAGTGCCCAAGGTGGAAGTAAAACAGGGGTGGCCACTTCGCGCCGTTATCGAGTACTGCCAAAGTATCGGTGAATTTCAGGAATGTTATTCAGAAGGGTGCCGCAGTGAAAATGCAACTTTGAAGTGCAAGAAAATGCTGAGCAGAGTGCTCGAGGTATATAACGAAATGATGGAAAAAGCGGTGGAGGTGGAGACCGGGCCAGGCTCGGTAAAGTATTTGATGGGTTAGAGGGAATATGTGGAGCGTAAATATTTTATCTATGTAAACCGGGGTATGCCCCAGAGGATTGGTTTTGGCCTCGCTGGCAGCAGTTGGGGTGAGGGGGGTGGTAACTATTGAGAATGTAGCCCGGGCATGTGACGGACGACTCTTATGGGGATAATGGCAACGGAAGGCTAGATGAGCCCGGTTGCGGTAGCTATTGACCGTGACGATGTTGGGGCGTGATTGGTGCTGTGGGTGAATATTTACGAAATATGGGTTGCTGGGTGGGATATCACAACCGAGGGCCAAAGAAGAAGAATGTAAGCCTAACGTTCGGGCTGGGTTGGCAGCAGCAGTTGAGTGATTGTGGACCGTTTTGTAGTTGGCTATATTTTCAGTGGCCTCCATATCGGAAAGATCTTGCTGTTAGAAGCTCACGGGAATCAGTGGCTTATTATATATTGGGCAATAGCAGGACTGCTTGTGGATGAAACCTGGTAGTCAAAGTGTTCTAGCAGTAACCACCGATGGGGTAGGTTGTAAACGGGTAGAAAGCGCAACCGACGAAGTAAGCATCTTGCATGACTTCCCGACTGAGCGATACGATGAATAGGCGGTTCGAAACCTGCAAACAAAGGAATAGTGGCAGTCTTGAGGGTGTTCCGGCTGAGGAATAGAGCGACCAAACTAGCAAGTAGAAATGTCAATTTGGAAAGGAAGCGGCACAGTGGGTGTAACGACATTACAGAAAATGGTGATATTGACCCCTGAGGAAATAAGGAGGTGGGATGCTTCAGGAATTTGTGCCAGTCTCCAGAGCCAGGGGTTCATGGTAAAGTATGTAGCATATTTGTCAGCCGTCTACTACATGTCGAGCTCTTGTGAATCAGTGTTCACGGAGGCCAAACAAAATTTCGGAATTAGATCCAGTTACTTATTTCCGTTTTGGAGTAGTCCCTAGAAATCTTATCGGGGTGGGGTAGTCACTCCATAGGGCACAGTAACGGAGCTGAAGGCCGAGGGCCAGAAAAAGAAGCGAATGAGATGAATTGAGAACGCAGGTAGCTATTCGATATAACTGAGCCAGAGGTTATATGATAATATCTTCCGTTGGACTTTTACAGATCTGACTTTGTTCTGTTGTTTTTCTAGCAGATGGATGGATGAACTATATGGGAGCCTCCTACGGCCCAAATGCCTGGCCATAATCTTTCGCGGTTGCCACGGTTGGTTCGTCTTCCTCACCTTCTAACATAAAGTGGCCTCCAGGAGTTTAGGCGGGCTTCTTGGTGAGCACAACGTATTCCAAAGCGGCCTAGAATAGATCTAGACAGAGTGGCACTCGGGGCGACTTTTCAGCCAAGGGTTGTCTTGAAGCCTTCAAGAGAAGCCTATTACCATCACCTTTTTCAGACGTTGGAGCTTTGTTTAGGGTACTGGGATCTGTTTTCTACAAGTAATCAAGCCTCCCAAGTTTGCAGAGGGTTTTCATGGTTTCAAGATGGTTTCTCTCTGAGATGGGTAATACTGCGGTGTTTAGCACATTCGTGGCATACAGACGGGTTTCCGATGAATTGCCTAGCCTTCCTATTTGACCGACCTGTTATCATACCTGCAGGAGGATTTCCACTGAGAAGTCTACTGGTACCACATCGAGCCGGAAATTGTCGTCCGCGAGGTAAGACATTGAGCAATCCAGAGTGGCCGGGACAGAAGGGGGGAAGGGGTTCGAGGCCAATCCAAAACAGAAAACACGGAGGTGGATAAATCAGAATCAGGTTGGCACTTTGGCTTATTTTTGTGTGTGTGTATAATAGCAGTGTCGAGTGTTCTGGCGGTTTTTCAGCTACGGTGACAAGAAAATATTCAATCTTAGGAACACACCTATCTTTTCGGGTGGCGTACAATTGTGGGTCAAGGGACGCCCAACTGAGACATGAAGGATGATGTAGGTAATAACACGGCCGGTGTATTTAGATGGGAGGATCGGTACGCTAGCACCCGTCTCAAGAGCAGGCGGAGTATCAACTGACTTATCCGACAAACAAAAATAAGCATTGCCACGAGGTTTCCCCATCATCAAAGTGAAGCGTAGGCTGTCACGTAAAGGGGCTGATTCCCCTCACGGGCTGCTTCTAGAAAGAGATTCTCAGAATGAATAGCTAACATCAGACAATTTTTTCCTCTTTCCAGAGGAGTAGGTGAGCTCATCAAGAAAATTCCATACCTCTTCCTCCGTACTTGTTTTACATGTACGCACACAGCATTCGGGACTGACAGGGGTGGACTGTTTCCCCCGCGCTTGGAAGCAGTCACCTTCTTGCTGCATTTGCCACCGACGGTGTTGTTCATTCCAGCACCGGAAGCAGGGGGTGGAGATAGGTAAGAATGCTAAGTGAAAGCAAAATTGACCAGTAGCATCTGTTGACGGCAACCCCAGATGTTTCCTGATCCACTGGGGTCAATATCTGTCTGCTTACTTAATTATTCGTAAAAGGAAGGGGGACTTAATTGGAAGTGCAAGGCGCCTTTATATGAAGTGAAGAAGGGTCCAATGCTACCGGTCTAGCAAGTTAGCAGTGGTGTTTGACTGCGGGGCTGCCTTCCTGGGACACTTTTTCAGCGATCACCTGTTACGAAGACAGACCACGACAGCAAGCCTGGTTGGAGTGTTGCTTCGTCCTCGGAAGGAATCTGTTGCACTAGCTGCGGACTTTGTAGCAAAGTTTATGCTGATTTGTGTGCCGGCAAGAGACAGAGGAGCACTGAGGTTCCTCTGGTATGAAAATGGCCAACTAAGTGGTAATCTTGTTGAATCTCAAGCGGATGCTCATCCATTTTGTATCATTTCCTCTCAACGTTGTGCGGGTTTTGCGCTACGTCGCACGGCAGACGATTGAGGAGGGTAGTATTAGGATTGCGTCTCCAGGGCCGTATGTGGTAGCTTTATTGTGGCAGACTGTCTTGCATCCTTGCGTATGATGGAGAGAGCAAGAGTTTTTGGTACTTGGATGAGTGAATTGCTGTCACGCAGTGGCTTTCGGTTTCAAAAATGAGTGTGTAGTCCGAAGGAGATGCTGAAAAGTTTTCCGAAATCTCAGCTGGCTCACCACAACTTTGAAATCGAAGATTGCACTTTCCAGTTGGCATTCGCTATACACGAGAAACGTCAAACTGGGTGTGGCTTCTTGTCTATAGCGCCATCATCGTTCGATTGACTGGGGTTGGTTCCATCTTTCATTCTGTCAAGTAAGCTGTTAATGCAATCTCTGTCTCGCCTGAAGCTGGGTCAGGAGGGTCCTATTGCAGAAAATATCCACGCTGCTGGGATGAGCCGGTAAGCCGTACGAAACAACCTTCTACATTCAAAAATAAGCTTTCTTTCCCAGAGGTAACTCAACGAACGAAGGTGCGTAGCTTTATGTGTTTTCTAACAATTCTGAAATTGGCTATAGAATGGTGGCTTATCTCGGAATGACCTCAGAGAGCATAACCCCCTACTGTAACTTAATATTCTTCAAACCGAGGGTAGCTCCTCCGGGGATAGTAACGATTCCTTGATTGGAGTCAGCCGCAGCGAGGCTGGGTGGTAGGGTCCCTCGGACTCCTTTAGAAGAAACTGGAATCAAAGTTGCTAAGAGGTACTACTAAAAGGACTCCGCTGTACGCTACGCTACATAAACAATACTCAAACGAGGTTTAGTACATACTTCTAGAATGGCTTGGCTGAAATCCACCAGTGTTCTGAACCCTGGCAGTGGCATCAAATCAGATCCGCTGCCAATCGCGCAGACTTGGCATCAAGTGGCACTACATCGCCGAGTGACATCGGTTGCGGGTTCGAGGGCTCTAACTTCTCGATGAACGATGGGACCAGTCCTGAGGTTACTGCAACACGTCGAAAGGGGAGTTGAAGTGGTCTTTGAGTACAATCCTCACTATATTGCTGGATACATGGACGAACTTCTGAATAGGTGTTTTATTTGATTTCACTTACTGAGATCCGTAGCGAGGCTATTTCGCTTTGAAACTTATCACGGTCATGAGGGGTAGCCGCACAGATCCAGAATCTACAACTGAGCCGATTAATTTGTGCGGTCTTGTTGAAGCGGAGGAAAGAGTTGTTCTGATTTCAGGCCAACGCCTATGGCGAAGAGTCAAAATGGTTACGAGGCAAGAATGGTAACCTGTGCGCTCAAAGATTTCCGAAGACCAAGAAGCCACTGAAACGCAATCCAGTTTCATCAAGTCGACTGATTACTGTTGGAGGACAAATGAACCATTCCAATCAGCTTCGGGGCTTGAAATATCGGGTGACACTACCCAAAGATCACTCGATTACGGACCCGATAGTCCGATGGTATCACGCAATGGAAGGATACGCAGGACCATCTCAGTTACTCGCAGAACTTTGCAAAGTACTTAGGATTGTATCGGGTGGACCTGCCATCAAGCGTGTACTTTAGGTGTGATGGAATTGTGGGGATCATTTTGAAATCGTGGGCACACAGATAACGGCTCCTCCACCTGCCTTTATAGTGCGACAGGGTAGCTTTCCCTTTGAATGTGCCGAAATAGATTATTTTTGCCCGCCTTCAGTTGAACGTGGTCGTGGCATGGAGAAGCAATACGGGCGCATCTTCACCTGCCTCCAGGTGCGTGCCGTACATATTAAAACCTTGTATTCTCATAGCACGGATTTGTTCATTAGGACACTACTGAGCTTCACGTCAAGGCAAAGGGCACTGTCCAAGAATTTTAGCGACAATGGTACAAACCTTGTTGAGGCCCAAGGGGAATTAGAGAACTAAAGAAAAAACTGGTCCGGCGATAAGATAGCTGATAGATTGTTGCAACGGGGTGTGCGGTGGCACTTCACACTCCGCATGCTAGTCACTTTGAGAGCTTATAGAAGATCATGGTGAGCTTGGTTGGGAAAGCACTTCTTTCATTTTGTGACGAAGAGCTGATAACTGGGAAACATTGTTGACATTTCCTACGGAGTGTGAAAGGATAGAAAACGAGCTACCGCCAGTACCTGCAACCTAGGACTGTTTTGATCTGCCAGTACCCATACCCTATGACCTGCTTATGTTGTTGGCTTACTCACGAGGTATTCCGACAAATTCGTTGTGCGATAGGATGATTCGCTGGTGGAAGCAAGTAAACTGCTCTAAATCCGTGTTTTGGAAGCGATGGGCCAGAGAGTTTCGTCCATTATTTCAACAGCGGCAGAACTGGATAACTTGAGAATGCAACTCCAGATCGGGTGATGTAGTGTCGCTAGCTTTGGAGGCTTGCCGCGCAGCTGGTGGCCAATCTGAGATGTCAAAAGCACGGCTTATTACAAACAGCTATGGTGCGAGCCAGTGAAGGATTAGTGCTTCATATCATTATAAAGATTTGTGGTAATGCAGACGAACTGGACACTAGGGGCGAAATTTCAACAGCCAGCTCTCCTCAAGTGCAAGGCTTGTTTTCGGATCATCGAAACAGGGAGGGGCCACTGAGAATTGACCCACTTATCCAACTGAAATCCGTTACCGGCGGTGATCAGTTTCATATATTGGGGAACCGTAGGGCGAGCCGATGCATGCGGCCGACCAAACCTAACGGTGCACTTTAAAAATCCTGCTCAAATTCAAGGGCCATGGTACAAAAAACCTTATTTCATTAGTATGAACTATCTTCGCCGGAATTCCGATTACTTCTTTTACAGCCTCCAATCTTTGTCACAAATCGGACCCTTACCCGTGCCTCGAGCGTGAGTCGCCCGGCTTGAACTTAGTTGCGACCGTATTCGGTAATCCCGCCTTCCGTCTCCCACCTTCTGCCGTAATCCAGCGGAGGTTGTTGATTAGTTGTTTAATATGAATCGTAAAGGCTCAGAAGGAAAGCCACTGAGGTTTGATTACTTTGAAATTGCTTAATTTGTTGTATGTAGTGCCGTAGCTTTTTGCAAACAATTTTATTTTGAATCGAGTTGAAAGTTGTTGCTACTATCCGCTCGAATGTTCACTTTTCTGGACTTTACAAACGCTATTAGCTAAATGTTACTTTTAAGGCCAAAATGCTGTCACTACCTCAGAGCATTTATCCGTAGCTTTGCTGAAGGCTCGTACCAAGCCAAGACAAACAAAGGTTAAAGTTTTATACACTCCGATTGGTCCTTATCACAACTTACTGCGATCTGAATGCGGTGTGATGAAGGCAGTCAGCGGACCCCGGCCACAAAAGCCGACAAAGAGATGGAGTGCAATACCAGACCACCAAGAATATATGTTTTAAAAAGGCTCGTGGGACAACGGGGGGGGGGCCTAAGGCTTGAAAATTGAAGATTAGTAAGTGACAACGTCTGCTCCTGAGCAAGGGATGCGAAAATCTGCTTCCCTAGCATCGCCCTACATGCCGCATCACTGTACCCACCATCACTAAAAGCAAAAATGGTCCTCACCCTGCCATGGAATCAAACTGGACATGTAGCGGTTATTGTTTTATATGCCGCAATGTGGGTTCAGCTCCACCGTGGTTAAATGTTCCATATCTGACTTCACACTGAAACCATCACGGTAGCTACTTCCATCCAACTTCCGAATCAGTGAGTTTTTCCTTGTTTTCTTCTTCTTCCAATCGTTTTCCCAAGTCCGTCGAATTCTTTGATTATCTGTAAAGGCTGCGAGAAGACAAAACCTTCAGCATCATCCAAGTAGGCACCACCCCGGAGTCTGGGAAGGGAAGGGAGGGATGTAGGCATCGAGTTTATACCTTCGGAGCAGGGAGCTAGTCACGCTACCATGTCTCATCGTTCAGGGGAGTTCTAGGTTGGTTGAGCTTCTTCCCAGGGTCTCATGATTTGGGGAGAAAGAAAGAAATGGTCAAGTAAATACAAATCTACGACAGTATCACTACCACTGGGACAATTACCATACCTTGTTTCCCGGTTGCCGCTACTGAGGATTTCTGGCATCTTGGGTGCAGGAAGCGGGCTATAAATTTGGCTCAAGCCTTCATTTCCTGCGATCGGACCTGTCTGATACCGGGCAATTTTTATTATCAGGTGAATCCCGCAACATACTTCAATTAGCAATCTGAACGCATATCAAGCTTGCTCTGGTTCGCTTCCGCTCTCCTGGTGTACTTTTCCATGGACCCGGAGGAGACCCTCTCCAGTCTGTTATCACTGTTGATCGACATTTGCTTCTGACACAGATAACCAGATCGATTAGGCTGAAATTGCTTTAACTAGGCGAATGCCTTCTTCGGGTGTGGCTCACTTCCCACGATTAGAATAACAGATGGAATCTGACGGTTTTTGGGAATAAGTATTCATGGCGCTGTAAAGCTGACAAGATACGGTAGAACGGACTAGCTTAGGAGGTTCGCAGAATTTCAAGAACCAGTAGAAGAAAAACTGCAGTGAGCCAAACCTGGATACAATTTGTGGCGTAATATTAACACGGGTTGAACCACTGAAAGGTTTTCGTCATTCATTTTGTTACTTGACACCGAATGCAATGAAGCTCATACGCAAATATGCGCACGATGCTGAACTCGTTTCTACCATTAAAGCTTTCCCCACCCAATCCAACTTCTGCATCCAGTCATATTACCGCTTCAGTTATTTGTTCATGCGAGGGTCATGTCTGGCGACAAGCGATTTGTTTGGGGATTACACTTTTGATAGACAATTCACCCGTGTTCTTTCCTAACTGCTCACGTAGGAACGAGCACATTTCCGGCCCACCATGTTGTTCCAATATTGGCGCACGTGATTGCCCTAATTTCGCTTTAAAAAGGGCCCAAACAGAGACTTCCGCCGTGCCTGCCTCCGCTGCATTGTGACTATAAAGTCAGGCTGGTTTACCCAAAGTGACCTCGAGGAGCTACCTTTTACGAATGCGCGCCGCTCTTCTACTGATTTGCTGTTATTTGCAGCTACCAATCTGTTCTTTACCTGCATAATCACTGCGTTCAAATTTACCCAGCCTTTTCCTTTAATGGCTCAATCCTCACTGACTACTCTCCAGATATCATGTGTGAAAATATTTACCAATTCCATCCATACGTATGTTCCATCACTGTTTCGGATCTCGCTGCTTCTGTAATTGTACGGTTCTGTGAGATATTTATTGGCCCTATTCAACCCCGTTTTTCAGTCAGTATCAATGATGATGATGAATAAATTCATCCTGCATGTTCTAGCTTCCAGTGATCGGTCTGGTGAACACCCGATTGATGAACCCCTATTGGCTTATACCTCTTTGAGTGTCCTTTTGGCATTTCACGCCAAACTGATCACCGGTCCAACCCATGAGCATGCACATCGTGGCGTGCTAGTTGATGTTCTGGGTACACTGATCTGGTGTCAGAAAAATCTAAGATGGCATTAGCGAACGAAACTAGGCGGAGTACTGTGACTGGATGACTGAACAAGAATGTGCTCCCAGCGGGAATATCAGTGGGGCAGATAGACCGCAAAAAGCTTACAACAGTCCATCGACCCGCGAAGTGTACCGCCCCCATCGTTAGCTCTACCGGATCCGAATTGCGCAGGACCAAATACCAGCATGGTTTCTGACCATTACCACAACAGGTGGCCGCTCCTGACTGTTTTACTCCCTATGGTATGCCCCATTTTACCCCGTCACAAATCAAACATCCCCTGCTCCTCTCCATCCAACATCACTGTATTCTACTCTGACCCCACTGCGCACTACGCCAACCGACCCTTCATACCAAAGCCTTTTTCAAACGCAGCCCTTCCGCCACTATTCCACACCCTCAAACTCTTTCCCTGGAGCCCTGTGAGATGCCTGCCGCTTCAGCAAACTCTGTTCATAACACCGCGCCTGTCTCACTCCAATCCCGATCGCCCTGCCATTCTTCATTCTCCCTACAAGGCCGCCATCAAAGCCATGGCTGCTTTTCCTCACTGCCCTCCACCCCCAAACTGGCCCTCTAGCGTCCTTAACACCTCTGCCCCGATTTACACGTGATTTGACCCACAGGTCCCACCTAGAATCACCGGGCTCTCCTCCAGATCAGTTATCCCGCGTTGCCAAATCACCTTAGCATCCAGTGTTAGTCTGCACTGGACTTCATGAGTGCTTAGCCCAATACACCGTTTGCATTATTAAGGATATGGCAGTCCAAATGGAAGCAGCCCGTGACACCCAGACTCCCTATATGGGTGACGGGCCTATTGATCACCAACCTCCTAGGCACGTTTTGGCTACCCAAACCACTGACGACCAGAAGCCTCCCACAGAAATACTTTCCACAGCACTATTCAACCCCCGTTCCATCTCAAACAAGTTTTCCGCTATCAAAAGGCTAATTGTAGTCCACAACTTCGACAATGTCCTGATCACTGAGACTTGGCTCACCGAGCACACACCTTCTGGCTTAATATCATCGATCGGTAATGAAACCTTCGGGACTCAATAAATTTACCTTTGCGGTGGAGATTGCACGGAGCATTTCAAGTGTAGCCTATCTGCCACCCTACTGGAAAATACCGAGCTGGCAAATTCCGGAGATTCTTTATGGTTTACAGTTTCTTTCTCCCAGATGGCCATAGGTTGGGTTGTATACATCGACCTCCCAGAAACGAAGCTTCCACATTTAACCACATCAATGAAGCATTTATTAACACGGCTGACCTGCCACTTGGAAGTAAGTTTGTAGCACGCGACCTTAGTGTCTCAAGCATAAACTGGTCTTTTTTGCTGCTCCCTACAAATAGTTGCAACTCGCTTCATGCATATGCCTGGGCCAATAAGCCAACGTGTAAAACGGCCTGCCAGAAGGCATAACATTCTCGATCTGATATTTACCCTGGGTTTAACAAACGTTTCTGCCTCCGTACCAAACGACTACTCGGGTAGCCACCATAAGGTCGTCAGTTGCAGATTTCAAGTCAAGCCACTCACTGGTAGCCTACCATGTGCCGGTCCCTCCCTCCGTCACTTTAAGCGGGACCATGTCCCCTCAGAACTTCGCTCCAGAAAAGGGACGAATTCTTCCTACCGGCAAAACCTCATTAAGCAACTGACCTCCTCTACTCAAATTTACAATAATGCATCGGATAAATTTCACGCCCCTACTATCTATCCAGACCAGCAAGTGACCACATGACCGGGCTAAAGCAGAAACATGACAAACCTGGACGACGGTACCAGTGAAATAGAGACTTTTCTACAGTTTTCAGACTGGAGTGCCCCTCCCGCGAGGTTCACCGCAAGGCTGAGGACCCAAAACTAGGCGGAGAAACCAAAGCAATACGTCGCCCTGATAAAGCTCAGGAGCTATCCCGGCTGCACCGGGCTCGTGCCCCACAATCAACTCAGCGCATAAAACAGACCATCCATTTGGATAATCTCATAACCTCACCTTTAAAGATAGCAGACAAATTTACCGCATTCTTTACAACCACGGTATCATTCAGTCCAGCTTGTAACCAGCTTGCCACCCCATCTATCACAAATTCCTTACTCAGTTCTATCACGGCCCTCACTACGGATACATATAGACACATCGACACATTCAAACTGACCTACCACCCTGGACCTGACGGTTTACCATCAGCCATATTCACTCTTGGCCGCTCGGCTATACCCGTCCTTCAACTCAACCTGTACAATATATCTCTGCAAACCTGAACCTTCCCCAGCCAACGGAAGTAATCCTTTATCATCCCCAGGCACAAGAAAGGCGCAGTGCATGACATTACCAATTACCACCCCGTTATTCACATGCCAGTGGTCTCGAGGCCGATAGAAAAAGTTGTGAAACACCACCCAACCGACTACTTTTCTTTACATACGTCCGTCAGCCTCAGACAGAACATATTTCTCAGATCAACCTTGTATTCAACCTGCCATTTCGACTTCCTGGACTTGGTAACAACAGCTGCCAATAAAGACGGAGCACTCGTCATCATCTATCTTGATGTGACAAAAGCTTTCGACAGAGCTCCGCATCTGAAGTTGTTGAACAAGATTAGAGAATACTGGATTGACAGCCCTCTACTCAGTTGGTTTGAATCTTACCCACAAGTCCGTCACCGAGTCACCCGCATCAAAGGAAAGATGTCAGACCCCCATCCGGTAAACAGTGGGGTTAGCCAAGAAGGTGTCCCAGAACCTCTGCTGTTTTTACTTATCATAAATGACGTTCGCAATGCCACCACCTATGGAGAAAATTTCTTATTTTCTGATGACATGAAGAAAGTCTAGGAATTCGAACGAGAAAATGTACCCGTAGCGATGAATGACATCACAGTCGGCACACGGTCCTCATCTCCCTGGTGTATTCAGTGAAAAATGGAAGCTTCAGTGAACAGAAGTAGTTGTCTCACGCTCAAATGCAATATTCCACATGATTTGCCTAATATTGGCAGTGCCATACTCCTATATTCCCCAACAATACGAGACCTCGAACCACGATACTCTTACCTTCTCAATTTCCCTGAACACACTTCCTACATAGCCGCATGGTCAAACAAGACTCTTGGCTTGTTGCAAAGAAATTTCCTACTTACGAACAGTGAGTGAGAAACATACGGAACCCATGTTCACCCAGCCTTAGCGTACTGTGCAATTGCCTTCGCAAATATGCACAAATGTGACGTTATCGGTACTGACAATGTACAGTTTCGATTTACCAGAAAACTATTCGGGCCTTCTACGAACCTGAACTACTGACAGCGGTGTACACTCCTGCGGCTTCACACTCCGTGGCTGAAAAGAATTAAACACAGTCTCGCATTTTTGTTTAGTTCAATCCATAAAAAAGCTGCATCTTCTAGCCAAGTTTGGTTCAGTATAAACTCGACATATCGGCAGCGCAATAGGGAGCGCCGTATAACTATCCCTATTTTTCAGAAGCTCTTTAGACAAAACTTCTTCCCCCCTAAGTATGCAACCTTGTGGAATAAACTCCCAGCTGATATCGGTTCCATAGATCCCCAAACCATATTTAATTCTAGGCTACACGTGGCGTTGGACATCCAAGAACCGATCACTCTTATAGATCCATATGTGACTGTTGATGGAGTTTACGAGGAAAGCTTTGAGTACTAACCAGAACCCCCGATAATCTCTAGGATGTGCAGCATCATTCCCCGTCGTTGCCATCACCTCAGAGTAAACCTACCAATTAACGATGACCAAACCCGGTTACCTTCATGTCTGAGGCTAGTGCTTCCGAAATCATATTTGAATGTATGAAATACCACTAGCTGCTAGTACAATAGTCTTTAAACACTTCCAGAGCTAACTTTTAGTTGGTCTTTGCCTCTGTCTCCAACCTAAGACGCAGCACCTGCCAGACTCCTCAACCTCCATCCAGTAGTCACCCTGGGTCGAATCGTCAAGCCCTCATCGCTAAACTTCCCTTCCTATCACACAAATATAGCATCCTGGCATGATTGGCCTATACAACATTTGATGCCTAGTCAACAAAACTAAAAACCCTCTGTGGATCGTCCCGATGCACCAGGTAGTTAGTGCTGCAAATAGTGCCCTATTTTGTGCAAACTGGTGTTTCGTTGAACATAAACCCCATAGAATAATTGCAGGCTGTGGTCGACTCTATCTCCCCCTGCATTTTCTGTCCCATGTAAACAGCCTTCGGGTTCTTATTTCACGAAAATGACGAGAGTTACCTCGGTGCGTCTGCAAGCATTCCTGGCCGTGATGGTCTTTCCGTCCAGAGTTGACCACCAAAGAGACGATATGAACATCAAGAGCGTGAGATTGGCGTGAAAAAGAGAGAAAAATACCTCATTTTTCTGCTTTCCAGGCATACTAGCCATATCATATGTGGCACATGTCTCCGGGCTGCAGTGTTGCTACTGATTGACTGGTGCGGTTGGGCCATTCCCAGTGCGGCTTGTTACATGCGGCACATGTTTCGGCCGGGGCGTGGGAGCTTGGTCACCCATCAAAAGCAGCTCCACCTTCTCTGACAGTCAGATACCTGACTCTGGTTAAACTATACAAAATAACAAAAACGTCTAAAACAGTGTGGATAACACCTGGATCCCGGCGAGCTGGATGACAGCGGATGCATGTCATGCTTCCTCCCTATTTGAAGTGGGCCCTAGCGGTGCTTACCATGGGCACTGGATGTAGACCTTTTGAATTCGCTTCTGTAACGAAAATTCGGCCCAATACCGTTCACACTTCCCACGTTTTTCCGAACCAGTCCTCACACGGGTGTTGTCCTGCTTAGCAATATGCTAACGACGACAGAGACTTTACGGTAACCATGCAATCACAACTACATAAGATTTCCTAGTTCATAACCAAGTATAATCTCAGTACGCTAACATCATCGAGTAGGAGCGTAGACGAACTTACGGCTACCTTTCTCGGCACGAGACCAGTTTCCTCTAATGCATCGCCACGGACCACCTAATAGTTTCTTTTATTTTGGGGCTGTTCAGAAACCATTCAGTACAGAATAACCACCATACCAGAGAAAGCAGTGACAAGTATAGCGTTATTTCAGCAGTGTGCCAGTCCCATTCACTCATATACTGTTCTTTTAAACCTATCTTAGAAACTAGGTGCCAAACTGCATTCTGCCTGAGCAAACGGCACTGAGGGTTACCATTTCTAAATACTCTTAACAGTGAGGCCTTAGGTTTTTATTAGTATCCGAGCGACGCCGCGCCAAAGGGCAAACCATAAACCCCTTTGGAAAGCACTCACTGTTGCCTCACCGGGGTCAGCAACTATGCTAGCCTGTGGCGGCATAGCGCAATCCCCTGCGAGCCTACTTTACCCAGAAAGTGGAGTGGGTGCCACTGACTGCTTCAACGAAACTTCATCCATGCCCCATTCACGTAAACCTCACCAGTTCATTATTATTCTCGTCATATATCACTAAAACCCACAGCTGGAACCACGCCCAGTCTGCAGCCCCCATTTATTTCAGGTTCGTAGCCTCTCTCCATCTCAGTCGCCAAAATGGATAACCAAGGATGCCACTTCGACTCGAGCCGACAGAGACCCAAGTGGAACCTTTCATAGCAACCGGGGCCGCAACGAAGCCACCCGGTGGGGAATACTTCTTACTGACCATCGAATCGGTTAGCTTTCTCTAACGTAAGGCCACTTTTGCCGACATCACCATTGCAGCCAACACAAATAACAGTTCACGCGTCCTGCTAGTACACCGGTCATTACCAGTAATCAGTTTAATCCGTCATATCTCGTCATACCCATCTATTTGACCGTCACATCCTCTACTCCGCCAGACGAAGTATACCCATGGGATGTTGTCCATTACCAGTAATGACGCTGAATAACAATGAGGCCAAACGCGTCAATATATATATATATATCAGTGAAACAGCATAATAAAGCCCAATCCTCTGAGGAGATTTCCCGCTTAATTATCCTCTGTGAGAGTTCATTTTTCCCTCCAACCCTTACTGGCTGGAAATTGACCCTCCACATTGCCAGGACCCTTCAGTTGCATCCTCTTATTTCTGAATGGTAAAAATTACTGATCCTAAATTATAACTGGCCTTTATATGGACTGCTCTTCCCTCCACATCCATCGGTGTTCTCAGCTACTCCTTCATAAAATTGGTCTAATGTCTTCCTGTTTCAAAACTTATCCCGCCCACTGAGCTTCGGTAAATCCGCCATTCAGGGTTTGTTTCACCTTCATGGCAGGCATCGATTTTCCCTAGTATACTTCCGTACAACTTTTTTCTTTTACCTCTTGTTCAGCATTTACTCTGTACGCAGAACCCCAGTATGCCTACGTTTTCCTTGACTTGCACCATTATTGTTTATAATGCATCTTTAACACTATGTATTAACCATCTTCTCGGCATCTCTACGGTGCACCACAGTCCAGCTCGAACTCAAAACCGGCTCGAAGTTGCCGTGCAAACCAATACTAGACGGATCCATTCAAACTATTGCTGGCTGGGCTTTTCTATCGCAGATACTTTCGACTTTTATTCTCAAAATGTGTGAATATTCAATTCCATTGAGTAAATTGTCACATCATGACCATTCGCTTGCGCTTGCGTCTCCACCATGGCCGATAAATACACCATTATTACAAATATACCTTATCTCCGGTTAAACGAGTTCAAGGAAATACACCAGATCAGAAGTTGCACGGCAGAAAGCTTTAATTCAAACAATCTTGAATTCATTCAGCGTAACCTGTTGATTATTTACAGTTTAAAAATCGGTACAGCAGAATGATTTAGTATTGAGGGAGGTGACCAGCATAAAAGTGAGTGGGGTTCTAGGTACCAAGACTATTCTCAGTTTCAGAACTCATAGTCTCAACCTTTTATCATCCTTTACGACGTTAACTGACGATATTCATCACCGCCTTCCAGTCGATGTCAAGCTATGAAAACATTTACCTGGAGCCTTCTAGCCATCGGTGAATCTTCTGCGATCTACTCGCTCATTCAACCTCCCGGACCACTAACCAGCTTGAAACGTTCCAACTCCACTTGCCGTGTGTTAGAAAGCGCCACGTATTTGCGCGTGAATATGCTTCTCAGGTATATTTGTACAGCATTTTTGCGCCGTTATCACACGACCTACTTGCAGAACACTGGCAAATCGATCGCCCCCCACCCTTTTTTCACTAGTTGGTTTTGCCACCAGCTCACCCAGATATTATTCACCTTCACTATCGCTATAAGTGCTCATAGTTTCCTGTTGATATTTAATGCCCGATACAATAGGAGTATTCCGCCGTTGCTTCCTTACGGTATAGTACACGAGGTTTTATTATTTTACCAAATAAATGAAGGCACATTTGCAATGCATCCGCAAGTGTTCACTGCTGATTGCTCTCCCTGCTTTGCTTGTGAGCGTTCAATGACCTGTGGCACCAGAGCAGAAACTTACACAACTGCAAAAGCAACTTTTATCCAACCTCACGCGAAATGGCGGAGAAATCTGGAATAGTTAAAATCATTTTGAAAGACATGCAGCAGCCTGACCAAAAACCGCGTCGAACTGAACTGAGAGAGCAAATTTTTTTAAATGGCTTGTGCTGAACGTTGTGTACACACTGTGAGTCACCTTCCCCTATTTCTGTGATGCAGCTTACCGCGTTCCGGCGCTTGTTACTATACTTCATTTTGTCTCTAGCCTTTATCAAGCCGCCACTGATGTACTATGATCCTCTTATTGTAAACAGGATTATTTCATGGATCTTACATCGGAAGGGGGAAAACTCGACTTACCCTCAACTATCTCCTCCGTCCATTCTTATTCTTCTCAGTTCCGCATACCACTTGCCTCCTCTATTGCCTCTTTTCACACTCCAGTTCGACTCATTGCCCGGATCTTGTTTTCAGTTCATGCACATTGATTCACTCTTCAAAACTTAGTGATATCCACCTCTTATTCCTCTGCGTTTGCCATCATTTGCTATCATCATTTAGGAGTTCTGTTTTGAGGTATTTCCATTTTTGTGCTACAGTCCCCGATGGTATCCATCAACCAAGTTCTCCTACGATTTTTGGTGATCCACTCACCTTGTTTCAATTATGGCCCTCTTTTAGAGATTCTCCTCCAGCCCTCTGTTTCCATTCAAGTCATCTGTCGCAGGGTTCCAGTGTTTTATAACATTGCCCTCAGTGAGCCTCATCGCCAAGGAAGTCTAAAGTTTTTGGGCTTCCGTGATTCTCCAGGTGAGCCATTCAGACTTTGCCGGATTTTTGTACCCCTCTGTCATTTCAACGGTCATTACATTCTGGCAGATTGGACTCTCTGACTCTGAAGTTTATGTTTACCCGTCTGCGCTACCTCGCCCAATAATTTTTGTTCAAACTTCGCTTAGCTCCTTGAATGGCGCACATTTAACTGTTCCGCCTGAATTTGTCATCAACTTACCGCATTAAAATGCGTTTTAAGACGATCTAGGACACCCAAAAGTAAGTCAGCAATATTCTTATCACCAACGAACTAGCTACAGTGACCACCTTTAGATTGACCGGTGTCCTTCAAAGTTGGGTGTGAATGGTGTCAGTCACTTCTGCAGTAGACGGGCATACTGTGGCTGAACCACTTGCTCTAGCTGCTGCTCAACCTTGTGTCTCATTCTGGGTCATCCTGTGTGACCAGGCCACTTGACATTCCTAGTCGTGAAGCAAAATTGGCCACATTCAGTAGAAAACAAACACCTGGGCCTGGAGGATCCCAGTCAGCGCAGCTGTCGTTTTGATGGCGGATCTATTGACACATGCTTAAGAGACAGGGAGGATCCGATCTCCGGGCCCTCAAAATAAGTTCAGTATATCGGTGCCAGCAAAGGGAACTAGAAGTGGACTCGCTTTTCATCCGCTTCTACTTCCTAGTTCTAATTTTTTGTTCACTCTCACTGTCCCATCTATCCGCAAGCTTTGTTTCCATAAGAAGTACATAGCATCTCATGCATACATCTATGTTTCTACAAATGCCAGTCGAACTAAGCGGGTTTCTGGCCTTATCTGTTGATCATCAAGGAACCCCGGTTAATTGCGTTCCTTTTACTGATCCAGAGCTTTCCGCTCAGGTACCCCCGTTTCCACTGACTGCGCATTCGCCAATTGGCTTTGCTTCCAGCAAGCTGTCTGTTCAATAGGCTCTTGCGTTATCGCCTTTCTGGTCTATTTTTGGTATTCCATATCTAGTGAATTGAATCACCAATTTGCTCTGCCACTGCCTACTGATCTCAATTGTTTGCAACTTTCAACCAGTTTCATTTATTTGTTTTCCCCATTTACATCGTGTGACCTGGATCTCGACCACATTGGTGGGCGTCTGCTTACAGAGCTAATGGATATTTTGTACCTTTGCCTTTTGATTAGGTGGCGTAGAATTTGATGGATATGTGTGATACCAGTGTTTGTCCTCCAGAAACTCATGTTTTACTCCTCATCAGTACATGGATTGCTGAACTCAAGTTCTCCGGTTGAAGGTTGATGCTTTGGCCTCAGTGAGCCACTCAGCCAGCAGATCACAGTTGGATGCGAAAGTTACTCATAGGTTTTCTCAGCACGGTTTAGGAACTGAGAAACGGACCTCCAACCACTTTGCAAACACGTCACATACAACTAGATCTACGGATCATATAGATGAGCGTAACTAATAACAAGGTTTTTCACTGGAAAACGAGGTGCAGGTATTTCTGCTTTTGAGCAGGAAAATTGAATAACCGGCTGACGAATTATTGGTCCAGCCTCTCCATTAGATGGCACTCCTTCGTTTGACGAAACCGATTTCGAAGTTGCAATAATTCAAGCTGACTGATTGCCCAACGGGTTGGCAAATGTTAACCAAATCATCTAAACAATGGCGAAACGTCAACAGCATCGAGCCAAAGGGAGCCAATCATTCATTACACAGCATGCATTCTGATGGATCAAAAAGGAGTAAATTGAAGTAGCTTTTAGCGGAAGTGATCTTGAGAAGAGAAAAGCAGTTACAGCGCAAAATTTGTCTTTCAGTGAATTTCACTATGTATCTTCACAGGCATACTCCAAATAAATTTATAACATATATAACAACATTAAAATAACGTTACCAGCCACAGGCTCAAAAAGCCATGCTTACCCCAGGGATCACAAGGGAAATGAACGAAGCCTTTCGCTCTCAAAAACTAGGCTTTTATCTTTGGCTCACAGTCTCTTCGGCGGATTGTGGTAAACGTAAACTGCTGGCAGAAAGGTCACAGATGACGTATCCATGCGGTTAATTTGGCGCCCATTTTCTACGAAATGACATGCAACGGAAGAGGCTAGCGGCTGCCTGGTCGGTGGCCTTTAGCCTTGTGCTTTATACTAGTTAACTTAGGTGTCGACACACCGTGGGACATGTTCGGTCACTCGCAGTCAAAGTTGCCGTCTTATTTGGCCTAGCTAGGTGGCCAAAAGAATACACCAATCAACCACAAAAATTTATCACGCCTAATCCGAACGAAACCAGACAATAGCGCTTGTGACTCAAGGCGCCAGTCAAAAGACCCGCTGAGGAAAGCCGTCCCGGACCATTGCCTCTCGTTCAATAGTTTTCATTGTCGTTGTCCGAAGCTCCCAGTAAACTAACTGTTATGCAGTATTAAACTTCTTTAAGGAAAAGCGACTTGTTCAGTAATATCTTTCGTTGACCCAGTTGTGCCGAAGCTTTCTTAGTCTCTTCCATTTGTTGCTTCCAGATGTTAGCTATCCTCAGTTGGTTCATTTCAACTCCACCTTTTGATCTCCGTTGCCAAATTTCCCAGAAATCTTATTTGATTCCATGGATATGTTTATTCAAACTCCCTTCAATACTTCTCGATGTGCATATATTTATCTACCTTGTGTAGCACATCCGCCTTCGTTATTACTAAATATCTGATCTTATAATCATTCGAACCATTTGATTATATGCTGAGAGTTCTTTGAGATTCCGGAAATAGAAGGACGTTGCTATTGCAACGAGACTGTTTCGAAGCCTATAGTTCAGTGTTCCAAAACACTAGGGATCCAGTTTGGGGCATGGTTGGAGAAAGGGTGGAAGTTACCGGCGGTAAATAGGTGACAAATGTCTCAAGAACCTAACATGTACTCACCAGGAATTTGGTGAACAAGAAAAATTGGAGTCGTTTATTATAGAAACAGTTTGAGATTGCAAAAGCGCGGAGAATTTTGTTTATTCACGTCCGTGTTCCAGTTCAGGTAAAAGTTAGTTAGCTATGGTACATCAGAGACTTTAAAGAGAACCACGCCGGGGCTTTGTGAATCTCAAATTATTGTTGACAAAGATCAAGAATACCCTGGAAAGGTTTCGATGAAGGTGAGCAAAAGTACCAGCCAGCCAAACAAGGCTTCACAACAGCCGTTCTTCTTTATTAAGGGCCCTCGAAATTGAACTTGCCGAAAACTGTATTGTGACGTGAAGTACTTGCCGCTGAATAAAAGACTGTTCAATGGAGAACAAGCCAGTGAGCGAGGAACAGGATAGGGCAACTGCAAACAAGTTCAACAGCGTGCCACCCGGTTTTAAAATTTTCTTTGGTATTTATGAAAGTAGAGAAGTCACTATTACTTAGAAAATCTTACACTATGAGCCTTCCAGAAGGACTGAACTGAGCGCAATGAAGGCAGTCACGAGTATTACACTGGTCCTTCATGGCTAAGAAGAAGAAAGAAGAAACGTGGAGTAAGCGGCTTGAGAAAGAAGCTTTGTTTGGGCAAGATGGAATTATTTGAACGGAAGGTTCCATTCATTGCGAAAGAAGCCTGCTGAAAAGCCAGCTAATTGAAACCAAATACCAGAGACTTTCGTTATCTCGGCCCGAACAAAAGAGCACAGCCAAATGTCACGGTAGGCGGGAAGAGCTGCTGCTTTACTCTTAGTTCTGGAGCCTCTGTGAATAAGGCTTTTGTCCAACGTTGATGAAGAAACTTTCTAGAGGTACGTTAGGCACTTAAGGACGGGTAATGGACTGGAACCAAATATCCTAGAATGATTACCGTTGAACATTGAAGTGCGTTTAGTGAAGTTAGGAGTTTGATGACTAAAATGACTTTCGGACGTTATATTTATCGGTAGTTTGTCACAGTGGATATGGGCGACTCGGTGAACAACTTGAGAAAAGAGGAGTTGTCCTCAGCAACCTTCAGCTAACTTGCGCAATGGTAATAGCATCTTTCGCCGCATGTGAAGGTAACTGAGAAATTGAAAACTTAAACCAACTTTGATGGCCCTAAAGGAATCTAGAGCCACTCGATTTTGTAGTGATCAAAAATATCTGAAAACCTCTCTAAAGAAAAATCTGTGCTGTCTATCGATACCTGATGATATTCTGCTGGATTCAGATTAAGCACTTTTGTTTGCCAAAGTCGAAGTTTATACAAGCAATTTGTCAGTCAGAGCTGGATGAGAGGTCAAGTTTTCTCACGTCTTTTGCTACTTTTTCAGTCATTTTCTTTGTCGCTGATTGCCTTTCATTTTAAGGGCAATCGGTGATATCCTTAGAGGCTCCCTTTTCGTGAACCAGATGGCGTAAGTCGAGCCGTGAGCGACGTACTGAGTTTTTTAGGACAATGAAGAAAAAATTTCGTATTAGGCCGTTGCACCATATCAAGTGTATCTGATCGAGCTCCGAGAGCGATAGTGGCTCACTGGGTACTATTTCTCTCTGCTTATTTTGACATACAGAGCGAGAATGATTCTGTTGAAGACTGTTTATCTGCAGAACACTGTTCCTCCTCGGACTCGGGCCTCACCTCGCGGTGGATGTAATAGGTGAGTCAACGTTCACTGCTTTGAAGGCCCTGACGATAACAACAAGTAGACAAAAGGTGCCAGCGTGTATAAAAGATTTGTGTGTCCTACATGATTTGGACAAATTTCAGCTCACACCCGACTCAGTAACGACTCAAGCTGTCCCGTACAAGTCAACGGTGAAGATCTATAAATTAGACACGAAACGTTGGACATCTTTCACCTTGGTCGCCGCCATCGCGTCTGCGATTACCAGCAACCTTTGACTCTCGCCTTAGAAGGCAAGGAATGACGCTGGTCATACCAAAGTCGAATGGGCCACGGCTGGTCTACCACTTCAACAGGAGGGCAGTCAGGAGGCGGAAATTATTATCAGATGACTTTGAACTTGTCAATACTTACTGATTATTCAAGGAGAAAATGAATGCAAACATGGTGGAGTGGTTGGGTGACTCACTGTCCTGAGTAGTGACAGGGCAGAAAAAGATGAATCTCTTACTGTAGAGGTTCAATCGCCCCTAAATAGGAACACCTGAAGTTTTTCATTAGATGTAAGTGGGAGTAAAAGGCAGAGTAAAGCCAAGTTTGGAATTTGTGCGTCAAATGTCTCCTCACATGGAAACACTCTAAACGACAGGGGACTAAAATTAGAACACGATAAAGTACGGTCCACTGAGAGGGGACCCACATCCAACGATCCTAATAAGTTGTATTTCTTAACTTTACGTTAAATGTTTCGGGCAGATTTGACACGGCACACTTGACGGTTCGTTGACAATTGAACAGTTATCCTGGGGCGTGAAGTGACAAGAAGCATTCGAAAAAATAAAGAAGGCAGTCTGGGCAGCACTGACATCGGCCTGGTGCGAATTCGGCTTCCGCCCAATTGTTTCGTGTAGCAGAAGCCAGCCAGCGAGCCGATATGGCCGTAGCAGCCATTTACCGGTAGACAAATTTGGTTGAATCGAAAAAGAAGGTGCATGAAGTGTTCCCTTTCTAACAGAAACGATAAAGGGGGGCAGTGTTTCTTCAGAAGTTACACAAACCCATCCTAACTATGGCAATAAAAAGGTTCGGCGATTTAATATTAATATTGATGGTTATAGTAATACATTTCCCAAACAGATCGAAAGGCAGGCCTAACCGCGTGGTTTAAAAGTACGGCATTTTCAGAAATAAAAAGCAGGTATCACTCACAAAGTGTGTAATAATGACTTGTAATTTACCGTGGCATCTAGTTCTGTTAGAAAACTCTAGAGAGACTAAGATTTCTGCAGTAAATACAGCTTGCTATCGAGAAATATTTAGGAAGAGGTTGAAAATTCCAAAGCAAAATGGGGGAGGAGGAGAGTAAAATTTCTGTAGAAAATCAAATCAGACAAGAGATGCGGGCCGAGAACGATTGAGTAGTTAGAAACGGATAAATATGCCTGAATTATATGCATTAAGGTGATAAATATATCCTTTTTTAAAAAGAATTTAAACTAATGGAATAACCCAGAGTATCGGCAAAAATGAAGATTGCTGGTGGGAAAATTTGTGCAATGGATTGGCAACCGTGAAAGTCGAGGAAACGCAGAACAAAATACCTATGGTATACAACGAATTGATGATGGAAGTGGTGGAGGTGGAAATCAAGTCAGTTTTGGTGGAATATATATTATAAATAAGACGGATCATTTAACGCATAAATGCATTATCTCGGCAGGCTAGCGTGTGTCCCGGAGAGCTGCTTGTAACTCTACTTGTCTCAGCGGATGGAGGTTATGAAAGTTTGAGAAAATAGCCCAAGCTTGTGCCGGCCGACGCTGGGGGGACGAACTGCAGGGGTAGGTACGGGGCGTAAGTCTGCATCACTGCTGACCATGACGATTTTGAGGGGCAGTTGGTGCGGTGGGCGGGTATTTATACAAATTAGATTGCTAGGTGTAATGTCATAAACAAGGTCCGCAGAAGAGGACAGTAAGCCAAATGTTTGGGCTATGTTGCCAGGAGAAATTCAGTTTTCGGGTATGGTTTTGACTTTCGGTGTCTTTTTGAGTGACCTCGATTTTGGATTGGTTTTATTGTAAGAAGCATCCAGGAATCCTTGGTAAACCTTACTGAAAAATAGCAGGGTTGCATGCGGATTAAACCGGGTGGAAGAATTGCTTTAGAGGTGACCAGAAGTAGGAGGGGAAGTAATGGGTGTAATAGGGCGTCAACGAGGTGAGAATCATGCGTGATACATAAAGACCGTATACTATGATGATTAGCCAATTCCTGCACCAACACTCAAGACAGAAGACCGTTGAGGTTGTGGTAAATGCCGCTGTATGTATGACCAAACTGGTTGGTAACTAGATCTGCGCATTTGCTTATTAAGCAACCGTGGGGTTGGTGCTCTTCTGGTAGCCAGCTGAGCCATACCGATGTGCCTTCACGGACTTCGAAACAAAAAAGACTAAAACGAGGCAAGGGGAGCAGAAGTCTCATCCAGGTAAAATTAAGTCGATCCTCATTTGAGCAATAGTCTGAACTGGTCCACTGACCCGAACTTCTAGCGCCAAGGCTTGAGGAAACCTGGCCTAACCTGACCCCATTCGTCATATCCCGGGATGGATAATATATTCTGTTGAGCAAGAAATTTGCTTAAAGTGCAACGGATTCCTAGTTAGGTAAAGTCTATCTATCCCTTGAGAGCAGTCAGGAAAAAAGTGTTTGGACGAAAACCATTTCCGAAAAATACCTTAGATCATGGGAGCAAAAATTCACCAGATTTTGCTACATAACTGAAATGAATTTTTAAGCTCTTTTCATGAGTGGCACCACAACAGATAAAATGGTCAACGATTCACGTGCTCAGTCCTCAAGGTCCGGCATTCTCGAAACACGATAACCCTTCCCTAGTCTGCTGCTCACAAGCGCGGAATTACGGCTACTCTGCCACAAACAGAAATTGGTTAGTCGGAGCAGTGATTGATAAATCATTCATTCCTAAAAAAGTTGAAAATAGTAGTCAACTCAAAAGAACAGGCAAACACGAAAAAAATAATAATCCGCAGTTGATGCTCATTTGATATCGCTGCAACAAAGAAAGCAGACAGGGTTCAAATGCCAAGCATGCTTCAGTGCAGACTTTGGCCGGAGAAGTCGGAAAGTGCTCAAGAAAGTTGGGCACCTGAAGAAAAAATGCCACCGAACATAGAATTCTGGCCGTGCCGCCAAATTGAGTTATCTCGTAGCGTGTTTTGTGATCGTGCAGGAAAGAAAGCTAGCCAACAATGTGATTTTAGGACATCCCAGAAAATTACCATGTCCGAAAATAAAACAAAAAAATTTCCAGCAAAAATTTCGCCGAATCTTGACAATGAAAGAATAATTAATTTCGGGTGTTCTATATATTACTGAACTGAAAACCACCAGACTTCCTTCCAAATTTTCCTTGCAACGTTCTTCTATCTTCCTCTGACAGTAATCCTTCCGTTTGCACTCTCTTGACCGCAGTTCTTTGCCTGAATAAAGGAGTGAAAAAGTCATCCCAAAACACCATAATATTCTAGACTCGTAACGACGCTCGATCACGAACATCCTCAGTATGTTTCGTACCGCCCAGCCTTCGTTCATCCACTTCTAAAGCGCGATTTTGTCGTAATTTATTTGGACCAGTGTGAATGGGTTAGGTTGGAATATATTTGTGATATTGTTCACTTCACAATCCTGTATCGTAAAAGGTGTGAGCCAATCTTGTTCTGGTTTTAAGATTTGTGTAAAAATGTTGAGCTTTGTTCGAAGGCTTAAGTCGACCAGGCTTGAAAGAGCGGATACGCATTGTGCGTAGAAAATCTAGAGAAAAACGGAAACAATGGAAGAAGCAGTGCGACGAGGCACTGAGGAGAGGATTGGTACATTTGGTTCTTTAGATACTGCTAGATCTCTTAGTTCCGCCAAAGCAAGTTCAAGTATTGTTGAGAGCACTGTTCATTTAAAAATAACTGTTCGTTCAAGTGAGGTATGATACGGTATGCCAGAACAATAATCAGTGTCAGATACAAGACAGGCTCAGAGTGCAAAGGACGAAATCAGATGGGGCAAGGTAGTGCATAGAGCTACGGAAATTGACGTCTACAATAGACCAAGTCATCTAGGGAGAGGAATCCCTGCACTTATTGTGGAGCAATTCATCCCGATGCAACTGTCGGCCAACTTTCCCAAAACGAGGTTGGCAGTCTTTGATGGACGACCAGAATAGTGCTGCAAGTTTGGCGTCTAATCTGAAAACTCCCTCGGAACCGAGTTGACCGACCGCTGTTGCCGAGGGCGAGGCATGTGAGCTACCGATGTTCGTTCTGCATCAAACAAAGATCAAGTCCGCACAAGATCAGGGGGGGTTTTTGAAAGCCTGTTCCATAACCCATTTGAATGTGCTCGCTACTTGATCAATGGTATGATATTCGAAGCGCGGCAAACTCAAAGTATCCTCTGCGTCGTATCTGACCATGTTGGTAAGATGCAACGTTTTTCCTGAGCCGATGATTACTTAGGCTGCGTGTCTGATCTTGGTGAAAGTACACAAGCTGGGGATGATAATTTAATTTTCCATCACATGAAGCGAATAGCAGGGTCCGGAGCGACTACAATGCATATTTCTAGGAACTGACCAGTTACTCGTAGAGACAAGGGAGAATAGCGAATAGAAGTTTTGGTGGACTGATTTTCGTTGGCAAGAGAGCGATGGGGCCGGGTACTGGTCAAGCCTAATGCAAGGCAATTGAGTATCCGTGCTTCCGCCCTGGACAAGCACGCTTTCACTTCGCTTCAGGGGGTAGCTTCTTCAGGTTGCAAAACTTGTTACGCCAGTTGCAGAATGATAGACTTTGAGGATCTACAAACCACGACAAATGAGGGCTGGGAAAAGACTAAACCGGCAGAAGCATGTCCCACAACGTAACAAAGTGCACCGAGCGGCGGCTTTCGTAATTGGAGTTAGGTGCAGCCGAGAAGGTTGCTTGGATAGTAACCACCTGTTTTTACGCCAGATGAAGAAAGTTAAGCTCAACGAGAACAAAGCCGAGCGTGTTTTATTCAAATTCCTTATTGGCCCATAATCCAGTACCTATGTCCGTCGTCGTTGCGGAGATGGCGACCCTTAATGGAGTGGCTAAAGCGTTGGCCCTTGCTAGAAATGTATCCTCTATTACCCTGGTGGGGAGCAATTCGAAAACGTTCATGAACTTCAGAAAAACAATGATTTCGTTGGCAGCGAGAAAGTTGGGCTGGACTCCTGTAAAAGCCGCAGGTCATTTGTGACTGTAACTCATCTCCCTTGACATCAATGACCAAATCATGTCTACGGAGGCATTCACAATGACCCATCTTCCGATCGGGCCACCGAATTCAGTAAACGTAACTTTATCTTGACGGCCTCGTCTGGGGGAATTAACCGTTGTAGGCAGAGATGACGAACCAGATCCTACTGGTTACAAAAATCCGGAAAAACGTTGAGTACTGAACCAGAGAGCTGGCAGCAGCAAAGCACCCCAAGTAGCTCGTGCGAAATTGGGATGGATGCTGTTTGCATGGCGGGGAACGGTTCAATAAATTATGTCCGCAAGACAGAAGCAGGTAGATGGACGGCTTTACTGTCTCCATGAACAAGAACTTATGGACCTCCGGAAGATCGAATGTATTTTCGACAGATAATACTGCACTTAAGACAGTATTGAAAGGGACCAGAAGCTTGCAAAATCAGTTTGAGATGCACCTTCCACTGCACACACAAATCGATCACCTGGTAGACAACAAGGTTTACGTTTTCGAAGGGTAGCTAGTGCGTAAAGAAAAGCTTGCTTACTTAGAAAAGGTGACTACCACAACTAGCGCCATACGGTACTTGCCCCTTTACCCTATTTGTCATCCTAAGAAAAACATGAAACTCTTCCAATGGTTTTTGATTGCTGGACCAAGTTTCAAGGGAAGTCGCTGAATGGATGTTCATAGCAGAGGCTAGACTGGACAAAACGGTTGAATGAGGTTTTGCGTCGGTTCGGGTTAGAGGCGTGGCATTGTCGGCCGATGTCAGAGAGACGCTCCCTCAAATGAAGGTACCAACAGAAGAAATAAATGCAATGTGGTTATAAAAGTGGGCCTGAGGAGGCTTACACAAACCAGCGATAGAATAAAGAATGACTATTCACTCGTAGACATTTGAATCCTCACCGTTTTTTGCCGACTACGCCCTGAAGGGGGCAATGAGCAGAAGTGCAACCTCGGTGCTCCGGGCCGTTGTGCATAGTTCATGCGGCAATTATCATGTTAATTATTATTTTGTGTCTTTTGACGGCGCTAAAATGGCCGTAGCCTACCCCAGAGGCCTAACATAACTGCTGGAGAAGGGCGGATTCCATCTCACGGAATGGTTGTTAAAAGTTCTTGAGGTGCTGAAAGTCACTTCACCGGACGAAAAGGTAAAACTTTCGAGAGCCGAATGGACTACCTCCGCCGACAGGACGAACTCCAAAGACATAATAGGATGCTGCAATTGATTATTTAGTTTCGCAGCTGAATACTTCTTGTCGCCCAGTTGGTTTCTTCCCGAAAAATATCTACTGCAAAAGCTGTCGGTTACAGATTGTTTGGGGCCAAGCTCTTGAACCTATGGACATACAGGATCGGAAAAGTTCCTGATCAACCCTGGAGAAATAAGAAAGATACAAATCCGACGAGCCATGATTTAGAACAACAAAAAACTACTAGGAGGCTTGCACATTCTTGGAGGAACCAGAAGTTGGTCTCGGAGTATCGGCATACGGTGGCTGGATAAATGTGAGTGGGTGTAGAAAAATCGAATTGTTATTTGCTAGGCCCGGTGGCTCCACTGAAGAAGTCATTTTTCCTCAAGTTGGAATTGACCACAGCGATTTTTTCTATGAGATTGGTCAAAACTTAGGAAGAAGGCTTGGTAGTTGTCTGGGAAATCGCCTTTTGGACCCATTCCCCTATGGGACTCCAGAAAGTCCGAAGTTAGAGCGCCCGCTTCACGGTTTTCGTGGCAATAAGATAACAACTATTCATGGACCAGCCAGCGTGGATGAGTTGCTCTACAAACAGCTCTCTTCTATCTACGTCGGCTTGCGCTCACAAGGCCTGAATGGTTTAGATATGTTGTCCTGTTGATTGGGTGGACCGGGGTTTCTGGCCCTACTCTAAAAGGATTGGTCGCTACTAGAAGTCGCCTGAACTCCGTTTGCTCTTCACGCACTTTTCTCATCTGGACCATTTCAGTGCAGCAATATATGCACCGCGCTATTTTTTTCCACTGAGTCCTATTTCCTCTCTATTCAACAAAATGGATTCGTTTTGCAACTCGTTTCGAGACGAGTCAGGATGACACTTTCTGGGGCCTCTGGCCGAAATTTTCTCCTTTGATTTCCCGCTTTTCGCGTAATACTCCCACAAATCAACCGGTCTGTAAGACTTGTTATGTCATGTTTTCATTCCTCCTCACAATATCCAATTTCGAGAAGCATTATCGCAGGCTGGAAACATCTAGTAATAAAGAGTAGCGCGAAGCAGTTCTACCTTGTTTACGAGCCCACCTGTGGCACTTATTCTTCACTTTTTGAGGCTTGGTTTGCGGTTTCTGAATAAAAACTTAGACTTCAAAGATATGTGGAAAGAGCTGCAGTTTCTTCTGTGTTTTAGAGGTTATATTTGGCGAAGTATGAGGAGCTGTATCAGACCCGGTCTTTAGTTTTTCCCAGCATTGGCTTCAGGGGACCATTTTAAGCGTTTCTTGTCCCTCCAAGAGAGAACACTGCTACTACCACTGCCGTGGTACTCCGTCGGCTGCGTGAAAAATGACCGCCACCCGGATCGACTACGATCTCTGTCAGAGTCCATCTTCAAGGGATCGGGTACAGTATAAATATGTTGGTGGACGAAATACTCTAACTGTTTTCCTTGATAATTCTCTTACACAGCGAGCCTTCTCACAGTTGATAAGGCCGCCACACGTGTCAGGGTTGGGCTAACCCCTTTAGCAAGCAATCGCCGGATAGTCATCGTGGGTGAATCGCTGAAGAGGCCTTGGCTTTTTCAATCTCTCCTCTGACTACCATATTCTAAAGAACGACCAGTCTACCCGCCTTAGTAACCACTGCAATCTACGACACGGACTGACAGCGTGTACTGCGCCCATTTGCCGGAAATCCGCCGCATCTGAATCCGCCGAACTAGGGAGTTCTTCCAATGGACCTTGTAAGATTTGCTGCATCTTGGGACCACCCGCCCGAAAACTCCAACGGCCGTATCCCTTCGAAGCGCATAACAGCGATTCTGTCGAATGCGAGCTGTCACATTCACCTACTCATAGTCATGAAACCCAGTTGCTCGCGCGCACAAATTAGACAGAAACACAAAAAACGGAAGGGAACCTGAAAATAAACCAGAACAACACAAAAATAGCAAAAAACAAAGACTGACTCAACGTACGCCCGAAAGACAAGAAGGACTAAAAACCCAACAGCTTAACATCCCCTTGTTTAGGCTCCCGAAAACAGCCGGCGTCACAAAGGGTCAAAAATGAAGTTTCATAAAATTAGGATTTTGCGCCTATGTCAAAACATCAGGCTTTTCCATCTGGTAACTGGCAGGTCATGGTCACATGCAGAGCTAGCTCCACATATATATATACAGAGGAGCACGGGCAGCCTCAACTACGCACCGATGATATCACCCCGACTGATGATGAAAAGCTTGCAACCTAAGAGCCAAGCCCGGCGGTAGCCAAAGGATACAGGGCTATAGGTTGCTCTGCTTTGGGCATTTGTGGCAAATGGCATACTCATGTACACCAGTGGCTAGAGAAGGCCTGCGGTCAACCTGGGACAAAGATCACGGTAACTGTGAACATCCACCCTTGGGAAGTTTTCACTAGCATACTGGTCATCGAACATGGGAACAATGTGAACCACCTGTTCACTCATGTAGACTGCAGCTCACTGATCCTCCGTCGGAAGGTGAATATGTGCGCCTCACAGCTGGAACACGGGCACACTGAATCACATTTTCATCCACTATCTTGGAAGATTTTCAGTCCCCCTTTAACTCCTCTTTTTGACCAAACCAATGAAGACAGACGCAGTCATCGATATTTTTGCATGCCATCTCCTCACCGAGGGAGCATCAATCCTGGCCGAAAGCAACCAACTAGCATCAGACAAGCTGGCAATCGTAAAAAGTAAGTTTTACACTTATAATAATAATAATAATAATAATAATAATAATAGTTTATTTCGGATAACCCCGAAGCATGCTGCAATGCAAGATCAAACGGTACAGTTGAAAGCTGAATGAAAGTTACAGTGGGACTGTACAATTATGCGAACGCGATTGAATATAAGAGAAGGCATTCAAGTCAATTGCTGCGATACCGCCCGGTGAATTTAAACTCAAGGTCAGGTGGTCGGTCCGGCTGGAAGTAGGCGTAGTTATTCTGCCAAAATGTGGGGTGGGTGGAGAATGGTACAAAATCACACAAATCCCACAGAAGAAAGACTGTCCTGTCGGAGAACTAAACTAGATTGACGGATACGCGGATATCGTGAAGAAGAAACATTCCTGAAGGAGACGTATTCAAGCAATGGAGCTTTACAATGTATGAGAGGAGTTGCGGTGAAAAATCAGACGATGAAAAATTGTGGCATAATACATAAAGACCAAGAAAATCGGTCGAGGATAGCAATTTTGGGGTACAGTGACCGTATATCGGTTGAGCCAGTTGTAAAACGAAACGGACAACACGCTGGACTGTGGGTGTCAAATTGATGGTGAGAGAAGTGACCGGATAGAGCATATAGACTTTGAGTGGATTGTTTTGCTTTCAGAAAAAAGGAATTTAATGCTTCAGCAAGAAACTGGTAACTGACAAAAAAAATATCGACGTGTGGTGCGTAGCTACGACAGTGGCAGAAACGTGGCTTGCAAGAAGGATGACCGGTTGAATGACAGGTAAGTACTTACATACTGATAATTCTCAGCAAAGACTTCACGTGGTGAAAAAAAAATGTATCAAGTATCGGAAGTGTCTGAGACGATCTATCGGAATGGAGCATGAGAAAGGAAATACACAACAACCGATGAATAGGTTTGCAAAGTTCGGCAGCCGGATATGGGCGGAGTGTGTGTGATGAACCAAATGGACTACACATCTGGACCGTGGTTGCCAGAGTGATGGTGAAGGAAGTGACCGGATAAAACATGGACTTTGAGTGGATTGTTTTGCTTTCAGAAAAAAGGAATGTAATACATCAGCATGAACTAGGAATTATCGAGAAAATCGTTGCGTGGTGCTCAACTACAACAATAGGATGGACACAGCTGGAAAAAACGATGAAGTGATGGGCAGAAGACTATCAGTTTATGTTTGATACAAAAGGTGGACCACTTTGTGGTGACAGAACATAACTCTGCGGCACAAGAGCTTATCAGATGTGCAAAAGTGGGACACAATACCTTGCAAGATGAGGACATTGCAATGCAACAGCCTTAAGTGGGCAAACAGCGGAGCTGGCAGAGAAAGCAAGCAAACACAGAGTCGTCGATTATTGGGAATCTCAAGAGATAAATTTCGCAGTGTCATATACTGTCTGGAGATTGTGGTACGGAAGTTAGTGACAGCAATAAATGCGTTATTTTTGGAGTATATCGGTAAAAGTAGCAAAAAGGGGTGGGCTTTATCTTAGAGAGTGGTTAAGTTTGCAAATAAGACTGGTGAGTAGTTTGGCATGAAACCGCGGGAAGTAGACCGGGAATAATGAGCCAGAAGTGTTGATGTGTTTTTAAGTATACGATAATTGTGCACCAAAAAAAGCAACTTTTGCCGGACGAAAAAAGCGTTAGGTTATGCAGGCAAATTTGAAGCGAGCACGATGTAGAGTCAATGTTGGCTGGAGGAGACAGCAACATTTTGAGTATATGAACGGTATTCCTTTTGTTCTATTTTCTTTTTTTTTTTTAATCCGCAACCGGTGCTAGTGGGTGGGGCTGACCGTGCGCTGGACACCCAACCTGTAAACATCGTTGCAGACGTCCTGCACGCCTGATGTGCACCGGCCAAAGCGGGGGATCTGTCCGCGCCTCCCACCGGCGGGATTTGCACAGGTGATTTTGGCCGAGATCATACAGACGTAGAGATGGCGTAGTCTAGGAGATTGTGGGGGATCCAGATTTGAAGCCTGACG
Organism: Fasciola hepatica; assembly: GCA_948099385.1. Classification (NCBI taxonomy): domain Eukaryota; kingdom Metazoa; phylum Platyhelminthes; class Trematoda; order Plagiorchiida; family Fasciolidae; genus Fasciola; species Fasciola hepatica. Next base: position 5,953,935 of record CANUEZ040000110.1, read on the forward strand.
TTTGAGCCAGATATTTCGCTGGTGTTATCTCCGGATCATTCCAAGACATCAGATGGGAGATGCGCGCCGGTTGGTGTCTGGAAGCATAAGAGTAGAGAGACGCAGTCTGGGATGCTCCCAGCTGAGGATCAACGGTCAATGGTGAAAAGAGAAATCTAGTAATGTAGACACAGACTACTTTGGGAAGAATGAGGACTGTGAGCCATTGGGAGTGAATGGAAATACAGAAATAATGAACAAAACTAGGAATAGAATGATGATTTAGAAGGTAAGTGGTGGTCACTGGAACTGGATTAAGTGTTGGGGCGCTAAGGCAAAATAAAGGAGGGGAATGGGGTCAGTTCAGACCGAGTAAAGCGAATCAAATATGATAAAGATAATAGGTAGGAGACGTTGAAGCGCGTGAATTGGGGAGAATCTAACAAGAGCAGTGTCAGTGATGTAAATCATTCTAAGGGGTACTAATGTGTTGGCGATGGAAAAGGCATATGAGGAAGGTGACGTCGATGTTGCAATGGATGTTAACCGGGTCGTGCTTTCTTTATTCAAAAATCTAGGTTACACTCATAGGCTTGTTCCAACGTGGTGCACATATGGGTTAATTGTAGTACCTTGGCGACATCTAAGTATTTTGTAAGGACAATTTTGAAACGGTCTTCTTACAAGAGGTATTGAACGTCTGTCTCACAGCAAATTGAGCTCATCTTTTCTCATGGCTCTCAAAAAGGCGATATTACCCAGCGGCCCTGTGACGATGGGAGTGTGCTTGGTAGAGAGTTTAGACAGCAGCACCTACCACACCTACAGCTTAACTTCAAGGCACTGATGTATTTTCCAAGATCAGTTTGGTACGGGCTCAACATCAAATCTCAGCAGCCGCTGGAGATATCGGGAATACCACGGTCACGACCCACTTTGGTTCTGCTTGATTTTCCACGGGCTCCTTCTGAATTGCAGCGTGTTGCTCAAACATTTCACAGAATTGTCAGCAGTATAGAGCAAGATAGAGAAATTGTTCAGATGAAAACTTCCATCTTGGGAGCTAATATTTGGGCTTCTGTTGGAAATTCCAGTAGCAGCCATTCCCAATAAATCCGAACTCAGTAAAACAAATTCTGATTTGCCCGGTCGTATTTCGCTTGAAAGTATGTTTATCCCTCAGAGGATAATACACGTAGTTCATATCATGTCTTCCTCACTGAGGGAGCTGGAAGCTATTTGCGGGTAAAAAGTCTCAATTATCCCTTGAAAGTACTTGCAGCTAAGAGTCTGCATCCATCACCTGGCCTGCTTCACGGTAGGCTTCGTGAGCTGAGGCTTGCTGCCGTCAAACGAGTGGTGTTTTTGGAGGCCATAGCAGCGTCAGTACAGGCCACTCCCTCAATAACACCAGTTTTTGTCCCCAACACTTGGTACTTCGGCGGATGCATCCTAATTTGCAACCGAAGTGGACCTGTAACAGTAAGTTCGCCGAAGAAGGCAAAATTTGCTCTTTTTCCATTCCACCCCAGTACTAGCTGATCACGTACCTATGACATATGAGGTGAATCATGATTTTGATAGCTATTTTCAATTAATTCGAGGTATCTGGACTGCCTCATGAACTCGTACTTGTGGTTTTTCTGATCTCACGGTGGATCATTAAGGAATACTAGTTCAGTTACCTCCGCCGACCAGTGCGCACTTCTGGTTTGCAGGAAAAGTTTTGGCCTTTAGGCAAGAGCCCTCGAGGTGTCAATGTTGTCTGGGATGAATACATCTTAGGCGTACAAAAATCGATAAGGATAAACATGAGTGGCAGAGTTCTTCCAGCTCTTTATTCCAGCAAGCTATTTCTACAGGATGAGCAGCCGCGAGAGAAGGAAAAACCAATGAATTTGTGGCAGTGGTGAACAGAACCCACATCACCGTATGCAACGAGCTTCAGGTCCCACGCGGAAGTTACTTCAGCTGCTGTAAACAACCCATCGACAGCAGTGGTGAAACATCGTCCGAAGAAACCAGCGGCTACTATCAGTACTGCAATAGCTGCTAGTTCGGAAGAAAAAACTGCTGTTTTGGAGGTGTCGAATGCACTCAGCGGAGATACAGTCCTCAGTCCAGGGTAGCCGAAAACCACAGGTCAGTGGAAAATGGTTGAGCCACGTTAACACACGGCGCCGCCACCTGAGAATCAATGCTTTGTTGTCGTAGATTTGCCGGAATCAACTGAGTCGATGCCAAAAAAGACTAGATCATGACGTATCTCTCCTACGTGACATACTCGCCAATAAGTTCTCCACGTAATAGGAAAACCTGGCAAATAATGTGGAAGTCAGAGCCACTTTCAGCTTAGGGCAAATCGATGAGAATGGAAACTCCCGTCCGCTCAAGGTGGTCTTGGAATCCGATGAGGAATCCTGCTCAATGCTCCGGCGATCCCACACATTAAAAGGAGAGAAAAAGCGACGTCTCCGAGACCTCGACCCAGAGGACAGAGTAAGGCATAGGTTGGCGTCAAGAGAGTTCCAAGAAAGTCAAGCTAACGGGGAAGAGGGTCTTTTTATCCGGAGCTTTTGAGTACAACGCAGATGTCCTCAACTGCGGTGGAAGCCGTCCCCATCAACGGCATCGCCAACCAGGTAGCCTCGGCAGTGAAGATGCAATGAGGGCTCGTATAGAGAAAGAAGACAGACGAGGACAGGCAGGAGTCTGTCGAATAAGCGGGATGTGCTCGAGACATGGGTGTTTCTCCATTCGCCAACATTGGTTTCACTGACGGAGACGTGGCTCACCGCGGGGGTAATGGATTCGGAAGTGGTCCTCCCAGGATACACGATCTACCATGCTGGCAGCGGCCAAGTGCATGGCGGAAGAGGCTTGACGAAGTGTATCAAAGCCGATGTCCCTTCAATGCAGCTGGATTGCCAGATAGATCAGGAATGCCCTAAAGAGTCTTCTTGGCGTCGAATAAAGCTAACATTTAGTTTATTTGAATCGGTTGGAGTCATTTTTTCTTCTTCAGCAGTAAATATTCGAGAAGTACTCACTGGCGTACGACGTTGGGATGGCGATGGTCACTGCCTAATTATGGGTGACTTCAACTAGCCAGATAGAGACTGGGAGACTCTGCAGTGGGATTCAGTAGCGGATTCATTTTCGCTTGAGATCCTGTCAACGATGCTGGAGCTTCTTCCTTTGAAAATGCAACGGCCATGGCCCGACTTTTGTTAAGGTTTGGGGAACACAACGACCGATAAGAGGATATACTGGAAGTAATTTTTGGGCCAGTGCGTGGTGTCGTTTGATGCCGCTAATCCGCCCTCGCGGAGCAGTGAAAATGATATGGTGGCTTGAAACCCGGGTAGCACTATAGTAATGGTAGTGGCTCGCGATTGAAGGGGCTCACACAGCATCAGCTAGCGTGAACTTAGGTTTGGACTATGGCAGCCCGGAGAGGTAAGTGGTCCGGTCCGATCAGTCTGATTAGTTTAGTCCGTGCAGCAATCAGAGTGTATCGCCCGGTAGACCGACGGCCACCTAATTATTGGACGTGATCTGAAAGGAGACCGAAGATTTGGCAGTCTGGAGGACATGTAACCTGGAAGTTATCAGTACCAGGTCAAAGGAAATCCGACGATTACATTTTTGAGGGAGTAATCAAGGCCCGAAATTCGTAAGGAGGTCGGCATTTTGGAATTGATTCCAGCTTCAGCTCATCGTAGTACATGGGGGCAATATATGATGAACTAGATGTATAAGTACGGCAATGGTGAGGCTTCGTTCTAGCTCTTGGTGACACACCATACACTCAATGCATAGATGCCCTTCTAATACATGCTCAGACTAAAATGTTCTCCGAGAATGCAGAGGAGGTCCTCAGACAGGCAAGTGCATTCTCCCCACTGCCCCACAGGTGAGCAAAGCCACTGTAACTCAGCCAGATTCGGCCGGTAGCCCTGAGAGGACAACCATCCATTAGAATGCACCGGGTAACAACTCTGCCATTCAAGTAATATGCAGAAGTGTCGCCACTTATTGCAGGTGGTCGAACAGCATGAGACCACGAAAGAGAACCCTTGTCCATCAAGCCGAATCCTCCGCAGTTTAGCAACGAATGCTCTAACTGCAAACCTGCTATTTAGCAAAAGTTACTGTCATCTCCATTTCGTGTCCCATGAGTGCGAGTGCAAACAGCCTTGCACCTGGAGCGATCACCTAGGAAAATACTAAACGGGGGTGACGGTGCTGACCTCCTCGGGCACCCATGTTCCTAGTACCCTAATTTTTGCCAATGGCACCTCCATCTCAACATACAAAAGTCAGTTTATCAACCTCAGTCTCGGTTTGCGTCATCCTCTCCCGTAGATTCTCGTCAATGCTTACACGTACAAAGCTATCCTAGGCTTGAACTTTCAGTCAGTCACTGTTTAGGAGTCGAGTCATAATTTCCGTCGCCCAAACAGAAACCAGCCTCTAATCTCCACTGACGTGGCCCACCCCATCTTCACTCAGGGATCCCCGGCCTGAGCTCGGTCTTGCAGGTTCGCCTCAGACAAGCTACCGGCAGCCAGCTTCCAATTCCGACATGTTCAAGCTGGAAATTATAAGGCTTTTCAAAGATTCGTGGAAGTCGCCCCCATGTAAGGTCCCGAAGAAGTACCCGGACTGCCAGAGACCTAGCGGAAATGATCACTTACTCAACCGGGTGACCACTCACGACCATAGTTCCACTCCACACGTTGGTGGCCTCACACATGGATTGGAGGATAAGGTAACCTTTGGTCGAGTACACTAAGTGCGGGCGTATAACCAAACACCAATGGCTTAGGAGGAAGTAGGGACTTCTTTGGGTCGTTTCAAGATCCAACTGATGTTTTTAGACGTAGCAAAACTGCACGAACTTTCAAGCCCTCCATCGATATGGTACGTAGTAGTTTGGATTTTGCGTTCTCGCAGCTCGAATACACCCTGATCCCCGGATCACCTTGCAGAAAAATGTGGCACCTCTGGATACTTCTTGCGCCCTCCCATCCCAACGCGGCGTCACAATTAATGAAAAAGCGTAATAAGGTGTAACTTCATCTAATTTCTAGACCATAAGTTTGCTAGAGCATGAATCATGCTAACACAAGTAAAGATTCAGGCTTTCTTTGACCACCCAGAACCCAAATCGTTCGGACAGCTACCGCCGTTCGACTGGCTGGTCGAATTTTATAGGCGCTTTGTTCCACCACACTCTCAGTTATCGCGACCGCTCGCAGTTCTAGCAAATGGTAAAGCGAGGCAACTGGTTTACACTTCACACTCCCCAAAAATCTGCAGCCAGCCAAATCCGATTATAGCACTTTTGGCCGCAAAATCCCTGTTATCTAGCCATTCTTCTTTCATCTTAGGCGCGTTTCTAGGGGACGCGAATTCACTGTTTATACCGACCACAAACCAGTCAGCCGAGTATTCCTGGCCACTACGGATGGATACAATTCCAGGGAGTCTAGACTTTCGGATTACACCACTCAGTTCGCGAGTGATTTCAGCCATATTTCAGGTTACTTTGACCCTGTCACAGGCGAGCTATCTCGCATCACCAGCCTCAGCCTCGGCACCTCCAGCCTGGTGAATCTGGGAGCTGTTGCTTCCACAAAAGCAGACGATCCCGAGTTTGAGCAGCTTTGTAACACCAAATCACTACGGCTGCGGCCGGTTCACATTCTGTCAGTCGAACTTCACACTCTCTGCGACAAGCAGCCACATTTTAAGTGACCGATCTTCGGAACCTTACAAGATTTGCCCCATCCAGGTATGAAAGCCCTCACTAAACTCATCGGCCACCAGTACTTTCGGCACAACCTGAACCGTAGAGTCACTGGGTGGTCCCGCGCGTGCATCTAATGCCAACGTTGAAAAGTGCATCGAAGCACAAAAAGCCGGCAATCCAAGTTCCCGACCATCCATTCACCTCTCCAACATGTGCATGTTGGTCCAGAAGAGCCTCTGCCCCCGTCAAAAGGCGGCATACACCTTACAAGCGCAAGTCGTTCCATCAGGAGGCCTGTATCCGTATCTTTGCGTAATGCGGCGAGCAAAACGGTCACCAAAGGATTCTCAGAGCACTGGGTTGCAGCATTTGTTTGCCAAGCGGCGGCTATCAAAGACCGTGGCTCGCGTTCCGAGATAGCCTCCAGCAGTCTTCCACAACATTAAAGCACCCACCTTAATCGTACCATTGCCTACGACCTGACAGCAAACGGACTCACGGGACCTCTCCAAAGGCAACGCAGGGAAGCTTTAGAAGCTCACAAAAACCAAGAATGGCGGGAATCGCCACGGCTAATGCTTCTTGGTTGCAGAACCTCTCTGGAGGCTGATCTACAGACCACCTTCACCTTGAAGCTTCAACTTCCTGGGGACATGGTTGCTCCAAATTCCATCATCACGTTAGACTTCGCTGTTTACTTTGCTAGGTTAACGCACCATATGCGTAAGTAACGCTTGCCTGCGGCTTGTGAACAAAACACGATGGTTTACCTTCACTCAGACCTCCGGGACAGTAAGTTTTTCTCTAAACGGAGGGCGTGCTCCCCTAAAATCAGCCTACTTCGGCTCTCACAGGGTTTTACGCAGCCTAAGGAAACCAGTCCTCATCGACCACGAGAGGCAGAAAGAATATGATGACCAAGGATCGTTTTGAACCAGCATACCTGGGGAAATTCACTTCGTCCGATTTCACCTCGTCGAAACTTTTAGCACCAGCCCCCAAGTCTCCGGCGTGCCAAACGCCAAGCATGCCAACTCCGGTGCAGTAACAAGCTGGCAACCCTCAAAACACTAGTGCCATTATTGACTTGCCACTCCGGAGGGGTGGGGCGGTCAAGAAACCCGTTTGTTTAGCAGAAACGGAAAGTTACGCCCCACGAGTAGAAAAACGTCACACATTTGAAAGAACCATTTTTCCCTCCCAATTTCGTTGTTCCTTTCTTGGCGTTTCGTTCATTTTGCAGCCACCTGCCATTTCTTTTTCTTCACCGAAGAAGTTTTGATGTTCTGCCCCTTCGTCCTCTCCCGAAGTCATTACCGGTACGGCTTTCAAAATATCCGTTTGCTTACGAGACGAACCAGGCTGCCCTTCGGTAAGTCTTTGCATTCATCAGCTCCTTTTCCCGCACTAAGAACCCATGAGTTGAACACACAAATTACCGAAAAGACCGGCCAAGACACCTCTTTACCAAGCTGGATCTGTTGTATGTCGTTCGCTTGGGTGAACGAAGACAGAACTACACTGACATCTTTGTCGCAAGAAACAAAATCTCCCACCTCCAGCATTGATTCTATGGGGTTTTTGTGTTTGATACCCAGTTTCGGAGACTCCACCCATTGTCTTGTTTCTAGGGCCGACCAAAACTTTCTGCAGCAACAAACCACTTCTTCTTTAGCGCATTTCTAATTTCATCCTTCGGGGTTCCCATGATGCCAATTCATTAAATGGTTTCAGCCACGTATCTACTTTTGTTCTTTTCAACAAATTTTATCCATTTTTTGAGCAACCTTGAGAGTTTCTTTTGTTGTAAAGTTTTTATGTCCGTCAAGGTGGAAAAGAAGTCATCCATGGACGATATTACTGGAGGCCTAAAACCTTGGAGCTGCTACCCGGCCCCGGAAGTTAGAGGAAAATCCAGCATTTATTTATTTCACTGGCATCATCGCTAACGTCGCATCCGTTATGCTCCGAGGCTACTAAATTGAAGCCATTCCTGCAGGGCGACATTTGGAGAGAGGGCTTTTATAAAGACCAGTTGATCATTCTGCATCTGTTACTTGTTTGACTATAATTTTTGCGCACGCGGTAACCTCTGCCGCTGCTTCCGACACACTTCTCTGTCACAAGCAAACGTGCGGCCACTCCATTCAAACCTAGCGAGAATAAATGCTCTAGGTTTTTCACCTTCCTCTTCACTGAACGAGGCCTTAGGGGCCGAGGAAGTGTACCCTGTCACTGACTGACTCGATATGTAAACCTCTCTTGAAGTGAAGAAATCGAGCGAAAAGGATTTCAAACAAGTGCGGAAGGGTATGACCACTGTCCCAAAGTCCGTAATCGTCGCCTCTAACTGAAGGGAGAACACTAGCGTATATTTAGAAAGAGGTAAGCAATGGACTCGACTCGTGCGGTAAATCTTTGTTTGCTGATCTCCTGGCAAATACACGAGCCAGGACTGCCATTTTAGCCTTACAGGATGAATAGTTGCTAAGAGTTACGGGCGAATACAAAGCGGAAACACTGGCGAGGCACTACTAGCCAGTCTTATCTCCTGATCTGGTGCATGAAATCCTACACATTGCGGTGGACGCTCTCTGTATTCCGCGTTAAAATTCGGGAGGAAGAGATGTTTGCAGCCATGCGTACCATCATAGTTAACCAATAATTAGGACTTGATGTTGTGCATCTCTTAGTGGTAAAGAAGCTGGTCGATGTTTAACTCAGCCAGTCAGACGATTGTTCAGCGCGCAGTTAACGGCAGAAAAACTCCACCTGGTATGGAAGAAAACTGGTATTTTTCCGCTATACAAGGGCGAGGCGAGGCGAAGGCCGAGACTGTCAGTCTTGCAACTACGATGGGAAAGGTTAAGGCCGCTGGACTCTGGGAGCATATCAGTGAAGATGACCTGCCCTGCCGACCACATCACGGCTTTTGGAAAACAATCTTGCCCAACAGACATGCTATTCGCACGATAACAATTACGAATGCCAAGACCGAGAGGACCCTACGGCAAAATATTCATGGAGCCTGTCAAAGCTTTGACAGAGTCCAGCACGATCATCTGGCAAACAAGCTGAATGCTGTCAACGTCATAGATCCCTTGATTCTTAGGACCGATGCCTTTCCCAAAGGGAGAAGCTCTGCAGTACGATAAGCACAGTCAGTGCCAACATGCCAAGTGGCTACCAGTTGGGTTACACAAGGATCAGTTCTAGGCCCGCTCCTAATCCTGGCCCATACTAATGACTTACCAGCAATTTTCCAATGGCTGTGCCTCATCTATGCGGACACCTTAAGATCTGGTTTACCGTCACATCAAATACAAATGAGATTGTTCTCCAGGGGTAGGGTCTCATCTTCGGCCCCCGCGGCTGAAAATCTACATAGTGTACTATTGTGCGTGGAAATACCACCCGGTAATGGAAAGTACTACCCACAAGAGGCACCCGTCCACTGTTTTTCTGGGAAAACAACCTGAGAATAAACATGGCTCTGTCCCTTGAAATGAGAGCCAACACCAACGGGATTCGCGCTTTCGCGTGGAACATCCTTAGACCGATTATTCTGCCATCCTTTCACCCCCTCCTCCGATGTGCTATCCAAGTTGGAATGCGAAGGACCAGCCGTGTCTCCATGTATGGTGGCACAGGTGGCAAAGTCGGAGCGAGTACAGAGAGACGCAACTCGAGTTGTTGAGGGACTACGTAGGATCACTTATGAAGGCCTGCTGAAAATTACTTGGCTGTTTGCAGTGGCAAACCGGAGGATTCAGGGGGCTTGATTTTCACCACATGCACCCTTCAAAGTGACTTAAAACCACAAAATACGTGCTGAGTTCTAGCTTCACAAATACGGCCTCATTTGCGAGAGAAGCTTTCGGTGGGACTATCACTGACGTACGGTGCTTCTCGCAGGGTGTCGAATGTATGGCACGTTCAGCCAGCAGAGACGGTGCAACAGCGTAATGTCATATTGCCCAAACAATCAGTGAACGTCTTTTTGCAGAGATGGAGGCTTGCGACTCGAGTCTGAGTCTACATCCACTTGGTTGTGAAGAATGAAGGTGAGTCACACTTCCCTGCAGAAGCCTCATTGCCTACTATGCTGAATGCCATTTCAAATGCTTGAGTGATTTATGTGGATACGATTTTCGTCCGACGACTGAAATTAGAAATGATTACAAAGGTTGATGGACTTGGTAGTATAATGAGTTGTCCTACCGGACTCACGAGAAGTTGGAGGGCAAATAACCTAAAGAAAGTACCCACGGGCTGAGAAGAGCTAATTTTTCAGATCTACTTGAGGATAAATGGAGCTCAGCTAATGCAGGAAGATACCTGGTAGACTTAGACGGAAAAAATTCAGACAGTCAGCCCGCTGAAGCTGACCTGAAATCTCGACATATCGAAGAGACTGTCCATATTGATTGACTGGTGGTCACCTAACACGGATCAGCAACGAATCGATACGAAGAAAATGGACATCCGGAGTGTTGTGCAATGCTCGGTTGGCGTTATATTTTAATTTATTGGGTAAATTCGTCGAAATGCCCCAGAATACCGCGGTACAGGCCACTCTATTTTATTCTCCCAAAATGGATGAAATCAGGATAAGTATTCGGAAAATAATGAAACAAGGGATAAAAGTGAGCATCGCAGAAGGCAATTTGGGAAAAGTGACCGAGAATACCGGTCGGCAATTCCCGTGACTTCGGGGAGTATCACGTACTTCAAACCATTACCATAACTGCTCGCAAACCGTACTGAAACCGGCTAAAATCCGCTCCGAAACCCATCTGCCTTTGGCCGGTATTCCAGCAGTTTTCACTAATACGCCGATTGGCTTTCCGGGTGGTTTCAGACCAGTTTCCTAAACGATTTGTATACGGTTTCCGAGCGGTTTGAGCCAACCTTGCAAAATACGTGGAATGCTTCGTTAATTTCTGTAAACTTTCCTAAGTTGTTTTCTACTACGCTAATCCCTATCTCCCGTTTTATTATTTTCCGAATACTTGTAGTTATTTCATCCGTTTTGGGGGAATAACATGGGGTGACCTGCATCGAGGTATTTCAGGGCTTTTCGATGAATTTGCCCAATATATTTAAATAAAACTCCAACCGAGCATTGCGTAACACTCCGGTTCTCCATTTTCTTCGTATCGATTCATTGTTGATCCGTGTAAGATGGCTGTTTCGCGCCTTTGTAGTGCTACCGATACAGCACTCGATGGAAAAGACTAACAAATTTGTTTATTCGAACAATGACCGTTTTTGGTGGCGCCACTTGCTTCGTCTTTGTACGTCGTCTGCACGCCGCTGCGCCCCTCCAATACACCCGTTGTCCCGCTCCAGCGTTTTGAGTTCTGCTTTGCGCGCTGCCGAGTATATTCGCTATCGTGTCACAAACCGAGGATCAGGGGCTATAGACTCTATACAGGAGCAGGTTCTGACTTAACTGAGGAGAATCCTAAAGAATCACTCGCTGTGCCTTTGAAAGGTTGCCAGGCTCACTGACATTGCCATCCATTTCAGACAGTTCACGTCCTGGAGTACTTTGCCACATAACTCCACATCACATCAGACGTACCGCATGACGTGTCTCACCGCCTTGGCCCTCAAGTTCTTGGCTACTGCATCCAACTTTTTTGATTGTGGTCGGTTGAACGTATGGTACCCCAACTGGCACCGTTTCCAGTGTCACTCTTTCGCTTGAGTGGTCGACAGATTCCATAAAATCGTTCTTTACGCACTCCACGAACCTCTGAAAACAGTTGAAACTTTTGGTTTGTTGCCCGTTCCCCAAATAATTCTTCGGATCTAGCTACTACTTTGCAACCCAGGGCACTAAGTACCTCCTCAGACTTGGTTTTTTGGTTGTGATGCGTAACACAGCTTTAAGGGAAATGCGCTTTTTCTTTTGCTGTACAGCAAAGATAATCGTATTCGTGACGAAAATAAACATAAAAAACACGACTGTTGTTGTGATCTTCATGTGAATTCCTCTCAAAATAGACGTCAGTCTGAAGACTTGCTAAATTCAAAAGAATGAATGAAACATAAACAAATAATGGAAAGGGCACAACATAGCTCAAAGCCATACAGTGATCTCAAAAAAAGGATCAAAACGCTGCACGCAATCACAGATTTTGTCGGGAACTGAACTTTATTCTCCTGAAACTGACTCAAGAAGCTCACTGGTCCTTGATAAGTTCATCCACCTCTTCCCAATCAACATAACTGGTACTTGCGGGTGCAGCAGGGTCAGTAAGCTGTTCTGCATCGTCAGGGACTTCGGTGCACAATGTTTGTTGAGTAATCTGTACAAGGAAACAAATAAGTTATATGCCGTAAACTAAGTGAAGTGTTTGGATTTCGAAACCGCCGCGAAAACTGCTGCTTTTGAGGATGAACAAACAGAAAGGTGATTCAAACAACAGAGTACGTTTAGTTATTTTCTGTTGAAACGCTCTCTTTTGTAAAATCCATAAACGCAATCGTCCTCGTACTTTGGGAAAATTTCAGTCAATTATCACGAAACAAGATAAATTCGTCATGACAAATCCTGACCGTCTGTGAGAAGGGATCAAAGTTTGATAGCAAGTTTCATTGGTGCACACTAACACGAGAAAGTATAGCGAGAGAGGACTTGTTATCACGCTTTTTATCAATACAAAACAACCGAAAGTCAGTCAATTAAATCGGAGTTACAATCAAAGGCCAATGACTAGAGGGGTGAACCGACTTCGATCATAAAATACATCACTCATGGCTGTAAGCCAGTACGTCAGACTTAAAATGTTTGGCATTCCTTCCGTGGTATTGAGAATATCGCTGTAGAAGATAGAATTCGTAGAAACTTCAGCAAGCCAAGCTTGTGGAAAATGTGGGTGAACAGTGTGAAATTAACCGTGAACTTTCGCCATTTCGTCGCTAAAATGTGCAACTGTTCCCATATTTCCCGACAGCTTTGTATGATTTTCGTTAGCCCGAGCCCATAATTCATGCTTCTAATTGGAGAGAGAGAGAAGTGTATGCTTGATGAATTGGTCGCACTCGATCGCACGACTCAATATTCGTCGTGATATTTCCAGTACGAAATTAGTTTGGCTGCACAAGCTAGACGAAATGAGGTAACCGGCGATTGACCTTACAGCTTATCAGTAACACCAGAAACAAGATAGAATTAAAATCCGGGAACATTTGGCTTCAGGCTTCGCACCCGCGTAACAGTTCAAGGACTTGGACATATTCGCGCACTACCCAGTATTAGAGCAACGGACAGGTGGTCCACGCGTAGTATAACCGACGGAAGAGCGAGTTTATTAAGGAACAACGTAATAAGCTTTGCTGACCGTGTGAAAGTACCTTTGAACTAGTGCATTTCGAATTTAACAGTCAGAACAGAAGTGGTTATACAAAGTGGCGTTACTGCACTGTGTTTACCCAGTCAAGTTTTCATTCTCCGCTTTCAAACGCACATTCTCCACCGTATCGTAAAAGCATCAGCGACCATAAAACACACAAATCTATATGCTGCGAATTAGGTTGCTAGATCACAGTGTTGCCCTGTCTAAAGTTAATTGAACTGAGTCGTAGATTACCGGTACACAAGAAAGAAAGTTATGACGGAAAATCCTTTAGACGAAGAAAAAGTTTGAATGTAGGTTTACGACTGATTGCGGAACCTACGTATGTCAGCTGGTTAATCGAACAATCTGGGAGACGGATCTAGTGGACTGCAAGTCAAAAACCTAACATGCTCAACAAAATGCAAGTTCATTGCTTCAGGTGTTCACACATCTCGTCATGTCATGGAAAAACCACCCATAATAATGTATTCAAAGTCTACCTGTAGACACGCGAAGCAAAACGTTTCAATCATCCTAATCTACTCAAATTGAGCGCCTGATCCAGACATTCACCTCCGGTTTTTAACAACCTAAGCCTGAAATCAGCTTTGTTACTATGATGCTCCCATCATTTTAGATACATAGCAAAGACACTCTCGCTCAAATACCGATAACATTCGGGCATCAGAAGCTTTGCAGTAAGGTATTTAAGGCCCAAGTTAAGCTCATCTCAGTTTTACACGTTTGTATAACAAGGACTAATAACTGGGCAGCCAGGACACAAAATAGCTTATGTATCGTGCGTTCTACTTTGGGCAAGGTGTTAGACAGAAGCATGTTCATAAGGCTGTTCATTCTGATAGATTGAAGACAGACTAGATTTTTGCTTCTCTAAAACTCCCACAATTTTGTGACACATTGGCTTTAGGACTGAATTGAAGCAGAAAGCATTAACCCAACTTTCATGTGCGGACATTAAGATTTTTGTCACTCAGGTTTTTGGTGAATTCACTGCTGGCCGTTACCGTTCAATGGAAATCAAGAAAACAACGCTTCTGGTTCCGGGTCAGCTTAGCTAGGAAATAACATCACACCTAAATTGTGACTTTTTTCTCATTACTTGCTTACGCATGGGTGCAGTGGAAGGAGCATTTACTCCATAGCCACGAAGGCTCACTGCACTATTGGGGATGGCCGGCAACCAGACTCTGAGAGCTGGAGTGGCAAAGAACCGCATAAGGCCCCAAAAGGCCAGGTGTGGTAACGATCCGGACGACCGTGGATTACTGTCTACCACCAAAGCAACCGGTGATGGTGGGGATTTGAGCCTGGGACATCTGTAGTGAACCTCAGATATCTAAATTGCCCGCCTCTAATCTCTGTACCTTCTCCCTTTTTACTCTTCAGAGGCTAACGCCCTGAACATACCGAGAAACGTGGATGACTTTCGAGACAAAACCCCTCCTGACAGTGACTGATCATTTATGTCGTTCGAATGAACCCTGAAAACTTCTTCTTCCCTCGTGCCCCCTTAAGCTGTACAGTTGTTCCCTGGCTTGTCAGACATACTCACTCGTTATTGTACGTTAACTCCCGACTGTGCCTTCTATCGTGTGTTCCTTAGCGAGCATATTCGTCTGTGCTGTGTGTGTGTGTGTGTGTGATAATACTCGTTGGCACGCTGACATCTAAATTGTTGTGTGATTTACTGGCATTACTACCCATTTCAGACGGCTCACGCCCTGGACTACCGTACCATCTAGTTCCTCATCCCGTCGGACATACTGGTAAAATGAGTTCCATTGTTGTTTCATATACGCCTGACTACTACGCATCCGAGGTAGTAAGCAAGCGTTTTAAACCACTCAACCACCGCCGGCCAGTCTGGGATTCAAACCCCATTAAGTGGTTCAAATACGTTGGGGAAATGTCATATTTGATCTCACTTCGTTCACTTATTGGGGCATTCAGGTTTTCGGCGTTTTCCTGCTAGTTGGGGTGTTATGATGATGATAGACAGATTTATTGCATGTCCAACGGTTTCTCTGCAACTGGTCAGATTGGTGAACTAACTAAAAACCAAATAATGAATTTGAAAAGAAAACCAATAAGGAAATTAAATCCAACACTAATTAATCATACCCTAAAATCGCAATTATCTTAGACTAAGTTGACAAAAAATCAAAGGTGACGTTCAGTAAAAATAAACTAAGTTTAAACTTTGAATATTTACGAAAAAATCTGTTATATTATTTTCAAGAATGTTGGGAAAAAAGACATTTTGACGTAATGGCTATCTTCTATTATCGCCCCCGGAACGCAAAAGTGCAAAAAGCTTGTGTTACTCAACCGTACGGTTTTATTCAAAGATTAGTAAATAGTTTGATACATTCGTGACAAGAAAGCTACTTTCAGCTACAGCACGTACATATTTTTCAGATTTAACACACCAGCCCATTTAAGAGCTGGAAACCCAACTTAGACCGGGCACAATACGACTCCAGCGAACTCTTACGAAATAGCTTTCAAACGAAATTAAACAGACCCCAAAATTCTCTACTTTGAATCTCTTCTCCCGAGTAATGCGTAGAATAATAACATCACATGCGATTTGGAGACTTTACGGAAGCTACACGAACGGTTGGAGCGAATCACCGTGTTTTAACCGAGACTATTCACAGAAATCTCACTTGTGGCATTTTGAATAAACCTTCGGAGTGACCCTCGGCATATTGTTCGTTCACATAATTGACTTGGCCACCGTCTTCCTCTTGCTTTTCGTACAAAATACGTTTCACACCACTCTCCAACGACCATTCGCTGATAATCGTGGTTTGTTCCTCGTCATCCCAGATATTATCGTTAGTACCGCTTGTAGTGACCAAAAGCGGAAGATCTTTCTTGTCATATTGTTCTAGAAGCAACGTTTTAGGCAGGACATTTGGATAGGGAGAGGAAGAGTACGAATCGGACATTAGTGCGAAACACCTTTAACATAAAGAGAAGGAAGTGTTTCAGTTAGATAAAAAAACTATCTTCAGACACGACACAGTTCATGGGTTACGAACGAATGGGATTTCAAACTTTATGAGTGATTGTCGTATATGAACTCAAGTTTACGTCATTAGACTACGTGTGCCATGCATGTATGCCATGTTATGACTAGATAATGTGCTACGATATCTACCACGCCTAACCTATTGAGAACTTATATGATTCTCCACTCTGTTTCACTGTTAGACAGCAGGTCTTTCATTCCAGTACAGTGAGAACTTGTGATTACAAAGTACATGAATTCCACTGGGCTCATACGTACGTATAAAATGAAAATATTGTCAGTGTTCGTCGGTATATTTCTTATCGTCAGACAGAGTGGTTCAATGGATGAAAGTCCTGTCACAGACAGTGGAAAATAACACGGGATCTGCTGCATCGAACGATAGAAGCATGCAATCTTGATGAGTTGTTGGGGGTGACCAGACTAGAACAATCAGAAGAATGTTAACACATATTTACCAAACGAATATGTATTGGGATCCAAAAAACAAACTCAATGAACAGACGGTCAGTTTCACTGAAACACCCGACATATATCAGACGAATGATCGATTTATTTAATATATTTGCTCTTTGTATTTGTTCTTCGTTGACTGCGCCTTAACAATGCAATTTTTAAATGACTGAAATACATTGGACAATAAAAATGACAGGTTATATGAGACCACGAAAAATCAAAATCAGGAATGACAAATCTGCCGTCGGGCAAGAAGACAGAGCAGAAACTTTTTTGTCGAATTGTGACGTTAAGAATGTCAGGAGATAATATCCATTTATGAGAGTTTCAGTTTCATATTCAAAAACGTAAGTCGCTTCGCACATATGAGTAGTGTGGTCTACCATTAACCTACCGAGAATGCAGTGCAAGGATGAGTGTTGTTGATCTGATCGACATCTGATAATGTGGGCTTCTGTTTTTGTTTAAATCCCCACCCCCTCCTTGAAACTGCATGAACATCAAGCAGCCACCTATTCAAACCGTTTTATGTCTTGAATCCAAGAGTTTTGCATTTTCCAGTAGGCCTATTTACCAACTTTAAAACTACTTAACAATACTGAACCCACTTCGTCTTGGTTAGACGACGCTGAAGCTTCAACCAAAACCAGAACACAGAAGTGCGAGCCTAATGGCTGAAAGAACTATGCTGATCTGATAATGTGTACATGACGATTTGACAGGCAAAAATGCCACCCTATTCGAAGGTCTTGCATTGTTTCTCTCGTCAAGGTTTTTCCAAAGGACAGGTTTAAATCTAACTAACATTCAGGTACGACACTATCGTGTACCTAGCTTCTTCCCTCATCGTTGCTGGCTCTTACTCGGATCATAACGGCGACAAACCGCGATACTATATGGGCATTTCCTCAACCAGAACTGAGTTCGATTACTGATGAGAGTCACAGCGCAAGTTCACTGGGAAACTCAAAACAACCAGCGACATTTGTTTTTCGGTTACACATTCAATCGTGATGAAACACTCCTCGGAGATAACTCAAAACTATTGGTTCAAAACTGGTTTTGTAGTGGGCCATACAAAAAGTGTGTTCTATCCAAAAATTGGTTTCAAGGAAGATATTTATTAGGTTGAAAATATGAATATCACAGAAATATGGGGTCTACTTGTACGGTTCCGGATGAAAATACTAACTTCGCACCCAGTATTCTACTAACTGTAATTTTGTGGCGACAAAGTATGTGGTTAACTCACCTCACAGAAAAATCGGAAATTATGTTTAGATGGAATAGACAAAATGACTAACCGAAGTGACGATGGAGACTGTGCAAGTTAAAGACTGAGTTTCACTTTACGAACGAAATTCATATAGGATTAGCTGGAAAAAAACGCTGGCATTATTTTTCAGCAACTCACATTTTTCATCCCAATTTAGGCTTTGAACGTTCAGACTATGTGAGGAATGATTCATCACACATTATTGACGAAAGCCCAACTGGCCATGAAAGCATGGCAGCTACTTCATCCGTCTTATTCGAAGTCACCAAAAGTGTGATACATCCACCGAGTCTCATCTCGTAATCAAACATGGCACCGTCCATGCTCATGAGTCCCAAAAGTCAATCATTAGGCCAATCCAGCTTTCTCTGCATGTCTTGGTACACGCCCACATAATTGTCGATTCTTAGGGTAACGTTAAGCCAAATTGTAACAGTAAAAGCAAGGGTGAAGAGAACTACAGGATAAGAAAACTATTTGAAATCCGGTAATCCTTCGTCTCTCCCTCCCTTCCCATGATCTAAGTTTTCGCTTGCTTATTTTGTGCTCCAATAAGTATGAGTTTAGTTAATGTAAACGGCTTCAACACGAAATCTTAACACTGAAGTCACTATTGCATATCAGTGGGAGTATATTACATCTGTTTCTGTCATGTTGGTAATCACCAAGACTGTTCACCTGCCGAGTCCTCATTGATGCCAGAAACCAAATATGTGATTCTCACACGCTCGCTTTGACCAGTTGGTGCCATGTCATGCAGTACTGACATGAAATGAGCCACTGAGAGCCGGTTGGGATGTACTAATATTCAACCTTTAGAACTCCCAATCTAGCACCCCAGGATCGAGGCCGCAGATTAGACTCAGTGGATGATATGTACTGAAAGACAAAATAACAACTGTACAATGGAGTGTCTTAATTGATATCCCAGCATACAACAAATCGAAAAACTGGGAGAGTTATACTCCAGCCAAAACTGAAATTACTTGAAACACGTCCAGCTGCTTTACGGCGAACTGTTCTACCTCGACGCACTGCACTGCTTGTCCCATGATTGTACAAAGACCGTTGAGTGTTTTGTACTGATCTGGGAAAAAGTACGTTCATTCGTGTCAAGCGGCTTGGGGTGTGTCTCGACTGACCTGCAGTAGTTGATCTTCTGTTGGAGTGCCTCTTTCAAAACACATTGTAAAAGGCAAAAAAAATAAAGGAAAAGCGGTGAAATCACCTGGCTAAACGACATCAACGATGTATCAAGGGAAACTTTCAGACAAATCAGCACTGATTTATGTATGAAATTCATAGTCACATTCAACTTCTTTTTCTAAATGGGATATAGATCTGCACCATCAGTATGACTATCATTTATCTGAAATTGCGCTAGTGCTCGCTTCTATGTACTCAGTTTAGCTTAATTCAATTCTCCCGACTATGAATCTTGTAACTATGTGTTCTGTGTTGGTTATTACCTCGAGATTTGATCGATTTAGGGACTCTAATTGGAAAGCCTAGTTCGTCTTGTTGAGTCAAGTTCACCGGTTAGGGTCTTCATATTCTCTTACAGTGTCATGAACTGACCACTCGGAACCGTCTTCCAACAGCTACCTGCTTTGAAGAAAATTTACTCCAAGTCAGCCTATCTGTGAATATGAATAACTGTGGTGATTGCCCATAATGCAGCCATCCATTACCACGCTTTTGTACCATAACATATATGCAACCTTGGGTTGTGTAAATAATTAACTCTGATTCGTATTTCAAACTATTGCCTTCTGCTGTTCGTCCAGACATGGGATAATTGATTCTATTCATTCACTGCATCAGAATTCCACAGGTGGCGTCGCGGCAGCCATTCAAATTTATGCGATCATGTAGCAAGAAATTTCTGGATTAAAATGCTCCTGCGTGTGAGACTGAGAACTATTTTGAAAGATCCGAACTGTGGTGTATTGCTTGTAAGAAAATTTCGGGTGAACGCAAAGCCGCTGTCTTCTTGAGTATTGTTGAAAAGTTAGCAAGTTCTATTACCAAGAACTTGCCCTTCACATAGAAGCCTGTTTCCCTGCAAAACGAAGAAATTAAGAATCATGTACTCCGTCATATCCAACCGGTTAACTTTAAAATTGCTGAACGCGTGAAGTTTCACCACCTTCGACGGAAAGATTTGCAGGATATTCGGGAGTTTATTCTTCAGCTCCAGACATAAGCTACGCGTTGTAATTTTGGAGATCAACTAGAAACTCAACTTCGTGACCGTCTGATCGCTGGCATCAATAATGTACAGTCGCAGCATAACCGGATTCTACTTCCTAGCCCCACTCTTCAGCATGTTCGTGAAGTTTGTGAGCAGTACCGAGGTGTGAATATCCTTACGGAGTTCACATCTCACATCATGTTGTGTAGCCGCAGTTCCGGACAGATCAAAGGTCATTCAGCAACTCCCCGCCGATACAAATAGATGAGAACCTGTCATTCCCAATCCCCAAGGACTCGCAATAATGCATTTCAAGCGAGGATTACACTTGATCAGTTTGATTCGTGTGAGAAGTAACATTCTCGCAACATCTGTCGTTTTTGTAGTGGAAGTGTTTCAGGTGTGGCAAAACTGGCCACATTCAGTCAGTCTGTAGGCATTCTCGAACGTACTATTCCCACCCACCGGGCAATTCGATCTCAGATGATTCTCTCAGCTTTTCCCTCACGGTGAGTGCACTGGCATAGAAACATATTCTGCGTTCTTTTCTGATCAGTGGTACGCTTTGGCATGATTTCACTGTGGACACTGGTAGTGTCGAGTTTTTCATTCCTGTTTCTATTTTACGTCGTGCTATTCCTGATATTCAACTACACCAGAATGATGTTGTTAAGAACATTACTGGACATACGTTGCCTATTTTGGGCTCGTTCTACTTCTCCCACAGATACAACTGTACATTCACTTAACTGTACCTTCCTCATTACCGAGGCTGGTCCGTCTGTACTTGGGTTGAAGGCCGGTAAAGATACTGGCATTTCCATATCACTCCTATCACAGATACACGCCTCGTTGTCTGAATTAATTTTACGATGCTCCAAGGCCTCCGATGGCATGAAGATAACTCCTGTAAAGTTGGGTGTAGAAGAAGATCGTGTGTTTGTGAAGCGCCGTGTAATGACAGACGGACGTCGGGAACCTGTGAAGAAAGTTCTCGATACATTGGTTTCCAAAGGGACTATTGAACCCATTTCGTCAAATAACTGGGCAACGCCCATTGTTACTCCGTTGAAATCCGACGGACGTACTCAAAGAATACGTGGCGATTATCAAACCACTTTGAATACGAGGCTTCCTCAGCGTACACGCACAACTGTAGAACCAGAGGATGCATTATCTTGCTTTGATGGCAACAATCACTTCTGACGTTTTGACATAAAGGATGCTTACTTGTAAATTCATTTACATAGAGATTCGCGTGAGTTCACTAATAACGATATCCTATTTGGTTTGTACACACACAGGTTTCTGCCTTTTGGATTGAGCGTTTCTCCAGCCATCTTTCGGTCTGCTATGAATACTGCCAATGAGGGACTTGAATGTGTCGAATGTTATCAAGATGATGTTGTTATCCATGCACCCACAAAAGCAGCTCATGACGAAAGACTCAGAAAGTTGTTGCAACGTTTTTGTGAGTTTACCGTTGCCAATAACCCATCTAAATGTGTGTTTAATTCCACTTCTCTAGATTTTATGGGATGCCACATAACTGAGGCTGGTTATCAACCTGATCGAAGTCGTCTCGCTTCGTTGCTTGATGTGTCCCCCCCCCCCCTAAACATAACTTAACTGTTTTCTTTGGTTAGTCCTCTCCAATATTATTGGCGTTTTGCTCCAAATTTTGCTTCCATTATAGAACCTTTTTCACAGTACTGTCATCCGGTAATTCCTCGTGGTCAGCCAAACAAGAACAATCAATACGTTCTATTCTATCAAACTCTAAGCCCGAAGCATTTTCCCGTTCATCCACTATCGAACTACATTCCGCGCTCATCACTGGAACTGAAATTGTGTTAGAACAGGACGAACTCCCTGTTGTTTGTTTTTCAGGTTGACTTACTGCTACCGAGAAAAGACTATTCTCGGACGCAAAGTGATGCTTTGGCTGTCTATTGGTTTGTCAAACGGCTTCATAAATATTTGTTTGGATCCGAATTCACCAGTATTTCTGATCATGGAGCACTCCGTTGTATTTATGACCCATCAAAATCATTATACAAGTCCAGTGCTGCAATGGTTCAGCGATTGTGTATTGCGCTTTTTGCATATGATTATGACATTCAAAATCGTAGTGGTGAACGAATTTCACAGGTGGATTACCTTTCCAGATACACTCAGTCAGGTGCTCCATGTGGTTCTGACTCTTTACTCGTGCAACCACTTCCTGTGAGCCAACAGGATCTAATTCGCGATTCACGTAGATAATTTGGATCTATTTTTTCTTGCAATTAAACGAGGATGGAATGCCAATATCAAGCGTCGATTTCTGGTTTTTTCCACAGAGAGAGTAGTTAGCTATGATACCAGATGGAATTCTGTGTTTAAACGATCGCATTGTGGTTTTTCCATCACTCCGGCGATTATTACTATTTGATTTGCATTCTGGTCGTTTGGGCATTGAGAAAATGAAAGAGCTGTTTCGCCTAACCTGCTGGTGGCCGGGGAGCGATTGTGATATTGTGCAATTCTCCAGACGGTGTGACCGTTGTGTGCACAAAACCTACTCTCTCCCTTCTAAACGGACTTCATGGACAGTATCCTGCGGAGCTTGGGAAACAATTCATGCCGACCACTGTGGTCCGTTCCTTAATAAATATTGGGCTTTAGTGATCACTAATTCCTATTCTCATTGGCCGGAAGTATACCTCACAACATACGCTGATACGGCACTCACACTAACTGCCATGAGGAAGACATTCAGCCGTGAAGGAGTGTCCCATGAATTGATTACTGATAATGGAAACCACTTCACTGTTGAAAAGATTAACACCTAGCTTAGAGAAATAGGATGTCGCCACCTACTTACTGCGCCCAGACATCCACAGTCAAGTAGAGTGACCGAAAACTTTGTTCGTACGTGGAAGAGTGCTGCGAAGGCGATCAATCCGCCAAATATCCAAGAGATTGAACGATGTGTGAACAATTTTCTGCTTCAATACAGAAGTGCCGTTCATGGCGCCACACGTTCTACTCCGGCAACATTATTCAAGTGTCGAGTACTCCGTTCGAACTTAAAATGAACTGAATCTGCTGATTTATCCTACCAACAAGGAAATGATTTACGGCGAGCGTCTGGAATTGTGTTGGGAAAACTTGGTTATCGTATGATAAGAATTTTGGATAAGTATGATGGGTCGGTGCACGGGAGACATGTTTATCAAATTCATTACCGAGTTCCTGAAATTATTCTGATACAGATTGTGTTCGAAATACCTCACTTGTTGATTTTGATTCAGAAAACCTAGTGAACCCGCGCTGAGACGTTCTGAACGCCTGGCCACACAACCACCCAGAGGTTATAAAAAATCCCAGCTTCATTCGAGCTGTGGTGGGTGTGATGATTGCCCATAATGCAGCGATTCATTACCACGCTTTTGTACCATTACATATATGCAACCTTGGATTGTGTAAATAATTAACTCTGATTCGTACTTCAAAACTGTTGTGCTCTACTGCTCGTTCAGACTTCGGAAAATTGCTACTATTTATTCACTGCACTAGAATTCCACAATAATACATGTTTCAACCATCTTTATGTTCAAACTGAGCGATCACTACAGAGGCTAGCCTCTAGTTCCCGAAACCCTACGATTAACCATTTCAATTGCTCACACGATGTTATCATTATTTCCAAGGAAATACATGGTCAACCACTGGTGGTCTTCGAGTAAGTTCTATTGGTAACGGCCACATTTCTGAGCCGCTAAATGGACGTGCCTAATTGTCGCTATGCACACTCGATCCTTGATAGGTAAACGGATATTATGCGGACGCCACAGGTCACTCAAATTGATAGAAGTCAAACGGGCGTTTTGTATACGCGACACCAATTTACCTGATCTCCGTCAACCAGGTGAGATGTAAGCACCTAGGCAACAATACTTGTCTATTTTGATTGAGGTCTCAGCTGCCACCACAAGAGTTGGTGCAGAATCAATAGTCCTGTTGCAGCATTCACCACTTTGAGGTACAAAAGGCATCTCATATATCACTAAGCGGTTGTTTACACTATACAGAACTTACTGCTAACTACCTGGATCTTGTTTCAGAAACCCGACGTCGTTTCCAGTTTTCTATCTGGATACAACTCAACGTTAACACTGTCAGAAGAAGATGAGGCTATTTTTAAAAAAGCTACCTTCTGATGAGGTAATTTTTGTTTCCTATGTTCATCGACTCAAACGTCAAGTTAATTATCGTTACAGATAAACTATTGGAAATTATATTTGGAGATTGACGATCCCGTGGCCGACCATAAAACTGGTGATGGAAGTAACAAGTTGGTAAGATCAAGTGCCACGATCGATAGGATAGAAAAGAAGTGTTCTCCTCAGTCAGGTCAATTTGCAGTTGTTCCGGTGATTCGGTGCACTGGAATGCATAGTTGCATTGATCTGCCATCAACGCTGGCACGCAAATACAAGGTCGGTGGTAAGAAAACCTGTCAGAATGGACGGATAACTTTAAGCCTGGCAAGTTTCCAAAACACATGCTCACATAACCTGAACTAAGGAAGGAACATGGCCTTGAAGAAAATATCAAATCTAATCCCCAAAATAGCTAGAAACACTAAGCAAAACGATATCGCTGATGACGACGTGAAAGATTTTCTGAAACATTTGAGAAATAAAGGGATTTTGAAGTCCTCGTTACACTAAATCTGGGCCGCTGCTACTTTTGGCGACAGTCATCCAAGCATGTACATAACACAAACAAGTGTAAACAGATTGAACCAAACAGACGATAATCATTGCAACTATAAAAGCGACATAAAATGACGTGAAGAAACGAAAAACAAATTTACCCGTTCATGGCTTTCAAGACCCGTGATAGGTACCGGTTGGAATTTAAGCACACCGTTCTGATCAAGAACCTGAAACCGAAGGGATAATTCAGAAGAATTTCAATAAGACTTTAAACAAAATGCTGCTTGAAATCGATCTTGGCTTTGAGAAGGTTAGGGGCTGACTAACGACCGTTGGCCGACGATAGGAGGATGTGGAATAGTTAGCACAGAAAGTAAGATTATGAGACTCACAACAAATTTTTATTAAGTCTGAAAAAAAACCATTGCACTATATAGAAGTCCTTATCGGCGAAACAGTTGTCTTTCGGCAATTCATTCTCAAGCCATTTACACATTACATAGTAGACATTACACAAAAGATCATGAACATAGACATGGAATAAACACCAACCATGGGCAGGGGTTTGTCAGTCAAAGTATCCTTATCATGTGATTGGTTTATCTAGCTGACGTCCTCTAGGTAACTGGACGGTAGATTCATGCGGCCTAGGTCAATCTTGAGCCGTGGTTGGGAATGGCGAAGTTCACGCTGAATTTTGGAAGGCATGTGTTTGGGGTGAAAACGTGCTCATTTCCAAACACACCGTCGAAATAGAGCAGGAAAGTTGCCAAGGTTTCATGATCACCAAGAATGATTAAAGAGTTGATCTGCTTCAACAAATGAGCGGTAACTTGTTTTCCCTCTGAAACGCCAAACCAACCAAATCTTGGTATACTACATGCCATCGAAGCAAAATAAGGCTCCTCCCAGAAAAGTCTTCCCTTGAAGCAATGAGTATGCATTCACGGTGTGGAATTCGGCTGTAATCCGTTACACTTTTCGAAAAATAGAATGGCGAATTACGTGAGACGATTTTAAACACTATACAGATTTAATTATCACCCTGCGCCATACAACCAATGAAGATGACGTCAGCGGACCAAGCTTGATGCCTGATGCATTTCGGACATGCAGAACCCTCCGAATAATTGGTTGGGTGGGCTTTCTGAACGTTTAATGAACAGCCTGTTAGGAAACATGAGTAGCACTCTAGCGATCGCTGAGGCAATCGGAATAAGGAGGTTGACCCATGACCTGTGTGCCCAAAAGCGTTTGGTCCGGGCACTCCAACTCCCATGGCCCAAGATTGATCTAGGCCGCATGAATCTACCGTCCAGTTACCTAGACGGCGTCAGCTAGATAAACCAATCACACGTTAAGGATAATTTGACTGACAAACCTCTGCCCATGATTGGTGTTTATTCCACGTCTATGCTCATGATCTTTTGTCTAATGTCTACTATGTAATGTGTAAGTGGCTTGAGAATGAATTGCTGGAAAACAACTGTTTCGCCGATTTGGACTTCTATGAAATTTCCATTAGTTGAAATTTAAAATGACGATAAAAATTTATCTGACAGGTGGGGTCAGATGACTAATATAATGACCTAAGTGCTTTGGAGTTGCACCTACACTTGACAATAACCTTTTATTGGGTGCAACATAACTGAATAAGTATTGCAGCATTGTTATGCGGTAAGTAAAGAAGAAAACTAATACTACTTTCATTACTAGCATATTTTTGTTGTTGATGTCAAGTAGAGGGTTTTCATAATCATTACCCAGTTTACTGGTTAAAATGCGCTGTGCAATCCTACCTCAACTGCGTATTTGACCGCATCTGAGCATCGTTTTGCAAGGAAGGCCGAGTTCCTCTCAATTCGCGACTGCTCCCGTTTGCGTAACAATGAACCCACTGACTGCTGTCGAGAACGTCGCACCGGTTCAAACGGACCACCACCGGTCACACTGGTCATCGTTTTGTCCAAACAACCGATAACACCGTTCGCAATGTTCACACTGTTAGACAGCTGTTCAGTGGAACAGATGTGCCGTCGTACAACCGGTGCCGGCGGGACTCGGCGATTGCTCGGCGCCCCATGTTGAACTGGGTCGTGTAAGGCCTTTCGGACGCTGCTAGACCGAGGCTTTGTGGTAGGCGGTAAACGAGCATTCAGGCTCGGGGAGGGGTTGGATTTTCTGTGAGGTGGAATATTTCAGTGGTGTGCGTAGAAGTCTCATAATTTCAGGGCGACGAGGGTGTTTATTGGGTGCAAGATGAGTAGATAGACAGAATCACATTTATTGAAATTTTCTGGAATAATAACTCACCGGGAACCGAGGCCTTCGACTCGAACGATGTAACAGTCTTTCGGAGAAACAGGCGCTTTTCCGTTGCTTTCGTTTACATTAAGACTGAAATGCGTAAAACACGTAGTGTTGAGAAACGAAGCAAAAATGCTTTCCAGGCTGAGATGAATTCGGATGATTCAATGTGACACCTGGTTGTTTCCACATGATACGAACAATTATAGACACACTGAACTTCAGACTATTTGCGTGAGAGCACGGCACGCTACAAAATTACATACGTAAGTGTGTGATGTTGAATCCCTAGTATTTATGACAAGCTTCGATTCAAGATGGGGCTAACCTTTGATTGATTTTAAGTCCAACAATTTAAGGTTGACATGTCCCATTTTAATGTGAAACGTTAAACGCTGTCGGGCTCGACGGGATCCGAAATCGCACACATTAATGAAATCCACGTTCGAGAACGGTGTGCGCTCAACCAAGCGGGCTACTATGATAATCGATGGGATTCAGACATTTGGTGAGTTAATCAAAATAAAAAGGCACGTGACAGCCATCGGACAGTTAGCAATTCGTCTGCCTCCAGTAAAGAAAAACACAGCAGGCCCTAACAAAATTCCTTTGCTTCAGAAATGTGAGTAGGGTAGCTAGTGAGAAAACAACGGCAACAGACTTGTGATAGATTCACTTGCTGATATTTCATAAGTACTTACGAATAAAGCTAAATCGATTACATGCTGGATCCACAGAAATTTTAGCATAGTGAAGATAATAACAAAAAATGAATAGATACATGCCGATTATTTATTCAATTTAGTTCATTTTGAAAAACACTTAAATATACACTGTGGCAGCTTTGGCTTTCATCTTCCAATGAAATTGTATGCAGAAACAAAATTACTAATGGTTAAGCAACAGTAAAATGGAACTACTGGTAAATGCATCATGTAGGTGACGAATCAGTAGGAGTGTAAAACTGCCAATGGTTGCGGATCAGCACTCTTTGCACAAGTGCCACGTATCACTTTGTGAGTCGGTAGACTTCAGGATGCCAACAATGTCATATTTGTTTAGCTGACCGTCCTTTGGACTCCACCTTTCACGCACAAACCTCAGGTCATCGGACCAACCTGCACTCGGAAGAACCAGACTCAAGTTTCGCTCTTGTTAGAACTCATCAGTGGTGCATATCTTCTGCCACAGCCAGGGATTGAACCCGGGACCTTTCACCTCGAAGGGGTGTGTGTAACCGCCTGACCTGACTTGGCCGGAGGCATTCGCTTGGAGTTAACGGGGCAGGTACCGTGTCTCCTTTCGAAGCTGTCGGGCATCGTTGGCTGTCCTAGAGGTCGACATCTGAACAAGCTTACCTTGGCGATTCAGTTCAATCCGGACGGGAGCGGAGTGGCGCAATGGTAGCACACACACCTTCAAACCCTGGGTGTGGCAGAAGATATGCACCATTGATGAACTCTAACAAGAGCGTAACTCGAGTCTGGTGCTTCCGAGTGTAGGTTGGTCGAATGGCCTGAGGTTTTTGCATGAAAGGTGGAGTCCAAAGGACAGTCACCTAAAAAAATATACATCAATCCCACACATTACTCGCAAGTAATTGCGTGATATATGATCAGCCGACTGATCGAGTCGCTTATGGAAGGTTTACTCACAACTTTTGTCTATTAAATCGCTACCCGACTGACGGAGCATTTCATGATGATGAATAATAACCGGTAGTGACACAACATATTTCCCAGACCGTGTAACCCATTCATATTGGCTATTTGTTTCAGTGACTCACTTTGTGTACGAACTTTATGCGTCAATGCCCTGACCATTCTGTTTAGGTTCGTCCCACTAGCTCTAGTAAGACTTTTCTACCTTCAAACCATTTTGATATATTGGTACGAAATACAGGTGATGTCGAAGTTCCACAGACAGCAGGGTTTTTCGAAATAATCAATCTTCAACGTGCAATACTACAAGTTCGTAAAAATTTCCAAGTTATATAGGGAACTTGTGATAGCTTCATCTTTACACACAAGGAATGAATTCCTAATTTTATTCAGATCGTAACTTTTAGCAAGGATACTGTGCAAACTGAACCACTGACTTTTACAGCGTTTTTTTCTACTGTAGCGTTTCATAAAAAATTAGTAGATTTGTCCACATCTATAAGATTTGAAGCTTCGTGTGGTACATGACCTGGCGCATCATCCCATAATGCGACAGCATTCCTAGAATAGACTCTGGTTACACAGACAGGGAACCTTCATCTTTTTAGCGCGGCGAAGTCTACGTTGTTCGGGGTATCTTTGATAGTAACACATCAACAAGGTTGATTGTGGTTTGTTTGCAGCTTTTGTCAACCGGCGTAGTTAGTTTTTCCGACATCCAAGTCACTAAAATGAGTTTCTTCGGAAATGTACTGTCACGACCGACCTGTTAATGAGCCTGTTAATGCTCATCTCAGTTCATTCAAAGTAAATCTACGGTCAAAACGGTTTCCATCGCGATTTGGATATTTTTGCGGTTGCGACATTTAGTCAACTTTGTTATTCGTATAATACTGGCTTCCGATCGGCTGAGGGCTAAAGCAGCTAACTCTTATCCACACTTGTCTGCAAAAACACACGGGAACATTGCAACAGATCTTCTCTCGGATTAAATACGTATTTCTCCCCGAGTGTTCTTTTTTATCTCGATGCAGTTAACATCAATATCGAAGTTCGATATGTTTGTATTTGCACACCACATCTTGTTATGGCATCATCTTTTACATGAGTAACCTGCAACATCACGCTGTCATTTAGAAGGAAGATTGAAAATAATGTGTCACAACAGAGACCGGATCGGAGTGTGGCGAAAAACTGATGCGCCGCGTGAAATGTTATGGTAAAAGTTTATAGTTCAATAACATAGCGTAGTCGAAACTGCTGGTAGGTTGTCAACGTTTCGGTCACCGCGGATAACCTTTTTCAAGACTGGTTTTACTAGTGCTTGTAAAACCAGTCTTGAAAGAGATTATGCGTGGTGTCCGAAACGTCAACAATCTACTGACAATTTCGACTACGCTGTGTTATTGAACAATAAAATTTTACCAGTTGGAAATGTTTACTACGAGGAAAAGTGTGTTGATGGGCTCGCACAATATCATCCCTCTCCTCTTTAATTAGGCAGCGGAATTTGTCGGTTTAGTAGATCTTTCTTCGTCGTAGCCGAAAACAAAAAGGATATTTAACGGACCGCACTCATGCGATCCTTAAATCCAGGTCATGCATTCGAATGGGGCTACCATTCCCCGTAAGCTGACTGTCGAAATGTCGGACAACATAGTGTTCTCCTGTAAAGCAGAAACATGGTAGACCATTAGGAAAAAAGAAAGGTTTCTAGTGGGACCAACTTCGTTTCTCAATGACAAAATCCAGTCATGGTGAATCACATCTTCGTCGGTTTCAAAATGAGCCGTATTCAATATTTAACTGGTTATGGACATCTAAATATCAGACCAATTCATCACGGTGAACAAGGTCACACAATTTCAAATGTCAACGGATCGCGGTAGAACTAACGTAAAGAAAAGCAAGTTCTATAGAATTTTATATTTCAGCTCTGTATTATGACATGCTATGAAAAATTCAGGAAAAGGGAATTAACTGAGGAGAAAAAATCGTTTAGCGGATTTCGACAACACCCAAAGAATATTTATATGTGATATGCAGTGACCACAAACAAATCTCCGGAAGCAAACCTATTGGCTCATTTAATAATGATGAGTGGCTCTTTTGGCCGGCTGGCCTGGTTGCAGCCCGAATGAGTGATTCGGGTCCGGTCGGTTCAGCCAACCGTTGGTCACTGACTGGTCCTTCACCCGGCTTCGTTGGCCACAATCATTCTTTTCATTTATTTTTCATAATAGAGGTAAAAGGGTTTCTCCCGTGTAAGCGTCCTCACCACAGCCCAGCGACGCAGACTAGGGAGTGAGTCAAAAGCCACCTCCTTTTCAGAAATACGTCCATTAGTCGCTTGAAAAGTGTTATTAGGCTCATCCACCACTTCGCCTGGCAGTGCGTTTCATAGATTGGCCACCCTCCGAGATGGACGGTACGCCAGTGGTAAGTCCACCCACTGCTGCTTCTTTAGAGTCAGCGGTTGTCCCCTCGTGCGGTCTTGTTCGCGAAGAAAAAGCTCGAACGTAGTTCTGGTTCAAAGTCGCCTCGGATGATATGCTTGGTGAAAACCAAGTCCCCTCGGACTCTCTGACATGCCGATGGAAACAACCCGGTAATCTTCAGCCGACCTTCTTAGCTGATCCCACGTAGTCCTCCAACAAGGCAAGTTGCGCCTCTCTACGCTCGTTTCAACTTTGCCACTTCTGCCGCCGTACCAAAGAAAACAGCTGGTCCCCTGTATTCCAACATAGGTCGCACACTGTATGGATACAGTACCTTGAAAATGTCGAATGAGAGATGGCCGAATGATCGACCGATGTGCTCAAGGATACTCCATGCAGAAGCACAAATTTTGTCGGTGTTCATACTCGTTTTCAGTGGCGATCCAACGATCAGTCCCAGATCTTTTTCGCAGACAGAACGGCGAAGGGTTGCCTTATGTACATGGTAAATCCCATCACTGGGCGGTATCCCTACACGCAAATGCGCACACTTGTCGGTGTTGACTGGCAGGGACCACAGATCAGAACGTGATATAAGAGCCTTGATATCATCC
Organism: Fasciola hepatica; assembly: GCA_948099385.1. Classification (NCBI taxonomy): domain Eukaryota; kingdom Metazoa; phylum Platyhelminthes; class Trematoda; order Plagiorchiida; family Fasciolidae; genus Fasciola; species Fasciola hepatica. The sequence continues at coordinate 5,985,731 of CANUEZ040000110.1, forward strand.
TGAAGGATAAGTTCATCTGCATTTGATGTGACCATACGCCAGGGCTTTAGGTCGTCCGAATAGATGAGACACAGCCATTGGAAAATTGCTGGTAGGTCATTAGTATAGGCCAGGATTAGGAGCGGGCCTAGAACTGGTCCTTGTGTAACCCAACTGGTAGCCACTTGGCATGTTGGCACTGACTGTGCTTATCGTACTGCAAGGCTTCTCCCTTTGGGAAAGGCGTCGGTCCTAAGAATCAAGGGATCCATGACGTTGACAGCCTTCAGCTTGTTTGCCAGATGATCGTGCTGGACTCTGTCAAAGCTTTGACAGGCTCCATGAAGATTTTGCCGTAGGGTCCTCTCGGTCTTGGCATTCGTAATTGTTATCGTGCGAATAGCATGTCTGTTGGGCAAGATTGTTTTCCAAAAGTCGTGATGTGGTCGGCAGGGCAGGTCATCTTCACTGATATGCTCCCAGAGTCCAGTGGCCTTAACCTTTCCCATCGTAGTTGCAAGACTGACAGTCTCGGCCTTCGCCTCGCCTCGCCCTTGTATAGCGGAAAAATACCAGTTTTCTTCCATACCAGGTGGAGTTTTTCTGCCGTTAACTGCGCGCTGAACAATCGTCTGACTGGCTGAGTTAAACATCGACCAGCTTCTTTACCACTAAGAAATGCACAACATCAAGTCCTATGATGGTGAAGTCTAGGGACGTATTTTAGAGTACTTACGAACGGAACTGGTCCAAGGTTTCCACCCGCTTCAGACACAGTAGCACTGATCTTATGTGGCGATTTCAGTCAAAAAAATATTTTGTTCGTCCTGAACCACTGTTCATTCGGGTCGCCATTACCGGACTGCATTGCTAAATCGGTATAATATTTTGCATCAAAAGTTGGTCGCTGACTGCCACCCAGTAGCAGCTGTTCTATTCAGCTGGCATCAGTTCTAGTATGACCGTTAACTGAGCTTATTTTCAAATTGAAGTTGTGCCCCCAATTTTGACACCTGCTAACAATTAACACTCACCGTGATTTGTACCAATTCACGTGTCTGCCTATTTGGAGTTAAAACCGCCCCAGCGATTTCCCAACCTGTCATGGACACTATGCTAGCAGGTCCAGAAGGAACGGCTGCATATTTAGATGAAATTATTGTGACAGGACATTTCGCCGACGAACTAAACAACCACTTGAAACAAGTTTTATAACGCATTAAAAACTTCGGTTTCCGATTGCGTCAGGAGAGGTTCTAATTTTTCTTGAGAACGAGTAAATACCTCGAGTTCGTTTTTGACGCAGATGGCCGCCATCCAGACCCGGAAAATATACGGGCAATACAACGAATGCCAGCCCCAAAGGACGTTTTGCCGAGCCAATCATTCCTGGACCTCATCAATTATTACAGTGCTTTTCTGCCAGAGTTAAATCGCGTGCGGGCACCTCTTATTCAACTCCTACGGAAGGACCATCTTTGGTGTTGGTCACAACAGTGCCAATCATCATTTGACCAACTAAAGCGGATGCTGACATCGGACCTTTTGTTAAACACACTACAAAAACGCACAATCGGATAAGACGATACTCACTGTACATATAATGATCTGGATTGGTCAATATGTTCACGTAAACTTCGAATGTGGGTGCTAAAACTGTCAGCAATTATCAAACTATCAGCCGAAGGTATACTTCGAAGCAACTGGGACAAATTATGGTTGAATCTATCTTTGACATTGAGAAAACTTCAGTCACCGGGTGGAAATAGTGGAGCGAGTAGCATCAACGCTTGAAAATCTTGCTACTAATTTGCACAGGAACACACAGACAAATTACACACCGAAGGCTACTGATCTGGATCTAGCTTAGCAATGCCAATTCAGATTCTATTACTGAGACAATCTCAACTCCAGCGCAACCACCAATGTCAGATTTCAGGTTGGCCAAAAGGCAAAGATCAGAGCAACAAACTGAAATTGTACCTGAGAAACAAAGCTTAAACAGAAGAGGGACCTCGTGTTCGCGTTTTAGAGGCAGCGTCTATCTAAAAGGATTTTGAATACTGATGTTTGTCTTAAAGGAGGCTGATGGTTTACATAGGATACGAATCTCTGAGCTTGGCATCCAGGTAGTGAACGTTTCATTACCAGCCAAGGTGACACTTGAGCGTTGGTGAAGGCACCACAAAACACGTCCAAGTTGAAGGTTTCACGGAGTTTCTATGGGCAATCCTGCTGTTTTATTCGGCAGAGTATCTAAACATTGATGACAATTGTTCTGAACAGTTCAGAAAAACTTTGCTTCGAAGTTGGTCACGTTTGATAAATCTTCTGACGTGTAATTTTTACGTTTTCGTGTATACAAGATCTAAAGATCAAAAAGTTTGATTCATTAGGCAATTCCTTTTTACTATCTCTTTATCACTCCTTCATTATTGTGTCTGCTGAACCCGGGAACTACGGTACCATCCGTGCCAAAACAGCCAAGTGAAGTGACGTGTCATGAATCAGATTTCAGTGAAGTGAAGCGGATGCCACGAGCACTCATGAGAGTCTAGTCTAGTCTAGACTAGTAGCAAACAAAACAATTCAGTGACACTCACCGATCGTGCTCCGGAGACTGAGCACGTGGCGATTCTTCGGATTTTGGGGGCCCGGGTATCGGTCGAAGTTGAATCAATCGCTCCAGAAGCTGAAAACGAGGATGAAAAACGAGAGACAACCCAAAAGATCAGTCGAACAAGGAATGGACAAGAAAGAAACTTTCACAAAATGAGGAATTCAGATACAATATCCGAACAAATTTGACGGGTATATGATGGAACATTCAGAAATATAGCTGCGTTGGGCAAAGTACCGTTTCCCAAAAAAGATGACCCATTTTTCCGGGGATAACACACTCCCGAAATCCTGAATTGTTGAACGGTTTATGGTATTTTTCTCCTTTGGGTTCATTTGATTAACGCCTCGCGTCATTCATCTTGCATTCTTACTTATGCTCCATTTATCTACGCCGTTTCTTCTGAGTTTATGAACAACCTCGATTTCGGTTTTGTGAAGATTTCCTGTAGCTTGAACTGCTGTTCGATACAACAAGGTCTGGTTTACACCAATGCATCAAAGAAAGTGGAAATAAGTTTTATCGTGCAGATTTTGTACAAAACATCAATAGTTTACGTCTATGAATTATCAATAATTACTCGGTTTTAACTGTAATCATGGATAACTATAAACATACACTCGAATTATAACCTCAACGGTATGATTATCAAGATTCATTTAGGCCGTTTAAATAATACACCTTATGTATTTTGCATCACGTTTCCTGCTCGAAAGCAATCAAACTTTATCCGTTCCAGGAATTTCGAAAAGGAAATACATGGTAAGAATATGCATAACCGACGTGCTCAACATACCTCTTGATTCTTTTGATGCTCTTCTTCTAGACGACTCGAAACACGGTCCACAGCGGACAATCGGACATCCAGTTCACTCAGAGCTTTCACCACATCCAGTCGAACACGTGATGCACCTTCACCCAACCACGTGCTGAAAGGTTTCTGCTCAGTTGTTTGGTTGGTTTTAAACGACTGATCATCACGAGGTGACAGCTCAGTTAAACAGACGTCTACGGCAACTTCTCTGGATGTTGGGAACCGAGCTGGTTCACACTGTACTTCTGAATCTGTCTTCTGACGTCTTTGAACAGGTTCTTCTTCATTTGTTTTATCTACGCCACTGTACAAGCACAATTCCATAGGTTTCTCTACTTCCGTTCGACATCTGTTTGGTTCTGCGGTATCCAATTCACTGAGCTCCATACTACAGACACTAAGAAATTGATTTTCGTCCTCCTTAGACAAAAGATATTGAGGGTAAAATAAGAAGAGAACTTCAATCAACTGGGTTTGTAATTGAACCAAACTTAGTGATACAACTATTGGTACAGCATCACAAGTATCTTAGGTTGGAAATCGTTATTTATCCGAAGCATACGGATCAATGAGGGCTGGACTATTAGTGCTAGGTATGCATCCCGAAATGGGCAACGAAATTTGACCATGAAAAAAATTTGTCTGAAAGCTCCGTTCTTATTAGCTCATTTCGAACAGAAATGTGACGTGTGTTCAATCATTCCGATTCCACTCCAGCAGTTTCGAATTCCAGCGTTGTTTATTATATTTGGGTAGACCCACATCAACAAATAAGTAGCCACGAATGAATATATGATAAAGCCGAGCACCGGTGAAAATATATGGCGGGGAAAAGCCACGGTCCGTACAAGTATAACGCTGATGGCAATAGCTTACCTGGATATCCACCATCGAGTAAATCAGTATCCTGGACCCACCTCAAAAACTCAAACATTCCCATTGTTAGAATGTCTTCCTAACACATTACACGGCGACCATTCTTACCTATCATCAATCTCGCTTCTAAAAACGTTTTATGTACACAATGTGGACAGTGCTCTCCCAAAGAATAGTAATCTGTAAGCACAAGTCGGGGTTACACAATACTTCTGTCCTGTTAGCCTCCGAAATGGTGACCACGGTTGATGCGGCACAGTTTATTGAGCGATTTTCTTGATCTCTTTGACTTTTTGTAGAAAACTGAATAAGTGCAAAGCTCGTTCGTTCAGTTACAAGAAGCATCTGCTTCTGTACGTGAAACAGGAAGTAATTTGTCATTTTCAGTGTAAATGCCTTCACCTATAGGAATTTGCCATCACATAGATATCAGTCGGAACGAACATTGGTCGGTGCAGTTCCCTCTTTTAAAACAACAAATTACGTGTAACTGAATCCACAATCCGTGGTTTTATCTCATCTATACTCGATTAATTATGGCAGAGATCCGAGAGACAATCAGAGAACTAATATAGGAAGAATGCAATGGTGTTCTTGAACTTATTCGAAGAGATTTTCATGTTAAATCTACGTAAACGAGCAGCTAAAGTGAAAAATTACAGACGTATCAAGTTTCACTCGCACTAGCTTGCCAATGTCGTCTACTGTGAGCAGCAACTTTTTGTTAATTGACATTTTGGTTGCTCCCTTTATAATTGTTCATCACTCGTTCACAATGGCCGATGGTGATCAAACACGGTCAGCACGGTGGGCCTCTGACTCTTCCGCTTTTGGCTTGATTCCTCGCGTGGCCATCGACCACTTCCCCAGTGGATAGCCTTGTACCTGGCAGTAACTTCTTACCTGAAACACTGAAATACTGAGACATCAACAAAACAAGCCGTATGTTACAAACATGCTTGTTTGCCAAGTCGCTGTCCCGTTCACTTAAAGACAGCTATTATCCAACGGAAGAGCAGTCATGTGATTTGCACGTTGTCGTTTACTTTATGGCGCCTGGACTGTTGAACTTAGCGATGTTCGGTAATCCACAATTTTCCATAATTCCGTCTTCAGCAATCAACTACTTACCAAGTAGTATATGCACTCCATCACACCATCAAACACAATCAAACGGTACCAAATAAAACGATTCCAAACAGCCAAACCGCAGCACATATTTACGTGTCTGTGATGCGTGTTTCAAGTGAAATAGAAAAGTTGTCTTTATTATTATTCATAACATGCTGTTATTCATCTCTTCTCCTGCTCGATACGTGAATCCTGTGGCAGTGACTTAGTCCGAAAACACAAGCACACACCGCACTACCGACAAGAACGGCAACCGTGAACTTCATAAGTGAAATGCTGTACACAATGATGTTTCGTAGGTTCAGGTGTGATAACGATCCGAGCGATAGTGGATCTGTCATTTACCAAAGATCGATACATAAAAAGGTAGACCTTTTTTCCCACAAGTTCCCTGCATTGATATTTCCATGTGTTTGTCGTTTCAAAATCAAGCACAAAAGGAGAGGGAATTACTGAGGACTGTACATGGAAAATGGGATACATTTCATGTGATGTTAAAGCGTTTTCCGGCAGGGTGTTTAGAAATTATTCATCATCCGTAAACTGCATCTGTACAACAGGAACGCAGAATTTCACCAACTGTTTCGGATGATCAGGGTTTTTGTTATGAAGACCTTTGCACGTTTTACGAAGGCCGAGGCCTCCTATCCTCAACTTAGCTAGCTGAACCATTTCGGAAAGAGATCAAGCCATATGTGAACATCAAGGTGCAAAAATTAAAACTGACCATTGCGTCCACCAACGAATAATCTCTGTTGGGCTGGCCAACGGTCAAGCAACCAACGCTTTTCATCTAGACAAGCGCTACATCACTGACTGACCGCACTCGGTTTGGTTTCGCAACCCACCGGCCTGAGCATGTCACGACGTCAAGCGACTCATCAGCTCCATTAGCTATCTGAACCAATTACATGACTGCGTTTGTTATCATTTGATTACCATTGGTGTCTGGACTCCGTTAAATCTCAAAATGTGGGCATCATGTGAGGTGTGTGTGTGTGTGCACCATACATGAGGACTAAACTAGAAGTCTATTAGTAACGGAAACACTATTTTGGCTGCTAAAAAGCTTCAAAGTAGCGAGCTGCGGATTTCGACCTCTCCAGGGCCCATGCAGATGTTTAGAACACATTATGCTTTGGATGCTCCTCCGTTCCCCACTAGATAACCTTATGAGCAGTGTGGTGGCGCTTCATCTTCGCTAGGAATCCTGAGCAACTTAAATCCAAACAAGTCATCTGTGCATCGAACGGACAATCCTATGCGCCGTCTTTAACTTCTTTTTGACAATACAAACCATAGCTCTGGTTCGATACTTGTCGAAGCCTATGTCCCCTCGAGACAGCGACACACTGCTTGACAGGCACCAAAGCAGGAGTGAGAGGCGAAGTGTTTTATCGTATACTGATGACATTAACTAAATTATTGAGAACCTATCGACATGGTGCACAAGTAACACCTAAGACTAATAATTCCATAGCGCGAGTTTGCGTTACACAAAACGTGGGTTCATTTGATAAGTACAATCGACCACTTTCAAGCTGCGAAAGTGCGCTCAAGACTCTCTTATTCCCTATATACGGTACCCGTATGACAGTCCGTTAGGGTGTTCAGTCAGTGGCATAGAAAAAGGTGAGACTTGACCGGTTGGATTGGTCACGTAAAATGTGGAAAAATGCATGGTTGCGGTCCAACAGACCGATCTACGGGTCGGTTGAACACACTAGGTGGCACGGGAAAGTGCCGCGGTAAGCATTGTACTGGTATTCGAACTCCTCCTGACTTTCACGTACAGCTTAACCAATCGTATGAGGATAAGGGCTGACACATCGTCTTTAGACGACCTTATCTGGCTGACAAACAGCACGTCATCGCCGATACCGAATCCAGGGAAGGTTGGATACGGCGAAGCGGATTGAGGATTCAATCGGTTTTTGACATAAGCGAACTATATCAGCTAGTCACGATTGTAACCAAACTAGTCTGTCTGAAGAGCTGATTATGAAAAACGTTTAGAACCAATATGCTTCATGCAATAAGTTGGCAGCGACCACCAGGCATTTTATACAAACTAACTGTTTGTCACCAATAAACTGAGATGGCCTGAAAGCAGAAGAGTCTTCTCGCCGAAGCCAATGAAGCCGATCAGAACAACTCGTTGATCTGCATTGACTCATTCATTGTTAACTGGGTGGTCAGGCGATGTAGCAACCCAAACCATGTCTAAATGGCATGGTCACTGAGTGAAAGAACTGAACAGAACATATTCATGATTTAATCATCAGAATGAAGATATATCGTGATGCCATTGCCTTGCCAGAAAAACCATCCGTAAGTAGCAGATTATTTCCCAAGTTTGCAAACAGATCGATGTCTGCCAGCACACTATGCTAAACGAGTAGTGCATGATAACAAACCAAAAGAATGGATAGAGGCAATCGTAATTAGATTAGGTGATCACTTACCATTAAATGGTTTTTGAAGATATCAGATAAATTTACCAGAGGAATTGGTGGCTCAACCGTTTGTCCAGGGAAAAAACCTTGATAGAACAGAAGACATTGACTAACTGGAGGCGGAACAACAAATTATCCATGGGAGAAAACTGCTAACCACAGTATTCACTGTGCCGTGCAAACATTTGACAATGACTTACAGTAAGCATTAAAAAAAAGTTATTGGTTAAGTGATCCAAGTATTTTACCGTCTGACGGCAATATACTAATTTGGTTCATGGTCCTCAGTTTTGCTAATCACCTGGCACATTTTTACGGGAGAAGAAAATCGGATGCGAGAAGCCACGTATCCCAAAAACCAGAATCACGCGATCTAGCTCAGTTCTCCGTAACCATCGTAAACAAAAGTTACGCAAACCCAATCTTCAAGATTTTACTTAATGGAATTTGGGTTGTAACTGAAATTTTAGCTATCAACTATGATGGCCTATCACCTGCGAATGAAAAACCACTGAGTCAGATCATGAGTAATGGAATGTAGAACGCTAGTGAAACTCGGTAAAAAAAAATACGCGATACTAAGTCGCGGCATGGTGGGCAACCTATAGTGAAAACCGATAAGCCGTGAAAAATATCAAAATTTTATTAAGTAAGAGAGTGAAGCGTCGCCATTCGTGACCAAAAAGCTCAAGCATCATACGCTTGGGAGGATAACAGCACCGCCATCTTTTGTACAAGTTTGGAGTTCATTATCCTCTTACTCCGAATATATTCATACATGGAGTTAGGTAATGAAGCACCATCATTCTGAAATTTTGGTTTTTGCACCTCGTTTACATGTATAATACTTTAGGGATGATTTCTAATAAGATTTGGCGTTTATGAACAGATTTTGTAGCCATATAGTGACTAATAACGAGATGGGTGACTGCACAAATAATTGCTGACTGAAATCAGGATTTGGCACCATTTTGCCAGCCTTTTTCTATAACTGACTGAATAAAATTGACTTAGTTCTTTTCGGAGTGTCAGCCGCTGCTTGACCGATCGTTGGTCGAGGCTCAGTTCACATCACCCATTTGAGAATTAGTTCAGTCTCAAATGTTTAATTCTACAGACTGGTGGGTTGTCAAGACCATCTTGAATGTAGCTCCGTGCTGCATTGATAATGTTTAGTATGCACTTTTTTCCGAAGCCTACTCATTCCCAGTTTCACCCAAACTGTCGTTCTTTCCGTTACAAAAAGCACTTTTCAGGTGAAGTTTGATGTGAATAACTAGTGTGCATTGTAAACTGTTCGCTCTCAAGGGAACTACTAACAGTCTGCTAAATTCATCCTTATGAGGACCTGAATTCGGTATTTTCTCATTCTTCGGTAACATGACCCAATTAAGAGTTACTTCCGGTTTAGACGTTTTTCAGTCCGAGAAAGTTTGCTGCTCTTCGTCATGCACCAGCTCAATGAACTCTGGGCTTGATCGTTAGTGGAACCTGGGTCACCTACGGACACTGTGAGATTCTCCTGTCAGGTTCGCGTAACACCGGTTTCATTTGATCACGCGAATCGACCAGGCGTTTGACGTGTGGTTCAAACGAGTCAAGATAATGTACATATTTGCTAACTTGAGGATCCCCGTTCGTGCTGTCAGGGTAATGGCGAGTTATGAGATGCGAAGCTCAGCCCATAAGGATTTACACAGCGGCCGAACTGAATCAGTTTCTGCACAATATCTTCCGAAATTATTTTGAGAGGTTCATCTGTAAGATACTAGAGAATGTGCCTTATGTTTTGCGGAAAAACCACGACTGATTACCCACGGATGACTCACTCTGCAGATCGACACTTTTCAAAGTAGCTTTCGAAAGTGTGATTTTTGGCGGTCGAATACTCTTCGTTAACTATAAGTCTGATGAATACTGATCTCGGAGAGTACGCCAAATGTGATGTAGAAGCTTACTGTGATGCTCGTTTTGGTTAGTAACAATGAGAAGACAGCAATACAGTGTATCTCGGGATTTCCGGTAGCCAGTTCAGCGTTAATATTGCGTGATAAATCAAACCTCCTACGACCTTCAATGATCATCATCAAAGCAAGTCAACACAACCTGAATCCTTCATTTCTATGAATATCGAGGCACTGAGAAACCACGCTGCCAAAATCGACCGATATCTTACTCTCTCTTTGAAATTGTGACTAATCAGGATTTTTCAGCCCTCTCCTTCAATCATAATAATTACTGTCCGAAGAAATATTCAACTATCCCATTGTATCTGCAGTCATTCCTCCTTGCCCCTTTGAATATAGAGCCTTTTTTAAGATGACGTCACTAAATTCGTTGATATCTGTAAAGTACAGCATTATTCCAAAACAAACTGATTCCACCGTTCTGTCTGAGCTTTTTCCTTCTCCAGTCATTAACACCTATTCTGGGCAAAAGCTGACCGGTCGAATTGGCCACCCAACCTCTGTTTTCAGTGTTTTCGATATCCCTCTTTAGTTAGCATGCAGGTCAAATAGGTATGCTCGGAGCATACTTCATCCGGCTTGATTCCAATGCCGTGTGCTTAAACAGCTCCGACAAATCTGCACGTTGTCCCTTCGTTGACAATCAGCCAGGATCACGCGCTCTCCATCATTCAGAAGCAATTAATTCGGTCATCTCATCCATTTTCTTACAATGTCAAAGAGCTACTTTTCCAGTAGGATTCAGTGTACCAAAATGGACAACAGGCTGTCTTAACCCGAAGCCTATAATGCCGCGATCACTTGTGATGCTCCCATGTCCTCTGATCTTCTCATCACTATGGGTGACTCTTCTATTCCTGTCTTCGCGCAACGTTTCTAGCACACCTATAATTGGGTGCTGTTTCAGGCTTTTGTTTACTTGTTCCACTTTCTCACAACCTTTGTAATATCTTGGACTTCTCCTGTCGTTTTGGTATCGACGATGACACATTTGAACGCAAGTGACACGTGTTCCGTACCTCTTGGTTCTGTCATCTTGTTGTGCAGCCATTATTCCTTAACTTCACTCAAGTTGGGATTAACTTATCACGTTGGAATTTTTAAACAATTCGATAATAATAGGTTGTAATTATCCTGTTTAGTCATCACTATGTTCGCCAAATACCACTTCACTTCCCTCTCAAAACCCACTCTGGATTAGCCAGAATACTCATTGCCACGGTATACCATAACGGAAATATAAATGCTTGAATTCCTAGCGTCTTAACGTTATTAAGTTACATAAACTTCAAGCTGATACTTGTGAGAAATTCAGCGGGACGATTTTCACGGGTACCATTCATTCCTTGCATGCTAACCGATTAGCTTGCCATTTTCAACACCATCGCAATGAGAAACGATTCCTCTCGTGCATTTATTTTTATCACAACTCCCCACTCATGCATTTAATTCACGTTTGGGTTGAAAAGGTAAAAGTCACACACATGCTGCGTAAGTTCCTCAGTGGCTAAACGAGATTTATATAATTCACTGTCTTTTAACCTTCCTATTTCATACTTTATTTTATTGTAGCAGAGACCGGTTATTTATCTGTTCCTCGACAACCAAACTCGTTGATTTGCAGTTTATAGTGAGATAATAATATAATTTGTCTCAATAAAAACACTCACTTTGATTTGCCAACGGTTCATGAAGGTATTTCCGGTCGCTATCTTCCACACGACGTACGCCATCTGAGGTTCGGAATTGTTGGGGTGTTAGCTGGACGGCGTGATCACATTCGTGCATGCATCTTTCAATAAAGTGGTTTCGAATAAGCTTGTACCACGAGTCATTTACATATATAGTACTGGGTAAAGGAGAGTATGTGTGCAGCTAGAGATAGCGGTGAGTAAGTGTGCAACAAATCCGGTAACTCAACAACACGCCTCAACTTGATGAACCTTGTCCGTTGTGTGAACGACAATAAGTGTGAGATGTGTAACCACATGGCGTGAAATGACAGGTGTGAAAAACGAAGGTGTGAAGAAAAGGGGTGCCGGTCTGGGGAAAATGTTTACATGGGAACCATAAGAGAATCACCTGTTACAGCCATGGCAACAACACCTGTTGCACAAGGTTACTTTGGTTACACAATGCCGGGTTCAACAGTCGAACTGCTATGGCTTCTGACGGCATCAGCAACCACTTGCGTGATCTTTTCGCGTGAACGCTAGGAGTTGTCAGGACTGATCTTAAAGCTTTCACTGTGCCGATTTGATGTTCACTATCCAGCAAATGTCATAGGATTGCACGATTGACAGTCCGAATTGATCCTTTGCGCTCTGTCCTTCACACAACGGACAAGGTTCATCAAGCTGAAGCATGTTGTCAATTTACCGGATTTATTGTACACTTGCTCACTGCTATCTATATCTGCACATATGTCCTTTTTTACCCGGTACTATATATGTGAATGCCTGAAGTGATATATCGGAAAGACGTTTCTTCGTGATACAGACTTTTTCATGAGTCGATGGGCATATTCTATGGAAGTGGTTTTAGATAACGTGCGTATGAGTGTTTCTTGTATGACAGGTGATCGTGCGTGATGTTCAAATGATGCGCATCCAGAAAAGACTTCATGGTCAATCATATGGACTACCATACGAAAACCAACAGTGCGCAATAATGAATCACAAGTGCTTCTGCATGCGCCATTTCGATTGATCTAACGCCTCTTCCTCAGTGACCGTCTTAGTGACAAGCGTAAATGCCAAACAGCGATCCCTAGTACAGCCATGGCGTGGAGACACAAAAAATCGCTTTTGTTAGAAAGGTTCGTTGCAATTTTGAAGTGTGGTAACGCACCACTGATGAGTCTCATAGCCGTTACGTATAATTGTGAGACAAACGGTTCAAGAGTCCAGTAACAGAGAACCACCAGCACAACAACTCGCAAACCATGATCCTACTCGATGTCGTCATGGCCACAAGCACTGTCCCGTGATCCGTCTCGTTTAGATGAATGCGGTCAGAATCAGCGCCAGAACTGAAGCAAGCCAAGTGAACACACCATTTGAACTGGAATGTGTGTCTACTTAAGACTTTCAAGTAAATTTGCTCTGTCACCAGCAGTGCGCACGAGCACACACGGAGAAGAAGTTCAGTTTAGTTTGTTTTACCATCAACCTCGCATTTCTGTGCTCTGATTTTCGGCTGCTACCTCGCAGTACCATCCAGTTGACAGCGGAAAGAAAAAAAGCACAAAGTGAAAAAGTACCAAAACAAAGTATTACGCGAAAATCACGAGGACAAACAACCCGAATGTAACTGCATCACTGACCACGATACCTGGCCGTATTACTCAATGTCTTCAATCATCGAAAAGGTGGGTCTCGTGGACCCCAAAAAGAGGAGGTATAATGGATACTGCTTGGCTAAGTCCACTGGTGAAGGTTTTCACATGTTTTTACCATTCCACGAACTGACCATCTCGCTCTACCTTCCAACCTTGGAAAAAGTGTACGCTGAGGAAGTCTATCGGTGGGCATGTGCAACATATGTGCCAATCATCTTATTCTATTTTGGTTAAGTACCTCTTCCTGTGACCTACCACTGTTTCCCAACAGTCCACGCCTAACATCAGCATTGCCGATATACTATTCGGGCAATGCTACGGAGAAATCGATGCTCAAACACGGACATTCTTCATGTATCTTCTACTCGTAACGGCCAAGTGCCCGAGCCGTACACTCGACCCTTGACAGGCAGTGGGATATCACGCCAGCGCCACAAATGACTATCGTTGGCGAAAGCACAGAGCGCCTTCTATATATGAGACGACACCGGTGGCGGTCCATTGGTTTAGAGCGTCTGCTTACCATCTCGGAGGTCATACACACATACATACATACAAACATACATACACACATTCACACACGCATATACATGCAAAACTTCCCTGTTTTTCCACCTAAATCTAATCCATGCTTTAAAAAAGTCCCACGTTATAACCAATCTTCAGCACCCTACTTCAAATTCTATCATACAAGAGGATTCAGGCAACCATGAACACTGAACAGAGTAAGAACATGGCAAAACCGTTCACTTTAGCAGACGGTCTAAGCACTGCATTCGTATAGTAAAATCATTATTTATTCGCTGAACTAGCATGTCGTGTCATTGGCCTTATGGAAGTCTACTGAGATTTGGCCTTTCTCGCATCTATCAAAATGACGTTAGTAAAAGCGTGAAGTAATCCACATCTGCAGATATGACTGTCGTGGAGATGCTGTCGTTTCATCCGCTTCAATGTGACAAGTTCATCATCGAATGTTTATAGTATGTCGTTACCATTATTTTTTTGGCAAACGCCGGAAGAAACTAATTCCATCGATATCTAGAAAAATTCAAGCGAAATGCACGTCAGTGTTCACGATTCTTCCGCATGATTTCTGAACAATATGCTTTGATTGTATTTTGTCTCACGATTTGAATGAAGCCATGAGAAAGTGCCCATTTTGAACTCCATTGGCCAGTACATTCCTCGAGACCCTGGTTTCCTATCGATTATTGGTGGGAAACGTTGACTGCAAACAATGTTTACTAAATAACTTCCCGGCACAGTGTGAAATCGCATTTTTCACCAGCCAATAAGTTTTCATTTAAAAGTTAAAAAAATAAATCCTACTGTGCTCACACTTGTACGATCAATCAATGGCTTGAAAACAAAAAAAAAACGATATTCTACGGATCTGACGGGTAAACAGTGCCGTTTTCTAACATCGATTTGAAAACTATCACGCACAATTCAACTAGAGTTTCGTAAGAACATTTCACAAAACATTAGTGACTCGACACTAAACTTCATGACAAGATCACGAAAATGGAATTTCCCGTGGAAAGTATTTCCATATAATGTGAACGTGCACTTGAAGTATCCAATAAGTGACCGTATAGATCTACCTTGAACTTACCTTTTCCGATTATATAATTTCGAAAGATGAACGCATCATCCTCCAGAATGTCATCGAATTGCATTCCGAAATCTCTGACAGCAACAGTACTAACCATTTTATCTTCCCTTAGACAATGAGATGTTTGAACTGCGTGTTCTTCAGAACCCTCATGCACAGTGTGCTCCATTTGACTTCCTAACACGCTAGCATTTTCTTGGCCACTATTCTCAGTCGACGAGCAAACAGACTGCTCACCTCTGTCGGAGAGAGCTGGAACTGGAGATTGACGTTGTGCCACATTATCTAGCGCAAGCATTCGTAATAGCTGAAACCGTGAACCGGTTGTTGTAATATCTGGACAATCGCTGCCTTTCATTGTGTTGTCGAATGTCGACTTATATCGTCCGGAATTCCGATTATTTGCGGTGAACAGATTAGCAGAATTAAGGGAATGGGTGAGTTTACGCAGATCCAATAGTCTGATTGGTGGTGCCTGGCTTCTCGAAGGCATGTGTAACACATCGCTTTTCAAAGAGTTCATGTAACGAGTGGATCCCAATAACGTAATCTGTTCCATTTTAATTAACCGGAAGTTATGGGTTTCGTTGACTTCAGGAGCATCAAGTCCCGAAGTGGGTAGCTGGAGCAACGGAAGCGACTTGAACTTTTGGACCAAGTCATCGGCTGAACCACGGGGCTTTGGTGAATTATATGTCTTTGGTACACGTATTAGCGATATATTTTCCGGTTTCAATTCGATTACATCATTTTTCAGTAGTGGAATCGTTTCATTTGGATTCGGACTGGTGAGAACCTTAAGTTCTCGGACTCCGAGATTTGGTTTTTGAATCTACGGTAAAATGTTTGATACGGAAGCCAATTTATTAACGTCTACTGCAGGAAATAAAGTTTTAATAGAGAGAAAAAACGCTACGAAAAATGATCGTGTCAATTATTCACTTTGAATCTAAATGAATGCATATAATAAGTTCATTATTGCTCAAGGGTGACATGAGCCACAAGTGTAACTAAAATCAGTATATGCTGGAATGAAATACTAGCCCTTCTTCATAAAAAGTTGGCTACATTGCGTGCCACCTCAGAGTTAAAGATGGAAAAAATAGAACCCAGATGTACAAGGGATTGCCGTTTGCGTTCAGGTATTTGGTGATACTGGACCAAAACCTTTAAAGCGCAAGTTACACAACGAGTTAGCTGAGACAATGAATCTGACGACCTTAAGGCTCTCTTCAAGTACCGTGAGCTATCAACCTGATATATGTGCCTTAAATGGCCAGTTTTAGACAAAACGTCAATAAATGGTGGGTGCGAATCTTTTGCGCCCTTCTGTTTCTCCCATGTGCACGCATACCAGCTTGTGGTGAGGCCTGGTGTCCATGTCTAGAAACAACCACGAAAGGGAACGGAATGACAACGGTTTGTTTTAGTCAATCCAGTTTATTTTTTGCAATTTCTGCTTTTATTCATCAGTCACTAAATAGCCATGGATTTCAGGAGCTCCGTAAGCACGCCACATAACACTCGTGCCACTGGTTTCAGTTTTGATCCAAATTCCTTGGTGCTACTGGTTAATGATAATCATCATCCCTTGAATCCCAACCGGAACGCCAGGATTTGTGTCATGACTGAAACCCAACTGAAACTGACGCCCTCCTCGCAACCCTGCGCCGTGGTCTGAATTTCGAATCTTTTTTCCAGCTATGCACAGGGTCTGCAAGTGGAACACAAGCAGCCAGGCCATCGGCGGATGTGCACCCAAACAAGTCCGAGTCAACGGAGACGGCACGTAGTGGCCGACTCGGTTGGAGGACGATTATCCATACCCAAAAAATGATGGTCAACAAAGTCAGTGCTCACTTAGTGCTCCCACAAAATGCGAGTATTACTTCGGAGAAGTCAATGGTCCTACACGAAAACTTCCAAGCATCCTCAATGTGGAGCAAACAGGATTCGCAAACGCAGAGTAAAGTACCAGGCGCTGCAGTGTTTTATAACTGCCCCTTCAAGAAGAATCCAGTTTCGTGAAAACACCACAGTACTACTCATCGGCTGACAAAAACTGTTTGACTGTTGGGAAGTGAATTTTACATCAAGCGAACCGTCAGTTTTAACGTAACCTCTTAGCTAATTAGAAAGTTCGACTAGTTCCATGTGCTCTGCACGAAAGGTGATCGTAGGCTCAGGTGACTGCGAGCATTGTGAGAGCACTTTGCATGTGAACAGAGAAGAATGTGTATCATACTTGGCCGCTTCAATCACCGAGCGATGCAGAACGTGTTTCGCTACCAGCTCACAACTATCCAGCCCATGGCCTACTCTGGATCAAAAACTCTGCGCTTTAGGAGGAGTTCAACTCCACTTTCTGAAAGGCCATAAAATAAGCCAGTTAATTCATTCTTTATCACAAATTTCAAGGGGAATGGTGATATAGGGTAGTCCCGCCCTACGCTACTGGAAGTTGGTCGCTTGCCCTATTGAAAATGAAGAATGACGGCTCCACTCCCACAGGACTAGAACGTGCTTGTGAGGCATTCCCTGAAATCGTATCAACGGTGCCGGATTCTACGAGAATGTCTAAGAACGCGATAACAGCAAGCCTTCAAAAAGCAAACAGTGCTTGACCAGTTACCGGAGAGTGAAGGTTTGAGGGATGCACCCACAACTGGCCTGAACCTCACGCGTTTAACACAGTTTACGAAAGACGACAAGCTAGACCTCTGAGGCATTACTGGATTAAGTCTGATATCCATGGGGCTAGCGCAGTCGAAGGCTTATCTATTTACGCCATGTTTGGTTCTCTAGTCACAATATCAAGTTCATGGCTACTGGTTTTCTCTGAACCTGTAGAGCATCCTTGAGAATGCGACATTAACACTTACTACGTACTCCTTCCTCGCCTCTGGTGCCTACAAACTAAAGCCAGCCCTGGTATGCAAATTCTGGTAAATATCAGCTGAGTCTGACCTGATGACTTTTGTATAGTCATAATAATCTCATGTGTGCATCAGGAGTGTGAGTGGATGCTTTTCGTAGGAGAGCCAACTAGGGAATGACAGTTTTAAATTGTTAATAGTTCTTCCTGAATTCATCACAGCTAACCTTGAGAATAACGACTCTGGTCGGTGGTCGGAACGTTGGATGTGGGTATTGGGTTCGTATCCCTGATGAGCAGGTATAACCCCGAAACCGGCCACTTGCTACCAATGAGTTTTGTTCATCCATCCGTACATAACTCATATTTAATCTTATTTATCTCAACAATGTGACGAAAATTCGGTGTAAAAATGGCTTCACTGTAACTAACTCACCTAGATAATAGGATCCATAGCCAAAAATGAAGTGTTCATATGTTCGCAAATGAATTGAGCACACAACTCGTTGAAACTACGCATCACTTTGTGGCCTCATAAAACAGCTGAACTAACCGGCACAACAACAGGAAACTAGTATGGGACAAAACTAATTCAGCTTTGAAGCAATTTGTGAGTTTCTTCTGAAATCCAGCATAAAAACCCTAACTTAGTAACATTGCTTTATTCATCGTATGATTTGTCCACTGATTATGGGGTATCTTGGTATCGGTTGTATGAATACAAATTTTAATAGGAATCGCTGGGATTATCAGGGTTAGGAATGTGCACTATCAGGCTCGACATGAACTAGTATTCAATCAGCAACTAACCGCATCAAGTAGTTAGTCCATGAAAATTCACTTACTTGTGATACTATTCTTCTTGCAGCAAAGTCGTGCAACTTGAGAAGCTTCGGATTCTTCTGCACCGTTTCTGGTCCAGATGGAACAAAATCTCTTACTCCCTGCACAATTCTGAAATTCGAAGAGAATGCTTCACCGAAAGAAACTTTGTATAACAGATAATCGGAAGCGGAGAATATTATTTCATCCGATGCCTAAACCAGTATATCGAAAATTAAAAGTTCACTGGTTTAAACGTCATATTTTATCGGGTAGCACACAAAAAAATGAACTGAAAAACAAAAAAGGTTCATTCAGTAACAATTTGCATAAGTAATGAGCCAACAATTTTGAAGGTGTACTGGTTTTTGTCGTGATAAGAACGGAAATCTATAGAAGGTGCTTCAGAGCCATTTGGTTATTTGCTTGTCGTCAACACGCCTTGAGAAAATCCTAGTCAGTGGGTCTTACAGGGTA
This sequence comes from Fasciola hepatica, assembly GCA_948099385.1. Taxonomy (NCBI): domain Eukaryota; kingdom Metazoa; phylum Platyhelminthes; class Trematoda; order Plagiorchiida; family Fasciolidae; genus Fasciola; species Fasciola hepatica. The sequence continues at coordinate 6,004,706 of CANUEZ040000110.1, forward strand.
GGACGTGTTAAACCACCGGCCAAAAGTCCGCTGGACCCGACTACGGTATATCAGAAAATATTGGGTGACATGGGTGAATGCGTGATCAGTGATCAGCGACATACTTGTATTCAAAACCTTCTTGGTCCTCGAATATTTATTTGCCCTTTTGCGTTTTTTACTCCTCAGAAGAGACCGCTGTAAGATAACAACTAAAACGAGATCAGTTAGTTAATAATTTATTCTTTGACTGTCAGACCTGAACCCTTAAGAAAGTTCGATTTTCCGTAGTTTTCAGTTGAATTATTTTGAAATTTTGCGTTAAAATTTCGAAAGGAAGTACTTACACAGCCAATAGAAATGAGTATTGAAAGATGTTTTAGTGGAAAGTTCTTCTCAATGTGGAACTTCGATGATAATAAAGTTGCTGGTGTTTCCCTGATCCTCATAAATCCATTGGTACCAAAAGAAGTAACCATGTGAGTATGAGTGGTAGGCGATTAGATTCGCATAGCAATATGATTCATCATATGGTATTAGCACACAACTTACCACTGAATACCATGGAAGCACTGTAAATTTACTCAATTGTTATGAATCCTCCGTAGTGCATACCAACCGAGTTTCTAATGGGACTCGAACTGCACGATGAGTCCCATAGTAAGAAATATAATCTACGTCTCATATTTACATAGTAGTCATGCTCTGCGGGTTGTTTGTAGCAGAATGCTTTCGTCGTACTTAGGCCTCTACGGAGAGTTCATCCACCACGGGATTCGACTGCTGTGTAAACAACTGGCTGTTAACATTCAAAGCCAGCGACGGAAGGCCGCTACATCAGTGTTGATGTCCCATAAACCGTTGAGATCCTGTGCGGACAACCTAGTGGTTAGGTGTTCCCATCGGAGCTCGGTAAATGTGCACTGCTGAAAATTCCTAACAAGGATGAACTGTAGCTGTACAGCGCTTCCATGGTTTTAAAAGGTGAGTGGAGAAGTAACCATATCTACTTCAGTTGATAAAAATGGCTGCTTTGTCATGAACTAGCTTGACGTTGGTCCGCCATTCTCTCGTATTTTTTATACTAACGATTTCCGATTTTCCGTTTTTCAGCACATATACTCGCGTTGTTAAAAAATCAAAGTCTCCCTTCGGGTTCGCCTTCTCTCTATGTTCGTTACTCACTCGTTCAGGATCAAAAGAATCTAGTCTTCTAACAAACCATGAAACGCCTATCCCGTTAGGAACGTTCCGAAGCTGGTTCACACTCTCGGTCGGCTTCTGAACAGTGGATTCATTGGCATGAAGCATTCATAAACTTACTTTCTGTAATTGGAGTGCCTATTCTTTACAAAAAGAAACTTCTTATGAACTTCATTTACCCGTCCATCTATCTGCATGTGGTTGGTCGTCTGAGTTATGAAGATGCCATTCAAACCCTTGAACTGACTTACGTTTAGCTGAAAGATGAAGTGTTTCTTTGGCACTTTCTAGTTACTACCCGGCCAGACAGTAGACCAGTTTCTACATAAATTACGTTGTCCTGCTAAAGACTGCAGCTTTAGAGTCGTTTCTGCAGACTAACATCGCAACCAGGCTATCCGTGACGCGTTCTTCACAGGTCTGCACTCTTACATCACCCACCAAAGGCTATTTGAATATCAAACGCCAGACCTCTAACACGTTTTTGATGAAGCCCGTATGCTAGAGCATGCTCCGCAGCAATTTCTTCCCCATGATACGACTACCTGGAGTCTGTGCAGCGTCACATCAGAGGTGACAGAAACCACGGTCTTAGACCCCTCTCCAAGTGTCCATGAGTCACAGCAAGAAACCAAGCAAATGATTGCAAAGGCTGCCACCATTCGTCTGTTTTGTGATAAAAGCTAGCACCCTCGCCCAGAATGTCCAGCTCGGGAAGTCATTTGTAGCTCTTGTGTTGAAAGGGTCACTTCTAGAATGTTTCTTGGTCGAATCCAAAGAACAAACGCACCGCGTCCTCACTGAATCCTGTCGTTTCATTTGTTGCTGCATCATCTCCTATCAGCTTATCTAAATCTACGGTACAGGTTCTAATTAACGGAGTACCGTTGAAGTCACTAATTGACACTGCAGCTGTGAGTTTCTTATAAAGCATTATGGCCCCAAGACACGACTGATCTGTACTTCCTCCCGCAGTACAATTTCAATGGCCTCAACCCAAATGTCCTGCCTTACCTGATGGCATATATAAGCTTCTGTTAGATACAAAAACACTCAATACGAATCCGTTGAGTTTTTTTCTCTTAGACGATTTGTGTACTGATTTCATCCTCGATCTTGATTTTTTGAATGAGCATCAAAATGCAACTATTTCTCTAGACGGTGTTTGACCACTTTTCTCCGTTTGTATGCTTACTGCTGCTAAAATCGGCATTCCATCCCTGTCTAACAATGTGGCTCCCAACTGTAAACCTATTGGAACTAATTCCCGCCGTCATTCTGATGCAGACTTAAAGTTTATTCAGTGCGAAACAGGTCAACTACTTAAGAATAACATCACTAAACTTTCAACATCTCCCTGGCGAGTCCGATTTTCGGTCACCACGGATGAAAGACACGCATGGTGGTCGACTACAGCAAAACGCTAATCGGTTTACGTACTCCGATGCTGACCCTCTGTCACGGATAGGCAAACAAGTAGAGGTGTCTTAAAACGCCGTTTTCAGCACACTGGACCTTCAGAGTGCCTATCATCAAATTCCCCTAAGCGGGGATGAAAAACAGCACACCTCCTTTGAAGCCTGTGGGAAGACATACCAGTTCTATTGCATACCGTTTGACGTAACGAATGGAGGGGCTTGCTTCCAGCGCGCTATTGAAAACATCATAAGTGATGAATCTTTAAGAAACATATACATTTATGTAAACGACGTTACGCTGTGTGGGCACAACTTGGAGGAACATAATAAAAACCCACAGAACTTCCTTGATGTTGCAAACAGGCGTGGTATCCCATTGAACGAGAGCAAAAGTGTGATCGCTGCAAAAAAAAGTTCCACTGCTCGGTTACGAAACTTTTCAAGGCTTGATCAAAACAGATCGTAAACGTCTCCAGGCCCTAAGAGAAATCCTTCCTCCGCGGGCTATCCACTCCCAGAAGAGAATAGTAAGGGTGCTAGCGTACTACGCCTATTGAATCCCACAACTGTCCGATAAGATTCATTCCCTTGTGCACAACCGTGTATTTCCGGCTCCTGGTAATGTGACGAAGGCCTTTCAAAACCATAAAAATCATCATCATCATCGTACAGCGTTAAACAGTAGGGCAAGCCCCACTGACCACTGCCTTTCTCACCATGTTGCACGTTGAATTAAAAAGTATGAATATACAAGATGGACAGGGAGTGGACCTATATGGGTGGGAAAAGAAAAGAATGCCCTAGTAGCCAACACACGGAATACACAGTCTAACTGTACAAACGCACATCGATCAGTCATTCTGATTCGATAGAAAGTGACAACACGATCGCCACTGCTCGCGGTTCGCTGCCATATCCTTCAGTGTCTCCAGCCAACTGGTAGACGGATCTTTTGGACCCCAACCACGAAGACGTGAAGCACCTACTTTTCCTAAGTTCGCCGTACATTTTCTCATTCCTCGTTGCCACGTCATCTGTTGACCTTCACGTGGTATCTTCCACTCCCTAGGAGGAACGGAGAATAGGACACGGTACGGTAGACGTGTGTTTGCCATACGTACCACGTGTCCCAACCAACGAAGTCTACTGAGCTGGATACGCTGTGACAGAACGTTCTCTGAATTAGTACCCAATACTCGCTTTCTGACCTCATAAAAATGAATTGTAAAGAGCCTCCGTGTATACCACCGACTGCAGTAGCTCCCGCTTTGAAGCAACGGAAACATCAGATATCGTCACTACTGCTAAACTGAACCAACACGGTTGTCCTGTCGCTTTCTTTTCACGCACTCCTCCGATCGGACATGGGTATTCAGCGATCGTAAAAGAAGCCCGTGCCATCGTAGAAGCCCTGAGAAAATAGATGCATTCTTTGCTCGGAAATCACTCTATTTGCATCACTGATCAACTTTTGGTTGCCTTCATGTACTGTAGTGGCATTCAAACTTGGTTATTTGTTTATTACACACCAGTGTTTATCTGAACTTACGCCACAAAGCGCGGTGGCCCCTTGACCGTTGCCCGTGTACGCTACAAACACAGTTTCCCAAAGTACACTAACTGCTCTCTCCCTACCTGTAGTGTTTTCCTTCTCATTTTTTGTAGGAAACATTTCCCTGGTGATCATCGTCGCGTACTGCAGAGTACCACTGTAACGGACAGATGGTCTAAGCTTAGTGGGAAGGACTAGTGAACGTAAGGAAACAGCTTGGTTAGGTTTAACCAATCTTACAGTACGACCAGCTGCATAAAGGTAAAGTAAAGAATGACAAAATTCAGTGGTGGAAGTTGGAGCTTTCGTGTTACCCGTATGGTACTCAATATGGTCCTGAAGTCCACAATAAAGCGGCCGACGCGTTTCCTCTGGGAAGTTATGTTTTCACCGAATCGCGCGTCGATCTAAAACATTCACTTAATGCGCTATATCACACTGGTATCACACGCATACTACACTTTGTCCGTTCTGAAAATTTTCTGTTCTCTGTTGACGAAGTTCGGACAATGGTCAACCAATGTTGTGTTTGTGCAGAAATAAAACCTTATTTTTCCAAACAACAGTTAGACAAACTGACAAAAGCTACTCAGCCGTTTGAGAGAACCAGTATTGACTTTTAAGGCCCCTACCATCTGCCTCCCGCAACAAGTATCTTCCAACAACGATCGACGGAAATTCACGATCTCCCTTCGCTTTTGCCTGTTCAGACTTGTCTTCTTCCACAGTTATCCACGACCTTACTCAGCTGTTTTCTATATCTGTAATGTTCCTCTATATCTTTTCCGATCGTTGCACTGCTTTAACGTCATCTGAAGTTCAGACATTTCACCACGACAAAATGACAGTAGACGCACCACTCCGTACAACCCACACGGAAGTGGTCAGGTGGAGCAACTGAATGGGGCTCTATGGAAAGCCACCACAATGGTATCGAATTTGCAACAACTGGACGTTTGTCACTGAGATTACGTACTCTTGGATGCCCTACATTCAGTTCGCCCCTCGCAATGCATCGCTATCAGCAAGAAATTCCACGGGAGCCTTTTTTAATTTCCATCGCAAATCTACTGGTGGAATCTCCCTCCGTACCTGGTTGTCAAATGCGGGGCCTGTCCCAATAAAGATAATGACTCGGTCTTCAAAATACAATCATTTGATGGAAGAGATGGAGCTTCTTAGCTGCAATCCGCAATGCACTTGCGTCAGTCTTTCAAGGGACAACGAAGATTTTGTCGCTGATTCACCTCGTTACCAAAGCAGTCGTCTCGGATGTCTCACACCAAGGGCAGACGGATCAACATATCTTCCCAGCCGCCGAACACATGTCCCATTCTGCGTATCATAAATCTGGAACCGAAGACGAAGGTACCTACCATCTCAGATTTATGATCCATCAAAAGAATACTCGGAAACTTCCGGAAACCCAAAAAACAAGACCATGTAATTCACGAAGTCGTGAAGTTTGAGCTACCGTGAAGTAAGCCCTTTGTACTACACTAAAATGCATCCAGCGGGGGAGAAGATCATGAACTAGTTTAACTTTGGTCCACCATTCTCTCGATCTTTTAAATAATAACGGATTCCGTTTTTGCATTTTTCACCACACCTAGCCGCACTGTTAGAAGATCAAAGCCTCCTTTGGAATTCAACTTCTGTCTACGTTCGTTGATCAATCGCTCGAGTTCATAAACCATCACGACGAGACTGCACCTTGACGTGGTGTGATGGCTTGCGCGCCTCTATGACCCAAAGAGCTATACAGGATGGCTTCCTTAAGCCGGAGATGCAATCATACCTGACAGGTCAATGGGTAGAGGTCAGACGAAGTCCAGTCTCCTGGTCCTCCAGGTTGGGGGTTGATTTGAGCTGGCAACTCAGTCGGAAAAACCAGTGGAAGAATAATTGATCCAAGCAAATGGGCTTCCACTAAGCCATCCCGCTGCCTTGCGGATAGGTTCTTGTCAGAACTAAAGGCTTTGGATGAGGACCCTAATCGTTCTTCTGCTTTGTGGCTGGACACCCTAGCAGTACCCGTCCAACATCTCCCATGAACTGCACGAATACAAAGAATTCCATACTGCATCGGTCGTCGCGCAGGCTAATCAGGACCGCGCTGCCCATTGCATCGAGCGGGGTGGGTAGTGATAAGTGTGCTACTGCTCAGAGTTCCCTCTCTGTTATTCAACCTTTGTCTTCTGTCCTCAACCACCTCTCTTTGCCCCATCTATCCACCCATAATGCTCCCATTGATAACACGGTCGATACTCGCAACGATTCACTGTCAAATAGTGTCGGGAATAATCCCCTGACTGGTAACTCACATTTTTTCAAGCCCCGTCAGCCTCTGAATCTCGGCTCCTCCAACGTGCGTACACTCATGCAGGCCGGTCAGCAGGCGTGCCTAGCCCTCACAATGAACTCTCTGAAGATTGATGTTTGCTGCTTAAGCGAAACGCGTATCCAGGATTCGAGCAATGTAATTCAGCTAACTGCTCCAGGTATCTCATCGAGGTATATTCTGCGCACCTCAGGAGACGAAGCAGCTAGAGCTGTGGGTCAACGTGGTGTAGGAATAGTCTTGACTGACAAGGCTGAGGCTGCCCTATTAGACTGGATCCCTGTTAACAGTCGTTTATGTGCTGTGAGACTCCAAGGGTCAGTCGGCGTTCGAAAGGATAGTTGTGTTAAACGCAATTTGTTCGTGATCTCGGCGTACGCCCCAACGGACTGTAGCTCAGACTTGCAGAAAGATGAGTTCTATGATGCCCTCGCCACTCTCGTTCGCAGCAGTAAAGGTTCCGACATTGTAGTGCTAGCTGGTGACCTCAATGCACAAGTTGGCAAACTCAGTGTGTCAGAAACCTGTTTAGGTGGGCGTTGTGCTTTACCCGCTGAGCGCACAGATAACGGGGATAGGCTTCTCCAATTTTGTGCAGACAATCGATTGTTCTTGTCTAGCACAAATTTCCGACACAGCTCGCGTCGCACAGCGACATGGCGCTCTAACTCTACAGGTACTTTTAGTCAAATTGACCATATCGCCGTAAGCTACCGGTGGCGCAGTTCTGTTCAGAACTGTAGATCTTACTGGTCCACGTACGTAGAGTCGGACCATGCCTTAGTTTTAATGCGATTATCTCTCCAGCTCCATGGCCATCGTCGCAAACCGCAAACCGGATTAGCCGTGCAACGTTTGTGTGATCCAGACGTTTGCACCCGTTATGAGCAGAAGTTAGCACATGAGCTAGGATCCACGGAGAACAGTAATGTAGATGAGCATTGGTCTCATATCAAACAGGCGATGCACGTTGCAGCAGGTTTTGCCTGTGGTCCTGGATCCGTTGTCCATCAAAGACACTGGACCTCGCAAGAGTCGCTGAGTATAATCGAGCAAAAGCGTCAGCTTTCGAACCGTAAGGAGATGAATAAGATGCGGAGAAAGCTGCAAAGACAAGTTACGCGAAGCCTTAAGAAGGATCGCGAAAATTGGTGGGTCAATGTAGCCGAAGAAATGGAAGTGGCAGCTGCTTCAGGTAACAGTCAAAGACTGTTCAAACTTATTCGTGACACCAGTGGACGGCGAACTCAGGTCAGTGAAGCGATTTGCAATAGGAATGGAGAACCCATCCATAACAAACAGCAAAGGCTTGACCGATGGGCCGAGTACTTCAAGGAACAGTTTAGCTGGCCGCATGCAAGTGTAGTTACTCCCGTGTCAACAACTGTGACTCCTTGGGTGGTATCACTTGAGCCCCCATCAGAAGTAGAAGTAGAGTCATGTATTCGATTACTAAGGCGGGGGAAAGCGGCAGGTCCCGACGAACTTCCCCCAGTTCTTTTCAAACTGGGTGGTGAGGCGTTGATAAAATCACTAACCGCCTTGCTCCGTGACATTTGGAAGGAGGAGCGTATTCCGTTAATATGGAGCGAGTCATTGATTGTTCCCATCTTCAAGAAGGGAATACGCAATGACTGCAGTTATCATCGTGGGATTAGCTTAATCCCGATAGTCACCAAAGTATCAGCTTCGATTTTGCTGCACCGTCTTACACCGGCTCGCCAGAGGAATGTTCGCGAACAGCAGGCTGGATTCCGCCCAGGTCGAGGATGCATCGACCAGATTTTTACTCTTCGCCGACTTCTTGAAACGCGTCACACGCACCGCCGACCAACAATAATGGTTTTCTTAGACCTGAAAGGAGCCTTCGATTCAGTTGATCGAACATCGCTTTTCAGTACTCTTCATCGAAAAGGTATGCCCCAGAAGTTCGTGAACCTAATGAGATCATTGTATTCTCATACTTCTGGCCGCGTAAGGGTTTACGGCGAACTATCCGGTCGGTTCGAAACGACCAGTGGTGTTCGGCAGGGATGCCCTTTGTCTCCATTCCTTTTTAACTTCGTCATGGACGAAATAATGGAGAGTGGGCTGCAAAATCTTCAGGATGTAGGGGTCAAACTAGGAGATAGTGGAAAGCTATGTGACTTAGATTACGCAGACGACGTTGTCTGCTTGTTCGAATCCACGGAACATGCTCAGCGTGCACTAGATAATCTCGCAAGAGCTGTAGCTCCATTCGGCATGCGCTTTGCACCTTCAAAGTGCAAGGTGATGTTACAAGACTGGACGTCAACAATTCCGAGCTTGATGCTCGATGGGGAGGTGATGGCAGTTGTCGACTTCACCTACCTCGGTAGCTGCGTGACGACGGATGAAAGCACAGTAGTAGAGGTGAGTACGCGGATATCCAAAGCTCGAGCGGCGTACGCTGAACTGAAGCACTTGTGGCGCCGATCCGATATTTCACTGAAGTTGAAAGGTCGTGTATACTGTGCCACTGTGCGTTCAGTTTTGTTGTACGGTTGCTAAACTTGGAGTCTGCGTGCTGAAGATATTCGTCGTCTTGAGGTTTTCGACAATCGATGTTTGCGTAGTATTGCCAGGATTGGGTGGAATAGCCGAGTAAGCAACGATGAGGTAAGAAAGCGAGTATTGGGTACTAATTCAGAGAACGTTTTGTCACAGCGTATCCAGCTCAGTAGACTTCGTTGGTTGGGACACGTGGTACGTATGGCAAACACACGTCTACCGTACCGTGTCCTATTCTCCGTTCCTCCTAGGGAGTGGAAGAGACCACGTGGAGGTCAACAGATGACGTGGCAACGAGGAATGAGAAAATGTACGGCGAACTTAGGAAAAGTAGGTGCTTCACGTCTTCGTGGTTGGGGTCCAAAAGATCCGTCTACCAGTTGGCTGGAGACACTGAAGGATATGGCTGCAAACCGCGAACAGTGGCGATCGTGTTGTCACTTTCTATCGAATCAGAATGTTTGATCGGTGTACGTTTGTACAGTTAGACTGTGTATTCCGTGTGTTGGCTACTAGGGCATTCTTTTCTTTTCCCACCCATATAGGTCCACTCCCTGTCCATCTTGTATATTCATACTTTTTAATTCAACGTGCAACATGGTGAGAAAGGCAGTGGTCAATGGGGCTTGCCCTACTGTTTAACGCTGTACGATGATGATGATGATGATGATGAGTTCATAAAGATACTCACGAGTAGTTATTTTGCTCTTGTAAAAACCATCACCCACACTTTCAAAGCAGTTGCGACGTTTTGAAAGTTTCATGCCTCAAGTAACCTTGTTACTTTTCCAAGTGTCTCACATCGGCACTATCCTTTGAATTTTGATAGTTCAGAGATTTGGAACATTGATCATAAAAGGTAGTTCATTTAAAGCAAAGGAAGACATACAGGGTAGGTAATGCGTTGGACGGTGGTTCCCGAGATACCTCGGTACCAACTGCTTCGTCCAACTTTCTGTATTCACCGGACACCTGAGTCTGAATCGGGATCTTGACCGGAGGTACAATTAACGAGTATCTTCGTAGCAGGGACCAGTTTAGCTGTGGTTTTCTGCATGTAGGCGGGTTGGGTATCAAACCCATCATACTAAAACAAACAAGATATAATTACAATGTTGAATTTGGTTCGAGTTGTAAGAATGCATTCTAACAAAAGCCAATGAATGGCAATTTACTTGCTTGGGATGACATATAAATGCTTTAAAAGCACACTGAAACAGTGAATGATAATAATCAATCTTTAAAAGAAAAACAAAGCTGAATGTCACCAGAACCTGGTCCAGCTTTTATTATTGCTTCACAGTTCAAAAACTGTCAAGTAACTGCCAATAAATAGGCACTCTTACGACTATGGATTGAAAACTTTCGGTTTGCTTTGATTTTTGACAAGAAAGAAGGTCGCAAAAATAATTCAGAGCAGAATATTATTGTAATAGTCAAAGCTGATTTTCACTGCTATCACAACAACATCGTGAAAATCAAACGTAACAAAAAGGAAATAATACGAAACAACGTGGTTTTTCCGAAATTTCACTTTTATCTATGAATATAGTAATTACATGATTCAGCGGATCTTTTCAAATAATCATTTGTACTAGACGAAACAGTCCATGAAAGTGTCCATTTTCACTCTACTTGAAATAATTGCAGTAGGCGGTGAAGTAACAACGAAATCAAACGCCGAGGTTACAGAACAAAGCAATTTGGCTAACCAACATTATAAATAGGCGGCTGATAAGCCTAGTCTTTTGCTTAAAGGTTATTTTAATGCTTTACATCTCGTAATCCACTATGTGCATGCAAATATACACTTTCGATGGTTGGACAAGTAACAGGTCTTAAACCTAGAAGCAGTAGCAGGAATACACTTTCACTCAGTTGTGACAATTTATAGATCATTTCGGTCTTCGAGGGCACAAGTTCTTCGAAAACCCGTAATGCAAACTGGTACGTGCTGAGCAATATACCGATGTACTTAGCAAGTAATAAGGAGAACAACTTGCTACAAGCAGCGAATGAGACACACTCAAGTTATCAGTAAAAAATAAGAACAATAAACACAAACTTGTAACGCTCACTCAATCAAATAACGATGTTATATCTTCCGAATTTCCATTACATTTCGCAGACTGTGGGGAAAACAATCACGATAGTTTATCTTGTAGCAACTCGTAACAGTTTGCTGTTTTGCGGAATAATTTCAAAACAGACTGGTTCCGCTCAAATTCTGAAATAAACACGTTCAAATGAATAATCAGGGCTTCCAATAAATTCTCTTTTCACCGGCCGTTGCATTGGATGTGAAACTCAGTTGTTGGATTTATTTTATTACTGTTACTGTTGTTATTATTGTTATTGTTAGAAGTAGTAACAATTACTTTTTTATTCACCACTTACTTCCACTAGCAGAACTGAATCACGTACCGGTGTATTCGAATAGCATCATCTTTAACTAGAACGACTGGTGCTACTGTAAGATCGACTGAAACAGAAATGTATACCGGGTTCAAGAGGAACCAATGTATACGGATTACATCGTCAAAGTAACGCTAACCCGCAGTACTGTGAACTATTCGACAACAAATCTGCCATTTATATAAATTATGTACGTCATTTTTGTTAAAAATCCAGTACTTTTGTGCATCTAAGTATCAAACTAATACCAAGAAGATTATCAAGATATCAAGATCAATTTTTAGTATAAGGTCGGTTGATCGATTCTCACAGAGTGACGGACTTATTGTAACTGACGTCAAATCAAGCGGTCCGTGACCGCTTTATCGCGAATTTCGAGTAACTCATCCAGTTTTGTCATTTTAGATGTACCGTTATTCGTACAGTTCATTACTGACCAACCAGCTGAAATGCTCTGAAGTGCATGACACAGATTCAAAGTCCGTAATCCACATTAAATCACAAAATTTGTCAGGTAATAATCACTCCGGGAAACAACAAACGCCTCCAAATGAAACTCAGAAAGCATAAACCACGTTTGTCTAATTACGGATCTTCCGTTTGACCGAAAATTTTCTCAAGGGAGAACATAGTGATTCGTCAAACAACAGATTCCGCCCAAGCGCAAGGTATTTTTGCACGCAAGTGTACGCTTAACAACATGAACTGGAATGTATCAAGCCTATAAACATCAACCGAAGCATTCAGTTACTTTAAATGAATGGATTATTGACACTTGACGCAGACGTACCAGACAAGCATTGTGGGTACGGGAGTTTGAAAAATGACGGTAAGGAAAAGCAAATTAAACATATGGGCTTAAGAGGTGAGCTTTACTTATGTCCTGCATTTGAACTGGTGCTTTCTCTAGAGCCGCAATAACCCGTGCCACCTGCATCGATCCAGAATTGAATGAGATAGAAGTTAGTAGAGCTCTTCGCAAAACGGATGCTGGGTGTTTCTGGGCGAATCATACTTTGCATCTGTCGACACAGCAGGTGTTTTTTTCTTTGGGGACCCTAACCGTAACCTTTGTATCAATAGTCTGGCTCAAGGGACTTTTGGACTTTTTCTTTGTTATCGTGGTTTCTCATCAATAATTCGTTTCCGACTTCTTCACTTTGTGCTCCCATCATCCCTGCCTTCAACCAAACGATGTTGCCAAATAGTAACCAAAATCAGGGCACATAAGAGCCAGGGTAATGGCTGAAAGAACTAAACTAAATTGGTAAGTGGGATACGAATGAGAAAAACATTGAGATAAACAGCAAAGCCATGAAACAACCCTCGAATGGCGGCATGACACGAAAATGGCAACAAAGCAATATGCATTGTGATTTTTCCATCCTACGAGATATGAAACTCAGAAAGCACTGATTAGATGAAGATGGCGTTCATTAGTTCTTAGATCACTTCACTGTAGAGCATTGTAACGACATACAGATTCGCTCATTTGTTCAACACACTATTGATCATCTGAACTCCAGTTGCCAAGTACGGTAGCCACCTGCCCGTACACGCTACATACACGCTTTTGCAATACACGCCAACCGCTCTCCCCACCGGTAGTGTTCTTTTTCTCATGTTCTGTGGGAAATATTTCCCTGGTGATCATTTTGGCGTAGTGCGGAGTACCACAGTAACAGACAGGTGGTCCAAGCGTAGTGGGAAGGACTAGTGAATGCACGTAGTAAGGAAACAGTTTGGTAAGGTTTGCACCACCTTACAGCTTCTTCTGTAGACTCTGATGTAGTCAGTGAGGACATTACCTATAAGACACCTTTTGATCTTAAGTTGTGATCAGTATTCACGAGCAGTGACGAGATTTGAGGACAGAATATGTCCCTTCGATAACCCTGGTACTGTGTATACAGTATGTGATAACACGGGCCAGAAAGTCGCTACATGCAAACAGCGCCACTACCTACCTGTGATGGGTACATATTCTACTATGTTATTTCATTACTGTGTGGCTCCTTATACAGTACCATAGACTCCAGTCAATACTTCACTATTGACTGGTGTTATTAAAAAACTATGATTTCTCATGCAGTATGTGTTACGTTGGTCGATGATATGTGCAGGATAATGACACATTTTGGTCCACATGTATTAAGATAACCATACCAAAAGCTAGTTTACTTACAAATAATAAATCAAACCAGAAAGATCAATACCGGTGCGCTTTATTGGCCGGCAAACAAGCCAACTAGTACTACAGTGACACTGCATGCACTTCTGGCAATCATCATCTCCACTGCGTTCTATACTCAAAATTTGTTTTATCACTCCTAATAAAGCTGTTTCTCGTTCGACCACGCACGCTCTTGAGAGTCCTATCTGATCATTTCTCGCTCTGTACTATTTGCTCTGCAGGTTTGCATAAATATCCCCGTGGCTCGCGACCTTTGTTTTTTATACTACTACCGAAACATCGTTCGCTTCACAACCGTAGTTATCAACCGAGTCCCTACACTATTCGTCTTGTAAGCTCTACGCGTTAAAATACCGGAATTCATCTGCCACGACATTGTGAATATTGCATAAACCAGACCCCATGTACTCTTTCTTACGTCATAAGATGCTAACGTATGTAATGGCCTGAAGATGACCAAGACATTTTATGTAAAGCTAATGCATAAAATTACCATAAAAAAGTGTACCAGTAATCCTAACTTAGCTCCAATGAGTATGTTTTTCAAGGACAATGGATGTTTCTCGTTGTTTTCCGATCGTAATAATAACAGTCGATCCTTTCTAGTTGAAAAAAACACCTTCAACTGCACCGACAGTGGATCACTGAACCTGGTATTCGGTGTCACTGAAGCCTTAGAACGTGGCCGACGAAACAATTTCATTAAGCAAACACTGCTGATCACGTTAACTATCGAATTTTCAACTTCTTCCCTTAACTGGCTTATTTCACGTTTCCCAAGTTACCCTCAAGATATAACAAGCATCCAGTATCATGAAGGTAGTACCCTTGTAGCACCCACCTCGTTCGTAACATCGGTCGGTTTGTTTAGTGGCCGTTTTACACGGATCAACATTGAAGTGATACGAAGGAAATCAACAACGGAAGTAACTTGCAATGTATGGTTGGCGTTTCAGTTAAGTGTATTGGTTAAATACACCGAATTGTCCTGAAAACCTCAGTATAGACCGCCCTATTTTATTCCCTCAAAACGGGTAAAATAAGGACAATAAGGTGGAAAATCATAAATTAGATGATAGAAATGAGCATTGTGATACGTAATTTGGGTTGTTGAAAGAAATCAACGAAGCATATCACGTATTTCAAACGATTCGCAACAACCGCTCGGAAACCGGCCAGAAACCGCTCCGAAACCGATCGGTTTTCGGCCGGTTTCCGATCGGCATTTACTAGTACGCTGTTCGGTTTTCGAGCGGTTTCTGGGTGGTTTGCGACCTACTTTCTGGACGGTTTCTGGCCAGTTTCCGAGCGGTTTGTGTCAGTCATTTGAAGTATGTCATAAACTTCGTTGATTTCTTTCAACAACCTAAATTACGTATTACGATGCTCATTTCTATCTTCTTATTTATGATTTTCCACTTAACTGTCCTTAGTTAACCCGTTTGAGGGAATAAAATAGAGCGATTTATACTGAGGTTTTCGGGACATTTCAATGAATTAAACCAATACACTTAAGTCAAACGCCAACCGAGCATTGCACATTACTTCGATCTTCAATTTCCTTCGTATCAATTCATAGTTCCTCCGCGTAAAATGGCTACTAAACAAACCGACCGAGAACCGATGGGCGTAATAGTAAAAACCGATCGAAAACCAGCCAAGAACTGATCGGTTTCGCAACAGGTTTTGCTCCGGTTTTACTACAAGGGGACTTTGGCTGACTTGCAAACCACTGAAGAAGAACCCAATGTGCTTTCCAACTATAAGCATCTGGTGAGATCACACAATTGACGATTATTTCACAAGGTTCCTCTGTTTGTCCAAACTGTCACGAAAGACCTTCGTGAGTCCATAAGTAAAGTGCTCTCACTGATGATCATTGACGAGCTGGCGAAACTATGCTGCTGGTCAGGTAGTATGGAAAAAACCGCCGTTTGTCATCTGCAACTGATGAGCGTAATCAAAGGCAAATTTTCGTTAAATAGGCGATTAATGTTATCTCAGACATCAATAATGAAAGCCAGCAGATAAAAGATATAACCAATGCTGATATCGACAAACGCGTGCAGCATTGGTTCAACAACGCCAGGGACCGCGGTGTACCGCGTAGAAAACCCAGGTAATTTTTTGCATGCAGTTTAACTCGGTGACTGTACGTAAAAAAAATTGCTGTTTGTCTATTTTATTTATTTACTTATCATTACCGCAGTGCTCTGCGTCTGATGTACTACAATATATTGATCAGTATTTTTTTTACCCGTTGACGTTTAGCACTCATTGTTGAATATTTCCACTGTACGTCCTTGTAAAACGACAATCTGCATATAAGCATGCATCTGTTTATTGACCTATTTGTCTGCTTCCTTGTTATTTCAGGTGTTTTACGGAGCTCGATCGACGATTGGAGGAAACGGAGGAACCAAATGACTAAATTATACAAATTTCAGTGTATTCCTAAGAACATATATTTATTATCGTCATTTACCAAGTATTTTTTCACAACCGGGAAACTAATGAATATGGGGAAAATGGAGAGGTTATTCGTTTTGGGATAAACGCATAAGCTTGTGGGGAGCTATGGGTAAAACCAGGAAGGCGTGTTAGGGCAATCTAAAAATTCATTTATCCCGATTGGGACCCAGTTGGGAACCGACTGGGTTCAAACTAGGATGCGTAGCACGACCCAACCTTGTTGCTTGTTAGTCCCAAACAAAAACCTACGGATCCCTATCGAAACCCTACGTATCCTAACCTAATCTCGATTGGGCATCAGTTGGGATTGCTGCTTGGCGTAGTCCCACAAAATGAGAACATCTGGCATTTTTATTATCTGTGTGAAGTACTGGAGGTTGGACTGTTGCGTCCCTTGCCAGAAGTTCCAGGTTAGTCTCGTTATTTTTGTGCCGAAAAGCACGAGAACGAACCTCATCGGGATCGCAGGATTCAAAGACCCGACAGCATTAGGTCTCCACTCATTGGCGTATTAAAACAAATTCACTCGTAGTTTGCGGTAATTCAACAGCTACGGCAAAAACGCATACCCACTCATCGATTCAACAACAAATATAAGTGAGTTGCCGAAATGATCAGCCCCGCTCCTTTATATCAGTTCGGTTATTCTCTTAGAGTTTTCAGGTCTGGTAGGGTCACAAGACTTGCAGCTTTGGCCCATTTAATAGGTCCACTTCCGATACCAATGGCTTGCAGACTAACGCCCCTGCTCTGTTACAACCAATATTCTGTTATTATGTTTTGGAGTGTTGCTTCCCTGTGACAACGGAGTAAAATAGGGCTTGCCTTCGGAACAAGTGGCAGTCTCATGGCTTACTCGGGGGGTCATAACCCCCATGTGCCTCTGACAGCAGACGACCTTCCTAACTTCAGATAGATAAAAGAATAGCGCATCCATGGAGCCTCCTCTTTTGCGCTTCCCTTCCACTGAGAACCGTTACAGTCAATCCAGTTTGGTTAGATAGAACAGTTATCTGATCTTCTGAATGAAGCTTACGGTACTTTGTTGTACCTTTACTCTCATATGTTCGTCGCACGCCACTGACAATGATCATACTTAGAGACGACTCTACAAGTGTGTTCTGACCACCACCTGGTGGATAAGCTTCAGTGCTGCAGGTTCCCTGGACCGAAGGGTCCTGGCCGGCAGGTACAACGCTCAAGATGCTTACACTGCCGCAGCAATGTATTGAGGCTCCGGCTCAAAGGATTTGTGCACGCTTATTTCCAGGCCAATTACCTGCTCCACCCTCCAGATCGTGGTGACCGGGTGTTCTATTTCCCTCCTCTCTTTTGTGGCGGCTGGCAGCAAATATGTTTACTTCCATGCATTGGGGGGTAAGCGCCACTTGTCTGTAGATCATGGATATGTAATGGATTCCCTTGGACGTTTGAGTCCGAGGAACTTACCACAGGCTTCAAGTCGTTGGCAAACAGAAAGCCGGGTCTGGCATCTTCCCGAGTCAATTCTTTTAAGCAGACGAGAAAATGCAATGCCCCCAGCGCCGATCCCCGTGGTACCCGACTACAACCCTTGACCGGGCTTAATTTGCCTTCCCTAACACTGACGTACGACCAGCTACTACTCAGGTACGCCCTCATCCATGTCACCTTACTGCTTCTCATTTTCTTCGACCTGAACAACAGGCGATTGGCAGAGTCAAATCCCTTCTGAAAGCTCAGGTAGCAGACTTTGAGCAGCTCATCACAGTCTAATCGTGACGCCACCCCGTTCAAGAAGAGGAACGGGTTTCACTAGCGACACGGATTCCTTAGTAAATCACGTTGCCCATTAGATAGCAGACCACCCTTCAATAGATGATTCCGGATCTTGCTTCTTAGTATCCTCCATGGGACTTCAGTGCAACTGGTGAGAGACTAACTGGCCCGTAATTTCTTGCTTCTGCTCTTCACTCAACCTTGTGATTAGTAAAAACCTCAGCAATCTCCCGATCCAAAGGAAGTATGGCTACTTTCAAGGGTCTACTGAAAAACCGAGTCAGGAATTCAGCTATAATTCACTCCAGTGGCTTGATGGTAACTGAATTCAGGCCACCTGGCACCCCCGCCTTCCTGGAGCCCAAAATTCTGGTGGCCCCTGCAACTGGACCTGGGTGTACCAAGGAGGGATCGTTTTGTGTCGTAGCCCGATTTAAGATACGATTGATATGACTACCAGAGTTCTTCTCACTCGCAGGCTCGAGGAGGCCTTTCAGAGCTTCCGCCTGGCAGCTGCCTGCTTTGGCCTGTTGTCCGCATTCCGCAACCGCTTGCCCTACAGCCGATCGTTATGACGACCTAGATTGCACGCAGTTGCGTAATGTCTGTGAGCAGGAATTGGTTTCAGTCTCCAGCTCTCATTCATACCTCAGTTTACCCATAACGTTATTCCCGTCTCACTCCGATCCCACTTACCCTGCCATTGGTCACCCTCCTCACCAGACCGCTATTATAACCATGGCTGCCCGTCCACCTCTGGCCCGCATCCCCATACTGACCCCTTAGCACATCCACTAACTCTCCCCCGATTTATACTTGATTTGCCTCGAAGGTCCTACCTAGAGTCACCATGTCCTCCTCCGGAGCTATTATCGCGCATCACCAAATCACCTCACCATCTATTATTATTATCTAATGGACATCATGAGTGTTTATCGGTCACCTACGGATTCATAATGGAAACTTTCGCCCCCACACCGACCCATCATCGCCACTAATAACATTTCCCCGATTTTATTATAGTTTCCCTCCAAAAGCTCCACTGGACACCGTCTTTGTACCTCATGGTGGTTTACCCGGAGCTACTCGCCCTCCGCCGCTTACAATGCTGCTCCCCATTAGTCTTCCAGAGCTTCTCACCCAACTTGCGTCCTGTGGCAGTCGCCCTCCTGGTGTCTCCATAGACTTGGCACTCTTCAATCGGGCATACTATATAGGCAACCAAACCGTGCCCTATAAACCACTACCTTGTAACTCACCTGCTAATCTCCCCAACCCAGTTACTACTTCCCCTGGTGACACCCTCCTGGTTGACAACCCGACTGCCAGCTTACTCGGCCCCAATAGTCTTCCTCTGCCCTCACGTGAAGCCCTAGCGCATTGTAACCTTAAAGACACAGGCAGAGTTTCCCTCCTACTGCTGAATCCCCATTCGCTGTTGAACAAAAGTATTGACTTTAGGAGACATATTTGCTTCTAGCCTTGACATTGTTTGGTTACAAAAACACAGTTAGCCGATCACATCCCAACTGACATTGTCTCGCTGGTAGGCTATAACTCCTTTCGAGTAAGCAGAGCGAACGGCCGAGGCGGTGGTTGTCTTGCATACGGTAAACATAAATTTATTGCCATCCTCCTCCACTAACCGGTGCTTTACTCTATCCCCGACTCTCTATGGCTCCCCCTCCTCACTCCGGGAAAAGTGTTGCATATTGGGTGCGTCTTCCGAGCACCTACTTCTAGCTACTCTGGTTTTCCGTATACACTAGGGCTTTCGAGTACGTCTCTACCCTATCTTCAGGTCCAAAGTTTTGGCAGGAGAATTTAACACTCCGGGTATTCATTGGAATAAAACTACTGCCCCCTCTCATTTATCGGATTTTGTTCTGGGCACCTACACTGCAGGATGGACACAGCCTGTCTCTGCTCCAACAAAGCTTAACAATATCCTCGACTTGGTGTTCACTCATAGCCTCCCTGACGTGAACGTCTCCGTCACACAAAACCTTCCCGGTAGTGGAAACAAAATGGTCATATGTCACTTCACTGTCGTGCAAGAGTCATGCCTACCTGAAATTGTCGAAATCCAAAACCAAAACACCTATAGACTGACCAACCGGGCCCAGTTGCCTACCTCCCTCCGGGGCATTGACTGGTTTGACTTCTTCCTCACACCAGATCCGCAAAGGGCAGCCGATGTGTTCTACGTCAAGTCGCTTTCCTCCATAAATTGCCTTACCTCAACCGTTAGGCACATTAGGGCGAAGGCTACCAAAATTGACAGACTCCGACAAAATATTTGTAATCTCTAGAACTCAGTCCTCAGAAATCGAGATTTCCCGCTGACACTAAGAATAATCCGACTCTTCCGTGATCTCTATGTCGCAACCGAGAATAAACTCAAAAAGCAAGGATAGACTACACTACAACAGCCTCATAGTGTGAAGCTTCTTTCTAGATCGCTAAAATCTCGCAACTCGCGCATCAGTGACAACGATATTCCATTCCTTATCCAAAATGGCACCCATCCTGACCCGCCAGAAGACATGGCTGAGGCTTTCAACTGCTTTCTCTCCTCAGCTCCTATTACGGACTCTAACCATCCGCCATTCTGCTACCCGATGCTCACTCAGGGCGCGATATCAAGCACAACTTTTACCACCGCCAACATCTGGAAATTCCTAGTCAACACCAAACCATCCTATCCTCCATTGCCTGATGACCTTCCACCTATCCTACGTCGATTCGGGGGACCTGACCTAGTGCTCCTATTGCTGAACATCTTTACGTTATCCATGTTGTCCGGAATCTACCCTGCCCTACGAAAAGAGTCCTGTATAATTCCACAACACAAAAATGGGCCTTTGCAGGATCCGGCGGAACCATCGCCTCATAAACCACACTCCGATTGTTTCCAGGCTCATGGAGAGGATAGTAAAATACCAGCTTGCAAATTTCATGACTTCTCGAAACCTTATCAACCCAGCTCAGCATAGGTTCCTAAAGTCCCGCTCGTGCCTCACGTGTCAGATTGACTTCCTGAATTTAATCACTTCTAAAGCAGACAGCAACAAGTCAATCATTGTCATCTTTCTCGACTTGACTCAAGCATTCGACCGTGTATCTCACGCTCGTTTACTGCCAAAAATCAAATTCCACTGAGTCGCTTAACCCCCTCTGTCTTTGCTATTATCTTACCTCTCCGAAACTTCTCAAACGTCATCGTCAACGGGACATCCTCTCGGCCCAAACTAATTACTAGCGAGTTCTTGCAGGGTAGCCTTCTAGGTCCTCTCTTATTTCCCATGTACATAAATGACGTCTTCCAAGTAGTAAGTCAAGGCATGACATTCTTCTTTGCTGACGATATAAAACTAGTCTATAGTTTTGAGGCCAACTCCCTGCACTCAGCCGTCAGTGATATTCTGTCAGACTTGAAGTAGCTTGACGAATGGTGTACTCAATGAATGATGAAGTTTTCGGCAGCTAAAACTCACCTCTCTTACAAGTGCCACGGTCCATTTGGCTCCCTCATGACCGGAACCCGGCCCTCGCCGCTGCGTTCCTGACCTATTCTGCCCACTTCGTCAAACTAGCTCCTTTTTTCCGGCTACCTTCACCATTCTACCTGACATCACCTTCAACCAGGGTCTCTAGTAAACAGAACACCAGCCATCTGTAGCCAACCGGAACTTGAATAATAATTCTTTTATCACATATACGAAACATTTTTATCTTTGCACTCTTCTAGTTTCTGCCTAGCCGCATCAGTAGCTTTTGCCTCCACTGGTCTGTTTCTTCGACCGCTCCTCTCTGAAAGTCCGCTCCGCGTCCATACACCATGCATGCCCTTCAAAGTTCACCGCATTTCTTGTGAAGGATTTGCTCTCATGTGAATTTCCATATGACGCTAAAATCACCTGCACAAAAGGTCTGTTGCTTTATCGCATTTGACTCACTTGCATTTATTCCACATGCTCCCCTCCACAGCTAGTTATTCAATGCTGGATCAATGTTCCATATTTCGCTGGCACCTATGACTGCAAGTTGATAGCCCCGTGCCGGCTTTACTCTCACCCGTGTCTCTTGGGAACTCTCCCGCTTGGTCACTCGCTGGTTATCGTCCAGATATCCAGTTGGTACACCCTCGCATCCATTTCCGGATGCCGTGACCTGTCACAGACAGTTTTCGGTCCCCATAAAGGATATCGTGCATTACTCCTGCCCCAACTTGCTGTCAATGTTGTGATATCAGACCTATTGTTTTTCTGGTCCTTGCGACCACTGCAGAATTTGCCCAGCTATCCACACCGCCCTCCCCAAAATCGAAACCGGTTCACAATTCCCGCTTTAACCATTACCACTTTAGTTCACTCAAACACTACACGACTTTACTGTCCTATTTCGGTTACTGTGTGATTCTTGAATTTAAAAATGTTGAGTACTTCACATTGTTATGTTCTGCTATCTTGCCTTGTGCATGTGCCTTGACCACGGTCAGAAAATATACAACCATCATTATCATTACATTTATCGCTATCATTACCGTTACTGATGGTCTGTGTTCGTGGTGCTTTGGTGCAGGCCTTCTTAAAATGCAGGTTTCAGTTGGCCGCCGGTTTGCTTCGGCAAAATACGCCCTCAGTGTTCTCGTTTTTGTGTCTGGTTTGTCGGGAGCCTCTGCCAGGAGGACTTTCATTGTAAAGTAAAAATGCAGTGCAAAGCTGGAGGACCGTCAAAATAAAGCAACTAAACTTTCAATACATTTGTACCCTTCAAGATGGAACGGCCAAAAGCATGTGAAAATTCGTTGTTAGGTCCGAACTTACCGGCTTTTTTCCCTAATGGATCACTTAGGTGTGTATACCTCTTAAGAATGATGCTCATTTGCTGTTAAAAGTGCTTGTGTACTATCTTACTCGGTCGTTAGATTCTGTGGACTGCACAGACACACCGTCCTCTAATTCTTCTTCCAGCCCGGGATTTTTGTCTCGTATTTGACCTTCAGAGGGCCATTATTCTGAAAGCTTCCTTATTAGGCGCTGATTTCCTTTTTGGATGACATTACCAGAGCTCCAAGCGAGGCAAAATGGATTTCCACTAATAACTACGAAGGCTTATATCGGTATTCCTAGAACCATATACCGGAACCATTTGGGGAGGCCTTCAGGGTTTCAGCGACTATCCAATCCTTTTCGCTTCCGTCCTCGAAGCAATTGGGTCACGCAGTCTCTTTGTTGCCTTTTGTAATCAGCTCTGCTCCGAAGATACAGTAATAAATTATTGCCATGACGGAAACATCTTCCCGGTTGGACCAAAATTGGTTGCCGGAAATAAAGTCCTTCCGACGGAATAACAACCTTTAGCTGATCTGCACAGCAACAGGAAACTCAAAATGTCACTAGCTCAAGTGAATGCTAGTTATAGAAAACAAAGACCGTTCAAGGTTATGTGGCACCTTTTTCAGTGGTTTGAACAATTAAGGCAAGCATTAACTTTGACGGCCTGTCCAGTCCTCCGGCCGGCCACTGTTTCAGGCATATATGTGACAGAACGGGAACAGCGAACGTTGTCTGATGAAACGCAGGCAACAAAGTGCGTGTCAGAATATAAATCGGGCGGAGAAACGCGTTCGGCACCCTTTTTTGGGGTGGTCGGTGGACCTTGACCGAAACATTCGGAAACGGCTTTCAATAATCAAAGGCGACAAGCATTCACTCTTACGGCGATCGACCGATGCCGAGCTACGAAAAAACCAAAGAAGCCTGACACCCCTTTCTGCTAACGAGCAAAGATGTGGAGTATTGGGTGTCATAAGCGGCCCCTTTAACAGTTATGCAAAATATGAGGGCAAAAACAGCAGCAATATAAAACATAAACAGCATCAGCAAGAATGATACAGCGGTGATAGTTCGAAAGCAGCGGTGTAGTTAAGGAACTGAAGGGAACCATAGGCCATATGGTGCAAATCTCATATCCCGGCGTAATATTGCCAAGTAGATATGTATCAGGTGTTCTCAGAAGACACCGAAAAGCCTGTACCGACAAGTGATTGCGCAAAATCAAGGAATGAAATACTTACGGAAAGTGTGCAGTAGTAGGTGCCGGGCAGCCCTTAAAAAACGGACAAAAAACTGAGCCGTGGTGAGAGGCAGGCGGAAACGTTAAGCCGAGCCGGCCGCGTAATACTTCAGGCTTGACTGGGAAACATTTGTAAATCACATAAAACTGATTGCAAATTTTTTCCCCCTGAAAAGGTCCTTGGTACTTCATCAGATTCCTAGACTTCTTGTTGAAGGCACTCCTCCTGCACGTACAACGGATAACCCCGTGGTGAGCGGGGCGAACCACAAGTTTATCGCAAATCGTATTAAAATATTCCCAGTGATATGGAGGGCACACAAGTCTCCATCTTTCTAGAGGGAAACAGCGGGACGATCCTGAATTACCTTTTGCTATAAACAATGCGTGCCACTTACTTTCATCGAAGTCATCCTCGATTAGTGACACACATTTTGCAGTATATAACGTTGATTACAGACTGTGAAACTAAGTTCGAGTTGCATATGGCCCAGTCCAAAAGGCCGCCTTCAGTTAGCTGGTCTTGCCGGCAAACACGACGATACGATGGTACCAGTTAAGGGGTCACCCGACCCGGGCACTCAGTTGAACGTCAAAACACCACCGTAGAGTTCGGTATCGCCAAGTAGTTTACGGCACGGCACTGCACAATGTGAAAAGTATGAATGTATGAAAATCAACCTCGGTAGGGATCCCCTCGGTCAAACGGTCCAGGAATCAAAATGAAAATGAGGCGGTAGTAATAGGGCACAGTCATGCTTTAGCTGCCAAAATCAGACAATGACAAACAGAGTGGAACAGTGACGCGGTTGGTGGGTTGGTCAGCAATATTCAGTACGAAATTTACGAAGGCGTGTTCTTCGATGCAGCATCTGTTGATCGCTCTGTCAATAACCACAACTAAATTCACCACCGGCCCAACAAGCTTGCATGGTTTTCTAAAATTTTCCAGAAGTGTAATCGCAACTTTGTGAGAGAGCTACATCTAGTCCTGCACTGAGTTATTGTCAGTTCGTGCAACCCGGTTATCTCCCACCTGTCTGTTCAAACTAACTCCCTTCGGTAGGCCTGCAGATCGAAATCTTCGGCGAAGACTTCCGCCACCGGTGGGGACCAAAGCCTAGTGTACCTGTCTACAGCTACCAGGAAATACTCCGTCAGCAAAGGCTTTTATTCGTTTTCCCCATGGTTAATTTTCACTTAGAGGTAAAACTAATTCATAGACGAATAGATCTCGCTCAACTGAAAAGTCATGAGTGGGACAGTTGTACCTTTGGTAAGCACTCGCCACCACCCTTCCCGAAATGCAGAAATTATCTGCTGCTCCTGAAGCCACTCCCGTTGGTTCCTTTCGGCTAAATGATTTTTCCATGGAAATCGATAGTATCGGAATATGGCAGCAGTAAGCCACTTGATTTTATAGCTCCTGTTGACGTAGGGTGATTGTACGCCTTCGTATGTCGCCTTCCAATGATGATCCGTTCAGTCTCAACGATACAGGTCAGCAGTGAACCGTCTGTGAGGACCTGACCAGCCACAGCCGTCTCCATTCCCCCAACGGGGCAAATTGTTACCCCCCAAGTGCTACCATGGCGACTTGCTTTAGGTGGTTAAGATCGCCAATCGGTATCATGCTTTGGAAGTTCACCCACCAATCATCCGCCATCCAGCAACATTGTCGGTGTTTTCAACTCTCTTCTGACCCGAATAAAATCAGAACCACTATTGCTAAGCGTGACTCCAAGCCGTCCCCTTGTAGCAGAGGATCCCAAAAGAGATGTTAGAAATGCATTTCTGTTAGTCCGTCGACCATTTCCACATGGAAGAACTTTACTTGCGTACAAGCGAACAAAAGGACTTACCGAGTGTACGTAGTTCTGTCACTCTTACCATGCAATGGGCCGAAGTAATCGACCCCACAAAACAAAACGGTCGACCTTCCTGAGCCCTGTGCAGGGATGCTCAAGCCATAACCTGCTCATATAGTTGCGGGAATAGCTCTCAACTTAGAGTGCTTTTTCTGAATATTTGACGCACAATAGTCATGCTATTTATGATCCGAAAATCTTTTCCAGTTGGTCCCAAAGAGTGAGAAGTTTTAACATGTCCCTCAGCCTAGTGAATATGCTTTACAATCAGCTCAGTGACTTTAAAACTTGGAGGCAGGATGGACAGCAACACCCCTCCAGCTAGACGAGACGCCACAGACGTACGGCCCACTGAGTAAATCAAGTCTTCAAGCGCGGTGAGCGCTTCAGAACATTGGATGCCTTCGGCGGGTTGAATTTTGGACTCCAGGTCCTTTCCTAAATAGGGGCACTGGGTTAGTCTGATCAACATGATAGGAGCTTTACGTAGTCCCTTCACCATAAAGGTTCCCAAAGTAAGGTGTGTGGTCGTTCAGGCTCCAGTACGTGAGTACTGTCCTGCCAATCTCCAGTTTTACTGCGAGCGGGGTATTGCAGTCACTCGTGACAACAGGATGAATTTTTTCCACTTGTAGTGTTTTGGCTCGCTAATAGAGACATAGATATTGGCGTGAGTAGCCCTCTATCTTAAAACCGACCTAAAATCTTAAACTGTGATACCGGAAGTTCATTTTGGGCATCAAAGCACTGACTACACCTCTATAGACAACGTCCTCTGGGTTCAGTCGGTCAGCACATATCACGACTGGTGGTCTGAAGTACGGGTTCAATAGGTCGATCTCTACCGGCAAAAACAATAGCAAATCTCGCTGCGACATAGATGAGACTCAGAATCAGTCAGTGCAGTTCTCCCATCTCATCCACTATACATAATAATAAGTGTATGGTAAATTGCCAAGAGATCTCGGAGGCCTTCAGTAATTACTTTGACTCGTCTTCCCATGTCCGCATCGTTTTGAACCGCTAACATCTGAACGGCACCCAGCAACTTCCTTTCACCCAAACGACTTAACAACACAGCTGACCTGATGTAAATGATTCTACCTTTTCGAACCAGATATGTTCCCTCAGGCTACTTTCATTTCCCTTAAAAATGGCACTTTTCCATCCCAGTGGAAAACTTCAACCATTATTCCTATCCACAAAAAGGGTCCAGTGCATGACCCTTCAAATTATCGTCCTATTAACCATACCCCTTTGGCTGCCAGGATAATGGAGCGTTTGATTAAGCAGCGGATGTCCGATTATCTCATTTCGCATAACCTTATTCACAGCGGTCAACATGGCTTCCTAAAGTCACGTTCTTGTACCACATGCCAGTTTGATTTCTTCAATCTACTGACCACGGCAGCCGACGACGGAAAATCTATGATTATCATCTACCTCGATATGACCAAGGCATTTGACCGAGTTCCTCACTCCCGGTTGTTAACAAAACTCCGGGCCTACGGTATCCATGACCCGCTTTTATCATGGATCACTTCCTACCTGTCGGATCGAACCCAGGTTGTATATGCTAATGGTCATCTATCGCAACCGACGCCTGTCACTAGTGGAGTCATACAAGGAAGTGTACTTGGTCCGCTATTTTTCTTACTCTATATTAACGACATTTTCTCGATTGTGCAACACGGCACACCTTTCCTGTTCGCCGACGACATCAAAATCGTTTATGAGTTCCGCCATCAAGATTTGAGTACAGCGCTGTCTGAAATAGGTAATGATCTTGAGAAACTTGATCGATGGTGCACTTCATGGCAGATGTGCTTCTCGACATCCAAAAGTTTCCACACAACCTACAGATGTCAAGTCCCCCTCGGAACTCTGTCACTGAACCAAGTACCCATCGCCCCAAGCTCATCAGTAAAGGATCTTGGGCTTCGATACACTAACAATCTACAATTCTCGGAACATGTCTCATTTCAGACGGCCAGGGCCAGACAGATAATAGGACTAGTCCTCAGATCATTCAAAATGAAACATAGTATTCTTCTTACACACCAATCCCATGCTAGACCCCACCTCGAATATTGCCCTATAATCTTCTCCGGAATATCTAAATCTGATAGAATACGCCTGGAGAAAGTTCAGCGCACCTTCACCAAGAAGCTCATAGGATACTCTTCTCCACTGAGCTATAAAGAGCGATGCACTCTATTAAAACTTGACCCCGTATGGCTTAGACATGTCAGGCTTAATTTGTGTTTTCTATATAGACTTATTCATCGCTCTGCGTTCACTTCTACCAACTCTGTACAATTTTCACTACCCTCATCTTATCCTCTGCGCCACAGAGACTTCAGTCTGACCATCCCACAGTCCAGGCTGGCAATAAGATCCAACTTCTTTCTCATTAAATATTCAAAGCTTTGGAATAAGCTACCCCTGACCATTCGCAAATGTACGTCAATAACCCAGTTTAGCCATGCCCTTAAATCACAACTTACCGTTAGTCATATGATATCTTTGACTAACGCCAGCATATCTGAGGATCGAGCCTATGAAGAAGGCATCGAACTTTAGAACCCTAGCTTCAGCCTCTCCTCCCGCTTTCTGCTATCCGTCGAGCTGGCCTTCAAAAACGGGTTCCACTACTAGGATCATGGCACCATACCTCAAGCCTACCATTTTCTGTCTAACGACAGACGCCAGACGTAACATTCATTATCATTTTTTACGTACAACCTACATTGCAGAAGGATACAGTTTTGTCGTTTACAACTATAGGTAGCTAGATGCCTGCCGGTTCTCGCTACTCACCCGACCCCTTTACAACCCTGCCTCATCTAATTCAGTAGCCGGTCTTCACAACTTTGTCTAAACGATTACTGCCTCTTTCGCTATATAGCACTAGGGCTGCCATGTAAAACAACTTTCCTCTAACCGAAGGTTTTTAGTCATTGATGTTTTCCCCTAGCACCAAATTGTTCAGTGGTGCTGGGTCCTAAGATATTAAGCCCCACCACCCAATACTTCGCTCCTTGATCCTTCGACTCTTCTCTTATTTATTGTGGCTTCCGCTCCTCTCAGCTTCCTTGCCTGGCCGTAATTCGCATGTAGATATTATTTTATATATAAACATATATGTAAGAACGTAGAGAAAAGCGCCCGTATTCTTCGCCCAAGTATGTTTTCCCCCCTTTTCGTAAGAAAGCGGCATTCCTCTTGTCCTAGAATCCGGCCTACTCTCCAGTTTACAGCCTTAACGAACAGCAACCTGCAGCATTAGACCTGTAGATACCCCACGATAGGATTTGTCATACATCTTCCGGATCTATCATATAAGCTAGCCATTCGGGTTCTGGTGTGTCCTAGCTGCTTCTTTGTGACCTGTAAAACACCACTGTGGGATTCGTCATATATCCCCTAGACCTACTATGCAAACTTGCCATTCGAGGTTCTTCGTGTTGCCCAGCAGCTTTCTCACGTAGCCCTCAGACCCTAGTCCAAATGCACTTCCACGACTTTATTAACTCATAAAGATAAGACTTCCCGGTGAACGGCCGATTCGGTAACCACTAACTTTGCCTAGTAGTATAATACCAGTTAGCCCTCACGAACACCGAACCACAATACCAACGACCCCACATTTAACTAAGACCATTGTGCCTCATTTCCAACATCCGTACTCTCGTTATTTTGCTCACGCTAACCCTCAGCTGGAACATCTCCCAGACTGCGATCCTCCCTTTTTCAATTTCAGAACCACCCGGCCATCACGTTGCCTGGCTGTAATATATCGTGAAGACAGCTTGTCTTTTTCTCTGCCCGTCTACAACCACACCAAAGGCTGGCTACCGCGAATACGATCTAGCAACGGGGTTCACCCAAAACAAGTCCTGGTATCACTGCATACGTTACTCTGAGGCTTACTGAAGAATTCTCACTACAAGGCCCCCCCGATGTCGAAGCTGCCGTGCGAGGACTTCTAATTATACTGTGATTGGTCCAGATTCGGCGATGCCCGCCTCTTTTCCATGAGAAAGCGAACAAAACCGCAGTCAACCCTTGCCCAAAAAGCCCAACATGGACACAGAAAACCCACAAGAAACTCAACAAAATGATGTATTTGCCAATTTACCAGCATAACCTGCCTATTGCAAAGGTCTTTACTCTTGTCTTGCCTTATTTTGTTCCGCATGGACACGACATTCCGATTGTTGCTTATTCCTTCCTGGAACTCCATCCATCCTCCACCAGCGGCGAACTGCTGACACCAGATGACACACATCACCTCTCACGAAAATTGTCTCACCTTTTCAAGGGGTACTATTCCTTTTCACATCCGCAAGTCTATGAAAATTAGTATTCCTCTGCGAACCTTCGTGAAATTCTTCCCTGCCTCCTTTGTCTCAACGTCAATTACCTTTTTAAGTGAACATGAATATGCAGTGCCGACCTTTTCCTCGCATTATTCTTGTAAATATCGTATTTCCTGCGTCCTAAGCCAATGTCCGTCTGAACCTTCCTATATCCGGCTGATTCACTACTATTGCCGCCGTTGACTTGAAATCAATTAGTGTTCGCCGTGTGTTCTTTGCTCGTTTTGATTCATTAAAACTCTCGGCAGCCTTATTCCATTGTTACCGTGATTTGCTAATCTCTCCTTCAATTTTGTGAAATTTTCCATTTCATTCAGTGATATTGTAAACTCTGATCATGCTTACATAGGCACCGTCCTAAACTGGGCATACAAATGGGACTTACCTCTAAACGCTCAAAAAAGCCATTTGTTGTCAAGGGCAACAGAGAGCCTAACTGTCGCTCATGATCAAGGGCTGTTCACCGTAGAGGCAGCCAGTAGGGTTAAAGACCTGGGGATCATCATGAAAAGTGACTTCAAATGGTCGGAGCAGTGCAACGCGGCTGCGCATAAGGCTCGTGGGGAGCTCTTTAGACTGCGATCGGCTTTGTCTTGCCGGAAGCCGGAGGTATTCGTACCTATTTACATGGCTATAGTACGACCTCACTTGGAAGGTAGTGTGCAGGCTTGGTCACCCTTCTACAAAAAGGATGCCGCCTGCCTAGAGAAAGTCCAACGTCTCGCCACGCGAATGGTTGAAGGGCAGAGGGGTAAGACTTACGAGCAGAGACTCTGTGACCTGAATCTCTTCTCGTTGGAAAGGAGGAGAAGTCGAGGAGATCTCATAGAAACGTTCAAGGTAATGAAGGGCTTTTCTGGCCTCAGACCAGATAGTCTATTCCAATTGGCCGTAGACTCCAGAACAAGGGGACACGAAAAGAAGTTGATAAAAGCCCGATCTAGGTTGATGGCTAGATCGCACTTCTTCAGCAACAGGGTTGTGAACAGTTGGAACGGTCTGCCTGGTGAAATGGTAGATCTGCAGACAGTCCAATCCTTCAAATGTGCCCTTGATCGCAAGTGGTACGAGATCTTTCCTTGTAGTGAGCCTTAAGAATATCAACTAGATGGATGACGGGAAGCACTGTGGTCCTTCTGAAGTATGTTTAAGCAGACTTTTTCCCTCATTGCATACTGTCTCAGTGAACGCTCACGATGCATAATGTCTCTCGCAGTTGATGTGCGATGAGGTTTTCCGTTTCCCTCTCATTTTTAGCAAGGATTCGACGAAATACACTCGGCAGTGGTGGGTGCATAACTTGTGTGCATACCATCAAAGGAATTCTGGACGCTCGATTGGCCGTGGCCATTACCTGTCCTGTGCAAACTGAACTGAACTGAACTACATGCGTGCTTCTTGACCACGGTCCAGAAATATACCATTATTATTATTATTATTATTATTATTATTATTATTATTTCAGGCGGGAAAGATATCCAAATTTTGTTGTTATCGGTTTTGCTTCCTCTATGAGGGGTGGCGCCTTCCCTCTCCATTGGGAAACATCATTTATGACCCCATTCTCTAATAAAGATTACGACAATAGCTTACCTACCATCAGCCGGTGAACCATAACCCTATAATGTTCCAAATTGTGGAAACAGTGGTAAGAGATAAACAGGAGAGCCATTTACTGAAAGATAACCTTCTTGACTTCGGCCAGCATGGTTTTCTTCAAAAAAGATCGTGTACCGCTTGTATGAGTGATGTCCCCAGGGTTATAGCTGCGACTTCCAACGGCAGTTAGTAGGTGATGGCGACTGTATCCGACTTGACTAAAGCTCATGACAGGGTATCTCATAAAATGCTGATGGCCAAGATGAAACCCCAAGAAATTGTCGACTCAAACCTGGGTTGGTTTTCGTCATACATATCATCTCGAAAACAAAGTTTTGTTGCTGCCTCAACCGGTAACTAGTGGAGCTATTTAGGAGTGTCCCGGCCCTTTACATTCTCTCTTAAACGTGAAGTAGATTTTTAACCCTTTTAAACACGAGACCTCTTTCCTTTTTGAGAACGCATTAAGATTTTGTACTCCCTTGAATCATGATCTTTGGCTTCTATCATTGCTGGCACGACTAGCAATATACTGTCGCAAGAACCCCGAAGCAACCTATAATTGATGGAATTCTCCACAGCTAGAAGTTGTATGTCTAAATACAAATGTCAGGTTTCCTTAAGAAAAGCATAAAGCTACTGATCGGTTCATCCCCTACGGTCCGGAAGTAGGAGACTCGGGATCATTATGTCCGTGTACACTTAATTCCTCCGAACTTTCTGCCGCGCAGGTTGCCAAGGTTACGCCGTTAGTTGGTCTGATTAAAAGAACCATTCAACTTCCGGAGGGCAGGCTTAGCATTTTTGAAACTCGAGTGAGACCATTTCTGGAATACGGCACTGCGGAAGATAGAAACGTAAGCATTCGAGATTATATAACGTGGATCTAACAAACGGTCGCTAGGATTTTCTTCGCCGTAAATTACTCGTGACGGTGTGAAATATTGCATCTAGAGCGCCTATGGCTACGCCTTCTACATACGACTCTGACCTTTCTGTTATATTATAAAGCCACTATCTTACAACTCAGCCCTCCAGGTCAGAACTCCCTCCGATTAGTCCGTACGCCATTGGGACCCTATGGCCTCGATTCCAGTATCTAGCACTGGGGTGCGGTCCAGTTTCTTTCGATCAAATACTCTCCCAGTTGTAATAGGCTTCCTTGGCAAACAAGGTGGCTATTTTCAGCCTCTTCAAGATTCAAAGGGATATAAATATAATTCGGAAGGTACAAAAACTCGGTCCAATGCATGGATTCTACAAGTCTATTACTTGAGCCTGCGACCTTGGTCTAGGATACTAAAAAGTAACTTAGGAGCTGTCTTCCAGTAGACAATAATCACTGACGGATTCTTAGGAGCTTGTGAACTCTTTCGATACTGTATTATGTATGACTATTGATAACACTTTTGGTGCGTATATCCATTCCTTGTTTTCGAAATTCCCGACCGCGACTCATCTAAAAGCCATTACTTTCCTGTTGATTCAACGGCTTACGCTGCCTTTTTTGCCGTATTCGGCAATATGTCTTCCCATCTGCTGCTATCATGTATGAGAATATCGTTGATCCTGGAAAATGTATAGTACCATATAAAGTTATGTCATCTGTATAAAAACCTTATTCACTCGCAACCTGTTCTCTTCTTGATATCCTATTTCACCATAAGAGATCCTTCATATTTTTTTGATGAAAAAACCAATAAAATAGGTGTGGTTTATCTTTTTTCGTACACATAAAATCAATTTCCTTAGTGTTCGACTTATGTATACTTCATGGCCTGACATCTGCGCTTATCTTGTTCAAATATTCACCTCCCTTGCCTCCTTGTCCCATACTACATTCAGCCTCAACCTAACACGTAATATTCCTTTATGATCGTCTGACATGGCTTGCACGCCCTTCCTACCGCCGTATCTACTTCTGAGCAAAAGACTCAAGCTGCCACCTGCAGACTACTTCCTTTTCCCCTGTTTTATCTTCACCTTGGACTGTTGGCTTCGTCCTGGCTAACAAACCTTGGATATCCGTGCGAGTTTTCTTCCAGCGCACACGTAACATCCGGTCTCGCTGAGATTCTACCCGTTAGGCTCCATGTTTTTTTTCGTCCCACAAGCTCTAGTGAAAACTCGGGTCTGCCTCAGGATCGTTTCAGTTTATTAGCGCAAAACAAGGATTATAAAGGTTGATCTCGCATTCGCTCACTCGTTGCGCACAGAGCGTTGGTCAAACTGGTGTGGTTAAGCACCCCTTGAGGCTTAAACAACGTTGACAAGACTCATCTTTCATTTATCGATCTGCTCCAGCGACCAAATGTCCTGTCAGCCGGGGTTCCATTGTATCAGGCCTTGGGCCTTGCTCCGCACCAGTGTTGACCGGTGACGCAACTTGACTGTCCGCCAGCGATGGGATGACGCATCCCCTCACAATCCATGGCCTCGTTTCCTTCATTTTCATGTTATGAATCGTAGTAGCACTTGTCTCTTTGTCCCTGTTGCTTTGGGCGTTGGTCCTGTATGTATCGAACCACTATGGCTTCGTCGCATCAAGCTAAATTTGATATTTCTGTATAAGCTATTGACTAAGCAGTTCTATTCCTCCAACCAGTTGTGCTTCTCCCCGGATACTGGATATTCACTCCGGAATAGACAGTATACTATTACCACACCCTCCGCGAGAACTGTTCTACGCTCTAAGTTCTTTCTCTTCGCGTACTCCAGAATCTGGAATAAACTTCCCTTGCACATCAGATCTTCTCGGTCAAAGTATGCATTCGTGCATGCTATTGATAAATTCCTTACTGTCCCAACTGTTTTGCGCTTATTCAACGTTCACGTAACCGAACGTCAAGCTTAAGAGATAGGCCTTGACTTTTAAGCCATTGCTCTGCTTTCTCTCTTTACCTTACTTTCCAAAATAACCTCACCTCTTTAAAAATTCTGATTGCTTTGTTTGACCGCTTCTCCTAGCCTTCGCCATCGATATATGTAAGCATGTCTGCGTCCACTAACTGTTTTTCCATACCAACTTATAGGATCCTGCTAATTCAACTTTGAAATAAATCCTTTCAGATGCGCTCGCATTTATAGAGACCACCGTATTACTCCCCACAGGTTGTCAATATCTCTCACTCGATCCACGATTTATTAACTTTATTTAGTTATATTGCGTATGCGGCCCTGAAACCAACCTCAACATTGCCATAAAAACTGCTTCAGTATCCAACCCCTGGTTGGATTTATATATATATATATATATATATATATATATATATAATATTCGCATATACAAATATATATATATGTACATGTATATATAAATATATATTTATATATATATATATATACTCATTACTGTCCTATAATTATTAACAAAATTATGGTGAGTAACTCAACGCTCCTCGATATCTCTTAGCTTACAATGCCTCTCTTCCGCACCAGGTCTCACCACTCATACTTCGCTCACCACCTCTGCGATTCCGAACTGGAAAATTCAGTCTGATTCATCCCACTTAGCGTGACTCACTAACTGAACTCAACACCCAGTTATGACGTTACCATTTCTGCTCCCACCCTATCCCCCAGCTAAGATTCTTCTGTAATTTCATGCAGAACTTGGTCTTTACTCCTGCTCAATGTCCACTCTAGGCGAAATACTAACTTTCCCATTGAAAGTTCTAGCCACACTTAGGCGTTTCCCCTTTAGTCTCACGTTTCATGGCCTCAATGTGCCTTTAGGATCCGCCGCACCGATGAGCCCGTGCTTAACTGTTGTTCTTCTTTTCGTTAACCGTTGATCCTCAGCTGCGTCACTCTATCTCACTTTCCTAGCCGTAGTCTTTTGCGTCCGATGATCGCACCCACGTAACATCTATATACATATATATACATATATATGTATATATATATATATACCTTGGGTATGCTCCACTCACTTGTCCCCCTTCCTAACTAGATTGTGCCATTTTACTACACACAATTTGCGTATATATAAATAAAACCGTTCCGTCCTTTAGCGATGGGTGCTCGCTCTCAGTTAATTCCTGGCTCAGGCTAGAACTCAGCCGTCCCATCCTGCTTTTTTTGTGCCTTTCTCGTACTTGCCACACGGATTACTATTCCTTAGTAACTAGGCTTCACTTCTCTACGCACATGCTCATGGTAAGTTAAGACCCCATTCCAACCGGAATCCGTATGCCCCTGCCGAATACCAGCACGTTTGCCCCCACATGAAAAATCCTCATTTTAACACTCAGTGTTTTCCCCCCTTTTTACTGTTTGCCGTCCTTTACCACAGCTGGTGAACTGACCAGACTGTTTTCAACCTATTTTCTCATTCTTCTTCCAGACCATACCATCTACTGTTGTTTTATTCCTGGTTCCCTAAAGGACACCCTCTCCTCATCCACCGCCTACCTGATATCGCCCCAAATCTCTACTATCACCCAACTACCCTAGAAAGCTACCAGTCTCCGTCTAGGGATCCCTAATAGACCTGCCCACTAGCTAAACGATAACTAACTGTTCGGATAACAAAATGTTCATTTTCTTGCTTCCATATAAACGATAATCATAACCCACAGCTGGAACACTCTCCAGACTGCCGCACTCCTGATCTCTTCCAGATTGCATTGGTTACTTGGGTATCCATCGGCCAAATCGACGTTTATTCCGGATTACCGTAAGGACTGGACGATTTGATCAATGATTTAAACCTATACTCTCGCCTGCTGACGTTACATGGGGCACCGTACATGGATTAACAAAACCTCATGAAAGTCTCACCGGATCGCAGAGGTGATTCCTGACAGCAACCATCAACACATCCGCTCAACATCTATTCCCAAATAATCCAACCCAACAGTTCAATTCTTCCCGCGTTGCAGTACGAAACCAATGGCCGGAACCCAGCCTTCGCAGCTGTCAACTTCGTCAAACTAGCCCTTTTTACCTGCTTCCCACAACATTCTACCTGCAACCAAGGTCTTAACGAAACAGAATACCAGCCATCTGCAGCCAACCATAATTTGATTACCAATTTTCTATCAAATACAAAAAAAACATTTTACACTCTTCCAACTCCTGCCTAGCCGAACCATTGACGTTTGTCTCCACTAATCCGTTTCATTGACGGCTTTTCTTTTCTTAAATAGTCCGTTATATGTCCATACACCATTCATGCTCTTCAAAACTTCACTGAAGTCCCTGCGAAGCTTTTCGCCTTCATTTGAATTTCCATATGACACTGTAATCACCTGCACAAAAGCTCCGTTTTATTATCACCTTTGAATCACTTGCCTTTATTTCACATGCTTCCCCCACAATTAGTTACCCAATGCTGGATCAGTGTCCAATATTCCGCTGGTATCTCTGACTGCACTTTGAAAGCCCCACGCTTGCTTTACTTCTAACAATGTTCTTTTGCATCTCTTCCGCCCGGTTACTTGTTAGTGACCGTCCATTTGTCACTTATATCAGCAATTCCACGACTGTCCAGCTATCCACACCGCCCCCAGCGATTTCGAAACCGATTTGGAATTCCCGCCTCAACCATTACCACTTTTGTTTACTCAAACACTACATGACTTTACTGGTGTATCTCGGTTGCTGTGATTTATAAATTTAGAATTTGTAAATACCTCACATTGACATGTACTGCTGTATACTCTGATCTTGCCTTGTACATGTGTATTGACCACGGTCAAGAAATATACTATACTATACTATACTAGATTTCACTTGGATCAGCAGCGTTTCAATCTAACTGCATCTTCGTCCTCCCTGCTAGCTTCCTCTAGACCACACAGACGGTTTTCTTTTAGGATTCCAATTTTGCCGTCCTAGGTTGTATTCCTTGTTCTGATGAATGAACAGTTGCAGCCCATGTCGTTCTCTTCCTATCATGCGTGTACCATCTAGTCTTGTTGGAGCCCTATTCGCGTGCGTACCGTGGCCTGTTATCTGATGGAAAGTCTGACACCGTCACCGATATGTGGTAGGTCACATGGATCGTTCTTTTTTAATGCCCCATTTCACCAAACGAGATCATGGTCCTCGACCTGATGACTAAACTGTTACAATTCATGTGAATCTCCTTCCGTCAAACGCGTGGCCACGAATACTGTTAGGACTCTATCTGTGAGCATACCATGGCCTAATCGCTTGCCCTGCCGGGAGCTTTATAATGTCCCTTACCATCGGTCTCTGCTCAAGGATAGCCCTACTGCCCTAACAAACATTTGCTCACACTCGATTTTGCTCTACCTTTCCTCCCTGTTTCACTGGTACCTCTGACTAAGCCTCAAGATATCCCGTCGCTAGAATCGCTCCATTTTTCACTCCATTTGTTTTTATTCCTGAAGTCTAGCCCTTGAAGTTACAGCGACCCACCTCTGCTATTGCTGCATCATAGACCCACCTAGGGTGTTGCACAATGCTGTTATTTTGTTTTACTCCGAACAAGCAGCCGGCAGAGCTACCACACTCCGGCCCTTTCCACTTTACTTCCAGAAAATACACCCCAAGTACGGCTACAGCTTAAGTCGTCCAATGAATAATGCCTTGGAATGTTTTCCCTTCAGATATAACAACTGCATTTTTCATACGATTTCATTTTATTCCATCACAAGACTGCTGTCCCACTGGCTTCGCTACCCAGGACCCTCACACCCTTTTCACAAAAACCTGGACTACTTGATCTCATCGCACTACTGCGGCCTATTTTTATTGAGATAGCGAAGCCTGCTTTCCGATCCACTGCTTTGGCTGGAGCATATCATGCTTGCAGGACGTCTGCAACGATGTACGGGCCAACCGGAGTGATGAATTGAGCCCCCGCCTCCTGAAATGGTTTTCAGGTTGGGTGTCCAGCTTACTGTCAGTCTCATACACTGGAACCGCCTGCGCATTGCAAAATTCTATTCTTACGCTCTCGCGGATATGGCAAGCATGATTTTTGCTCTTTTCCTCCTCGGTGGTCACCGCTTTCGGTTACAGCTTGATCTCCATATCGACATTAGTATCTACCTTTTTCAAGCCAGACCACGTTGATCACTCCGTCTGCTTGCTGAGCAGTGAATAATCTCCACATCTACACATCAGCTATCCTTTCCTTTGCACTCGGCGGTTGCTTCCGTGACCATTCATCGATCTTGCGGTGTTATTCACAGCCTGCCCTCCCTGAATGGCATATCTGTCCGCTCTTCTATCTTATTCGTAATCATGCACGTTCTGTATGTGAGAACTCGCCAATGCTATCATATCATTGTCACAAATACTGAATCCGTTCATTGGCTCGCCACGATCGCCAAAAGACATCCCGAACTAAAATACCTTTTGCAGTCCTCCAGTGGTCGATGGGGTGACTAGTGACTATCAACTCTGTTCATCAGTCCAACTGATTGCCTTCACTGTGCTTTTCCATTGATTCATCATGATTTTTCAGATCACCAAGTTTTCTTTACATTTGAAGGCCCCATACAAATTTCTGGTGCAGCCTCGCCGCTCTGTCAACATCACATGTCACACCTGCCAAAACGGTCGTTGGAGGTGGTATACTGACCGTCCGCCTACTGTACTATTCTCTTCCTTACACCCTCACTGATAGTTTTCCCCTCCCTCCAGGGGTGCCATTCGTGCGCTTTGTTGCTCTAATGGACTCTGTATCCATACTCTGAGTTCTACCACCGTCATTGCTGGCTGGAGTATCTCATTCTGTAGCCGTTGATCCCTGGCTGCCATCCGCGACAAATGCTACGCAGCATTATTCGTCTGCCAGTTTTGCATGGTACGTATCACACAGCGTATGTCCATCGACGTACACAAAACTGTCATCTACCTTATGGCCTCTCTTAAGGGAATCAAGTGCCCTTGCAGTCGCCCTGGTTATGCACCCAATATTTTTGTTTTCCCTCCATCTCCGCCTTGGCATTACTTGACCAACCCCGTATAAAGTTGACAACTAGCTAAGGGCTTACCGGTTTTCCTCCGGTCTTTTCCTTTCATCGCCATTCCAATAGCCTCTCGCCCCTCGAAAGGCGTTGTTTCTTTTGCTATTCATCCCATTCCTGCAATATCCAGTCACCATCTTATACCACTATCTCTACTGTCCGAATTGTTTCAGTGTTGATACCTCTTGACATACGTATTAATAAGTGAACAATTAGCCGGGTGCTTTTCTCTGACGTTCCATTCTAGTACGTCTGTCAGATTTCTATCCATAGGGCCTTCACACTCTGCAGCGTGCAGGTGAATCTGTATAGTTCATTTGAGGAACAACCTTTTTTAGTTATCAACAAAAGGCCCCCCCCTAATATGTTTGAATTTTCGGTGGTTTTCATTGCATTTTCTAGTATCGTTTACAAGTGTCCTCCGAACTTACTGCCAATCCCACTCAAGAGTATCTGAACTGACCATCTGAATGCGAGATTTACATTTGCCGGGCTTAGTTCTCATCTGAGTCTATCCCCTTTTTCTCATTTATTGCCCGGCGGGCACTATGTTTTTCCTCTTTTTGGCTCTAATTTTGTAGTCACTTGTATTACCTGAACACTTAGAAAAGCACCCTTCTGGCCCATCTGAAGTGTATCAATAATATTGATATTAATATTGTTATAAATTCGCACGGTGCTACGTGGAAGTTTTCTGCTATGAAGCGGCAAAGAGGTCCACAATTTGGTTTAAGCCGAAAATACCCAACTTCATCGTAAGCGATTTCTGATGCTCCACTGTAGAAGTGACCTTGACGGTACCACAGCAGGCGTTTACTCATCAGACGTCCACTTACAAGGATGGAAGTTATAGACTGTATGTTGTTCAGCCACTTCGTCTCTCTGTCTCACTTACGTTCATTGACCTCAGCGTTTCAAGCTGGACTTCGATTTCATGAATTCTGAATTATTTTTTTTGGTGGCAACAAAATGGGTGACCATAAAATGAAGCTCCATATATCGCGGTCCCTTTTCATGTAAGGTAAAAAAGGCAGCTTTTTTCCGAAAATATAGAAATCACTGGTGTCAATCCCAGAGCCACTGAACTTCGGGTGCCTGTGTATTGACATCAACACTACCTTTGATGTACGTGAGTCTATGGGTATTTGACACCATTTGGTCGGATGAAGCCCCCTTCTGAAGCCTCCAACATAGCTTCTCCGCCAACCTAATGAACTAATCTGAACGTTCCGTGGAAGTTAAACGTTAGTCGAAATATGAATCCCCACAAAAGGCACTGGTCATCATGGAGGCGCACGCACGACCATAACCATCATCTGCACGCCTCAATGCAAAGTTCGGGCTAAGAGGGGATGATAAAGCTCCAAACGGATGAACGTTCATTCAGTGAGCCCCAGTTGGTTCAACTAAATCACTCACTTTAGAATAAGGAGCTCAAGGCCCGCCTATACCTGCACTCAAACCTGTAGAAGCAGTTCTGCATTTGTTTCAGGCAGCGCTTAGGCGTGCTTTCTGAGGGGTATGAGTGTCGCTAAGAGGCTTTCGTGAAGTTCAGCCCAAATAATAATTTGGAGCCACGTAATGAAATAGTACGCTCGTTTTGACAGGCTTATTACTGTTCAAGACAAAATGCCGATGCGGGAACAATAGTCTCGTGTTTGCGGCTTCCCGGCGAATCACCCTTTTGGGTCTGTTCCCTGAGTTCAAGATCCCCAATAATTTAGTTATGCTTCTGGTCCATATCTAACAAGTTTTGCCAATAATGGAAGTTTCTGCTCGGCCCAGTCGCGTTACACCCAGGCTGGTATCACAGCTTCACCAGTGTAAACCCACTTGGCTGTCTCCAACAAATAACCTTGTGCTGAGTGTAATATGCCTGGCCGGCACATTCCTAAAAGAATCCGCTCTTTCTTCATTGAGCTCTTCCTTCGGGTACCATAACTCAAACCGATTCCGTATCTGCTGGATGAGGTCAAATAAACTCAAACCACTGACTTCTGTGCTAGCCAGAGCTGGTTTTGGTAAGGTTTCTCTTGCAACCCAACCGAAGGGCTACTTGACTGCAAGGGTTTTCTTGTGGCTATATCTACTCATTTTTTTGAAAAACTACATGGTGGATGTGACGGCCCGTGGACCATTTTTGAGGTCAAAGCCTAACTTATCAGCAAACTCTCGGAAACGGAAACCGGACACCAGCCAGTATCACTGGACCAGTAAATAACAAACGGCGGCTCTCAGTGTCCACCAATAATGCTATTGGTTCCTCTGTTCGAGCATAAGTAGGATGATAGCTTACTGACCCTTCCACCTACTCATGCCGACCAAGTCCTTTCCTATCTACTGTAACGTTCCATGTGTGCTAGTCAACTGGTAAGATGTTTATCAAAATCCCTTGAAGGCATGTCCCCAAGATTGCCAAACTCCCTCCCATCTTATTCAGGTCCTGCTGAATACTATTTATCCGTCAAAACACCTAAACATAAACCTCGAAAACAGCGCGGTTTTTGCTGACTGATTCTATCATGTCATTCTTCATAATAAATGGCGAAGAAGTACAGTCTGAATAGTATCGGCCTAGCCTCTACTGGAGTCTTCCATCTGCTGGCCAACTTGATTGCATTCTAACCGGGAGGCATAAATCTCTTCCGACAGCTTCCTATTGGACCGATTGGAGTTACTGATAAGTTTTCCCCATAGATGCCTCAATCCGAGTCAAAGCCTCGTCAGACCCCACACAAACTATCACTGCACCAGAAATCAATGCCCATTATTTTCAAGAGATGCTGCTCGCCAACTCATCCTGTTCGTTTTTGCCAGTGACTGATGACCCCCTCTCATTGACAACACATCACTTACGCTGACGGGGGAATATACTCAGGAGATAATATACGGTACCCATGTCAGTCACTCGCTGATGCATTAGGCCTGGCAGAAACCTCACATTGCTAACTTTGATTAATCGACAGTCGTGCAATGGAACCTATCTCAATGGTAATCAGGTGAAACACTTCCTCCCAAAGCATCCCAGCGTGGCGAACAAGCAAATCTAAAAAAGCCCAGAGTGGATGCGGAAAAGCTAAAGAAGACTAGATAAAACAATATATTCTTCAATTACACAGGTAGTCAGGTCCAGTCCAGGCGAACAACTTTTCCCTCTTGATCTCAACATTTTATTCCTCCTTGACGGTACTACTTTTAGCATTTCATTCCTCATATCTTGGGA
This sequence comes from Fasciola hepatica, assembly GCA_948099385.1. Classification (NCBI taxonomy): domain Eukaryota; kingdom Metazoa; phylum Platyhelminthes; class Trematoda; order Plagiorchiida; family Fasciolidae; genus Fasciola; species Fasciola hepatica. The sequence goes on from CANUEZ040000110.1 coordinate 6,047,669, forward strand.
CTCCATCCTGCTTCCGCCAGCAGCGGATTCACATCACTAGACAATACCCGTTATTTCTGGTAACCATATCACCTTGTCAACGATGTCCTGGTTTTCTCCATATTCATAAACGTTCTCTTGCGCACCGTCCCGCAAATTTCCCTGTTTGCTTCGTTCAGTTAACCTGAAAATGCATCCCCTATCGCTTATGTATCGTCCCGCCATATGTTGTATCTTTTGCGTCCTTGGACAACTTTCGTTTCAGTAATTTCATGTCTAGCTGATTCTTCACTATCCCCTGTGATGAAATAAAAGGCGGCTTGTATTTTCCGCGTGTACCTTTGTCACTACAGTTCAGCCAAACTAGGCCCGTGTTTATTCTATTGTTTGCTAGAATGGCTGATAAAATCAATTTTCTATCTCACTGGATGACACCGTACACACTGATCCTGCGCGAGTCTCAGTGGCAGCCGAGAAATATATAGCCATAATTTATGATATTTACTGTTGTCACTATCAGAGTCCCGATAAGCATCGGGCAAGTCAAAATCGACTGAGAATCCAGCAAGTTCATCGGGCACGGTGTTGAAGCTCAAGCACCCGGAGTGTGGCCAGCAGATGAAAATATTCGTTTCATATTCATAGACGCCTATTACTGGAAGGTTACTGATCGAGTGAGTCTTTTCCTAACGAAATCCCCCTCCGGCGACTTCGCTGAAGGAGAGGCTTCCTCACACGAATTCATCTTGACACCAGGCAAGGGGTGAACAGCAATTTTGCTTTCATGACCGCTTAAACCGATAGCATTTGCCACGTCTTAAACGATGAGACACACATCTGACCCATTATCCAAAAAGACGTAAACTTATTGACCCTGAAGGACCGTGTAAGTTCAGAGAAGAAAAACCGGGGCGGATGCCTTTTGCACTGGCGGCCACGGAACCGCCGTCTAGCTGTTCATTTCGGCCGGATGTTGACGGGATTATGTCTGCATAAAATAATCCTTTGTGACTGTGTTCACATCCGGGTTAGCTGCGGCAACCACCAGAATGGCAGGAGGCAGCCGAATGGTTGGCTTCCAAGCGGTGAAAAGACCGTTTGTGTCCTTGTAAAAGACTGGCATTCGGCAACTCCCGGGGGCATAAAACGTCCGCGTTTGACGAAGCCATGTTCGATAGGACAAATTGGGTACCCCTCATCATTACCATTGCTACGAACAGTTATCTTGCTTAGGTGAGTCTCGCTGTGCCTATCGGAGTGGATTTCGTCCCAGAATTCATCGCATCTCTGATCACTTTTATGCACAGGCGGACCATGTAGACCGCTTGCCACTGAGACTTCTCCCTCCACGAACGAGAGCGAACTCTCAGAAAAGGGTTCTTCCGTGACCCTTTCATTGCTGCCTGCGGTATCCACCTACTTCTGTTGAGGATCTTAGGGCAAACTATCAGCTATCCTTACGGGGATGTTTTCACATTTGAGCTCAGCTGGGGCTACTCAGCTGGTTTATGGTGGCTAAAACTGCTTTCATTTCCCCAGCCATAGAACTGAGACCTTCAGCATCACCAGAAACAAGTTTGTGTTATTCATATAGATTCTTACGTTTTTCTCCGGTGATATAGGGAAAGCGGCCAAATTTTCTTTAGTGTATATTCATTGCAATATATTATTGATAATAAAAATAATAATAATGGTATATTTCTCGACCATGGTCGAGACGTACGCGCTAGCGCATGATCACTGTCCCTTTTAATTCCTCTTCCCTGAGCGAAACAGGGCGATGCTTGCTTGCTTATTTGGCATGACCTCTACAGTATTACTTTGGGTGAGACAGTTTCCACCCATCCCTATTCAACTTGCCGGCTATAATATCCCAAGGCTTCTGACGATAGTACTGGGAGTTTTGTATGGATCCACCAAGTTATAAGCTTTAATCTTTTGTAAGGTTACTCTCATATTCAGAGGCTTCAACGGATACCCTGTGCCATGTATAGCTCCTGCAGATGGATAACCAGTTTATTGGATCACTGGGTAAGTACATTGTGAATCCTTGTTTCTAGTGACAGACCCCGTTTTCAGGCCAAAAGGCTTTCCTGCAGTATCCAAAATTACCTCTTCATCCGCATCATTCCCCTCATTTTATTTGACTTTCGGTGCCGAAAGCCCTGATTTTCGAACAACCAAAACCACCAACCTAGAATTAGCTCGACAAAACCTCTTTTCCCCATGTCTGCGATCTATCACTGGGACTTCGTACGCCCCGGAAGTTAGGTGACGTTTGTCTAATATACGCTGTCTTCCGGTGTCCGCTACTCCTGGCTACCGATGACCATCACGGAAGCCTCGCAGATCAGTCTTGCCGTTACAGTTTTCAGAATTGGTTGTTTGAGCACAGACTAATACTTTTTTCGTATGCCAGCCATTTATGCGCAACTTGAATTCTTCCTCTTCCAGTAGCAGTTCATACTCCCCAGACAGTTTTCTCGTCGACGCAACCAGCTTCAAACCTAGCAGTAGGCATTGGGTGCACTCTTAATTTACTTAGACAACTTGCCTGAAAAGCAGCCACTTCGTCTGAGAAGTCTGCGCTGAACACTACGTACTGACTGCCAAGAAACCATGCAACCGGATAAACTGGTCGTCTAATACCAAGAGGAACACAAAGGCCAGAAACGAGAGTGTAAATAGACTGACCTTTCTTGGTAAAGTGGTAGTCAGTTATTCATCTGTATGTGGAGCGAATGTTACCTTGTTTGAGGATAAGCCGGCACAGAAGGTTTTCTCCTTCGAAAGTAGGCTTAGGAAGCTCCAGCACATTCGGGGTTTGGATGGGATTGTTGGAAACAAGGACAATACTGCCTGTTGAGCACTATTGATTCGGGCCATAGAACCAAGTTCGGGTTACGTGGAGCCCAGTCCAAAAGGCCGCCTTCAGTTAGCTGGTCTTGCCGGCAAACACGACGATACGATGGTACCAGTTAAGGGGTCACCCGACCCGGGCACTCAGTTGAACGTCAAAACACCACCGTAGAGTTCGGTATCGCCAAATAGTTTACGGCACGGCACTGCACAATGTGAAAAGTATGAATGTATGAAAATCAACCTCGGTAGGGATCCCCTCGGTCAAACGATCCAGGAATCAAAATGAAAATGAGGCGGTAGTAATAGGCCACAGTCATGCTTTAGTTGCCAAAATCAGACAATGACAAACAGTGTGGAACAGTGACGCGGTTGGTGGGTTGGTCAGCAATATTCAGCACGAAATTGACGAAGGTAAATTCTTTGATACTTCGTTCATTGATCTTCGAGCTAACAGCCAAAACATTGTCGAAGCGCGTTATTTAATCTCTGTCATGATGCAAAACATATCAATCACCAAATTCGAAAACTGTTCTTTATGTTCCGTTCACTAGCTTTTTGTTGGATTTTGGCCTGGCTTCTTATTCTTGCGAAGCCAGCAGTCAGTATTTAAATTTGATGAACCGTGGCTCTTGCTTAGTTATTTTTGTGGCCGCGTAGCTGTGGGGCTTACAAGCATGAGATAGCAATAATCGGGTTCAGATGTCCTGAATGGTTATAAATTGGAGAATAATGGGATAAGTAGGAAACCGTAACCTGGAATCGGAAGACCCGGATGTTCCCCGACACCTAAGGAATCCATTCCTTTCTCGGCCCTGATATAATCAATGTGGGAAAGGCCTAAGCCAAAGTGTTCTCAAATTGGTCATTTATCCCAGCCTCAACAGTGCTACGGAGCTGGAAGGACAAACACGACTAGTAGGTGGGGGAAGATTCTCGCCAATGTGGCTTTAGATCCGTCCAGAATAACTCGTCAAATAGAGAAGACTGAAATGGCCGGGAGAAAACAATTCTGGAGCAGGTAAAGAGTCATTTGGCTGTGTGGTATTTCCGTCAGAGAATTTTGGCTTAAAGACAAAGACAGGAAATTTATCATTTCCAATAATGCTGGTGAGGAGGGAAGAATCGATGATAGAAACTCGTAAAACGACTAAAGGGGTCTTGGATGCGGTAAAAATAGTGGGTCTGCCCCGCAGCTGAAAGCAAAACACCGACGGGGCAAGCATTGAGTCCACGGAGGCAGGGACTCGGTGTAGAGACTGGAGACCATTCGTTTTATTCAGAGTAGTTAAAGGCTGGAACAATCTACCAGGTGCTGTTGTCGAAGCCTCATTGATAGCAGCATTTATGCCCAGCCAAAACGAGCTAATGAATGTGTTCAAAGGCCAGAATGGATAAATCCTGCAAAGATTATTAAAAAGCCACTTGGATACCCCTTCTTATTATCCTAGGGCCGCTATCTAAAGACGGCGAGGGTCATGAAGGCCTGATTTTAAAGAACAAATACTGAAAACCCTTCCAAGTGTTCTGCTTGCTCTATGAATTTGACTATGGCTGACACTACTTTGAAAAGCGTTTCCATTTACTGCACCATTGCACATTTGTTTATCCATGGGGGGACATGAATTTGGCCTTGAACCGCTTCTGGTTATCGTGCTTGAGCTACCGGGCTTTGAACCTATGGGTTTTACTGTGGAGTCGGTTTGGCCGCATACTTGTAGTTTGTATATCTTTGTACCTTTTGTGAATTTCAATTCAAACCTTGAGAACTACGAATCAATATAGTTCTGGTTTTGGGATTCGGTCGAGTTGGCTATGCGTTGCTCGATTTGCGAGAAATGAACTACACTGATGGCTGACCTGAGCCACGGCGTTTCTACTAATTGTTTTCACCTTTATCGATGATACTGTTAATAATGACGACGGAGTTGTTCCCCGGGCGAATCGAGGACAATGTTGAGGAGCAAGGTCGGAATATGCAAGCATGAGCAATGTTCTAAGGTAAGTGGACCCCAGGGTGCAAGAGCGGGGATAAAAATATTCGTACCAAAGTACTGATGAAAATAGACAAATGACTCCTTTAGTAGTACAAGTGAATATGTAATGTCATTTTATTTTCTGAGACAAGCCCAAACTTATTAAGGAGCTCAAAAGAAAGGGCATCAGTTTTACGCGGCAATGTCACTGGTTACCATGGAAAAGGATTTGCGTGGGGTGCGCTCGCTGGGAATCGAAATTACATAGTACTGAAAAATGTTGATCAAGCCTTTGGAAAATGTTAGCAGGTAGGATTTGATAGCTTATCCTCGGCTGATGAGTTTGCAGCACTGTGCAAGGTAGAATCAGTTGCTAGAGTGAAATGTAGTGGGGAGGCTCCACTTTTTGCAGGATTGTGGAGTTGATCCTCCCGTAAACGGATTTGCTAAATGTGTGGACCTTTCCGTGAAGTATCTCACAGAAAGTGGACTTTTATAAGCTTTAGATACGGTCTTATCCAGGGTTTTGTGTTCGGTCAGCCTATACTCCGGTTTCAGCTGGAGCCTGTGAGTAACAAGATAATGGACAACTTTGGGAGTTCCAAAGCCAATAATTACTTTCAAATAGTAAACCGTTGAGGGAAGGTAGCATCTGCGCAGGTAGCTCGTAGGGCTCGCGCGTTGTTCCACGAGTTTCCACCGTTGTTTATGTTGGTTAGCCATCAGGCGGTGAACATGTTTGAAATATCAACAACTTAGAAAGTTGTTCTGAGAAAATCCTCTGGGTCCATGATGGCCATATTACGGAACGGTCTAGATTGCTCCAAAAATGATCCCACCTGGAACAAAAGATGTTAGGCGAGCAGCCAAGGGCCTTTCCAGCTGTAAACCATCTGAAAGATAGGCGCGAAGCAATAAAAAATGACGGCACGGTTTAAGTTTGGAGTAATCACAAGCGACTAGGTAGTTGTTGCCAGTTTTAAGGCCTTACCTATAGTCAAACGGAGACCATTTTTAAGCAGGGATCTCTGATCATTCACATGCTTGTCGTAGTTTTAAACTGAATAACTGATTGCAGCGTATGTATAAAAGCGGGAGGCTTGTCCAATAATTCTCAATCATTTATCGAGAAAGAAGTCTGCTCTACCGCAAAATCTCGGCCAAGAAAGGGAGGGTTAACACGGCCCATACTGCAAACGAGCTGTGGAAAAATTGAGAGTGGATCCGGATTTATTCGAAGGACTTTGAGGGTGAACGCGACCCATTAATCATGCAAAAAGTCTTCGAGGAAAATTCTGTCTGTTAAGAGTAGCACCGACCGATGATCTCAGAGAGATCGCCTGGTGATATTCGAAAAATATCTTTGTTAATCTGCAGTTAAAATTAGTAAATAATTTAAACGTCTCTGGCAATAAGAAACCTCAGTGTTGACAGGCTTAGTCCTATCATAAAATGAGTAGTTTTGGGTCCGGTACTTTTCGCTGTGCAAATCTAATAGCGACCGATACAGGTTCATTATGATGATCATTGACAGGAACCACCTGAGCGTGGGTGAATAGACGTGACATTGGCCACTTCCTCAGGGGCGGCTAACAACGGGGGCCTTCCGTACATTGATTAGCTCACTGTGAGAGTCAAAGTGAGAAGCATTGGTCATACAAAGAAATATAACTATCAGTGACGTTCCGTTATCAGCCGCACCGTTAACAGGGCTGAGAGAATCAGTGTGGCTTAAAGTACGGGACTGTGACCCGAGAGGACAAAGTGCCCCATTGTCTGCGGCTGCTAGAAACAATGTGATGGGACATTCGCTGCCTGATGAGTCTTTTCAACCAACTCGAAATACTCAACCTCTCGTCCTTCAATCCTCTGACAGGTATCCAGCCAGCGAGCTTATCAATAGGAAAAAGATTATTTCATATTTCTCGCCTTTTAGAGCAACGAAAATTCTGGCAGATGAAAAGTCACTAAGGAGGGAAGTTCACCGGTCACCGAACGCGCATTTGTCACCAACCGAACATTCAAATCCCAAGCCACTCACTCCGCCACCGGGAAACAGCCTGGTTTGCAGCGATCCCGCTGACTAAGCCTCTCAGTAGTCAGTCTTTCAACGGTAACCTGGACCGGCCTAGCTGTTTGTCTAAACTTCATCTTCCAATCAAACGACCGAACACGACAGTACCTTCTTCCACAGTGCCCTGGCTGCCAACATCGTCCCCTTATACCGACATTGCCTTCCTGCCTAACTCGACAGCTTAAGGCATCCCTAAAGACCATACCTGCCTCCTCCGTCATCAAACCCAGCAAAGTCTTCCGGAACTGCAATGTTCAATGTGTCGCCCGTCTAAAAGACCATCTCAAGCTCTGAACCCTAAACCTTCGGCATGCACCAAGCCCCACTCACAGAAAAAAGACATTTTCACCCCCCGTCAAACACAGACACAAACTCTTGCGAGTCCAAATACTCATCACCTAAAATATTCCCTAGATGAAGCGCTTGCTACAAAAACAGCCTACAAAGTTGCCGGTCGAAACTTGGGAAAAGACATCCAACTGACTAAGCAAGCAGACCTGGATCACCAAAAGTTCATAAGCCAATGAATATATGGCGAAATTTCACACTATAGGAAACCAGTCGGTGGCTGTCATCACCTCGCACTTTGTATCAGTACCCCCTCCTCCTCATTCTTCACTTCATGAGGCCTAATTCGTACTTTCGTTTAAGCTCACCCACCACTACATCCGCCAGTCAAACTTGATAACGGACCTATCCCACCAAACGGAGTCCCCAATCTGCTTCTCCGGCCTAATCCCGTTCACATCCCAGCGCTCAGAACCGATGTGGTAACTGACCAAATTCCTGGTGAAACCCCCTCCCCATGGTGATTGCCTGCCAACCCCAATAGCAAACTCTCGGGTTTTATGGTTCGCCTCAAAGTCAGTCCCAGAAGCGGCTTGCCAATCTTCGGATCATTTATCCCGAGCTAGCCCCTGGCATCAGCCTCCAGTGCTCCCTCCTACTGGACTTTAGGAGTATTTACCGAAAATGCATCCCACAACTATCGCGCAACTCATGTTTCAAATGACCTACCCGGTGACCAAGCCTACAAGAAGGGTCCTGACTTTTGGATCGTGCAAACACCGGCCGTCTATGACAAGTGAAGTTAAGTAAAAATTCTTAGTTTTTCTGCCTTCCGGAATTAAAACGCTGGTCCCAGAGAGTCACTGCCTATTATTGTTGCCTCCTTGTGTAGATTCTCATTTATCCTCAGTTGGGAGCACCCCAAACTGCGTTCCTCTCCTTTTTCTCTTTTGCCAGATTTTCATTCGCGCTCATCTTTTTTACCATGACTTTTGATAACCTGGAGACCATACTGGTCACTAAGCCAGCCCATGCATCCAAATGACCACCGGCTGTTCGTACTCCACCCGACCTTTGCCCTCCTGGTTGCGTTCCGGTGTCCCCTGATGCCTGGTCACCCGATCGAGGACTGCCTGATACCTACAGCCGTTTGGCCTCACCAAGAAAACTCCCGACCATCCCAAAGGTAAGGGGCGCGGTCAAATCCACGGCTTTAGCCGGCACACATCGGGCTTGCGGGCCGTCTGCAACGATGTGCAGGCGCAACTGAGCTGGCGGATTGCACCGCTCGCCACCAGAAGTGATTTTCAGGTTAGGTGTCCAGCTCACGGCCAGCCTCCCCCACTGGCAGCGGTTGCGGCTTGAAAAACGTCCCCTGCATCGTATTGCTGCCACCCGCTGCCTCCGCCAACGTTCCTAAACAGGATCTACTATAAATCCGGTCATGTTCCAAATCAATATATGCACATTCAACTGCTGGGCTCAGAAATATACCCCACCGTTTGCTACTACCAACATTTACCTCCATCGACTTTCTTTTTATATGTCCAAATTAATTTCATGCTTACCCTCATTCTACCTAGCCTGGTTACCGGATTCTGTACTCCGAAACCTGAAACGGTTTCACTGTCCATATATTTTTATTATGAACCTCGTAAAACCTGATATACTACTGGAGGGACCATTCATCCACTGGAACACAACATGTCATCAATCCACTTATCTAAACAGAGCCGTCATTAAAAAAATCTTTTCTCACCTGCCAGCAATACCAACATATACGAAATGGCTCTCCTCGAAAGGCTTCATCTGCCTGACACCAGCTCTCTGTTCCGTTGTATCCTTCCCCTGCATCCACTATCGTTCAGCTATTTGCATTTCATGACAGTCGCGTTGGCAATGAAGCATCCACATCACAGGACATGAATAGTTCGATTGCCTCCTCAGCTTTCCATGTCAGACTTCAGCATATCCAGCCGTGCAATCACATGCACTTCCTAAGAGCTGTTCGTACGAACTACTCTTATACGACTTTATCAGTTAACCATACGTCCTTCTCTCACACCCACTTTGTTACCAACTTAAGATGCTCCCATGCTATTCACCAACGAACCCAGACAAACCCATAATTGTATCACATTTCGCTCATCTATGAACCACTGCAACTGTTCCACCAAGTTATCTCGGTCGGCCACCTGCTCCACAATCCATTGAAAGCTTTTTCTATATCTTTGGCTGGAGGTCAACTACCCGTAATTTAGGCTGCAGCGAATAGTTTTGTCCCCCGCCGGGTCCCAGGTTACACTTTCCTCAAAGTGCCCAGCCACACAATTATCTGCGCTTTTTGAAGGTTTAAGTAACGTATTACTTCTGGATGCTGTGGTCAGATATCAAACATATATACCACTAACATGCCCACTTTGTTGTGCCTTTGTGTTACTCGCTTGTCAGTGTTGGAGTCACCTCCGATAAACCAACAGCTGAACACCATTTCACCCAAATTCTTCCTATTGTCCGTTTTTCCATCAGTCTACCACGATTGAGCATCTACGCTGGAGACCACTTTAAAGGCAATTTCTCTAAACCTCTGCTGGAAATGAAATATACGTATGCCAAGCTATTGACCTACCGGTTGTTTCCCAAGTGCCCCATGCCAGCTGTCTACCAGCGCATCCAGTTTAGCGATCGACTGCATGTTTTGACAGTATCGTTTGTACGCCACCTCACATGACCTCACAGGATGATCGTGTATCAACTCCACCGTCCACCCTGTTGGAAACTTGTGTTAACTGATTACCTAAAGGCGAACCCCTTATTTGAATAGCATTTCGGTCACATTTCAACCTTCGTCAATCTTCTCCACCAACTTTCCAGGCTCGGGCATCTACATACACCTCTTTATGATTGCGTCTTCCACGACCTCTAGATGAGTAGTTAGTACCAATTCAGTGGTAAATCAGACTCTGTTCCATTTACGCAATCCACCTCCTCAAAAATCACCTCAAAATTCCTTCGGTACAATATTTCTGCTATTTTCCGGGTCATTTAAGTGATTGTTTTGAGTGCACGTCCGTCATCACCAAGAATCTTTCGATTCTTTGTCGATGCTTTTTGAAGGTTATTTGTCAGTTTACTCACCTCTGCGATTTCACGTCGATGCTTTCCAAAATACTGGGCGTTTTACTCCATCCCGCTTTGCTTCAACAAGTATCTGGACCGCGGAACCCATTTCATTCACTAATGGGAGGTGTGTCCGCCTGACCTTCAAACTCAAGTTTGCCGGGCACTCATTCTTGCGACCACTAAAACGTATACACTTTGTGCTGCATGTACCCAAAAAAATATTCAAGGATCTGTAGTGACCTCGTTCTGAGAAAATGACTGTTTTCTGGACACCCTTTTGGAGCTATTTTCCCTACCATCTTTTCCGACTTTTGACATCGACCTCATAGTGTTGTATGGTTGCGTAAGTTTTACTGGAATGACTTTTCCGAATTTTCCGTCGACCTCGTTTTGAATCACTTTCGCTTTCTGTCGTTCACCAATTGTACACGCTCGCGGTTTGCTTTCTGCATAGCCGTCGCGTTTCGTTTCTTTTACCTTTCGGTGTATCTCGTATCGGCACTGTCTCGGTGCCACTATATATAGAATGCATCTCGCATCTGTAAACCGACTTGCGTCTTCTCTGTTCGTCCGATAGAATGGATAACTTTGGTACTCTGCTGCTAGACCCAATAGGAGACACGTTCACCAGCCGCTCTCGGACGTTTTCTACAGATCCTTTTTGTGACCTCACTTGTACCATATGATCATACAATCGGGTATGCTTCGCGTGTCTCCAAAGTAAATCAATAATACTCAAAAACACCACATATCTAGGTTTCTCCTGATTATGGCCCGCCTTATGATCACCGCTGACCCACCCCCATCTCATCCGCTGAAATCACCGTGGAACAAAAGCCCCTTACAGAAGCTTTGCTATCTATAGCGTTGTTTAACTCTTTACCCGTCTTGAACAAACCTCCTGCCGTAGAAGCGCTGACCGTTGTCCACAAACTCGACATCATACTGGTCACAGAATCATGGCTCGGTGAGCACATACCATCTGACCAATAGTCATCGACTGGTTGTCCAACCTTCAGTGCCAAGGGGCTCACCACCGGGTTGGAGGTTTCTTGAGATGTGGCAAGTGAGGCCGTCCCGCCATTCTACTGGAAATCTCCATTCTTACAAGCAATAAAGGCCTCAAATTATTTATCATCTTTGTGCTTCAGGCGACCGCGGTTCCAAGCTGTGTGTACCCACGCCCCAGCAACGACACCTCGACATTTGACCCGAATGCTGATACATTTAGTCACACCGCTGTTCTGCCATTTGAAGATGAACTGATGTTGCAGTGGACAGAATGTTAGCAGCCCTTCTAGTGTTCGATCACTGTAAGTGCAAAATCCTGTTGACACTCTTAGTGAGCCCTTGTTCTCATGGAGTTTTATGCTTTTGTACTCTGATGATAGAACACGGGCAACCCTCACAAAAGACACCGATACTTACATTCTACAACAGCAAGCAATTTTATTGCCACGAGTGCAAACTGGTCATCCTTAGCGGCGCCCTAAAAATTATCGTTATTCACCTCGTGAGTTTACCTCGTACGGTGGGTTCAACACAAGAACGGCCCGCTAGGAGGAGTAAAATTCTGCACTTGGTATTTACCTTGGGCCCAAAAACCTAAAAATATTTAATCCGTACGTCAAGCTTAAACTTTCGGCTGGATCCTTGAGAGTGCACCGTTTTTTAGGGCTTGATTTACGGCCCAAGGGAGAAATCCCGATGTGAGTGAGCCCATCGATGCTACCCTAATTTGTCTGTACAGGCCCCTGTCAGGTTTGAAGTGGGAGTGTAGTCACACTTCCAGCAAACACCCATTTCAAATCTGATGGTACTGCGTAAGGCCAAGTCAAGGGAACCTCGACGGGTTCACCCACATCGGAATTTCTCGCTTCAGCTGTACAGCAGGCCTCGAGAATGGTTGAGCAACCAAGGATCGGGTCGGAACCTTTGGTCAGGTATGTGGATAACGCTTTCGTAATCATAAAACTATGGGGTGTCTGAAACACAGGAGACAATCACTAACATCGTCAGTGACATCAGATAATATTAATAATAATGATAATGATAATAATAACAATAATAATAACAATTAGAATTCTGGTATATTTCCCGGCCATGGACGAGAAGCACGCACTGGTGCATGATCAGGGTGTAAAATGTTACTCAATGAGATGAAATATTCACAAATTCTAAGTGTGAAAGTCAAGAATATCAGCGATGGAAAAAAATTGCGAGCAACAGTTTGAATGGAGCATTCTAATGATGGTTTGTGCGGCTATTTCGAACCAGTTTCGAATCCGAGCTGGGCAGTGGTGCAGGGTGGAGATATCAAAAAATCGTTGCAGCAGTGCCCAGGACGCATCACGAACGAGAATGATGCAAGCCAAGGAAAACGGAGGCCTACTAAGGTTCTGCAGATGGAGTAACTTCTGAATAAGAAAAAAAGAATAAGAAAAGTAAAAAAATCGTAAAGAGGCCTGCTCGGGAAAATTCATGCATGCGAAGAGGATAGCGATTCATAAAGACGGTGCAGACCCTGAATGACGGATTTACCGGAGTTCAATAAACGGAATCAGTTTTGAAGCAGGGAGACATGAGACCAATTTCGAGAAAGTGAACACTGGTGGATGGGGGAGAAACAGCAGTCAATATAGAGGTGAGTTTGAGTTCAGGATCAGTAACGTGTACCATACAGAAATGAGAAAGCGCAACTGGAGGGTCTTCGAGAAGTGTAGAGTCAACCTCCAGCCGGCTACGGTTCGAGGGAAAGATAAACTGCGGTGACGGATAATGAAGTTGTAAATCTCCACATGAACTTGGGCATTATTATGCTGTTTCACCGACAAATATATATGTATATGTTGACACATTTGGCTTCAGTGTTATTCAGCGTCATGTCTGGTAGTGTACAACATGGTATGTGTATGTTTCGTCTAGCAGGGCAAAGTATGTGTCCGTCAATCAGCCGAGTGTGGCTGTATATATGCGGCATGCTCGTGAACTGGAATTCGTGTTGGTTGCGTTAAAAAACGCTGAACGATCTGATAAGCAATTAGGAGTATTTCCTGTCGGGTGGCCTGATTTCGGTCTCCATTGCTATGGTAGGTTCCACTTGCGTCTCTGGCCGTGCGAGTCAAATTGGCGTCCTTGGTTATCCAGTTTGGAGACTGAGATAGTAGGAGACATCGAACCTGAAATAAATGGAGATTGCAATCTGGATTTGGTTCCAGCTGTGGGCCATGACAATATATGAAGACAATAATAATGGACTGGCAGGTCTTTGTGGGTGGGGCGTGGATGGATTTTCATTTGGGCAGTCATTGGCACCTACTCCGCATTCTGGGCAGAATAGGCTGGTGGTGGATTTGAGCTATACTGCTGCAGGCCAACAAAGTTGCACACACCGGTTTGGCAACTGTGTACGCATTCCGAAGGATTTGATTTGCCCGCTGGCAGGGCGGCTTTCTGATACTAATAAAAGACCCAGGGTCTTACGGTTTAGAATAGTTAGAAATGATGACCCTCAATACCGTTTGCTTACGCAGAACGCAGTTTGGCAACGGGACCATAAGATAGGTTTGAAATAGCAGACTGTGAGCGAATGGGACTGGGGCACTGTTAGCTTAGCGCTATACTGTTACTGTCTCTTCCAGTATAGTGGTTATTCTATACTGATTAGTTTCTGAGGAGTCTTGAAGTAGAAGAAACTATTGGGGTGATAGTGGTGATACATTAGAGGCAGTTGTTCACGTGCTGAGAAATGGTAACGTGAGTTCATCTAAGCTCTTACTCGATGGTGCTATCGTACTGAGAATATACTTGGGTGTGAGCAAGGAAATCTGGTGTAGATGTGCTTGCATGATTATCGTGGTATCTTTTTCGTCGGTATCGTATTGCAAAGCAGGAAAACAGATTTGAGGACTGGTTTTGGACAGCCGTGAGAAATGGTAATGAGGTGGGTTTGAATTTTCGTCAGGGAATCGAACTCTAACGATCTACATTCGGTGCTCATTGTAGACGGCACAAGGGCCTGCTTCAGGTAGGGAGGTAGCACGAGACACAACCACGGGGATCCAGCATGTTGCGCTCCAAGAGTGATCTACACTTTTTAGAAGTTTTTATTATTTTTTATAGTTTCATCACAGTCAGGTATTTGGCTTTCAGAGAAGGCGGAACTGCTTTTCGTGGGTGACCACAGCTCCCAAGCCCCGGCCGAAACATGGACCTCATGTAACAAGCCGCATTGGGAATAGGTCAACCACACCAGTCGATCCGTAGCAACACTGCAGCCCGGAGACATGAGTCACAAGTGACAAGGCTGGTGTGCCTGGAAGACAAAAGGGTGAGGTGTTTTTCTTTTTTTACGCCAATCTCTCACCTTTGGTGTTCAAGTCGTCTCACTGGTGGTCAACTCTGTGCATGGAGACCATCACGGCCAGGAATGCTTGCAGACACGTCGTGGCAGCTCTCGCCATTTTCGTGAAATAAGAACCCGAGGGCTGTTCACATGGGACAAAACATGCAGGGGAGATAGAGTTAACCACAGCCTGCGATTATTCCATGGGGTTTATGTTCCACAAAACGCCAGTCTGTACAAAGATGGGGTACAACTTGCAGCACTAACAACGTGATTCATCGGGATGATCCACAGATGGTTTGCAGTTTTGCTGGCTAGGTATCAAATGTTATATAGGCCAGTCAAGGAGGATGCTAGAACTCTGTGGTACGGAGGGATGTTGAGCTGTGATTGTCTAATGGTTTGATAAAGGGTGACTACTGGATGGAGGTTGAGGAGCCTGACAGGTGCTGCATCTTGGATTAGAGACAGGGGCGAAGACTAAATAAAAATCAGCATTGGAAATGTTTGACTATCTTTCATGCTTCCAGTGGTGTTTCATATAATCAAATACGACTTCAGAGGCACTTGCCTTAGTCATGAGAGTTACTATGTTTAGGCATCGTAACCTGGTAGGTTCATGCTAAGGCGATGACAACTACGGTGTATGGCGTGGCACATCCTAGAGATTATCACAGGTTCTGGTTAGTATCCAACGCTTTCCTCATAAGCTCTACCGAAAGTAATATAAGGATTTATAAGAGCGATCAGTTTTTGGATGTCCAGCTCTACATGCAGTCTGGGCTTTAACATAATCTGGGAATCTAGGGAACGGATATCAGCTGGGAGTTTGTTCCACAAAGTTGCATATTCAAGGAGGAAAAAGTTTTGCCTTAAGGATTTTCGAGAAGTAAGGATCATTAGACGGTGTTCCCTATTGCGCAGCTGGTGTGTCAAGTTCATACTGAACTGAACTTGGCTAGAGGATGCAGCTTGTTTGTGGAGCAAAGTGAACAAAAATTCAAGGTTGAGTTTTATTCTCCTAAGCCTCAGAGGATCAAGCTGCAGGAGTGTACAGCGCTGTCTGCAGCTCAGGGTTGCAGAAGGTCCAAACAGTTTTTTTAAATCGAGGCTGTACGTTCTCAACATCAATAATGTCACCTTTATGCATAATTGCGAACGCAAGTGTACAGTACTCTAGGGGTGGGCGAATATACGTTTTGTATATCTCTAGCCTACTCTTTGTTAGAAGGAAACGTCTCTGCAACAAGCCAAGGGGCTTGTTCGCTTGTGCAGTTATGCGGGAAGTGTTTTCAGAAAAATTGATTGTGTGAGAATATTGCAGTCTAAGGTCTCATATTGTTGGGGACTATGGGAGTGGGACACCGCCAATCTTAAGCGCATCATAAGGAATATTGCAGTTTAGCGTAAGATAACTGCTTTTGTTCACTGAAAATTCCATTTTTAGCATTCACACCAGGGAGATAAGGACTTTACTTCGACCGTGATATTATTCAGTGCCATAGGTAGGTTTCCTCGTTCGAATTCAAAGACTATATTTATATTGTCGGCAAACAAGAAAATTTCGGCACAAGTGATGACATTTCAAATATCATTTATGTGTAGTAAAAACAGCAGTGGTCCCAGGACACTAACTTGAGTAACCCCGCTGTTTACCTGGCGGGGGTCTGACATCTGGCCTTTGATGCAGGTAACTTGGTGACGGTCTTTTAGGTAGGATTTAAACCAACTGAGTGGGGGTTTTAATCCTGTTCCCTCAACTTTTCTGAGCACGCCGCAATCCAAGCGGCCAAGGTTAGAATTTTGGCCTTTTTATTCTGATTCTTCCGTCTCCGGGACAGTATCATCAGCATCTACAAATCCCACGTCAGGCCTTTGCATGAATACTGCCCAATAATATTCTCTAACATGACAAAATTCGACAGAGTTGCGACTGAAAGCATACAAAGGCGTTTCACCAAACAACTACCCGGTTGGTCTACTTCTTTAGGCTATAGGGAGCGATGCCAAAATCTGAATCTTGACCCACTCTGGTTCCGCTGCTTAAGACTAAACTTAGCCTTCCTGTATAACCTGCTCCATAACAGGTCTTTTTCCTTTGACCCAGTAAGCTTCTCCCGTGAAATATCTTACTAACTTCGGCACAGGCCTCTTACTGTCACTTCCAGTATAGCTGAGTCGACCATACGGTCAAGTTTTTTTCCTTTTTGCTTGCTCCAAAGTCTGAAACAAACTGCCCATCACCCTTCGAGCTTCATAAACCAAGTCCCAATTTCTGTTGACACATCCCATATCTCGGCGTCACCCGTTCACTCGAGTTATCTATTATGAGCGTGGAAGAAGATACAGCTTACAAGAGGGGCCTCGACTTTTAAGACCAACTCCTTCGCCGACCCTGCTCCCTTCACTTAAGGACACAATCAACGATAGACAGTCTCATCTATCTGACTGAGTTCTCAACGTTAGATTACCTATGGCCATTTCCTTAATGAACCAAACAAATTGAAATGCAACTATTTTTATCCGCTTTGCTTCCACCTTATCCCGTAGTTTCTGTCACTCTTATGCCTTGTCTTTCACTGGTTTTTATATGCCCCACTTAACCGTTGATCCACAGCAAGGGCACACCCAGACTGCTCTCTCTTATCTGCAATCTTTTTCCAGTTCTCTCCTTACGTGTATTTCACCCTCAGCGTTGGTATACGCGCCTTGATAGTGCTGCCGTTTGGTCGATTATCAGCCTCTGGCTCCGTCCTCTGGAACCCCTCGCAACATGGCTATCAGACCACTGAACTTATATCTCATACTTTCACAGTTAAACTACGCCTCACATGCATAACCATCAATAAACATTGGTGCCACCCCCAACGGTGCGGGGCCCGGTCAGATCCACCGCTTTGGCCGGGCACATCGGGGGTGCAGGTCGTCTACAACGATGTGCGAGCGCAATTAGGCTGGTGGGTCACACCCCGTGTGTTCACTTCGAAGTGTTATTCGGGTTGGGTGCCCAGGGCACGGCCAGTCTCACCCACTAGCACCGGTTGCGGATCGCACCATCTAAAGCTGTCCGTTGCAGACCGCATGCTCCAACCATCCTTGTTCGCCACTGTGCGTCCACCTATAGCTCTCATCACATTCATTTTTCGTTCTTCTATGGTATGCACACCTACCCATTCTGCCCCTGCTCTTATAGACTCTTACCATGGTACCTCTCATTGCACGTCACTATCGTCCTAACCACTGTACTCTGCCGACGACCGCCAATATTTTGTTTCTTTATCCATGTTGGCTTTGCCGGCTGGTGGTATCTACTCATTTGGTATCACCCTAAGCCTATAAAGCTCATTGATCGCATTCTTACGCCTCACTGCCTACCTTTCCGTCAAACCCTTCCTCGTTCTCCCCTCTTACGCCTAATACCATTACACACCAGCCCCATCCGCACCCGTGACCAATTCTCATGTTAGAACTGCCGCTCCGAACTCTGCATCTCTCACAGCCACATTTATTATCCAGTCACTATCACCCTATTTTCCTTGCCTGGCTCCACGATTCCTCCGTGGATCCTTCCACATTTGCATCTACTTGGGGAAATAGCATACTTGGCCTGATGTTCACCGCTGGCCTATCGAATGTGGCACCTACGGCCCTCGACCTTCTCCAAGGCAGTGACCATAGAACGGTACCTTGCAGACTCAAATTCGGACCGATAGGCCCGATACGTAGCACATCTCATTAGCCCTTACACACAATGAACTGGATGAACCTCGAGCCCATGTACCGCCCCCTTCCAGTTAGGACGACTGCTTCCTGCAACATGACTTTCAACTTGCTGCTGGCTTACTCTACAATAAGCTGCGTAGTCGCCTGTCAGCAATTACTACCATCGGGACAAACCGCTATCATCCCTTCAGCCCTTATCTTACAAGGCTGCAAAACTAAAATGCCAAACTGTGAAAGAATTATAGTAAAACCGGAGGTTTCTCACCATTGTCGTTATTCCCCTCTCCATCTGTGACCACCAAGTTTCAGGCTTTGGATTACTGAAAACGCGGGAGCTTTCGGCCCCGAACTTCCTTGACAAGTAGTACCCAATGGTCCGATTGTTAAAGCTCAGAAATCAGAGAAAGCCTTGAGGGGTACCATTTTCAATTTTAAGAAGCTGTACGCAAATTTAATCTCCAGTTGAAATCTCCGAGGTGCTCAATACCTTCTCGGAATCCATGACTTTTGACTCCATTTCAAATCCGCCCCGATACCCGTCATCAGCGATCAGGTTCTCTTTGTCGATGAATTTTTAAGATAAAGTGGCCCATCTACTGCTGCCGGTTAGACTCTCCTCCCTCACCGGTTGTGACGGGATCCCCCATCAACCTTTCATGTTGGTGGGGCTGACTTCGCTGCCATCCCTAAGAATCTATGTAACATACCCCCTGAGCATGAGATTTCTCCATCCCAATGGGAAGTTGTAACCATTTTCTCTATCCACAAAATGGTTTAGTGCATGATCTTTCGAATTACCTTCCTATCAACTACACCTTCCTAGCTGTCAGAAAGATGGAACGTTTGATTGAACGGAGGATGGCTAATTTTTTCCTGTCCCATTACCTTATCCACAGCAGTCAGCATGACTTCCTAAAATCACGTTTTTGCACCGCCTGGTAATTTGGTTTATTCAACCCCTGAAAATGCAGCAGACATTAGAAAATCTATGAATAATATTGACCTCGATATGACCGAGGTAGTGGACCGAGTTTTCCACTCCCGGTTATTGACAAAACTCTGAGCCCGCCTTTTCTATGGTCCGCTTTCATAGTAGATAGCTTCCTACCTGTCGGACAGAACCCGGGTCGTAAGTTCTGATGTTCACTTAGCATAACCCGTAGCTGTCGCTAGTGGAGTTATACAAGGAAATGTGCTTGGCCCTCTATTTCTATTACGCTGTACTGACGACGTTTTTCCGTTTGTGCAGCTCGGCACCCCTTTTCTCTTCGCCGATGACAGCAAAATCTTTTATGAGCTCTGCCATCAAGATTTGGGCACGGCGCTCTCTGATATAGATAATGATCCTAAAAAGCTTGGTCAGCGGTGCCCATCTTGGCTGATTTGCTTCTCGACTTCCAAAACCTTCCACTCAACCTATGGACGTCAAGCCCCTACTGGAACCCTGCCACTGGTAATAGGACTTATTTTCAGATCACTTAAAATGTAACATGGTGATCACCTTACTTACCTATATCACACAAGACCCAATCTTGAACGCTGCCCCGTTATTTTCTCCGGACTGTCTTAATTGGATAGGATACACCCAGAGAAAGTCCAGCGCACGTTCATCAAGAAGCTGATAAGATGTCCTTCTCCACTTAGCTATAAACAGCTATGATCTTTACTAAAATTTTACCCCTTATGGCTTGGATATGTTAGACTCGAACTGTTGTCTGTAACTAGGTATTCATGGCTCTGCTTTCAAATTTACCAAATCTATGCAGTTTTTCCCACTCTTCTCCTACCTTTTACGCCACACGGATTTCAGTCGACGCCTTCACTAAGGTCCAATCTCTTTCTCATCGAATGCCATGTTTAGCCTCATCCTATTATGTTCAGTTACCGGATTCTGTACCCCGAAACACGAAACGGTTTCACTGTTCAGATCTTTATTATGAATTTCACAATTTCTGATATATTCTTAAAGAGACCATTAATCCACTTGATAATTTTATGTCACCACCATATTTATCTAAACAAAACCATCATTTAAAGGTTCGTTTCTAACCTGCCAACAATTCCACACAAAAAGAAATGGTCCTGCTTCCAGGGCTTCATCTGCGTGACACCGGCTCTATGTTCATTGTAACCTTCCGTTGTGTCTTCTCTCATTCAGTCATCTGCATTTCATGACAATTGCATTGACAATGAAGTATCCGCAGTCCAGGACATAAATAGTTTGATTGTCTCCTTAGCTTTTCACGTCAGAATTCAGCATACCCAGCTATGCAATCACCTGCAATTCCTGAGAGCTGTTCATATGTACCACTTTTATACGACTGTATCAGTCCACTATATGTTCACCTTCCGCATCCACTTTGTTACCAACTTTAGATCCTCTCATGCTACTCATCAACGAACCCAGACAAACTCATAATTGTATCACTTTTCACTCATCTATGAACCACTGCCGCTGCTCCGCCAAGACACCATGGTCAGCCACCAGCAGCACCATCCACGGAGTGCTTTTTCTACATCTTTAGCTGAAAATCAACTACCCGCAATTTAGGCTGCCGTTATTCTGTTTGTCTACCCTCCCAAAGTCTCAGGTTGCACTTTCCTCAACGTACCTAGTCACACAATTATCTGCTCTTTCTGAACGCTTCAGTGATGTACTACTCCCAGTTTATTTCGTCAAATATTAAACATATAAACCCCTTTTATGCCCACTTCGTCAAGAATTTGTATTCCTTATCTGTCAGTCTCAGAGTAACCCCCGATAAATCAATAGTTGAGCACCCTTTCACCCGCCTGCACCCATTACCTTTTTTCAATCAGTCCTCCACGATTAGACATCTATGCCAAAGAACACTGGGCAGGCAATTTCTCCAAACCTTTGCTGCAAATGAACTATACGTATGCCATGTTACTGACCTTTCCCAAAAGCCCCATGTCAGACTCTTACCAGCGCCTCCCGTTAGGCGGTTCTTTACGTGTTTTGACAGCACCGTTTAAGTACCACCCCACGTGACTTCATAAGATCATTGTATGTCAACTCCTAATATTGATATATTTCTCGGCCATGGTCGAGACGCACGCGTTAAAGCATGATCATGGTGTACACGTTACTCAATAAGATGAAATGTTCACATATTCTAAGTATGAAAGTCGAGAGTATTAGAGATGAAAAAACAATGACAGGAAAAGTTTGAATGGACCATTCTGATAATGGTTTGCGCGGCAGTTTTAAACCGGTTTCGAATCCGGATCAGGCAGTGGTGCGCGGTGGAGATATCGAGAAAATCGTTAGCGCAGTGCTAAGGAGGCATTATTAACAAGAATGATGCAAGCCCAGGAAACCAGAGGCCAACTGAGGTTCTGCAGATGGAATAAATTTTGAACAAGAAAATAAAGGTGGAAAATCGACGCATGCGAAGAGGATAGCGATCCATGAAGACAATGCAGACCCTGAATGACGGATTTACCGGAGTTCTGTAAACGGAATGAGATTTGAAGCAGGGGGACCTGAGGCCAGTTTCGTGAAAGTGAACACCGGTGGATGTGGGAGAAACAGCAGTCCATATAAAGGTGAGTTTAGATTCAGGGCCAGTAACATGTACTATTCAGAAATGAGAAGGCGCAACTGGAGGGTCTTCGAGAAATGGAGAGTCAAATTCCAGCCGGCTACGGTTCGGAGAAAAGATAACCTGTGTTAACGGATAATAAAGTGGGAAAATCTTCGCATGGACTTCAGCGTTATGCTGCTTCAATGACAAATATATATGTATGTGATGACGCATTTGCCTTCAGTGTTATTCTGGTAACGTACTACATCGAATGCGTAAGTTTCATCTGGCAGGGCAAAGTATGTGTCAGTCAATCAGCCGAGTGTGGCTGTATGTTAGCGGCATGCGCGTGAGCTGGAATTCGTGTTGGTTGCGTTAGAAAATGCTGAACGATCTGATAAGCAATTGAGGGTATCTCCTGTTGTGTGGTTGGATTTCTGTCCCAGTTGCCATGGTAGGTTCCACTTGAGTCTCTGTCCGTACGAGTCAAAGCGGCCTCCTTGGTTAGCCAATTTGGCGACTGAGATAGTGGGAGACAACGACCTGAAATAAGGGGAGATTGCATTCTGGAGGTGGCTCCAGCTGTGGGTTATGATAATATGTGAAGACAATAAACAATGGATTGGTTAGGTCTATGTGAGTGGGGCATGGATAAAATAGGCTCGCAGTGGATTTGAGCTGTACTGCTGCAGGCTGTTGAAGTTGCGTACACAGGCTTGGTAGCTGTATGCATTTCAAAGGATTTATGATTTGCCCGTGGTTAGTAATGATAACCTTCGATACCGTTTGCTTACGCAGAACGCAGTTTGGCACGAGGCGATAAGATAGGTTTGAAATAACAGACAGAGCGAGTAGGACTATCATACTGTTTGCGTGGCGCTACGCTGTTACTGTCTCTTTCGGTATAGTGGTTGTTCTATGCTGAGTAGTTTCTGAGGAGTCCAAGTAGAAGGAACTATTGGGGTGACAGTGGTTATAGATTAGAGGTAATTATTCTGTTTAGGCATTGTAAACTGTTAGGTTTACGCTTAGGTGATGGCAACTGCGGCGTATGGTGTGGCACATCCTAGATTCTCAAGGGTTCAGGTTAGTATCCAGCGTTTTCCTCATAAGCTCTATCAAAAGACAAATAAGGATTCGTAAGAGCGATCAGTTTTTGGATGTCCAGAGCTACGTGTAGTCCAGACTTAAACATAATTAGGGAATCTACGGAACGGACTTCAGCTGGGAGTTTATTCCACAGGGTTGCATAGTTCAGGAGGAAGAAGTTGATGGTAAAAAGTTGGGACTGTTTTGCTGTCCTAGATCGTATGGATGAACCGCTGAGTTCCGTAATTGCTGCTGTGTCCACCCTGCTGTCAACTTGTGTTCACCAATTTACCTGAAACGAACCGTTTATTCGAATCGTGTTTCACTCACATGTCAACTTTGGACACTCTGCTCCACTAAAATTTCCAGGCCCGGGCATCTACATCCACCTCCTTATGAGGGCTTCCTTTCACAACATCTTGATGAATAGTAAATACTAATTCAGTGGTAAAACGGACTGTTTCATTTAAGCAATTCCCCTCGTCAGAGAACACCACAAATCCTTTGGTATTATATTTCTGCTATTTTCTGGGCCATCTGGGCTATTGATTCAAGTGCATGTCCGTCATCATTAAAAATTCTCCAATTTTCGTTGGCGCTTTTTCGAAGGTTTTCTTTGTCAGTTTACTCACCCCCGCGACTTTACATCGATGCTATCCGAAATACTGCGCTTTTTTACTCCATCCTTGCTTTACTTCATCAAGTATCTCGACCACCGAGTCCATTTCACTCACTTCGGAGAGGTGCGTCCACCCGACCTTGAAAATCAAATTTGCCGGGCATTCATTCGTGCGATCACTAAAACCTATGCACCTTAGTGCTGCATTTACCCGAATGAATATCCAAGGAACCTTTTTGCGACCGCACTTGTATCATATGATCAGGCAATCAAGCACGCTTCGGTGTCCCCGAAATAAATCATTATTATTATTACTTCTTCCAATGCTAGCCACCTGTTCTACAATGAGTTTTGTGACCTGTCCGCTGATCATCTACAGCAGTGCAGTGAGGCTTCATTACTATCCAATCCCTAGCAATGGATCCCTCTTCTTTTCCACCGTCTGCCGCTAGCGCAGTTTCTCATATCAATTTCTAGCCCCTTTCATGTATGCCCGTCATCTTTCAGATATCCCCAACTGGATCACAAGCATTCCCTGTGTCTTTCAGTTCGGTCTGCTTTTCCATGTTCCACCGACTAAAAAGACAACGTTACGTCATGTTCAGTTACAACTCCAAATTTTTTGATCTGCCCCTACCCGATTCATCTGGTCCGCCACCATATGTGGCACCTGCATTGATCAAATAGTTGGACCCATTCTTACCTGTTCTCTTCGATCCTGTCGTTCATCTTCCCTCTTAGATGAACTGCTTCTCACAGTCGTCATCATTTCTGTGCTTTCCCAATCCTTTTTTTCTCTCTGTTGGGTCGCCATGTTCACCTGTCATGAAGATAATTCACCCTGATATTTCAAAGTTTATTTTAAAACCATTTGATCTTACTACACCTGCCCCTCCCAGTGACTGATAATTTCTCTCTGGGACCCCTTTGTTAATTCCTCTGCTCCTCTTATATGTATACATATATGTATACATACCTGTGCGTATACTCATACGTGCATTTGCTCTGCATCTTGCAATTCACCACCGACCATTTCCCTTGCGATCATCAGTCCGATGGTCATAATATACTTCCATCCCTCCTACATCTCTGCCACACACTTGCCGTATCCAATCCTCCCGAATACTCAAAGCTTCGGAATAAGCTAACCGGAACATTCGTAGACATGCCTCAATGGCTTAGCTTATCCGTTACCTCAGACAAAAGTCTTCCGTTAGTCGTCTGTTGTCTCAGGCTAACACGAGCATATCTGAGGATTGAGCCTATGGAGAAGGCGTTCGACTTCAGAGCACCAGCCTCCGTCTTGCCCTGTGTTCTCTCCTACCCCCTGAGTTGGCCTCCAAAGGCGGGTTGTATTGTCAGGATCATAGCACAATACACTGAACTTCCACCTTCTGCCCGGTGACGGAGGCCAGGCTGATCATTTTTCAAGCCTACTGCATACAGTCCGCATTGCAGGAGAATACAGTTTGTTGCCATCTATAACCATAACTAGCTAGATGCCTGTTGGTTCTTGCAGCTCTAAATACCCTCAGCATTCACCTACTGCCTTCTAGCCCCCACAAGGCCTCGCTTTATCTAATTCAGCAGTCGGTCTTCACACTTACATCTAGACAATTCAGCCTCCCTCTCTATGTAGTACAAAGGCAGCCATATAAAGCAGTTTTTCCTCAGCCGAAGGTCTAAAGACCCTGACGTCTTCCCCAGACATCAAGTACGTCGGTGTTGCTAGATACCAGGCCATTCAGTACCGTCGTCCACTAATTTAATTCTTGATTGATAGACTTTTCTCTTATTTATTCTGGCTCCCACTCCACTTAGCTTTCTTCCCCATGCGTAATTTGCCTTCCTTGAATAACCCGCTCTAAAATCTCTTGTCACATAATCCCACCTTCCAGTTGCTACTTTTGGTCTTCCGGCTTTTCGTCTCACGTTTTTCGTATTTTTAGTCTGTGTAGCCATGATTCTTGCATATATCCCATATTTTGACCGTTTTTCTCCCTGCGTGTATACCACAACACCTCCCATTAGAGCTTACAACCCCATTGAGACCAAGTCCGCCCTACCATTCTTACATCTGGCCAATTACCTGCCACTATCAAAGTTGACTCGAAATGTGCGCATACTCACAGTATATTCCGTTGTCACTCAACTTCTTTCAAACCCTCCTTACGTCCCTCCTCTGTTGCCAAAATGTACCACTACCTCTTTAAAATGTGTAAAATTTTCAACCTACTGAGTGATATTTGAAACCCTGGTTAGGCTTCCATGCGTGCCTCTCAGCCACGGTCGAGAAGCATACCATGGTTAACAACTCGTCTACTCCCCAATACACGCAGGCACACGAAGTATCATCGACTTATAATATTTATTAAAAATTAAAAAATGCTGGAGTGTATCACTTAGAATAGTCCAACAACATTATGTCTCCAAGATGCCTCTGGGCAATTGCCTGAATATGATCCAACTGCAACTAGTATCTAGATGAAGCCCTGTTGTTACTCAACCGCTTCTTATGCATAACTTAGTAGCTCGTTCCCTCCTTTGAACCTTTTCTCCCATCGTAAATATCCCTGACATCCACGAGGGGCCCCATCATGCCATATTTTGCGCATCATCATGGTCCACTTTAAAATAGGTAATGTTTCTTGGTGCGTTACCAAGTAGTCCACCTGGCATTCTTGAATTTGTCAGCATGCAGCCACAGGAATACTATTTAAGCTATAGATTACCATAGTGGATTATCCTCCCGCCAAACATTTGCTGGTAAAACTCGTCACCCAAAATCGTGTTCGGTACATAGGACGTGTCATCGATTGTTAAGATAAAGCCTTACCAATTTGATAAACGTTTCAGTCATTCGCTATCATAAGCCACAACCGGAAACGCTTCTAGACTGCAACCCGTTCCATTTGTTCCAGGGCCGTATTACTTAGCCTTGGTCAGCTGTGCCGCTTGACGGAATCCTACAATCGGATCTCCGAATTGGCCGATCTTGGGTTGATCCCAGAAAGTGTTCTATCCTTTAGGCTCCTGCCTTTTGCAATCGGCAAAGGACCATAGCTGGAGCTACCTCTGACAATGTCCAGCAACTGATTTTCATACCAAACACCTCGCGAGCCTATTCATCCCCCTTTGAACCAGCTTGAAGTCCATTCCCTATTCGGTACACACGGACTCAAAACCCGGCCTCATCAGTGACCTGTGGTAAAATATCACCGGTAAGACGCCATCAACTAACCATCGCTCTGGAGGGCTCCCCACACAACTTAAATCAACAAACCCTCTGTTCGCCTCACGTACCAAAGCGCAAACTCGTCCCTCCCCACGGTGTTTTACATGTTTACATAATTCAAGAGGCAAATGCCAAGTCATCTGACCGTGCCACGATATTTTATTAGAAACATTTCTTTGTATCTTTTCTCCTCTTCTTCCTCGTACGAGTGCCGAGAATTGTCTGAGACTGAACAAGTAGCTATTCCAAGGATTTTCCAGGGAATTTTAATTTCTGACTTGGAACCAGCCACCACTTTGCTGCTGCAGTCTTGGCACGGATACGCTGACTTCCTGCGTAGAATTGATTTTTGGAGGAGATTTGTCGGGAGTCACTTGGGCTTTTTTAAGATGCGGGCAGCGGTGAGTTGCTGAGTATTCGGGGATGTTAGCTCCGTACTCAGTAGCTAATTGGAAAATTTAGCGACAAGTAAAAAACAGGGATATATTTACCTTTTAGGCACGGGAACGCTACTTTGTTACGTTGCTGGCAATAAATAAAGTGTGTATTGTCCCCGGGACAGGGAAACCTTGGAGGACATTTTACAATGCCACATTTCTGGATTTCTCTATGCTTTTGAAAATCCTAATGGTCACAAGTTCTACTAGTGTATCTGCTGGTACTAGGCCAACCGAACCAAGGTTCAAAAACAGCCCACTTTGAGCAATATCAGAGATAATGACAACTATTTGGTTCAGCGAGGCCCGAAGCACCTTGGAAAAATCCCCGAATGTTTCGTATAACAATGTGGACCAATATTTCTTGGCAACGTGGAAAGGCTTATGACAAGTCTGAGATAGATAAGTTTAGGAGGAACAAAAAGATATAAGTGCATTCACACAGAAGAATAACGGAGGGAGTTCTGAATGGACTCAGTCAATGATTCAAATGGACTCTGGGAAAACTTTTGACGTCAAGGTCAAATGGTGAAATCTGACTACCCCAAGTAGAGATAGCTGAGACCTTGGAGGTATACAAAAGGAAGAATAAAAATGTGTTGAACAGCCTCGGTAAAGATAGGCTATGAAGAATAAATTGACTTGTGTGGAAAAGGGGAAGAGCAACATTGAAGCTTTAGTACACTGCAACAAGTGGTTGCTGTCAAGGCATAACCTTCACATGAAACAGGAACCGAGAGAGGCAGATTGTGAGAGACGGGCTAACTAGCGAAAACATCTAGGAGAGTTCGGTATACAATGGATGTGGTACAAAGATATTTTCAGAATAAACGCATATCTGGAGGGGGAGCAGAACGATGGTGAGGGATTTGGCCGGCGAAGGACTGAAGAGAGCTGGGTGAACGCATGCTGCATGTAAACAAAGGAGAGTGGAGTATCAGCACAAGGAAGAAGCTGGGGCATAGAACAGAGAGCTGGAAAGCAGAAATGAAACCGATCGGAAGGGACAGGTAGGGTTGAATTGGGCGGTCTAGAATTATCAAGGAAAATCGTGAGACTTTGTTTTCTTTTAAAGGCAGATGGGGCAAGGAGGACCAGCAAAACAAATCACCGGCCTTTGCGGTGTGGAGGCACTGACGGCTGTAGTCAACGGTTCACAGAGCAGCGAAGACGAACGGAAAGGTCATAGCAAACAGGTGAAAAAGGATCGATTACCCTGCTCAGTGCAGGTTCTTAATGGGAAGGTGGCCGAAAATGAGAAGAGCATTAGAAATTGGAGGCAAATTATGGAGCAGCAAGAATGTAATGATGAAAGTGCCTAAGGAAGCCACAGCGGAGAAAAGTACAAAGTGGTCGGAGTTGCGTGGAATATCAACGGAGAAGGAGGACCGGGAAATGATACTGACTGCGACGCAAGAATGTAGCCGGCGAATATCGTAAGAAAGATGTGGGACTATAAAAGATCAAGTGGATAAGATAGGGGTAGATTATATGATTCAGAATTTCTCGTGAAACTCAGAGCATAACATTTTATTCAAGAGAGGTGGAACTTGGAGGGGCAGAGAAGCCTCTTAAGCACAGAAAAGACGTCTTTCTGGGGCACTAAAAAGATGAATGAACCGAGTAAAAAGAAATAAGCATGGGTGAACAATGGCGTAATTCCACCATAGGCGAATCACGTGATAGTGGCTGAAAAAGGGAGAACCATGACAGATAAACCCGTAATGGAACAGTAGGCACTAGAAGCACATGCGTATACATACATTCATATATTTCCTCTGCACCCTCAAGTTATTTGCCAGCCAGTTCTCTTGCCATCATGCCGCCGTCCCTCATGATATCCGTCCATTTTATCCATGTATGTACATTGTATTTACGGTGTCTCGATCCTTTCGCTCCATTGTTGCCATCGTACGCACTTTTTACGTCTTGCATTGGCTCCTCCCTGTTTACTAATTGACACCTTCCATTTATTGCAATGAGGCATACGTCATGGCTACCTAAGCCCTCGCCAAACAACTCCATTTTTGTTCTTCCTTTCTTCTCTTCTTTATTCCATCTTCTCTTCATCGTTACTCGTTACCTTAATTTCTCTTGCCGATTTTCAACCCTCCACATGTACAACTACCAGGTCCAGATATCCTTCAATTGTCTCAGCCAGCTGATCCATTTGACCTTGTTTTTCAAATTTGTCGGACAGGTATTTGAATCCAACCCCAGGTTCGCTTGAATTCCTCCCATTATTCCTTGATGTGCATGCACTTATCTCCCTCTCACCTCCCTTCTTAGTCTACCTACCCCTCCTTTGTCACGCCTATTTCTAGATTTTTGACAAATTTTTTCTGTCTATTATATCGCTTGTAAAATATTTTGTCTTGCCTAGGGTACGCTTCAGGCGTCCCCGAAATAAACTGGTGCATGTTTGTATATTCAAAAGCTATCGACAGACAGGATAAAGGCGGACCAGCTGAAGTGTGTTATCCGGATTTCAAGAAGGCCATCGACTCGGTGAACCGGGGCCATCAGAAGCGCTGGGGCACATTTCTTCACTTACCGCGCGACGAAAACTAGGAAAAGCAATCACCCCGCGTGTTAGCAGCGAATAACTTCGACACGCTTAGATGGCGGCTGGATGACAGCTGGGATGAGGTTTCCCTGGACTATGACTACATAAGTGAGAGCACCCTCAGGTCACACCTCTCCATTCCACTGGTTTCTTACTCTCTAGGTCATAGTGCATATGTTTCCCTGTCACAGTAAAATATAGCATACCATATCCTCTCTTATTTATTCGGTTGTTACCACGGGGGATCCTCGAAGGCTAAAGTGACAACTAGTTGAATCAGTGAACTTGTCTATCCAACGCGACTGCCGGTTTTTCGGGAGCAAACCAGCTCTTCGTTCTCTCCTTAGCATCCCATCACTCAACATTAACAAAAGGTAGACAGACTAGCAGTCGAAGCACAGTGGGAATATTGCAGCCCTGAAGTGTAAGAAACTTGACGTGCACTGGCCAAAGCCCCGAGCTCTGTGACCTGATCTGATCTGATCTGACCTATTTCAAGGTCGTTGAATTTTCGAAAAAGACGCTCAGGTGAGTTATTTCCTGGTCGAGTAGGATATTTGGGGAATGCTTGGGTCCGTCACGTGCTTGATGTAATTATCCAAGCAAAAGAGAGAACAATGGTTACTTCATTAAAAAAAGTAACTATCATTTTGTAAAGTGGTTGGAGTCCTTTTTTAAAGCACTCAAACATCGAAGCTGAAATTGCTTCGCTCTACAGCTACGCAATGGATTTGAAAACCAATTAAGTAACTGTTCCCATAGGTAGAGTTCCAGGTAATGTGTTTTCAAGGTTTGAAGACTGAAGTCTTGCGTAAGATATCTTTGTGCATCTTAGAATAATTGCCAAGCCACGTGTATAGCATCTTCTAATGTCATGTTGGTCCTGGCTCTCAGGTATGTGAAAGGATGTCTTCATTTCTAAACTTATGCAAAAAGTCATGAATCTGAGGTAAGAATCTTCGGGCTGTCCCTCAAGCTGTATCACGAAGTGTCTAAGCAGCAAACCCAACATTTACCCGATTAGGACAGGGTTGAGTTAGGCTAGGGTTGGGTCATGGCGAGGTTTGGCGTTTCATTGAAAGATTTTGGGAAGCACAACCGGTCTCCAACACCCAATGCAATAAAAAGCCACAAAATCGGCCCAGTTCTTTCGCAATTGACTTCAAATCCGGGTTGTCGCTAAATCTCTTACAGTAATATTCGCCATCCTCTTGAACCTAACCGCCAAGTTACCCAAAGTTTAAACAAAATGGTCGGTTTTGAAATAGAAGAAATTGCTGATTTAGGAAATAAGGATATTGTATACAAAGGAGGGCGTGATTATCCTTTGGTTCATTCCGTCTGCGCTTCCATGGGATATTGGCCGAATATTCCCATTCAAGAAAGTAGCCCTAAATTAGTCCCAATTTTGTCCCAAATTAGTCCCAATTTAGTCGCGTTTGAAACACCCCGGGGACATTTCTGAGACTATCTTTGAACACACCGAGAATTCAGTGGACTACGTGCTTTACTTTGAAATTTCCGTAAGCTCTACTACTTTACTTTATATTGAGGTACCAGTTATTTATTTATTTATTTCCAATGAGGAAACTAACGTGATCTGTGAATATTTTCAAACATTACTTGGCACGATCCGAGTACTCTCTGGCGTCCAACATCTCTTTAAAAAGTATAATTTTACAAAGAAATTGACTTGCGCTTCCATGTTATGAACTGTACTGGAAGCAACGGGCGAAATTCTCCAACTTATACCCCATGATTATAGTAGTCCCAAAAAGTCCCTCAAGGGACTCTTTTGGGACTAAATGCTGTCTCTTTGTGCTGACCGGGCTGGTTGGCCATAGTGCTTTTCAATGAACTGAAACTATTTTTTCATGTAATAAACCTGTCTCAAGCCCACGGTATTAAAAATCTTCTCAAACTAGTTACTAAAAATAATCCCTTCGGGGACTATTCTGAGACTAAAATGCGCACCCCTGTGCTGATTGGGTTTTGAAAGTATTTTGGAGATCAGACAAAGAAAATACGATGATACACGAAAATATGTTCCTTTTTATAATGAAACACGATGATACAATGGCAAATTACTGTGAAGGAAAGGTATGATATATATATGCCTAATTTAAACACAGAATATGATATGGAATTTCAACAATGAATAATAATGATGAGGTTATTACAGCGAGATGGGTTGCTGAAAGCTGATTTATGCATATCAAAATTTATGATAGGATGTATGTTTGAAAACTCTGGCCGGAAAGGATATTCATAGAAAATGGAAAATCTAAAATGGTAGAATAACATAGCAATAGAAGGAGAAATAATTATCCGCGTATTCTTCCTGATTTGTCCCTATTCCGAGAGTTAGTGAACCAGCACCCAATGCATACGTATATGGGAGACTTTGGTTCTTCCACAAACCCGTCAGTGCTGTGAATTGCCCTTGTTGTTTGCATGAAAATGAATTTAAAGAACTTTCATCTGACTGCAGCCGAAAATTTATAATTATGAACTGCTTTTCTTCGTCGAATCCCCAACCAAAAACAGGCCATTGCGACACTATCGCCGATGCAAGCCTTCAGCATGCTTTGCGTAGTCTGAAGGCGAATCAGCACAAGCATATTGCAAGAGCACTGCAACTTAAAATGTTTTCATTGAAATGTAAAATCTTGCCGTACTCATGTAAGCTTCCGGTTGTAGCAGAGTTATGTCCAAGTCAATAAAATCATCTAACTTTTCGATTCGTCGTGGTTTGGCCGGAACGACTGATGCATAGTTGGCTTTTACTGCAATGTTGAGTAGCTCCAATGCAAGCTCTATTTTATTCAACCATAATTGTTGCTCCTGTGAGCCAACTACAACTGTGTGAAAAAGAAATGCAAACGGTACTCACCGATGACTGACCGAAGTTGCCGCTTAGTTGAACCAACCTGGGGGTTCATGGGTTCCAAAACAAAGATGCTGGCACTATCATGTCGAGAACTTGTTAAACGATAGATATGAACAGAAGCACTCGGTGACTTATTCTTTCACTGAACTGTGGTCACTACTAGATGGTATTGCGTGGTCAGTTGACATTGGCGGTAAACTGGCATAATAGGTCACGTTCGATATACTAAATACATGAAGTTTTTCCTCTGTCAGACGGTACATTTACTTCGGAAAGTTCTGCAATATCTGCAGTTCTGAGAACGGAGGTGGTGGCATTACAAAGGATTGTTTAGCTCACGAGTTAGCATCGCGTTTGTTCGTCTTCCCAGGCTGTCATCCGAAGTAAATTGCGTTAGTTATCTTATAAAGCAGCAGTTTGTGATCGGATCTTGCAACTTTTTCTCACTGAGTATTGATAACCCAAAGAGGCCTGCTGAGCAGTGTCGTCTGAGCTGCAAGTGGATGAGTTTTGTAGCAAACAAAGGCTTAGTCATAATTATCTGGCAAATGTGAAGAATGAAAGACTTTGCCTGGACGGCACATCTCAGCAAATTCATATGCTGTTACTCTACCTGGTAGAGATTCTTCTGAAAGGAGCAACTGGCGACGCGCTTTATGACTCTTAGTCCATGGCCAAGGAAGGCAGTTCCCTTCAACACACCATTTGCTGTGAACTGCGGTATATGATTTTTGCCAGTAAATTTTACCACCAAGTACATCTAAAACAAATTGCTCTTTTTGGAGAAGGCGTTGCACACGGATAAAACAATAACCAAATTTTCACCCGGACATTAACAAATGATAAGGCGTACACCTTGGGGACAGAATGTATGAAAAAAATCAGTAAAACAAGAATATATTCAGTGCATGCAAATAAAGTGAAGTATGCAACATGTATCAAAATGAACGTGCAGCACATTTCCACTATAATCTTGTTAGGTTTAACAGTGTACCCGAACGGATAAACTAAAATATACAATAGAACTTCCATAAAAGAGTGTGCGAAATGGGGATGACTGCCTGTTGCATTTCAACGGAGGTCAGTGAACATTTACTTTTGATGGTCTAAATAAGCGTGGCTAAGATATTTGGCTGAAGGCTTTCCATCAAAAAGCAAAAAAGAGCCAAATACAACCCATGTGTAAAAAAAAACCTCCACTGCATCGTTTAATACATTTATAAAGGTTGCGGGAAAGTTCTCCATCAAAATGGCATTATCAGACTGCACGTTTAAAAAAATATCCCGTTTATAGCATCGGAGGATGGCGTTTTGCGTACATGTGGAATCAGCTTGTACGTGTTGCCCACAAAGAGCTCTAATTTAACTCTCAAACTGAAGGCATTAATTTCGTGTAAGCATCTGTACAGATATTGCTCTGGTTTTGCGGGCTCTTGAATTGAAGAATTCTGGTTGTCCAAATCGGATTCTTAAAGGAAACTAGGAAGGCTGGCCAAACTCCCGTTTCTTGTGACATCGCACATCAAATTATGTAGACAGTAAAAGTTGTTTATCATCTGCTCAGCACCGTAGAAACCGAATTTTTGGACGCATACACACAGCAGCCTTTGTGTGAAATCGAACTGATGACGGTAAAGTTTGGGACGTGGCAAAATGTACGTAGATATAAATGAGAGTAAAAAATGAGTACACAGTATATGGGGTAACACATCAACTAAGCAAATTAGTTCAACGAACAGTAGGAACCGGCTAAATTCTCTTGTCTTCCAGAGTTCCATGCCACGTGTATGACGGCACAAGTGCTGGGAGTTGCACAAAATGTTGTTGTAAGTCCGCAGAATGTTCTGTCCAGGTTCCTACGCTGCCGAAGCACTGAGACAGCAGCGTAAACGACCACCTTCTATCCGAGCGCTGAGTAGCTCTTGTGTTACTCCAAGGTAAACCAAAAGCGTTTAATCTGGAGGAAAATCGCAAATCATATCAATAGGTAGGTAGGAACAGGAGTTAACACCAACACGATGGCAAAGATACTTGCCGGCACGAAATTATTCAGCCGTTCTCACGGTGGCTTCCATAATAGGGAACATTATGCTTCCTTCCATATACACTCCATGTTAAATGCATTTGTCACGGTTGTGGCAAACAGCGGGGCTTTTCTCTTGACGATCAGGGGCTTTGGCTGTTGAATCATATATAACGGAAGTCAGTTCACATTTTGTTTAGGATCCACAGTAAAGGGAATCTTAATCGAGGGTTAATCTCAGTCCCATCACCGTATCCTGCGGGTAGTTAACCTATCGGTCGACGTTCTACTACATATCTGCACTATCTGGAACACAAGCCAATGTGCTAGTACACATACGCAGGTCACCTTTGAGTTCTATGTGTATGCAAACACCACCCTGCCGCTATACCTTCTCGCACAACCGTGATGTACAGGCCATAGTTCTCGGGTAATGGGGAACACTCGAAGAGTATTGACGCAGGAACGATAAATTGTCACGCTTTTGGTCAATACTAAAATTAGAAGTGGTAAGTATGTATGACAGTGATTCCGGCAATGAATCCGTGTTGATATGACCGGATAAGTCTCTTCTCAGAAGCACATTCTCCTTTGGTTAAACGCGATGCTGCATCAGGCAGAAAAATCTAACCTGGCTTTAAGATAACTAAGGATGTGGCAGCACCTGTTGTAACATCTGCGATGTATTCTCCAGCGTCCGCCTAATATAGTTGTTGAGCCAGTTTCAAGGATGAACTGCAGCTGAAAACTCTACCGAATGAATATTAATTTATAGCGTGACTTCAGATACTTTGTGACTTCTACATACCCTGCTTTACTAGTGTGGTGCACTGCGATCCTTGCTCCCATAAAGTAGCTTTTCCATAAACGGGACGTCAAAAGGCACTCATCAAATTTTTCCGCTCACGGTGCATCGCCTCTTACTCTGTTTGAAGGTTACGATGTAATCGTTGTCAGAAGACTGAAAATAATATTCAGAAACATGTCGCCGAAACAGTGAAACAGAGAGGTGGCAATACGGTTTTTACATCTGTGAGCAAGAGTGCTTTGGAAGGGATATATACCCCATAGCCAAAAAGGCCCACGGCACCATTAGGGACAATCAGCATCTAGAACCTGAGACTTGGAGCGGATAACTACGTAGGGTCCCAATAGGTCAAGCGTGGTAACGATCCGGACGACAGTGGAAGGCAGTTTACCACCAAAGTAACCAGTGACCGTGGAGGTTCGAACCGCCGACCTCCGGTGCGGTAATCAAACGATCTAAATCACTTGATGACCACCGGCCATCGGTCCCTTACACACTTCTACGATAACACATGCCACAAGAAATTCAATACTAATATATATCTTTGTTTTACACATAAGCTATTTGTATATCAAGAAAAAATGTACAAAAGTATATAATATGCTGCACTGGTGATACACGCACACATAAAAACCGGAATATTTACTTCTGGACTACGTTCTTTACCAACAGACAATCACCTACCACAAAAACACAAACCGAAACAATACCAAACCGCCTGGTCACTACAGCAGTGAATTAAATCAAACGGGAACCACTGATCTATAACGTGGTCTCCGGAATTTTTAAGAAAATAACAGCTTTATATAGTGTTCAGTGAATTTATTACCAATTCATGTATTATTTTGTGAAATTTGCTGCAAAGGTGCCACTAAAACGTTCCGCTAGGAAGCACCCAATGGAGTTGAAATTTGTATTTCTTGAGTGAAACCTAAAGGTACCCTCGGGGACAGTTTGCGCTGACTGTCCTCTGAGTGTAACCTACAAAGATACTCAGTTTCGTTTATGAAGAGATGAAATTTCTGTCTCGTGAACATGCGATACACTGTCGTAATAATGAAGTAGTCTAGTCTGCTCAGTAGTCCCCAGATTGTCCCGACTTAGACCCAGGAGCCCCAAGTTAGTCCCGTGTTAGACACCCCACAGAATGTTTTTGAATTATTTTGAGCACATCGAGAGTGTATGAGGCTTTGGCGTTTACTTTCAAACTTCAGTATGCTACCCGACATTATTTCACCTTGAGGTATTACTTACTGGACCTCTATCAATTTCCATTCGGGAGACGAAAATATTCTGCAAAGATCCTCAAAAATTACTCGGACCGACTTGGGTACATTTTGCAACCAACACCCTATAAAATCTAGCACTTTATAAAGAATTAAGGTGTCCTTTTAGGTTATCAACCAATAATAAGTTTAGAAGCAAAGTTCCGCAACTTAAACTGCATTATACAATCAGTCCCAAAATAGTCAGTCAGGTGACTTTTCCGGAACTAAATGCTCTCTAATCAAGTCAACCGGACTGACGAACCGCGGTGTTTTTGATTAAAGTAAAAGTATCTTTCTGATGAAGGTCTCTTTAGCTTTGATAACCTCCTAAAGTCTCATCTCAAGCCGCACGATGAAAAATAATCCGTGTGATGACTTTTGTGGACTAAAAAAGCACCCCCGTCGAGAGTGATGAATTTCAGGCTGTTAACCATAATATTGTTTATAAATAAAAGAAGCTTTTATCACCTTTCAGACTAGACCAGTAAGATAGCTTTGGGACAAATCAGGAGTGATCACCACTTATTTATCTCTTTTGCTTGAGAATTGATAAGATAACTAGTAAGAGATTCAGTAATACTCCCTATGGTAAGGAAGGCCTGAGCAAAACAAATGTCCCCTTAATAGTTATCTAAGAGTCTCTTGAGTGTTTTCCTGATAGTATCATGGATTCAACTCTGAAAGTACTCTCAGAAGACGGTCAATAGCAAATTCAGAATAAGTGATTGGATATTACCGCAGTTCCACAACTGAAGGATGAATCTGAATTCAAATAATAACAAACGATCTCTAATCATAAGTTTTTTACCAAACAGAGACCCACCGCTTCTGACTTGCTGGGGATTTTATATCTTTATCAAATAACTTATTTACCCCGTACTGACCAATGTAAGTTTGCAATATTTGCTCAAAGAGTGTTTAGAGTTTACGTTTACTATGCGCACGTGCAGCTAAGGCACTTTCCAAGCGTGTTTTCCTAATTTATTGATGACCGTCCCCTGAGGCCACTCATTGCTAGGATCAAGACAACACTCAAGGTTTCCCAGATGGCGCTTTGACGGTGTTTTCTATAAAAAGACAGTTATAATGTACACTGAACTTCAAAATGGGGTTTGAAGTTCAGTGTCATGAACATGAATATCCAAAGTAGCTTGGAGGCATGATTGCTGATCTTCAGTGTTCTGAAATCTTGCGACTATTCCAACGGTTTGCGACCATCAGGTGTGTAGTCCAAAACAAAACACTCATCCCGGGCCCAGCCAAGCCCGGCGAGTGCGCGTAAAGTTGGTGGCTGTTTCACTTTTCCATTCAATTCCACAATTCAAGTACATTTTGTACTTTTTAATTTTAGTAAATCCCTTCCGATCATAACTGACGCAACAATCTACTGATAAACCAATGTGGTATAATTTATTAAATATTGAGAGACATAAATGATGTAATAAGATGGATATATATATATATATATATATATATATATATATATATATATATATATATATATATATATATATATATATATATATATATATATATATATATATAGTAAATTTACATAAAAGCCAATTTTTATTGATGCGGCATACAACAAAATACCACAAAGAGTTTGTGTATGCAATAACCATAACATTTGATGGAAATGCATATGACTTTTAGTAAATACTACAAAACGCTCTACCGCGAGTTGATCTTTGTAGAAATGGGTTTAACTCGTTGCAGTTCAGTCCCACTAGGCATTATGCCTCTTGGGTAGTAAGTCAGAGAAAAAGCCTACAGGATAAATGTCTTCCACGCACTTTTTCGTTTGCAAAGTACTTTGTACGCAAGTGCTCATCCTAAGAAATACTATATGACACTTATCCTTGAACTTCAGTTATTATGTGCTTCGTAAATACACAAACAATCCTTTAAAGTACATTTTGCCATGAACTACTTACTGATTATACTTCTCAAGGGGAAACCTACGTTGGCTCAATTTGTCTTCTACTCCGTAAAAAAATGTAACTTGTAATTGTAACTTATAAATCTTGATCTTCTTCCACGAAAAATGGTTACTTCAATTTTGTCGTGCATTTCTTTGGCAAGATAATATGGCAGAAGTCAAGATGGATTTTTTTGTGGTAGCCAAATCAACTCCAAAGCAAAAACCGAAGAGCGAATGACCAACTGGTTATACCACAGTCATGTTTTCGCCTATTGGTGTAATCATTCAAGGAAAGCCTCTCTGCCTTGTATTTGTCAAGGTTTCCGTTTACAGCTCAGGGCCTAACCAGTAGAGCTTGTCCAAGTGGCCACAAATGACCACTTTATGGTCGACCTGTTATTTACGGTGCTGTCAGATAAAACGTCATTTCCAGTGCCGTAAACACTTAGTCAAGAATTCGCAGTATTTAATCATTACAAAAGTGTAGTTCAGTTTTATTCGTTGACGTTGAGAAATAATGAGTCATGAGATGAATTCCATGATTTACATAAAAGCGACACCCAGCTAGACAAAGTGTGTCTTTACGTTGCTGAAAAAGTTTCAAAACTTACGGTACTGCAGATCAGGAAAATCTTATTTTGCTTCTTGAAGTAAAAAATCACCAAAGTTATCACATATCAGAGGATGACATGTTTTCACTTACTTGAAGTTCCATAAGCTTCGGATTAGGAAAATCATAAAAATACATTTAAATTGTTTTTGCAGAGTGTTACTATCAACAATCGATTTTTATTATTTGATACAAGTTTTAGTATAACTAATCTACCTCATTAAGAAACAGGTAGAAATGAAGTTTAGTCAAATTTATTGTCATAGGTTCCAGTAAAACTATTGGGTTGAACACTATTTCACATGTTTTGCATGGGACCACATGCTTACTTCCAAGAACTTCGAAATATGAATTCACTACATTTTTGTACTGGATGTTCAGAGAAAGCAGCGTAAAACCAGAAGGTTGGGTTTCGCTTTGGTGATGGCAAAGCAGGCGCAACATCAAGCAAAGTTTATCAGCATAAGCATCGCTTGTAAATCAAAATAATTTGTGGAACAAACCCAGAAGCAAAGTGAAAGCGTAGTTTAGATTACAAGAAATATTAGACACCGTGAAGCAACCAGTTTTATTATGAAGTAAGTATTTCTTTATGATCCCCTTTGCGAAGAGGTCTGTTACTTTATCACTTACGCCTATACAAGAGATGCTTAACTAGTGCATTTATGATGTAGGTTCTTGCAAAGAACCAGAACAAAATTCTATGCTATTGAAGCGAATATATGAAACGTTCACTGTTCAAATTTGTTTAGGTCAGCTAATCATCTACATCACTTACAGAGGGCCGAAGTTTGCTCTAAAATATCAAGACAAGAGTTTGTGTACAAATATATTTTCAGTGGTTTGCATTTCTGTACAAACCCTTCACTTGATGCTACGAGAACAAGTGAATCAGGTTCCTCAAAACTCCTGGCACAAATAAATCTCGGATTTCACAAGAATTTACAGACTATAATACGGGGAATACAAATGTCTGTCATAAGTATGTAACATAAAATCGCCAACATTTAAATTACTACTGATTAGTTGAATGTGTACCAGTATCCCGATATGAGATTCCATAACGTTAATTCATAGCAAATATCAAAGCCCGTTGTCCTTAAGTAAAAGGAGCAACTACAATTTTATTACTTCACAAAGCATGACACCACTAACTACAAAGTTTAAAAATGTTGGAATTTCAAACTTCGTCAATCTGAGGGCGAAGTATATAGAAAACCATTCAAATCCTTGCGGGGGGCAGCGGAAACCTGAACAAAAGCTATTTTTTTCACGGTATCCCAAACTTTTAACAACTCATTTGAAATACAAACACAAATATCGACAAAATGTTTACTGCATAGTGTTGTTTTGTGTTTCAAATGAAGTATTCCTGATTTTGTGTAAAATATATACGCAAAATACAGTTGACATAAATTGTGGACTGGACATGCCAAGGAATAAGAACATAGGCTTTGCAAGCCATAAACTTGTAGAACGCGAGGAACAAAAAAATAGTTAAATCCACTTGCACCTAAAGTTTACCGACTGTTCTAATGCCTTTATTCCCAACGGGATGACAAGCATGTAAAGTAAATTCAAGTTATGATTTTGAAAACTGTTTTGAAACACCCATTGGAGTTTATGGTCAATGCTTGGATGTCCAGAAGAGGGTCAAACTGAAAATTGAGCGCAATAAATTGTTTACATCTGCCAGCTAATTTTCGCGCTTGTAGGGGATGAGCAAGCAAGCGCAATAAAATCAGCTGTCAATAAACCTTCAGCGGCAAAATGTCTAATCGTGATGAGCAATATTTTATACATAACTTGAAAGACACCACGTTTATTTTCTGAGTAAAGCATAATCTAACAGTACCAAAAAACAAAACAAAGAGGCAACGATTCCCTTAGGCTTATTTTTAACTGGAATTCTTGATGATAAACAAAAACTCACGGGTTTATATTCGGATTAAACCTTTGGGCTCGTACTGAACTCAGACTTCAAGCTAAATGTATTAGACTACTTTATCAACTGTCTGAAAAATCTCGATGTAACTGAGTGCATATATATATATATACATGTATATACATGTGTACATATATATACATTACACGGCTTCAGTCCAAGCACGATGCCAAGGCAACAACGACCGAAACGGGATACAAAGTCGGTGAAGGGGGGAATTAAGGGCCAACTTTAGGACTGCAACAAGTAAAAGCAAGAAATTTTAATATTTCTTTCTTACACGTTTTGTAAATGTCTTGTATTTTTCAATGGTCTATGAAGGACAGAAGGTCAACAGACGGGGATCATACAGAATTCGAGCCCCTCGATTTATTACCTATCCATATTCCTCATCGCCTCTAACCAACTGCAAACCCCTTTTCCTGGGACCCAATCAAAAAGGCAAGAAGCACAAACCGAAGTCAAGACCGAATCTAAATTTGTTATGTCCCTGTGAAAAGTCGCGGCTGAGCCACAGCTGAGCCACAGCGCCGTCCTCTCTAGCCTTGCCTAACACACTTAAAAAGAGCATGTAGAGGTAAACCATAGAAAGGCATGGCCAAAACATGTCTGGGCCATTGGAGGCGGTGTAGAGCGATTATCCTGATCTGAGTGGAGCTATCAACACCGAATAAACAACGACGTATCTCGTTACTACTCACCCGAAGCAATGCTTTGGAGACGTTGATGGCTGAATAGAAAAGGTAGCCGAGCGGCCTCAACGTTAAGTATCCAGGCTTGGCAACCGCAAGGAAGAAAACTGCGAAATGTGGCATTGTGAACCCTTACCTTTGGGACAAGCTAGATGTCGTGGCGGCTCCACAGATGAAGCAAGTTCGCAAAAGCTGCTCTGGCTCTAACAGTTCTCGATGCAAATTCACCTCCAACACCGCCAACAGCTATGATCAAGCTCCCGAAGTACTTAACACTATTGACTGCCTTTAAATGATCACCACAAAGGATCAGTGTGAGCACAGGCTACTGGCAGTCTTGAAGAAGTACCTTGCATTTTAAAGGCGCAAAGCACGTACCATATCGGGACACCTCAATCGTCACGCAGTCTAGTGCGTGTTGAGTCACCTGTGCACTGTCGCCCAGCAAGGCGTGAAATCGGCATACTCTGAGTCAAAACTCTGTTCTCTGGGAAGAGTTCAACTTCACCGTTTGGAAGATCAGACGAAGCATTCTGTGGGATATTGTCAATGGCGAAGCTGAAAAGAAATGGGGATATATGACAGCCTTGTCGTACTCCACTGGAGAGGGCAAACGGTGGCAAAACCTGGCTAAAAGCCCCAAGTCTACCTGGGGTGTGACGACAAAACACTTTGAGGAATGACACACACTTCTCAGGTACACCATTACTTAACAAACAGTGCCATAGAGCAGATCTATCGACAGCCTCGAAAGCCACGCGAAAGTTTAGAAACACAACGATCGTTGGCCCCTGGAAAGCGTAATGGCGCCCTAACGGCTGTCGGAAGGAGAAGACCTGATCGATTCATCCATGACCGGTACGAAACCCAGCCTCTTTCTCACGGGTCTGTTTATCACGGATGTTGTAAAATCTGCGAAGAATGACAGATGCTGCAAGCTTAGGCGCTATCGGGATAAGGCTTATAATCCTTTGGTTGGAGCAGTCAATGCGCGAGTCCTTCCTAAAGGTGGCGGTAATAGTCGGCTGTACACATAGGGAGGGAACTTTCCTAGAGTGCCAAACCTTGAAGAACAAAGCCTGAAGTTCTTAAACAAGCTCCATTCCAACATCTTTAAATAGGGCTAGGGAAATGCCATCGGAGCCCCGCGCTTTGTAACGTCCCAGGACTTGGATTTCCCTGCGGATCTCTGCCTCACAATATGGATCTGTCAAAACAGACCAAGAGACGTGGGCGGGAACGGCTATGGGAGGAGCTGACACTAGAAGCCAGCTAAACTGTGCTTAAAATTGCTCCTTCCGTCGCAAAAGTCACGGCTGAAGACTGTGAATAGGCAAATCATTAGCTTTACAGATTGTTTCGCTCACATCTTATGTCTTCCTACTGTTGACTCGGATGGGATGAAACAGCCAGCAGGAATTTCCCATAGAGGCAGCAGGCTTCATATATGATGCTTTGTGAGATCACCAGATTTAGCGATCCCTAAGCAGAAGTATTTTGAATTCACATCCCACGGCGAGCCGTGCTTCAGTATGCTCGCTACCAGCCGGGATGGGTTGTCGTGCATCAAGAAACATGGAAACCCAGCAGGAATCCAGGGTGTAACG
The DNA here is from genome assembly GCA_948099385.1 of Fasciola hepatica. NCBI lineage: Eukaryota > Metazoa > Platyhelminthes > Trematoda > Plagiorchiida > Fasciolidae > Fasciola > Fasciola hepatica. The sequence continues at coordinate 6,091,297 of CANUEZ040000110.1, forward strand.
ACACGACGAGTTAAGCCACAACGCACTTTGCCAGCAAAAAACAAAGCATTCTTATCAAGTGACCAGTAGTGATGGCGTTGATCCAAGCTTTTCAGCTAGCTCATCTTGGAAGTTTGACAGACAGGACGGATCAGACAACATATTGCAGTCTAATCGCTGAAGCACGTGGATAGTTTAGTTCAGACTAACGCGTGGTTGGATTCAGTTCAAGTGCTCCAGTACGACCGACACTCTTCTAGGCAGCCCCGTCATCAGCAAGTACTTACGACGTAGTCCATCTGGGTCCATCGCTGATTCGAAGAGGGTGGAGGTCAAGTAGCCCACCGTCACTTAGAAAACTTGAAGTCCGTACTGACGAGAAACAGGCAACAACCTGAATACAGAGCCAAAGACCGTTACTCTTTTTATAAGCGATAGGAATCGGGGCCAAAATGGCTTCCCAAACGCGCCTCGTTTAAAGATAGCAGGCCGACTTTAGCATTCGTGTCTCCAGCTAAAATCTCGATGTCAGTCCGTTTTTATTTACGTTGGACGTGATGTAACTTTTGGTAGAAAACAACTTTTGTTGCATTTGGGCTGCAATCTGTAGGAGCATAAGCCGAGACGACAAACACGTTGCTTCTATCGGGAAGGCGTTTTCCTACCTGACGAAAACTACAACTTTCACTGTGAACGACTGAATTTTAACGGGGATCCAGTTAAGTAGCGCAGCTTCAATCCTCTCACTGAGAGCTACGCCTACTCTACCAAAACTAGCCACCGCCCAGTCAGAGTGCCCAGGTAAATACAAGCGAAACTTTACAGAAGGATTGGATGGGGGCATCTGTCGAACGACCGAGCTGGAGTCTTGGATGCGAGTCTCTGGAATACGACACACGTCGATGGCAAGGGTCTCCAGCGTACGAGTTAAATGCGCCTGTTGTCCTACAAGCGTCATCGTTCGCACTATAAATGTGGCCAGTTTAAAAAGACGCCTTAGGCAAAGAAAATCATTAGCTGGCCGAAGCGGATTCGGTGAGGCTTGGATAATAAATTAAGGAGGATGCGAAATAACAGAAACAAGACTTCTTTCAGAGACGCTGCAGCAAATGCGACCGACTGCAGTTCCCGAAAAATATGGAGGTGTGTGTTTGCAGGAGTGAGGTGTGCAAGCAGAGAAATCAGTGTGTGTATACGGTATGAAAACAACACCTGGAACACATTTTGACGAGCATAACGGTCATGTTGTTAGATATCCATCAGCTGCATTGCTATTGACATTGTGGGCTACTGTACAACTCGGTCACCCAATTCAGAATAGGCATTTTTAGTCGAAGTTGTACCTCTAGCCTTTGCACAACCAAGTTCATCCTGTAAGGCCACAGCTTTTGTCCAGATGGGACAGTGACCAGATATGTGGATCATTTGCCCCTTTCGAGAACCCCTGGGAGCTGGTGACTAAAAGGTTAGTTCATACGCCCTTCGGATGGGGCCAGGCAGCCCGGGTGCCCAGTACTCCCCTGCGCTACAGACGCCAGTGGGCATAGTGTTGTTGCACCTCATGCGCCACCCATGGTTGGTTTGAAATCAGGGTTCAGCGCTCTGAATGTGCCTGAAATGGTAACCAAAGTATGTGTTTGTGGTTGTTTTTTGGACCTCGCAGTTAGCAAACAGAAAGGAGCACGTTTAATGCTATCTTTGGATGGTAGTCATTTGTGTTATTCTAGATTTTATTGAAGCCTGTACGAGGAACGATGTCTAGTGTTAGCCTGATTGTTGTGTGTTCTCGACTTGATGCCGCCTATTTGTTTTATTTTCGTAATGCTCTAGCGAAAACATGGGAGACATCCAATAGAAACAGAAAGATAGAGAGAATGATTTACAAGATAACTGGAACACAATTTCAAGGAGAAAACACGTTTTTACAACACTTGTCTTCATGAATTTCATTGGTACTTTCAGTGAATGTGACAATAAATAACATAGTGAGCACTCACATCGTATGAAAAGCCTTGCTGTGATGGAGCATTACGGAGGACGGAATGTTTTGCATCTAGCACAGTACTAGACTGAACAGTAAAAAATCCATGTAATAAGCTAAATGTTCCAGAGAATCTTTGAGTATCATGGCAGATAGCTGCGCGCTAGGGTCCAACAATAAGCTTATCATCTAGAGATCATGTGTAAATTTTGATTGGTGTTCATCTAAAAAATCGTTTTAGAAATGATGTTCTTAAGAGCTACTGTCAAATTGAGGTGCCTTTCCCCATTTGGTTTTAGAGTCAGAACACCTAAATAAGAAACATACTCTTATCATACTCAAAGTGAACTTCACACAGAAATCTTGCCACTCACTTGCTCTTGACTCGCAAGTACCGTCATGTGACAAACTAAGATTAGACACCTGTCAGGCTAAAACATCACGTGACTCACAGTGAAGTCCGTTTCTTATTGTTATCATGTTAGTGCCTGTGCAAAAATCGGATTAAATTGATCATTGTCTGTTTGAACGGTTTAGCTATGCATGCAAAGATTCTCGCGCGTACGTAGCCAACAGAAAAGTGCACCACCAGAATGCTGAAAGCCATTGATGAATTCGGCTACAATGTATTCGTACCAAATTCAAAAGGAACAATTCTGCTTCAGACATAGAACAAGATAGTAACTCAAAGCGAAAACGACTGCACCAGAGCAAATACGAAGTAAACAGCATTGATATTTTTCGTGTCATTATTGACACTAACGGCATCTGGATCTGTAATAAAAGTAGTTGTAATGTTGTTAGTAGTATTGATAATATTGGGCTGTAACAGGGCCAATTTCAGTACCAGAAAGTGTTAGCACTATGCACAATTTATGAAAAGTATACTAATAAATAATACTAAACAACTTCAAACGTTCTGTTAATAAATTAACTTCTTAATTCATCAGAACACTGACAAAATATGAGTGCAGGCCCTGCATACAATCACTGAAAGTCACCAATTAAGTCTTGATTTCAAATTGAAATGTGTCCTCTTGCAGGTTAGCTATTTTGGTCACAATGGAAAATATGCTAAAAAAACTTATCAGCACAAAATCCGCACTGCAGAGGTTTAGACAGGAAGTACTGATGACCTGAGACTTCCGATTATATTCTCCTCTGGCGTAACCAATGGGGTAAAAGCTTTTTACTCAGTTCGACAGTCAAACGTTTTTGAGCAGACCTCAAAGGAGAATGTCATGCTCTGTAACATATTTTGGTTTTCTCAGTTTCAAAACCTAGTTCAGATGCATCCACTATCCGTAAGGATCTAGCCATGCAGTTAGGCAAACGCCTGAAAATGGCACAAACTCTACCGGGATTTTTAAAGCATCAGAATTTGGACATTTCAACGCTAGCGAGAAAGTAAAGCGTGCAAAACAGCTGCCTCCATCAAACCAGAAAACTGCAAATCACAAGATATTTTTCGATCACGTGGTTAGCTTGTTTTCCCCCCATCGCTACGTAAGCATTTCCTTTATAATGTGGCTTTGTCTCTGTGAATTTCGGGTTGATCCAATTGGCTTTCTAAACTTCCGGTGCCGCTGTTCCTACGCTGGGCCTTTTCATTGTCTGCCAGGGATTTTAGATCGCATCAGTTCCTTGTAAGACCCACTTATTCCCCCACGAACTCCTCTGCATAAGGTCACCTTTTCCTCTTCTTTTTCCTTTTTATCTTCCTCCTCTTCTATCACGAAGAGACTGCACCTTGACGTTTTATGATTGCTTGCATGCCTCTATGACCCAAAGAGCTATACAAGAAGGCTTTCTTAAGTCGGAGATGCAATCATGCCTGACTGGTCAATGAAGGGAGGTCAAACGAAGTCCAGTCTTCTGGTTCTCCAGGTTGGGGGTCGACGTGAACTGGCAACTCTATCGATAGTATCTGTGGAAGAATAATTGATCCAAGCAAATGGGCTTCCACTCAGCCACCCCGCTACCTTGCGGACAGGTTCTCGTTAGAACTAAAGGCTTTGGTTGAGAATCCTAATGGTTCTGCTGCTTTGTGGCTGGACACCCTAGCAGTACCCGTCATACATCTCCCATGAACTGCTCGAATATAAAGAACTCCACACTGCATCGGTCGTCGCGCATCGAGCGGGGTGGGTAGTGATAAGTGGCTGTTGCTCAGAGTTCCCTCTCCTTTATCCAACCTTAGTCTTCTGTCCCCAACCACATCTCTTTGCCCCTTATACTTACCCTTAATGCTCCCACTGATAACACGGCCAATACTCGCAACGGCTTATTGTCAAATGGTAGCGTGAATAGTCCTCCACCTAATGACTGACATTTTCTCGAGCCTCGTCAGTCTCTGAATCTCGGCTCCTTTAACGTGCGTGCACTCATGCAGGCTGGTCAGCGGGTGTGCCTTGCCCTCACAGTATGCTCTCTGAAGATTGACATCTGCGTAAAAGAAGCGTGTCAATGTGGCGTAGGAATAGACCTCACTGACTAGGCTGACGCTGCCCTTTTGGATTACATCCCGGTTAACAGTCGGTCATGTGCAGTTAGACTCCGGGGGTCAGTTAGCCTCCGAAAGAATAGTTGTGTTAAGCGCAGTTTGTTTGTGACCTCGGAGTGCGCTCCAATAGACTGCAGTTCTGATATACAGAAGGACGACTTCTATGATGAACTCCACAATCTCGTTTGTAAGAGCAAAGCCTCTGACATTGTAGTGATTTTATTGCACAAGTAGTCAGACTCAGTGCATCGGAAGATTGTTTAGATGAGGTTTGTACCTTACCCACTCAGACAAAAGATAACGGTGATAGGCTCCTCCAGTGTTGTGTGTAGAAAATCGGTTATTCCTGTCTAGTACAAATTTACGACGCAGCTCGCACGGCAACATTGTGCCCTAACTCTACAGGTATTCTGAGCCAGATTGATCATATTGCAGTAAGCTACCGGTGGAGGAGTTCTGTTCAGAACTGTGGATTCTAACAGTCCACGTACGTAGTCAGAACACGCATTGGTGTTAGTGCGACTGACAGTGCAAATCCATGGTCATCGAAGAAACCGCAAACCCGGTTACTCGTGCAACATTTGTGTGGTCCAGAAGTTCACTCCAGTTACTAACAAAAGTTAGCATATGAGGTAGGAAATACAAAGAACGGTAATGTAGGTGAACTCTGGGCCCATATCTAGTAGGCAATGCACGTGGTAGCAGGTTTTGCCTGTGGTCCTAGATCCGATGTCCATCAAAGACACTAGACTTCTCAAGAGTTGATCAGTCTAATGGAGCAAAAGCGTCAGTTCTTGAACTGGAAGGTGATGAATAAGGTACGGAAAGTCTGCAGAAGCAAGTTACGAAAGCCCTTAAGAATGTTTGCGAAAATTAGTGGTTCAAGGCATCAGAAGAAATGGGAAGAGCAGCTGCGTCAGATATCGTCAAAGACTGCTCAAACTTACCCGTGACATCGGTGAAGGACGGACCCCGTTTAATGGAACGATATGCGACAGAAATGGAAAGCCTGTTCATGTCAAAGAGCAAAGGCTGGATATATATATATATATATATATATATATATATATATATATATATATATATATATATATATATATATATATATATATCACATCTGTCTGGTTTCGGACTGTGTGCCAAACAAAACATGGTACAATAGGGGGGAGGGGGATTGAAGAGGTAGATAGTCCGCGCCCATGATTTGTTTGTGGGCGCCATACTGTCAAGCTGCCCAAGCGAAAGCAGATGGTTTTTTCAGGGATCCACAACCGGAGCCCTCAGCTATCCAGAGCTTAACCCGCAAGGCAGCGGGACGAAACGTGGTGTCCGTGACCCACTGGGGGCCTGTGACTGATTCCTCGGTTCATTCGCCCTTCGGATGAGGCCAAACATCCTGGTTGCCCAATGCACCTCTCTGCCACAGATACCGGTAAGCATAGTGTTGTACTCATACGTCACCCGTGGTTGGTTTGGAATCGGGGTTGAGCTATCTCCCCTAGGCTGACTCTCCGTCAACCAACCCGGTGGAAAGCGGTAGGCATTCGCTTTCGCCTCCTCACTTTAATAGGAAAACCTCCGCCACGAGGAAGCAGTGAGTAGGACTTCCTCATCACAGGCTGTGATGGACGCACGGTCACTTGGGAGAATTTCGATAGGCGTTCAGGACGAGTAGCCATCTCGAAGCCTGAGACACCCACCCCCGACCATGCTGAGGCATTTAGAGGAGCAAAGGGTGTATCGTTGGGCCGAATACCTCAAGGAGCGATTTATCTGGTCATGCGGTAATGTAGTCACTCCGGTGTCATCAAGGGTGATTCCTTGGGAAGTATCACTTGAGCCCCATCCGTACCCGAACTAAATTCAAACTCTCAACCACTTAGGCAGGGAAAGACGGCCGGTTCTGACGAAATGCCTCTAGTTATTTTCGAATTGCTTGGAGACGCGGTGATAAAATTACTCACCTCAATGACCCTTGACTTTTGGAACGAGAATCCTGTTCCGTTATTACGGGGATAGTCATTGATTTTATCAGTCTTCCAGAAGGGAATAGGCAATGACTGTAGTATACATTGTGGGATCGGTTTGGTTCCGATAGTTACCAAGCCACTAGCTTCGATTTATCTACGTCGTCTGAAATCGGCTCGCGAGAGCAAGGCCCGCAAACAACAGGTCGAATTCCGCCCAGAATAAGGACACATCTGCCAGATTTTCACTCTTGTCAATGACTCGAAATACGCCACACATACCGTCGGCCGACGATAACGGTTTTCCCCAAATCGAAAGGCGCCTTCGATTCAGTTGACTAAACCGAGCTATTCAGCATTAACCATCAAAAAGGTATGTCCCAGAAGTTCGTGAGTCTACTGAGGTCATTGTACTCATACTTCTGGCCGCGTAAGGGTTTACAGTAAACCATCCAGTCCATTCGAAACGACCAGCGGTGCTCTACAAGGGTGTCCCATTTCTCCATTCTTGTTCAACTTCGTCATCGACGATTTACTGGAGACTTCCTTGCAAAATCTCCAGGATGTGTGCATCGGACTAGCAAGCAGTGAAAAGCTATGTGACCTACATTACGCGGACGGCGTTGTCTGCTTGTTCGAATCCACGGAACATGCTCGATGTGCGCTAGATAGACTTGCGAGAGTTGTAGCTCCATTCGGCATACGCTTTGCATCTTCAAAGTATAAAGCGATGTTACAAGACTGGACGTCAACCACTCCGAGCTTGGTGCTCGATGGGGAGTTGCTGAAATTTGTCGACCGCTTCAGTTACCTCGACAGCAGCTTGAAAACGGGTGGGAGTACGGTAGTGGAGGTGAGCACACGTATATCCAAAGCTCGAGCGGCGTATGCTGGACCGAAGCACTGGTGGTACCGATCTGATATTTCACTGAAGTTGAAAGGTCGTGTGTATTGTGTCGCAGTGCGTTCAGTTTTGTTGTATAGTTTCGAGACTTGGGGTTTGAGTGCGAAACATGTTCGCCACCTTTAGGTTTTCGACCACCGATGTCTGCGTAGTATCGCTGAGATTGGATGGAATGACAGAGGAAGCAATGCGAAGGTCAGAAATCGAGTATTGGGTACTTATATAGAGAATATTCTTTCACAGTGTATACAGCTTTGTAGACTCCGTTAGTTGGGAACGTATTGCGTATGACAAAACACACGGCTATCATACCGTGCCCTGTTTTCCTTTCCTCCTAGGGAGTGGAACAAATCACGTGGAGGTCAACAGATGATGTGGCAGCGAGGAATGAGAAAATGTACACCAGACTTAAGAAGAGTAGGTGCTTCACGTCTTCATGGTTGGGGTCCAGAAGACCCATCTACCAGCTGGCTACAGACACTGAAGGATATGGCAGCGAACCGTGAGCAGTTGCAATTGTGTTGTCACTTCCTGTCAAATCAGACTGATTGATCGATGTGCGTTTGTACAGTTAGACTGTGTATCCCATGTGTTGGCCACAAGGGCGTTGTTTCCTTCTCGCTCCCTTGTAGGTCAACTCTCTGTCCATCTTATTTATTCATTCTTTCTAATTCAACTTGAAACATGGTGAGAAAGGCAGCGGTCAGTGGGGCTAAGCCTACTGTTTGACGCTGTACGATGCTGCTGCTGCTGCGGCTGATGATTCTGTTTTGTTCTTGTTCGTGTTCTTCTTGTTCTTCTGACTGTAACTGCTTTTTACTTTACACGACTGACTCCACAGTCACGTTTTTCTGTTGCCTCAAAAGCTTCCATGGCCGTCATGACACTGGGATAGCAACAACAAAAAAGAAGTCAAATCTGTGCAGTAGTTCTCTGTTCGATTTAGATTTACCCTTGTGAGTGCATGTGATGGCACGTTTCCAGTAGACGACCTGGTTTGATTAGTAGATAGTGAGCTGATTTGGCAAGCAGCCTGAACATGCCCGTCTGTTCTGAATCAAGGGCTAGGTTGGAGCCAATGGAGAGGGCCAAGGGACCAATCAAGTAAAAAGCGTAGTTTGAACCTAGTAAACCAATCGGGTAGCAACCAGACCACCAGTCCATGAATTACAATCGAACCAATACGTTTTCATGCAAAGGTTTTATTATGGTTGCCACAAATCTCATTTGAACGAACTGTTTTGTACAAAAATACCAAGATTGTTCGAAGGTAGAAGAATCACCCCACTAGAACTAACGGGGATGGTAACACACCCGCATAACAACAAACCAAGTTCGTGAGATAGGTAACACAGCTAGTTCACATTTAATACTTGACAATCGCCGGAGAAGTTTCATTGGGCATATAAACTGAGTGTTTTGTTATTTTTGACAGACCTTTCGAACTGCTAAGAAAAGAAAAAGCAGCAAGTGACGTAATATGATGTTGAATGAAGGAATATCACAGAAGCAGAGCATCTTGAAAACCTAATAACTGGATTAATTTACCTCGAACTACTCTTGTGCTAGTAGCGTGAAACATACGGACTTACCAATCGAGTAAAAATCTCCGCGAAACGACGCAAAGTCTGCCAAACCGTAAGATGAAGGTTAGGTGATGAATGATTTACAATAATCAATCGCCATTCATTCAGACAGCAATAAAACTTCCGTAAACTTTCAAAGTCAGTGAGCTATGGACTAGAGAATCTTTTTGGAAACTCATACACCAGAGGTCTAATGATCTGTTTCAGTAAACTTTTCACTTACATTTAAGGTCATTAAAATGGGGTTCAACCAAAAAAGTCCAGCTTGTGCTCCGAGGTCACGGTACCCTTGAGGCAAATTGGTCTTAAAAATTGTATTCCTGTTAGCAGGTCAGTTTAGCTTAACGGATAATTTCACCCTCCCAATCTTCAGCTTTCTCAAAGGAACCGACTGTGAACTCGCATTTGACCTGGATCAGGTCACGTGGGGAAAGTGACTTACTTACAAACTATTGTTTAAGCTAAAGGTCACGGTTCAAGGGTATGCGGTGATGCGGTAGAGCGAATCACGTGAACTCTGATGAGCGGCTTTCATTTCTTATTAGCCCTTAATGGTGACTTGTTTCGCCCCGCAACATGAAGTTTTTTATTGGTTCCTTAATATGAAGAATTGAGAATGAGGCTGAAAACTAAGTCTACCGCAGCGACCGATTTGGCATTATTAACTAATAATTTATTATACAGTAATGCCAAGTTCATAAACTGAAATAATTTACCGTTTGTGATTGCCGCCAAAAAAGGGATAAGCATACAAGTTGGGCCCAAGTGAGTTCACTGGTACTAAAGTGAAGCAGTTTTCAAGCATATATATATATATATATATATATATATATATATATATATATATATATATATATATATATATATATAAACACACGAATTTTTAGGGTGGCAGGTAAGGGTAAAAGTGGTCAAGTGTCGTGAGTATGGTTATGAAAAGCAATCTTCTGGTTCCAGGCTTTCTCATGTAACAAATATCGGAGGGCAAGTTTATTGTCCTATCGATTTTGCAATCCCTTCCAAGCTATGCTGATATCGAAGCTTTTACTGACCCTTTTGGTCACGAGTCCCGACCAAGTGAACTGAATACCTTGTTTAGTGTTGCTAGTCGTTCCTTCCCAGCTTTCACATAAACTACAAAGATTCCCGCAGTGGTTAAAAGCAAAATGATTGAATTACGCAACCAGTAGAAGGGATACACGAAATCTGTCATGCTTCAGTGCTGAGCTTAGCAAAGAATGAGATAACAGGTTTTCAAGACAATAATTATCGGTTTATCTTACAAGAAGGCCTGTTATCCAATCAGTCTTTAGTACATGATTGACTGAAGAATCCATGTGTCTGTCTGCTCAGAATATTGCGAAGCAACAGTTTTCTGAACAACTACAGAAAAATATACTATGATGGGAGCACGGTGGTGTAATCAAGGTCTACGGAAATCTCGGTAACTATTCACACATTGCCGAAACTGGACTGGGGATCTAGGGCACTGACATGGTTCTGTTCCAGAAAGAAACAGTTAAACTTCTGAACTCAAGACCACCGCAACAGACATGATTTTCAATCCAATTTTTGGTAGAGAGTTTAGGGAAGATTTCTTCATAGTGAGTGAATCATTCTTCTCTGTTTGGCCGTCTTCATTCATAGCTATCTGTCAACATTTTGTTGACAAATTTACCTTTAGCGGGTCGTGATGACGCTCGAAATCCACGCTATGAAAAATGATTACCAGGAAAGCATGCTTACCGCGAAAAGAGTGCAACAATTTTGTGGTAAACAATCTGTTCTGTGTCATTCTGCTTGTCGTTATTAGACTTGGTTCACTCGTAGGGAAATGAACAAAAATAGGCCATTGCCAAATGTGAGCTGTCTCTGAACACTTACCTGCTGTGTGCATGAAGAAGGTGGAAAGAAGCCACGAAAATTGTCTGAATTAATGCATAGTCAACAGCTAGGGATTTCGGGAGTGTTTTAATTCAAGGAAAATTTTGATTCTGTACGACCAATTGTATTCGTGTGTTTGGATTCATTATCATTGTGCATCCATACGACACTTGGAACCTATGTGCGTGTGTGTGTGTGTGTCTGAGTGTGTATTTACGTCGAGATTGCTTCAGGGTACCACCTTTAGAGGTTTAGAGTTTCAACTATCACGGTCTCCCTACAGCCACAAAGCGACACCTAGCACACTTTTGCCAAGAAGCTTGAAGATTGGGCTGTTCAGTCCTTTGAAGTGGAGACGGGATTAACCTAATAATCTGTGGCTGCCTACCCTTTCATTTTTTTAAATTAATCTCCTTTAGAACTTGACTACTCAAACACTGTGCTTCAGAGGCATTTGGTACCTGAAATAAGGTGCACGGGGTGCATCTGAGCATACTTTTGATTCCTTTGAAACTCAAAATTAAAATCTAATGTGTGGTAATCATCAAATCACGTGCTGAACCTTATCAATGATAGATTCCACAAATTAACTCTGAGTTAGTTGCACATTAGTCATCCGCCAAAACCAAGAAGAGGTACGCAACAGTTGATGACATACAGAAGAGAACTAGAGTGCACATGCGTTCACTCTCTACTAAGATTCCGGTATGAAGCTAGGGTCACGTGACGGCCTGACCCATCTACTCACCTAATAGGCAGAAAAATGTTACTTCGACTGCCTTGCTTAGTGTGTCCGGAGATAAAAATGAGTGATTCTATATGTGTGTGAAGTTTCTACCGGGAAATGAGATGCAAACATTAGCCACAAGGAAGGTTGTGTGTACTAATGGACTAGTGGCATCTTTATTCACGTTACCACTTGTGTGTGCTTGTGGATCTTCACTCCTATGAGTGAGAGAATTCACAGTTGTTCTCAAAAGATTGGTACGCCATAAGTCTCGTGTTGGGAATATGTGACAGGAGTTTCACGTAGGCAAACTAAAAAAACCTACTGGCTTTTCTAAGATAGGTTTTATCTTTCCTTTGGTGCTGAAGTCTTTGATTATCAGAACTGAAACGAGAAGCATTAGGTTTAAAATAGCCAACCGAAATGATTTTTTACATTTGATTTCCCCAGACTAATTTATAACTAGGAGAGAAGATCGAATTGATAGACAAGTCAAAACGGACGTCAACAGCTATTTAAGGTGGTTCATCGACCAGGGAATAAGTACAATGATTTGTAATTGAGGAGTTCAGTTTTTCCCAATCTGTCCAAAGGATCAGATAAAACAATGATATACTATGAAAAACAGACGGCAGAAAACTATCGTCATTTCAAGGCAGCAAGGAAATATTTCTTTTAACTTTCTAGTTTCCTTATACATCAGAGATTATTGAGCGAAGGTAGTATCCGTGAAGCCATGCAATTTAGACGAAACATTGTCATTGTTCCAGCGTGATTATTACCCTATTGGATGATGGAGCAAATATTCACCCTAAATTCCTAGTTTTTCTCCTGAGACATCAAAAATGAAACCAATTTTGAGTTCGAAGTTTACTTCTACGTCTAATCCCTTGTGGGTACTCACACCCGTTCCCTTTACACGCAAAGGATTACGTCATTACCACCTAGGGTTTTGCGCCACGTGTCAGGTTGTATCGGTAAACGTAGGCCACCGGAAATTCCGTGTTCTGATAAAACGGTACATTTGAGTACATAGTTTTATTCATGAAAACATATTCCGTTAGTTGTTACTTTCAGAAGTAGCTTTCTTATGCACAAATAAAGGATACTCAGCAAACCACAGTCAGTTGAAGTGACAACTGCAAAATTGCTAACATTCACGCGGTCTTAATGGTAGCACGGAAATTCGCTTTGTTGTTTTGGTGCTCTGCCGAAACGAAAAAGGAGGAAAGCGGAATAAATGGAGGAGAATTTGTCAGTCAAACCTGAACCAGTATGTGATTTCAGTTTTTCTTATGAGTTCTGGTAATCTTCAAGACATTCAACTCAAAGTCGACCGTAATAACTCTTACATTTAGTGCTTGGAAGGTTTCTTCTACACCGTTTTCTGAAAACTAATATTTAGTATCTTCGAGTTAATCGTTAAGAGCATGAATATCGCTAGAGTTACATCAGGTAACACAACTTCAAGAGGATGTTTGAACTCGTTAAGGTAGATGAGATAAATATCACTAGATAAGAACATTGTGACTTGGAAAGGACGGCTAATCAAAACTGAGTTGTTCTACTGATAATTTATGGAATAATTCAAATGTTCTCTATCTTTTTTTCTGTTAGTTTAACTATCTATGCTTCAATTTGCTTCATCCCTGCGAGGTACCAGCCTACACCAGAAAAAGAACCAATAATTTATTAGTTCAGATAGTGGGTTATACAGAATGACTATACATTGATTGTAAAAACTGATCATTCTATCCGCATTTCCAGTATTGGTAAGTTCTTTGAAAGCTTCAAATGTGGCTCACTTGGATAAGTGCCCTAAAAAAGAGTTTAAATAAAGGGGCAAGAAAATTATACGGTCTGTCCATAAGGATGAGTCGATCAGACAGGGTTTTAAAAACGACCAATTATTTACACAAATCAGTTCAAATCGTACAGTTGAGTGAATTTGCCTTATCCACTATGTATACGTATCAGTCCGACTAACTATTTGATGAGAAAACGAGAAATTGCAGGGGACAAACGAGATACTGCATGGACTTAAAATTGACAAGGATTTTAGCAGATGTTTACTTTTAGCCATGTGTTCGTTATCTAGCAGTTATGTTTGGCAGTACTAAGAGCGTAGGCCTGGGTTGTTACGGAGTTTGCTAGCATTATATAACCGTTATGATACACAATTTCATCAACTTGTTCCAGTGTTTGCACTGTCTCCGGCACCTAGGAGGGCTAATAGTGAAATTTGACGTTCCGGTTCACGTGATACATTCCGGTTAGGTGCACTGAGCCACACTGCTCTGGCTGATCTGAATTATTCCGTTGTTTCATTCGGGGTTCCGTCTGAATTGTCGAACAGTTGAGGTCATCAGTTACAGCGATTGGTATGTGATCAAGCATCTCTTGTCTATTGTTGGGTGGATTTCATGCAGGCAGACGCGTTCATAGACAGAGGCATCGAAACCTATGAAAGCTGCAAATCTGTACCACTATCTTTGGTACTAACGATTCACGCATTTCAGAAGCGCAACAGGGGTTAGTGAATAAGGGAGTCCTCCACTGACACAAGTACACGCACACATCTCATATGATCTGTTCAAGTGGAAAACGAATGATTTGTTATAACATAATTGAAAAATTTGGATCAGAGAATATTGTGTATTCTCAATTGGACCTATGTACGCAGTGCAAGGCGTACGCTTTTCATCTCTAAGCAGAACAATCAACAGAAATGGAGCAAGACAATTGGTAATTTACAAGTGTGAATAAATGTTCCTGTTAATGAAGAAATAAAACACGGGACAAAGACAGACTTAAATATATTGACCCTTCAGTCCATTTTTATTTTAAACAACCTTGTACTGAGTGCGGTAGTTCTAGTTGCTATCTGCCAGTTAACACCTCAAAGAGAAAACCAAAGGAATATAGAGACAGTGAGAAGTCCTCTTTGGCAAGGTTTACTAGTTAAGGTTTAATAACTACCACTCGGTTGGTGAACTGGCCATGCTTGCTGACACAATAATTAATCGATTAGAGGCTGACAAAAGAAAAAAAGCTTTTTTATTTTCAGGTTTATGATGACCAGGCTAGATACTGGCACGTAGAAGTTTCGGGTTTACAATAGGAGTTGTAAATTTTGGTACGCAATAATCTGGTTCAGCCTGGAGATCGTTCAGCCATACGAAAGCCTCTTTGACTTATGCAATCCAGTAAAAGGTCGAAAATAAAACGTAATCAGCTGAAATTCAGATTTGAAGTGTAATAATTTTGCGTGTGTGAAAATGAGGGTCAACTGGTGTGATTTGTATCGCAACAGAAATGATCCTATATTTGAGCTCAATTTTGGGCATTAGATTTGCATTGTCAACTCAATAAAGCTATTTTGATAAAAAAGTATGTGAAAAATTGCTTTGTAGAAAACCGTCAAACATGGAAGCCAAAGTTTGGTAAGGACTGGGAGTAGGGGACGATTTTGCCCCATGTGCATCAATAAGGGCTATCTGTTTAGTCGCTAATGTTGCGGATCACTTCCGGAGCAAGCAAAACACTAGTCTGTTAGCAGAACCGTGGGGAGAAAACAATAGAAAGAATATTATGAGCAACAACATCAGATATAGCATGATCACCAAGTTGGTTACCAGCTGTTAGGCGGAAGCTTGGGTACTCTTTTGCTAGGCAGATGCATGCCCACGCCATGAAAAGATTGGTTACTGCTCAGACAATACTGAAGATGACGATGATTTTTATGATGAAAGCAAATTTGTTTTTGCTTCGGAAACTGGGGAAAACAATATTATTAGCCCGGAGAAGATGATTTTTGTCGAAGACATCTGATTATATTTACCACTCAGAATTTTCATTGAATGATTAGTTTCTTTTCTACTTTTCACGGCACAATACAAAGTAGTCCTTCGGATAACGGAAAGATACAGTCTGATGGTCGTACGCCACTGAATCAGTTTCAAGCTTCAACTGACTCGAAATAATGCACCGTTCATATTTCACTGTCAATAATTTGCAAGATAAACAGCGCATGTCAAGGCACCCAAGTTAACAAGGTTAGGGATTTTGCATCCATTTTCTCGTTGAAATTTTACTGACCACCGAATCATATACCCTCTTATCAGTCAATATTTCAGCCAATTTCCAGAGCTCCAAATTCTGGTAAAAACTTAAGAATTACATTTAAAAGTTCGTTCGAGTATCCGTCGATCATCGCTGGTTCAAGAGAAAAAGTTTACACTCATATTTCCAACCAACTAACCAGCAAACCAACCAACCAATCAACAAATCAATTAATCAGTAAGTCAGTCAATCAATCGATCGATCAGCCAACCAGTTAACCAGTCAGTCAGTCAACCAGCCAACCAATCAATAAGCCGATCAGTCAACTAATCAAATGAAATTAATTATTCAGTGGAATAATAAACTCGTCAAACAATTATCCCATTAATTGGCCATTCATTCAAATAGGTAATCGATCAGTTTTTCTATCCCTTGGTCAAATGCTGAACCAAGTAAACAACTCAGTACTCAATCAATAGCTATCGTTTTACCACCAATATCTATTTTGATTTCCGAAAAATAATCCTTTTAATGAAAAACAACAAATATACCTTGATCCACGGCTGCATTTTTATTTGAAACTATTTCTTTGACAATTGTTGAACTGACTTGCATTTATCTGTGGTTCCAATACTCAAGAACTCATTATTTCATCCATTTTACTTTATAAGAAATCTGCAAGGTCATACTTTAAACAGCATGAAGTCATTCTATGAGGTGTTTCTTATTCAGATTTCGTTTCTCCTAGAAGGGGTGAAATATTTCGTAAATGCTACTGATTTTATTGAGCAAGTGAGTTTATCATCCATATGGAATCAGTTTAATTTGGTTTTGTTTGATTGAGAAAATACAGTTATGCGCTCAGAAGCTTGCCCTACCAATGGTTCTGGGGACGTGCAAGTGAACCAAGAGTTGTTCGCAATAACTGGATTAATCTTTACTGTACTTTTTTCGCTCAAATGCCTAATATTCAACCATTTCTAATCGCCGTTCTTGACATTTCGTTTGCAAATATTTTATCCCCAGTCAAGGTGACTTCGTCAGTGCGCGATGTCACCTTCACGGGTGATGAAATACGTGTGACCTAAACGCTTAGCACAGCGGTCAGAAGCCTCTGAAAACCACCAACCTGAGCTACAACCAAGGCCAGATTTCATAAATGCTAAAAGCTTAGTATTTTTTCTGCCAATACGCAATCGTGGAATTCTACACACGATAAAGAAAAATCACTTAGTTTCCACGTGTTTTATTAACACTTCAGTGTACGGTACCATTTATTCCAAAATAATACTGTTACGCAATGAGTTCAGGTAGAGGGATTATCAAAGTGGACAGCATCCAAATGATGCCTCAGTTTGCTCAATTGTAACACACCGCGTTTGCACTAATCGAGTAACCTCAGTAGAATGGTGTTCGATTTCGTTGAAATCTGTACGTCGGCTGGAAAAAAAAATTCGGGAATCAAAAATTTAAAGAAATAAAGCCTTTTTGGTATGAAAGGGGTAATGTGGATACTCTGCTGAAGAATAAATCAAATTTGCTAAATAAAATAAACAGGGGAAAACATAGATAATTAAGTTGTGCAAGTGGTCAGATGGTTGGTTAGTTAATTGGTTGTTTTCCCGTGTGAGCCACTCAGAGATGACATCTATCGTACGGGTCGATCGCGATGTACTTGTAAATCAAGCGGGGAATTGCATGAAATCATGCATTTTGAGCTGTGGTTGTTTTAGTCAGCTAGTACTTCATGTGGGCATTCCCAGCTGACTGAGTCCACCATACAAGTTGCTGACATGATCCGTGAAGCAGTTATATATTGCTTTTACACATTTTCAGTGATCAGCGAAGTTTTCGATAAACTGGTTTCCGAATTTGATTTAGGGATAAAAGACCATGCAGGCATGTAAAAGTTCTTGTGCTCAAGCATTCGGATTTCATCCCTGGTGTACATTTTGTGCCCAAGTCAGATAAAATGACTCAGTTGCTCGAAAATAGTTTGTTATTTGAAACAAGAGGCGCCTAGGGAAGCGTGGAACAATTCGGTTCTAGATCTTGTTAAAGAAACTACTCTGATGGTTGTACACATTAAACAACTAACGAAAACTGTCGTGACATAACAGAAAGTACCAGTAGAGATGTGATCGAAATAGGCTGGCCCCCACCCCCCCAAAAAAAGACTGACACTTCCTCGTAAATCATTCTGTGGCCAGCAACTTTATTTCGGGAACGGGAAAAACACGGAAGATAAAACGTGACTTTTAACTAAAATGCGGTCTGGTTAGCGAAATCGTAGTGCTGTATTGGCTTTTCTTACAAATCAGGCAAAAACGTTTCCGATGTTTATGTCGAGCTAAACTCCGCCGGTTAGATGACCGGTCCGATATTAGGCTTGAACCGAGCAGAATCAGTCGTATTCCTTCTTCTGGAACATGATGTAATTGTTGTGTAATAGGGACGAGTGAAATGGAACATTGAAATTAGAAATAAGTTCGACTAGGCAGCATCACACAAGGGCTGTGGTCACGCTTCTCATCCTCAAGTCTTTTTTTGAGTAGCTTTATTTAGTGCTTTCGGTGAAAAACGAATTTGTTTGCTCGGAATCTTCATTTGTGCGATATCGAATATGAACAGAAAATAATAAATACATTTCAGTTAAGACGTGGAATATTTCCCAATTATGCAAGCTTGTTTTTTCCCGGAAATACGGAAAATATTAGCACCATGAAGTTAGCATGTCAAAGAATTAAGTAACTTTTGAATCATTTACACCTTGGGTAATATGTGCATACTGGGAACCCTTAAGTTCGCCTCGGTTAGTTCAAACCAATCGTTGTTTTCTCATTCAAGAAGATTAACTCTGTATTAACACGTCTGGTTATGAAACTCTTCCGGTTCGGTACCACCCGCATACTAGCCACAGCTGAGGCCGTCAACACCCGCCTCCACAACCCCCCTCCATGTGCTCAAAAACAATTTGTATGTGCCCTTAAGCTGCCCTGACTCTCCCTTCACCCTACAACAGGCCATAGACCAGATGAAAACTGAAAATACACGAGAAAAAACAATACACATCCGGTTTTGATTTAAGCCTGGATTACAATTGTTTTCTTCCCCCACCCCCTTTTCTCATTATTAATTTTCATCACTTCCCACTTATCTGATTGGTTCAACCCTTTGACTTGTCGTAATATATTGTGATGTAATGACACGATTATGAATCACTGAAAATGAGCTTGTTCGCCAGACTGTGTTCTCCAAATTTAGGGGTTAGCGGTTGTGAAACCACTGGTGAAGCGCTTTTAGACATTTGTTTGCTTGTAATTCGAGGGACTTTATCCTATTCTGAGAAAACGATTCCATGGAAACTAAAGAGACAGAGAGACATACAAATAGTACAAACGAAAGCATGTTTTCTCATGGAAAACCTGTCCCGTGTAATATCGGACTGATCCGATTTGCCTTTGCATCTCGCAAAAACTGCAGATCAAAACTCGGTTCAAAGGAAAATATTAAAAAATCTACGGATCACTAAGTAGAAAAAGCTCACTGGTTTGGCATCACACATTTTGGCATTGCTTTTTATCGAGATCTAGAAAGCTATTATAAGTTGATATCTCTGTATCTCAGAGTGGAAAATGCTATTCTCGATATCTGTCTGAACTCAGATGATAATTATGGACACTATTCGGCTGCTCTTCCTTTTCACATTTTTCTGCAGGCTTGTCTGCTCTGACTACCGTCTCATTGACCACCAGGGACCAAGTGGTTTAGAGCGTTTGCTTACCATCTCAGAAGTTAGAGGTTGGAATCCGGCCACCGCTGGTAACTTTGGTTGTGGAAGGTGATCCACTGTCGTTCGGCTCCTTACCACACCTGGCGTATTGGGACCTCAAGTGATTCCCTAATCATAATCCGTGCTTGGTTGTAGGCCATCCCCAACTGTGCGGTGGGCCTTTAAGGCTATGGGATATATCCCTTCCTGTACTCAAGTGCAAGCATGTGATACAAATATATAGATACGTAAAACAGACTGAAGGAATAAACCAAAGACCCTGGCCTAAAAACTGGTCTGTGATAGTTGCTGTGTACCTCACTTTTCAGACTTGTTTGGTTAGCGCATAGGGAGCCAAAGAGCATGTTTTCGGTCTTCTGGAGTGTGAATATGCACAGTAAAACAGATTCTGGCAGAGTGAAACAAGGTGGGGCTCTGCTTGGGTTAGTTTCAGCCGTTTGTCTACAAAATTGCACTGTCTCAGTCGTCTGTGACTCTGGGGCAACCAATGAAAGTTCCCTACGTAGGCACGGAAAAGTCCACTTACGGACCGTATTTTATTAAGCTCTAGAAGGCCGACCGGTAGTAGTGAATAACCAGATTTAGATAGCAAACTCCACTGAGTTTGAGTGCAAAGTCTCCACTGCTTTATCGCTTACTGTTACTTTGACGACTTATCCAGTTAGTATTAATACGAACAGATCGCGTTTCATTTATGTTTCCCTAAACAACTCGGAAAGATATTTCCCTACTTGGGTTCATCCTTCAATCTTTAGATTTGATTTTATAAGACCCAGCAAACCTTTTTCCAGAATTGCTAAATGAGAACCCTAGGCAAAGAGGTAATCATTATTTCGCTCAATAATGGAAATGTCTGAATTTATTTATCTGCCCTTGCGTTAGAAAATGCTGAAAGGATAGACAAATTACTATTAGCAGTGAGATGCTTTTTTTACCTCGGTCGAATATTGGTGAAATGGCTGGAAAGTTGCCATGCACCGGAAACGAGATCGTTAATGTACCCGCATTTCATTCGGTTGGCTGGAAACGTGATATCCACTTGTGGATTGTCCGTCGGGTTTCTTGTGATTAGTTTAACCGGTTTTTCCTACGTTTGAGGAACCGTTAAATCTGAGATAAACCGCAGCCGAGTACGTTTCGTAGATTATCCTAAAATGCAGTGCACCGTGTGGTTTCGCAGTTAATAAATAAGTCCCTAGATCAATAGGAAAACAAAATGTTTGGTCAACTCACAAGTTTGCATTGCGTAGCAGGCCGTATTTCAGTTTTGGTTTCAGCAGATGAAATGCAGTTGCGAGATGAGATCACTTTTTAAAAACCTCGAACATGCAGGACTAACAGATCATATCCCTTAAATCACAAGGTGGTTCCCAGTGCACAGTAGGCTTAAAAGTTTGCGAATAATAATAATTATCCAATGAGGAGAGAAAATTTAGTTGTGGCTGGCTTTGTTTCCCGGGACAACGCACTAGAAATTTTAGTATTGCGCATGATATACCATATCATGGTAACATATTCCCTATTCAAGTTTTCCGATGTACCATGATCCTATCAGATTGCCAAATAAGCCCCCCATAGTAATCAGAACATGAGTTTGGGTGATCGTATTTCCAGTGATTTAATTCTCAAGCCATTACAATCACATTTATACAAAAAGGAATTGAGGGACCATGACGTGGGCCACGGAAGCTTAAGAACAGTTGGAAGAAAGTGTCCGCACGCGTTTACGCCCCATACTCATCTTTGTTTCTCCATACCGACTAAGTGGAACTTTTTCCTTATTCTTCCTGTTAATTCGTCTTCATATAAAAGGGTTTGTAACTGCTTGCGAATAAAATCGCCCGGAAGAATGTTCACCCGCAAATCGTGTTCTCAGTAATATTATATTCATTGAATAAAATCTTTGCCTGTTTATACTGCTGGGTTGGCTTCTTTGAGTTCATCGTTCGCAGACACATGGAATGAATCTGGGTGATCTGAGAAGTTACTGAGCTCTAGATACAAGAGAAATAGAATTACTGAACCATTAGTGAACCGTGCAGTCTCCTGTTCATCTTCATCACACTCTCTGTTCACTGTTGATAACATCACGACAACACACCTCTCTTCATGAGCTTCCCACACGTACCTGGTGGTTGCATTCCTGATTAACTCTTTTTCGATACTCCCACAGGACTGCTTAGATGAGACTCAGCGAATGCCGTCGCCACATTTTAAAACTTTCGTATTGACAACTCAGGCCTCGTTATCTGGTAGGGCAAGCGTCTCTACACAAACCAACCAGCATATAAATACAACGAATGGAAGATTATTTGCCTTCACGCCACGGTAAAAATAACGGGGTTTTACTAAAAGCTGTTTGTTCAAGTGTCCTTCATATAGGTGGTTACCGTATTCGATTAGGTCTGGTAGAGGGTATGTAATCAATTTAATGTGGGCAAAATTTATCCGCAACATATGGTAGCATAATAACTTGGGTAAACAGAAAAACGCCTAGAATCGTGGGTGTTGAGTTGGACATATTGGGGCAAAACATTGTCTTCATCAGCGCCCGATTAAAAATTCGGTCCAACCATGAAGTTATGTACATTTGCATGTATGTCCATTTGTGCGCATAAATTCTCGGTTCATTTGACTCTGTGGTGGAAACACGGGCGCCGCACATACTCACATTTAAGACAAATCCAGCCCAAAATGTGTGCATTTTGGTTCGCTTTTTGAGAAAGAATACGTGACAAAATTGCTTCAAAAACTCGAACCACCATATGCAATATTGGCCCCCCATGTCGTTCGTAACACTCACTCGTGTTCCGTACCAGACAGTATTGTCTGACGACTCAAACGCATTTTCCGTGTGTATCACTCTTTCCCATTGCAACCCTTGCCACTTTACGTTCAAAAATCTCGAAAATTCGAGGCAGGGACAACAAGGTTGCCACTTTCCTCGAAAAACCGTGCCCACCCGGAAGAACAGATGTTGCTTACAGTCTTGAGAACAATATCATAATAGTGTCAGTCTGAAAATGTACGAAAACTCATGGGTTTCCGTATCGATGATCAACAAAGGGTGGCCGTGAGATTAGTCAGAAGTCACTTGATCGTAAGTTTTGTGTAAATGATCGAGTGAATACAGTTTTAAATGAAGGGCCGAAAGGACCTTTGCTTTATCAGCTCATTCTCCATTAGATGTTCTTGGATTCCTTATGATAGTGGTAACTGCGTTGCAAAAAATAACCAAAAAATTATTCCGTATTTTTTCCGAAATCTCTCCAGTTGGTTTTTCTTTCTGATCCATTTTTCTGGTCCTCAGTCTAGTTTGCCGATTACCTTATTAGTATAATCATCCAGTTCTAAACTCAAGTTCAGTCGCATATGTTCTTTAAAATATGTGTTCTTTAAAACAACATTTGGTTAGAGCTCGTCGTCTGAAAAAGCTGTTGGGCAAAATCCGAGAAACAAAGTACACTACTACCACGGTGTGCTACATACTACTTACATAACAATTCATGACAGGTGGTGATGACATTGAGAGGTGCATTATTATTTCAGTTTTTTAAGTCACCAGTTCGCTGACTTTTAGAAGGGCGCATTTCCTATGTGTGCTACATGTGTCATTTGAGGTGACAGTGCCAAGAAAAATGGCCATGGACGGAAAAGCAAGTGAATAAAATGGCCGGTATTTCACATGGGTCTGTTTTAGTGTCTCTCACATTTGCAATGATCACCCAACGTGTGGGATAAACTGCGCCACGTCCCACCGTATGCACACTGGAATCAATGGAGTTTCCAAACAAAACCTTTTTTAATTCATTCTACGCAGATTGTTTCCCTAAGTGAGAACGCCACAACAAGGAACGCGTTTCAAATCAACTTTGGTCACAAGCTGGATCGTTCCAATCGGAGCTCTGATGCAGCTTGCACCATTTTCTTTTTATGTGCTACTGGTAACCAACTTTTGTCGGGTTTTCTTTAAAAAGGCGTACCAGATCCTTCAGACTGAAACGTGGTCATTGCTCGCCACGTTATGATAAAGGATTTTCCATTGTTGGTTTGTTACCGCCAAAAACGGGTACTCTTTAAGTGTATTATATCCGAATGGCAAAAATAGGTGATAAAGGTAATCCTTTTTATTTTACTACCCACCGTTAGATCAGTTTTTTACCTGGTCAGTTTTCACTTCCTAATGAACCCCTTTCCTACCATTCTTTTCAGCCAACAGTCTGTAAATCTTCAAGTCCTGTGGTCGTCAAAAAGTGCTTCCGAATTTTACATGGTACTCTAAGCTGTACAGAGAAGACTTGGTGCCAAACAAATTTCTACACGACAAAGAGCCCAGAAGTCTTGTTGATTCGACATCCTCGACAAGATGGACACACCAAACACGGCGGAGTTGAACGGCTCAATTCCTGAAACCACGCAGGTCCGTGTGCCAGATTTGGAACGCATTCGCAATGCGCGTAAAAGGCGGATGATTCAAATCAAAGAGTGGCAGCAGTACGATCGGAAAATGACTCGAGAATCCGAGAAACAACAACGCAAAGGATATGGTCCGGGTGGAGATAAAAACATGTATAAAACTGGACCACAAGTGAAATTCCCACAGAGTCTGATTTTTCTGGAAGCTGCTGCTCGAGGTGACCTGGATGAAGGCAAGTCTATCGTTAACGGTTGCATAAAGCCAAACAGATCTAATTTATTTTCCGCGACTTGAAGGTGTTTTACTTTGTCCGTTTCTCTACAACGAGGTGTGTTTGTTTTTTCCAACAACATATGTTACCATTCGCTGCAAGAATAAAATTTTTTGTCCAGGTCTGCATTAGGGAAGTTGTCCTTCGGCGGTGTGATTTCTGACATTTACACATTAATAACTGACTTGTCATACCAAAGCTAACAGTATTATTCTGATTACTGCCGAGGTTCACGATCATCGAAGTCATTCATTACTAACAGTATTAGGATTTTACGTGTTATTGCTCAAGAAGGTACTACCAGGGGTGTAATATTTCTGGGACTTCATAAAAGCAGCTAAAAAGAAGCAAACTTGTGAAGTAGACCGAATGGCTGCAGAAAAACATGTTGCAGGCTACCTTACATACTGCAGAAAATTTCAAATCAAATCAGCAGTTGAGTTGCTAATATAGCCACAGTTATTTCGTCACCGCCGGTAAAATTCAGGATCAACCCTGGCAGACCCTAGTCTTGGATGAATTTCCTCGGTATTCATCGTTTACTGAAGCAAACAGATTTTAGACAAGAGTAAAACGGACCACTTTATGATTCGAGAGAAAGATGTGAAAGACTTGCTCGACTGATCTGACCACTTTTGGTGGTTTTGTCTCACTACTAGGTCCATCATTTTTTTTTTGTAAACTGGGTAGGGATATTCGGATACTGAGCAGCAAATCCAGCATAATGATGGTACTGTATTCATACTAATTCCCACTTAATTGATTCTATCTTTTGTAGTTATGTCCTTATTGCTTCAAACTTCAGGATTTTTTGACCTCCGCCTAATTTTATTGTTACGGAACAGTGAACAGAGCTACCACAGCTAATGCACTGATTCGGAGCAGTTCAAACTAAAGCTAAAAGAGACTCAAGGTGCTTCGTCAGCGTGCTCCGACTTCTTATTAGGCGAAAAACGGAGTGCATTCTGTCTCAGCCTCATCCTACTTAAACCAGCTAATGCGTAACATTAAGTCACAAGGCTAGATGCCACTGTCGATGGAGTAGCTCTATTCAGACTCTTCCACTGTCCTTGTGATTTCCGTTTACTACTTTGTTATCGGCTCTTTTCACTATATACTTCTATTCATCCTGCCCTCAACTCGGATGTGCTGAGAGAAAGCAACCAAAACCAGACCACAGATGTGCACGATTAATGGTGGGGTGAACTAAACTGAACAAAAGCAACCAATGTCCAGGGAATCAGCTCTATGTTCAGTGATCCAATTCATGATATCCGAGACCTTTTCTGGTTCAAATACACGCTTACATCACTTGCGGGTAGTCGAGTTGCAAGCTTGTTCGCTGTGGTGGTTACCACATGCTAATGCAATTTGGGTGGCTAAATTGTATGGTACGCAGGAGAAACTGCCGAAGTCGTTCGGCGTGGCCTTATAGCTCAATGGTTCTGGAGCAACAGGGCACTAAAGTGTGGGTGGCGTCCATGTGCGCGTCAATGAATTTTGCCTTTTGGAGTAATTTTACATTTTTATCTGCATCTATGGAAGCTGTAGGCGTTGACAGTTCCAGCCAATCAAATGCTGCGAAATTCTTATAGTCTCGGTTACTGGATTTTGGACTTTATACGAAAGGTTACGGATAAGCGGGGTGTATCCCCACTGAAGAGCTTTTTTTATTCTTTCGTGTCCTCTTTATGCAACTGAGCACAGAATTGCACAGTGCACAGGCGGTTCATTCCAGTCATGAAGCAAATCTTACATGCGTTCATGAAATGTCATTGATTTTGAGAGCTCCACAACGGTAGAAATTAAGCTGAATGTAAACATTTCAACAAGAATTTATGATGGTTTACTAGACAGGCTTAAATAGAATAAGCCCAATGTGAACGATGATTCAGTCTCCGTGATGTTAACCTCAACTTTGCGTCTGGAATTCGAAGATGGATCAGTTTCACACAGTTTTTGTGACTTCTGAACATACAGGTTTGAATAAACCGACATGAAATTTTTACAAAATACTTGCCACGTTTGATCCAGAGTTTGCTGCCATCTACCCTTTTCAAGGCCAAGCTCTTGTACTTGGCGGTGGATATTGGTTTGCACATTAGTTTAGTAAAAGGTTCAAATGAAAATATTGAGCACGGTGTCAATTAGACCATAAATTACTAATCATGAAAACCATTTTAAGGTAAACGCCGTTTCAAATGAATAATTATGATCAGAAATTTTTCAAGCATATACGGTAAAACTTGAAAGTTCTACCTGAATAAAAATCAGACTCTGTTGAGGTTGATTGGTGACTTCATTCGCTATCGGCAGTGTCTCTCTCTCTCTCTCTCGATTCGCCCTTCATGTGCCAATTGATCGTTTTGTTCCTAAAATCTTTTCCGCTGACCAAGTTGCTGGGATTTGGGGCGTGCGTAAACACGTGAAAGCGTGGCTTGTTGCAGCCCCGCATATTCTCATTTGTCCTACTGGTTGAGGTTTGGTGACAATTCAAGGAAATTTACAAATTTGTTCAACTTGGCTATTTTCCGGTGTACGCTGATTGACATACATGTGAATTTACGTACGTAAGCTTCCTAATGTGCTGGGACAAAACCAGTGGTCATTAGTTGGAGATTTGCTTAATGATTTAGCACTATCCGGCGGTGTTCTACGGTGTAAAAATAAGAGTGCCTTTTGCTTTTCGCCACTCTGATACCTGATGAGTTTCGGTAAGACTCTCAAAAAGCATCTTAAGTCAAAATCTTTTCAAACTCATTTTGTTGGAGTTAATAAATGAAAATATCTCTTCGAAGGTGGAGAGCCCACAGCTTTGTGAAAAATTGTGTATATAAGGCCAATAAATCGCACATTTGTGTGCACTGTAAAGCTTTTTTAAAGAGTGAAGTATACCCTCTAATCTCAGGCCACTTCAAGCTGAATCTGTGGCGGAAATCAGTTGAACAATCGTTTTATGAAAACTCAGTCCACCGGTTCCGTCGTTCGACAGAATCCTTATGAGTAATTGGTAAATCCAAAGTCCATATGGCTAACAATTTGAACCAAAACCGAGCTCGCTATAGTGTCCGTACCAGAGCGAATAGTCTCAGCAACCGAGGAGAACATTCAAATTTTATGGAACCATAATCTTAGCTTTGTCTTTTGTTGAACGAGGAGAATATATCATTCCGGAGCTCCTACTTTCGGGTGAGAAGCTGACAACTCCGACAGGAGAATTTGTCTATCCATGCGTACCTTCATACCGAAGTGAATATCAGTGGCTACAGATCAGGTAAATTCAGAATAAATAAATTGTGCCACTGGGTAATAAAGCTGAAGGTTTTCAAGAAACGGCGGAAAATAAATAAGTGGACGTGTATATCTGTATATATCTATGCGTAAGCAAGTGTATTTAAAAACCACCAAAAATACCAACAATCCACTAACTCTTGGCAAATTTTTATTTGATTATAAAAGAACAAAATTTTGGCAAGCCAAAGTCAAACGACTGTACAGATTTTTCTCCCCTATTTTTACACGGTCCTCAGAACTAAATAGAACGAAGCTGCTTTTACCGTGTCAAGAACAACAACGTAATATCTCATTCTGGCCGATGCTGACGGCTTGTTCTGAGTTAATCACGTGAATAGTGCACAAGGACATGGAAGCACCGGCCCATACGAACTATTGGCACTTGAGTTAAGCACACGTGCCCATAGAGATTTTGTCTTAAGCACCTAGAATCAGGACGACATTTGGATAAGTGAAATGTCACGCTTCACAAGTGTGTAGGTCAGTCGACTGACAGAATGAGACTGGGGTCACGCGAAACCAAACGATAGTTTATATCTAGGCAACGAAACACGTTCCCTCACATTTTTGTACCACGTGATGGTGTCAAGCGGTCATGAAATCGGTGTGACATTACAATAATGTTCGCTGTTTTCACAACATGTTTCCAAAGAGGTGTATGCAAATTACCTTGGTGACATCTTGTATTTGGAGCCCCGATAGCGTTTGATGTGTGTGATCGATGACGACGAATGTCAAGATTTATCGAACAAAAGAATTGCTTACAAAAAACACGATTTTCTTTCTTATAACAAAAAAAAATCATTTTCTCGACCCACCGACTAAAATGAAGATTGTTGGTCCTCAAATGAATTCAACCTCAAATTCCAGGAAACTGCATGCAGTTTTGAAGTTGAAAGATCTTGGTGGCAGCGTTGTCTTTTATCATTTGTGAAACATAAGATGGGTAAAATCGGCCTACACCACTGAGCTGCGATAATCCTGTTGAAGTAAATTTGAATAGGTAAGTAAATTCGTGTCTGCTCTTCAGTATTACTGTGACAAATGGAGCTTATCCGTTGTCCCGAATCTGATAGTCTTCCTCCCATGTACACTTTTGCTCTTTTCGTAAAAGAGATTCCTGCTTTCATAGATCGAAATGTGCCGTGAATTGGGTTGCGTAGCTTACTGATTCTTTCCCCTAGGATACCGGGAAAACAAATTTTCCTAAAGATGCCTCTGTGCCTTTGAAAACTAGAAGGCTGCCAGAAAAATTGCTTTTGATAGTTTGATCCATCAGTTGTAATTAAGCAAACGGCGCAGGCGTGCATGTATTTCGATTGGCACGAAAAACTGTGATTGTAGCAGTTAGGAACTCAAGTTATGGAACCAGACTTTCATCGCCACAGGGTTTTCAACTAATCTGATGACGGGAGTAAACATTTAGCCAACCACTAGTATGCAGCGGCAAAATATTTTCCTAATCGGATATGAATACAATCCTCTAGAGTGGAAAAAATTACGATTTACGGAGACGGCTTCATCATCATCCTTGTCCTAATAAACTTCTTCTGCCTCTCCCTACCCACCACGACTCACAAATATTGTGATCATCGTCTAAATCATTACCAGAATCAAAAATGTCATCATCATCATCATCCGAATCATCATGATCATCGTCTTCATCATGATCATGATCATGATCATCATCCGAATCCTCATCAACATCAACACCCCAATCATAATCACCGTCATCCCAATCATCATCACCATCATGATCATCATCCCAACCATCATCACGATCATGATCATGATCATCATCGTCACCATCATGCTCCCCCTATTGATAGTCATTTTCCTAATATTAATATGTTCCAGAATGAAGTAATCTCAATGGCAACACAACTGAATGTAGAATTTTACTCGTTGGGAACTTCTGGGCCGCTACTTCTTTTTTATCGTTTATTGGACGATCATAGATGGGGTCAGGCTTCGTCTCCAATCCGTAGAAGCTCACTACTTGAGTAAACGGCTCATCCGAATGAAGTCTAAGACTTAGAAGGATCACAAGGGAACCAAACAGCCGAGTGATTTCAAAGTTTTTTCCACCCCGGAGATCGACTAGTGATGTTGAGTTTCGGAATTCATAATTCAAGGCTTGGTAGTCAGGTGGTTACCGGTAGAAGCTCAACCCTCACCCAAATTTCCATTCCCACAGTCCGGAAACGATTGTGATGCAAACAACTATCATATTCTGGGGAGGAAATCAGAAAATATCTCAATTTATGTCCGCAAGAGGGGAAACCAATTTTTAAGCTTTCATGTTCAGACAATTAAAGCGCGGCTGGATTTGTAACCATTTGGGGCTAATCAAGTAAGCATCACCATAAGCTTCCGAAGTGAACTATTTCCCTGATCAAAGTTTCCTTCGACAAACTCGTTTACCAGAATAGCAATACACGTAACACGGCATTTAAGGATATGCCTTATCACGAATTACAATCAGTATTTCCCCTTTTGCGGAGCGTGCTTAGACTATGAGCTTTTTTCAGATAAAAGACCTTTCCTTGTCTGACTGCACTGGAACCCTGTTTGAAATGGAAACGGGAGAGCAGAAACGCCTCAACGAGTTCGCTGACTAGAGATAGCTACGGTTGAATAGATTAGTCTTCTACTCATTACGGTCTTCCGACATTAGGCTTTTTTCATCCGATTGCTTTTTCTACTGACTTATTTCTGTCTTCTTGTCGAGTGCTGTGCAAATTGTAGCTCTTGATTAGTGGGTACGATTTACTCTACCATCGTTTATTGTAGAAAGTCAGTTCCATTTGATCTTTCCTGAATTCAATATTTTCGCAGAATTATGGTAAAGTGATAGAATTTTTCATTTACAATTGCTCAAGCCCCGGTAGTTGTATCTCGGCTTCAGATTTTGGATACCTCGTTGCCCACTTTGGTCTTCTCTTCCCTACTCATTGTTATGCAAAACTTGTCATTTATTTCTCGCCCTTGTATATACGCACACGTGGAATCATTTCTATGACCAGAGATGCTATTAGACTTCATTCTCAAAGAGAACCAATTATCATCTGTCCGAATAAGGCCTTGGGAGTTTAGGTGTGGCGCAAATCTGCCGGACTGTGAACTGCTGTGTTCCGACAGCGCTCGTTTTTACGGTTCATTTCCTACTCATCCCGTTATTTCGGTTTCTCAAGCTCTAGCTTGTTGGTTGATAATCAAACTCATGATAGAGCTTATAATTATGCGAATGTCTTATGTACCCCTGTTAATTTCCCTAACCTCCTTTGGTAGGCTAGTTCTCATCTATCTATAGCCGAAAGAAGTCACAACTCTGGAAAATGCCCACAGAGACACGAATACTATGTGCTTAATTTTATAGCAGAATATCTGACGGGATAAGCATGATTTGATGCTGTTGTACAAGATAGGAGCTGTCTCTTTTTAAGGGTGAAAAAATTTACCTAGGACCGTACAAAGGTCAATAAAATGCAATGGATTCTATCAAATATTGGTACCTTCAAGCACAAACGAAATACTTGGCTTGCTACTTGAATTCTGATAATCTATTTAGACCTGTCTCGAATGATAAATCTTATTGTAAAAGTCACGATTCATTTTTTAATCCCATTGGTACGTGAGAGACCACTTTGGAAGAGAGAAGAATCAACTTACCTTGAGTATACTTTGTGATCATGTTTTTCATTGTATCTGTGGGTTGTCTTGGTTGTACCACCCATTAGCAAACATTCCCGAGTGGTTTATTTTGAGTGTGTGTTAGTAGTTGGCTTCAAAAATGTTCGTTTTCCGCCTGTCAAATAACGACAAATTTGAAATTTATCGAGTTTATTTGCACCTTATTTATGTTCAGCGATTTCGTACGGACTGGTGTCTGTGAGCTTCTTCTTGTGTGTCCTAAACCTCCCATTTAGTGATTCCATAAATTACGCAGTGCCGTCTTTCTGGAGCCATAAGTTACTTATACTGTTCACCTTTGCGTAGAGTACATAAGAAAGGTTTGAAAGCCTCTGATCAGCGGAAACATAACACACCTGCTTTACACAGTAGGAGAGACGGAGGATGACGCAATTAGTTGTTTTGTAGGCACATAAACTGGGAGCTGGGGTGTATAAAACCCGGTAGTAAGATGTTATCCACAACCAAATTTCAAGTTTTTCAATTCAGAATCCGAGGTGTCAATTCACAAAAACGACCGCTTCTTGAATTGAGATCGACATGTTTTAAATAACTGAGAAACGTTTTTTTTGAGTGAACAAGTCGCCGGAAGTTTGGTAAATTAGCCGTTAGCTACAGTGAGCAATAGACACGAAGAAAAGATCACTTTCATCTTCCTGTTTGGTCGCGTTGACCGAAAACCATATCGATCGCTGAATCAATGCTAAACCAAACATCACCGACTGTGTAATCGACACGAAAATGATCACGCGTAGTTCAGGACAAAAATGATACTCTTGACCTTTTTCAATGATTCTCAGTAAAACTTCGTTAGTAAATAGCACGAATTGTGCCCCTTAAAAGAACACTGCAAGTCATTTCAAGGCTATCGTTGAAGATAATTAGCCAGTTCTGTGGTACATCCATGGAGTTTAACTGCAAATTGAGATTTCTTAAGTTGACAGTGAATCCGTCGGTGGACAGGTCTCATACTTTGATGTTACAACGGGGAAATCAACAAAACAACCGTGGTGCTTCGCTCACAGGTTCCAAACTTGTGCACCAGAAGCAAGAGTAGCTTGTCATGGAATCACATCTGTATTCCATGGGGACCAGTGTGAACTAATCTATGAATAAAAGACCCACGGAGTACGCAAATATGAAGATGAGTGAGCAGAGAATTACAGGGAATGCACACGTGATGAGAGGTACCAACTGTGGAACAAGTCATACGCTTTCGAAAAACATTGTCCAACCATATATACATTACTTTATTGTCAACACCATGATGTCAAGAAGAATACAAGCTTTCAAAACAAAATTTGCACAAGCGATGTTTTGGAATTCATTTTCATTGACACGAAGAACGGAAGCTTGACAGCACCGATCAAACGTATCGGTAGACAGCTCGGGTATATTCACGTGCAAATTTACGCGTCTTATCAACCCTAGTATTTCTCTCTGAAACATGCATTTTTCAAAATCGATGTGAATGGGCCGTGGTATCTGTGCATTCTGGTCCCCATGAGAACAATAAATCGACTGTAAACTGTAGACTTTCATCGTAATGTTCGAGTCAGTTGCCCTTACCTTTTTTCGCAAATCGGCGTTTGCAAATGATTTTGGGAAGCGTTCAGATATAAATCAATAAGGAGAGTTAACCCCGTTTAGGAATAGTTGGGCAGCAGTAGGAAAACCAAGGTTATTTTGAAATGGTAGCCCAAATGGATTCAGTTTTTTCCCAAATCATATTTTTTCCAAGTATACTGGCAGTCCTAAGATATTTCATCACTTGGATGGCCGCCAGGAGTATCGACATTGCTAGATTTGTTAAGGATCACGGTAATCATGTTCAACCAAGGCACCACCAACATTTTTCGTCGAACCCAATATCTTATCTCAAATTTTTGGACCTGTTGTCCACAAAATACGAGATGGATTCAACATCTGAATTCTCTAACCTCCATTATTAAAGTTAGTATGCTTTCAATAATTGCACATCAGACTGTATGACATCATAAGTACTCCCAGGAGACCTAACACGTTTTAGATTTGCGTTTTTGCTCATGGTTGATTAGCTTGGAATAACAGCCCCCGCCTAATTCCGTGTCGATTTGTACGGATTAATCTGTGTATCTTCATTGATGAAACACGGCTATATATATATATATATATATATATATATATATATATATATATATATATATATATATATATATATATATATATATATTCGTGTTTCAGTATGATTTGGTAAACGGATGCGAGTAAAGGTAAATCATCACGGACATGAGGTACCTACTTCTGCTCTTACCGACAATGACTCACAAAGTTTTATAACTACAGTATATAATAAGAACTAGTTACGTGTATCTTGTTATCATGACCGGTAAATGAATACCTCTATCATGGAGAAAAGTAGAACTAGTCGCACCACCCGGGTAAAGCTCTGAGTTAATGGACAAATACTTGATTTTTGCTGGTGGTTCAACGCAAGCAGTTCGGTTGACTTCATTGTCAGTATTTTCATACAACAAGTTCATCTCGATCACATCTCGCGTTGTTCTGGTCGAAATTACATTCTTCTACTTAAAATCATCAATGATGGCTGAAATTAAAAAAACCTCATTTATGCATTAGAAGCGCGAGTGGATTCTGCTCTCAGGATATTCCACTTAGAAATCACATTTGGGATTTGCTGGTTGCAGCTGACTTGGGGAGCAGCTGAACCGGTCCATCCATCTGTAGGTACTGCCTATACCGTAATAGATGAAATTCTTTCCCTTCTTCATAGTCAAACTGTTGACTATCAGTTTTGTCTAAAAGAATAAAGAAGATACAAAGGGTTCGTATCCAGTCACAAGGGGATTCAATAGTCTCGATAAATGGTCACCTTTCTCAGATGGAATTAAACAGCCCAAAGTAGCTCATTCAGTTATCCGTGATCCTCAGGTTTCAGTAATAATTACCACCGGTGCCAAGCGGTCAGTCGTCGGTCACCGATATACCCCAAAATGAATTTTAACCCCAAACCAAGTGAGTTGACTTATGCAACAAAACAAGACCGGGAGGAAGTCTTCAGTTCAGACTCTTGGACCCAAGCTGTTCATTTTGGTGTTTAGAATTTTCCTGATGAGATTCTGATGGCGGACTTCAGAGGAGGATCCTTACGGAAATCATTGACTCTTTTTGTGACTACAGCCCATATAATAGTTTACGCACTAACTAAATATGTGAAATAATTTTCCTTGCTCGATTCACCGCATCAGTGTCTGGGGACAGACATAAGAATATCACTTGATACTTATGTCCTTAGGCGACATCTGTGCAAATCAACTTAGACACACGATATCATGTTTCTACTAAGTAAAGCCCTCGAAAACATCTGGCTTGCTCTTCACAAAGTGTTATGTTGAAGATTAAGGGAGGCGAATCAAGATTATTCCAGGCAAAGTAATTTTTCCCTCTTCACTATGAGATTATCGAGAGTTATCGAGTTTGATAAACTTTCGCGTCGAACTTTCGCGAATGAAGGAGAGAGTGATCAAAGCTTAATTTGAAAAACTACCGCATCGGGTCAGGATAGAGATGAGAAAAACTTTCTATTTACACGTAACACGGGGTTTGTTCTAACTGGAAGGTTAGCAAGGTAGTCCTCATTGTTCTCAAAATTTCCCGTAGAATGCAAGCCTCAACTGTCCTGGATGCATCGTTCCTCAGTGGCGTAATACTGAAGTTGATTATCCCCTTCACAGACTGGAGTTAACTGGGATAGACTAACCCCTATTACCATTGGAAAAATTAACAATTTTATGAGGATTGCGTAAAACAAAAAACAACAAATTGCGATTATTATTGCCATTCAAGGGTAAATTCCAATCAATAATTTTATGCATTCTTTAGAACCTGATAAATACTTGTCCAGTTCAAATAACACGTTACATAGTCTCCTGGGGAAATTCGAACAAAATTTGTTGTTTTCAGCTTGTGAGTCAGTTTTCTTCAACCCAGTACATTTGCCATGAACTGGAAGCCTTGTTTGCTAATATTTTGGGACAAAAAATAGAAAGTTTACAATTGTAGAGCCAACCGACTGCCTGTCTCGATGACTCAATTTGGGACGAAAAGCTGGATAGGATTTACTCGCTGTCCACTGATTTTTGAGGTAGTTTAAATTTGACCTCACCAGGTCTTGATTGCCACTGGTTACGCTCATACAGTAGCTTTTTTCTCAACTTTGGAAAGATATCATCTTTAATCTGTTGTTCTGTCACGATAGTCGGTTTTTCTGCAAGTTTTCAGCATTGACAAGGGGACATAACCTTCTGTTCTTGCTTAAAATGCTTAGTAGTCGATTGCAGTAGGTTTCTGTCTAATGATGAGCAAACTCGTTAACGAAATCATCAATTACATAACAAGAATTTTTCATTGCATGACATGGGGAACCTTCCGCATAACTCATCAAATTATCCAGTCAAATCATCTCATAAGTTAGCATAGAAAGTCCTGGAAGTCAGTTGATCATTGACAACATTCCGCGATTGTCGTGTATTGTGACATAATCTGTAACTTGTCTCCTAGATACAGTGATTGTATGTGTAGAATTCCTCCGAATAGGCGTTCTTCGTTTGATATTCTAGATACAATAAAGTGGGGCGAAGAGCACATTCCAAGTGTTCATTTGCAAACGGTTCACTGGATATATACGGAAAATATGACTGAAATTTCAGTTCAGTAAAATCTTCAAGTATCATGCCTTCACACCAGTTCAAAAACGGCTATGTTGTAGTCACATTTGGTGATATCCTTAACTTACTCCACCCAATTTTTCAACGGAAATATTGATTCATGAATCGATATTTACTCTGAATGGTCAACAAGCTATGCAAAAAATGTTTGTCACTATCTTTGTAGTTCAGAATACGTTTTCTACTCTTTTATTGCTTACTCAGTTGGAATTCTGATAAATTACCGGAAAACCCCTTTCAAATAGAGCTGCTTGAAGGACGATGCGTCCATTCCTCCACATACCCAAGTAGTGGGTAACATTTAGGACCATAAACATATTGCAGTACTTATTCCGATTTACAGTGAACTTCTCTTGCCTATGATAACGAATTTCATTCGGCTCACTTGATTCCTACTTCGTGGTTGCGATAGTGAAAACCAACGCTCAAGATAACGCATTTAAGTGGGGAGCATTTCGATATAAATTAGACCTTCCACGATTGCCAGTGAACTGTCAGCGAAAGTTATGTGAATAAAGGCCAACGTTATATGAACTATTTCTCCAGTTATTCCAAAAGTGGAAACCAATCAACGTGAAGTGTAAGCGGGCTCGTTACAAGTACATAATCATCAGATATCCAGTCCTTGTACATATGCTATTACGCTTCCCATGAATATACTGCTTACCGAGGAAAACAGTTCATCAGGTCACCAATCTTCACGTGCGGATAATTTAATCCTTACAGGCAAGCTTACTCATCCCTAATGAAACCACGGCTCAGAATGCAGTCAGTGTAAACGGGGAGGAACTGAATTTATCCTGCTTTCCATTTGATACCGTGCTAAAAATGAGGAAAATGTCAAGTAAACTCGAAAAAGAATATCATTCTGCGACGTATTTGATAGATATAGTGAGGTGTTTCTGTGTCCCGGACTTTTCTTCGAAAATTTCACATCAATGAACCAAGTTATACGACCACTGATTTTGATATCTGTCGAAGCCTTTTAGTTCTGAATTTGATCTCTACGGAATAAGTTCCGTCTTACGAACAACTGGATCACTGATACTCTGAAGAAAGGCTGTCGTTAGATTTGACATAAAATGCAAAAAGAAATGCAATGTCCAAGGGATGGTGCGATGCAAACTCAAAGCGATGAATAGTTCCCTGCAACTGAGTTCATTTCTCACTATATTTTGACGTCGATTTTGATAATCCAGAGGAAAATCCGGCCACTTTCAACCACTGTTCCTAAAAGCCAAGTTACACTGGAATGAAAATTTCTCTCGGGCTTAACAGCTGGCGGTTCCAAGAAATCAGCACAACAACAACCAATAGCGTTCCAAGGATACCTTTGAGAAGTTGGGAATATTTACTCCTTTTCTCTGAGCAACTTTCCTCAGGTGGTTTTGCAATATGGTAAATAATACCACAGTAGCTGTTTAAGTTCGACTTTGTGTACATTTAGATGTACGAGTTCCGTGCTGATCAGTGAAGTTCGATATTTCCCAAGTTTATCTCCATAACATTGAATCGCGAATCAATAAATATGTGTAGTCCTTTCCATGTCAAGTTTCTTCAGCATTTTTATCCGGTGAGTTTGAATTTTCCTTAAGTCAGCCTCTGAACATATTTGTAATACACTCACCCACCTATAGATACTACTTACATCAAAAATTCCAAGTCATGACCACAGTATTCTTGTTCTTGAGTTTAGCTGCAACTAACCCATAGGGAAATTTCAGAGAAGCACTGTTTTGACTCCTCAGTGGATTCTTCTAAGAGGAGCATCCACTCACACTCCAGATGCATAAATTCGATTGTTGTGTACAGAGTGTACGAGTATCAGAAAGAATGAATGGACACAGGAATATTGGAAGCACATACCTGATGAGCAGCAGTAAAAGAAAAAACGGTCTTGTGCTCCGAACAAGCTTTGTCTAGCCATCTGAGACACTACTTACGTCAAAAACCCAGTTTCTCATTATCGAGGGTTAACATCACGTAAATCATCTATTGACCTCATATGTTTGTCGAATGTTACTGCATATATTGGGACTAAGGTAAAGTGTCAACATTCACCTTGATTTAGCAGATTCATCAGAAGTTTCTAATACTTCCTATTTCCCCTTTTATCAAGAGGATACATTAACGTCACCTTTAAATAATACTGTTACATGTCTCAAGCCTGTGACACCTGTGGCGTCGCCGTGATATCCAGCTCTCTCTTAAAGGACGGGCTTACTTTGCCGAGGTTCGCACTGTTTTACTCTATGGTTGCTAGACCTGGCCAGTTCACATTGAGGATGCTCGGCCTCTTTCCTAGTTCGGCAACCAGTGTCTCCGAAGCGTTGCTCGAGTATGTTGGGAATATCGAGCGAGAAATGAAGTGAGCCGTCTTGTGTTAGGTAAGGATAACCGCCCTCTTGAATACGTGACCGCTCTACACCGCCTGCAGTGACTAGGTCATGTTTTACTAATGCCTGCTCATCATCTACATTTCCATGCTCTATTTGCACATGCTGGGCAAGGCTGTAAGAGACGGTGGGGTGATCAGGCCATGGCTAGGTACAAAAGTATGAAGAAGCTAGAATCTACACCGGTTTCAGTTGGTGCTTCCCTGACTGGGGCCCAGCGGACGATGACTGTTGTTGATTAGGGAAGTTGAGGGACATGACTGAGAATGGAAATCAGTTGCGGGAATGCTGTCCGGTCTATCTGTCAAAAACCCGTGCCCAGTATTCATAAAAATGTCATCCCGAGAAGCGACAAAATAACATCAAAAAGTGTAAGGTGCAGAAGCAAAAATAAAAATCAGCATTTTTTCTCTCTCACTAATTGTCTGTTTTTACTGTGTTGTGTTCACCGTCCCCTAATTTGTAATTGTTGTTATTGCGTTGGCACCTTGCTTGATCTCAAGCCGATATATATATATATATATATATATATATATATATATATATCTGATGTTTTATTCTAAATTTACCATTATTCATAAGCTGAATATTGTATTATTATTATCTGCTTTTGCGCACCTGTAACACAGGTTCTAACCGTAGCCTCCACGGCTCACAGCATTATTCCGGAGAGCCGAAACCGTGATGAAAAGCATCGGATTTTAAGTAACCCACAAAGGGGTCAAGTCGGTCAGATGTGTTAGCCAGATGGGCAACAACGGAGTTCTGTCTACTACTAAAGTTGGCCATCAGTAGCGTTACTCAAATCTGGTGGGAACACCGTATGAGAAAAGCTTAGGTTATTAGGCAAGCGAAATAAATCATTCCATGACGCACCACAGATCCCTAGACTTAGGTGGTAGGGACAAACATTGTCCATTTCCTTAAATAGGATCACGTGGCGCGCAATGTTCATTGATGCAGATAGCAGTGATAAGGCGAACACCAGTGGCCAGTCCACGACATGGAAGAAAGATATAAAATGTCTGACCAGTTTACTTAACCCTGAAATGCACGCTAGGCCATCCGGATGGGGTCCGAAAGATCCATCCACTCAGTGGTTAAATGCAGTGTTGCAAAAAGCTAAGTGTGGCGACCAGTGTCGCATCTGTATTCACCAACCTCCATTATTGAAGTGATATTACAGTTCGTAGTTCTCTTCCAAATTGTTTTGCAGCCTTGATTTTTCGGGATTTTTATACCGAGGTTCCCGTTGACAGGTAGCTATGAATGTTCAGTGTATGGTTGCTAGTTATTTGAACTGAACTCCTTGTGGCGGATTTTGCACCCCTTTCCCCGAACTTGATTGTCAGAAATATAATGCGCTTGATGATTCTTGGTCATCGGCCAGGTGCACCATCTAATTGGATTCGGGATACGGTATTTTTTTCTGTCTACTTCTGTTTGTTGCTCGGTACACTTTGAAGACTGATTTACGGTTGGTTTATTCGAGAACTCGCGGTCTTTTGGCCACTAATTACGATCACCTTTCAAATGATCTCAGTAAAACATTATGAAACTGAGAAGGATACAGAGGTATCAACACTGTACAAAAAGATGACTAGAAGAAAGGGACATCTGTGCTAAAATTGACAAAATAAGCGGCCCAGAAAAAAGATTGAGCTAGTTTACGTCATTTGCCCTTTTCGAGACAGAATCATTCTAGTCGGTACCGAACTAGGGACTTTGCTCGTATCAAACAGGCTCCGATCATCGCTTTCGAAATATTATCTATCCTTTGAGCTTATCACGCACACATATCATATTACGTCACTGACCGGAGGTTGGGTGATCAAATCTGCCGGCGCAAATGAGAGTGTATTTGTATTGGTTCGTTTGTCCAGCTGGTTAGTGGTGACATCATCTTGGCGGGTGATGAAGTGTTCGCAATTAAAAAATATCCAGCTTCTTGAGGACAGACGAACAGGAACCCGACGAATAAGAGCCAAGAGAAGGAGCATCATTCGCGATTCGCATCCGTTTTCAGCGAGGTCGTATCTGTTCCGAATTAATGATGAACAACTCGAGTAAGCTTTGCCCAACAAGTTTCAGTTGTTCCATTTGTCAAAAACGCAGGGTCGTGGGATTAGACGGCGGAGGAATTTTTTCCGGTGAGAGTTTGAGTAAAGGCGTTCATTGATATATTATTTATCCTAATTTGTGTTCCACAGATTCCAATCGTGGAGCTGTTTAATGATGCTAGGGACGGAAAACAGTGCCACATGAATTTGCCCCAAAACTCATCACCATGACGACTACTATCATTACCGGTACGGAGGTAACTGTTCACAAGGTTGAACAAATAAATTCAAAGCGTCTAGTTTTTGGTCACTACGGGACTAAATCTGGAGAACGTGAAATACCAGCTATTCCCTGGAAAAACGAGTTTTCTGGCAGTGCAAGTGCTTCGACTCAATTATTGTTTTGCCTCGACTGAAAGCAGTTCATTCAGATTTAACCTTTGCATAATAGCTCGCACTCTGACTGAGGTCAGCCAAAATTCGATCCTGAAACTGTGACTCAGGCCGTTTTGTGACGGATTTGAGAAGACTGAAATCGATGCTTTCGCTGTCTGTCAGACACGCGTACCAATCATAAACTGCACGTAACGAGGGTCGCATTCCGTAAAGTGACATAACAACACGTGATTACCCCTAACCCCCAATCATGTGCGTAAGCATGCGCGCCAGCGCTCATGAACAAACAGCGCATAATTTATGCGATTGCCTGTGAGGAGTCAAAGATTAGTGATCTCGTGCTATCCGGAGCGCAGTCAGGCATTTGTGCGAGGCCTAACTGTGTTTCCGGAGCACCTGTATGTACTTGTATCAATCTCACATGTCTACAATCATCTACATACATAAACAGACTGACGCACACACACACACACACACACACACACACACAAACAAGGACACACGCGCAAACGTGCGCATGAAGGTAGACTCATTTATTAGTGCACACCATTTTATCGATTGTTTCACGGACGAACGCAGTGTGCTCTGGACTGGCACGCTAGCGCGTACACCCACACGCACAATCTCTCACACTCGTAGATCTCACAAACGGTTTCATTTCGCTAAATGCATTCGCGGTTGTGCACCTTGATCCAAGCCACAAATATCGCAATCACGGGAATTACGTTACTCCGTAAAACCCTTGGCCCGATCAATACGGATTGGTGGAGGATCTTCAGGAAACAACACACGCAATCCACCAACCCTGTCAATGTACTCTATTTTTTGGTGTGGAAGTCTGTTTCCTGGATTTGACTAATCTCTATTGTAGCGTAGATTAAAAAAGTGAAGTCCGGAGGAAATGATTGAGAAGTTGGATAGTACGGTAAGGAAGAGACAAAAGTGACGAGTACAACATAAACTACCTGAACTGATTAAATTCAATGATATGTAGTTCATGAGAAGTACCACATAAGCTACCCCAAATCCGATTTTGAATGGATCAAACGTTCAATCTGGTAGTCAGCAAAACAGAATGGATCAATTGGAGTGAAGCCCTGGGACAGCAAAAACTACTGATAATCCGTCCGACGCACACAAATAGATAATGTGAATGCATACTTAGCCTCGAGCATTGTAGTGTCCCCTAGGTTACTCATTGACGCTGCTGCTTACAAGTAATGCCAACGATACACAGGCACCTCATAGTGACATCCTTAAAATCTTCAACTTCAAATCGATTACCATTTGCTGGAATGCCGTGTTCTGTGCACATGTGACATTAAAAGTGTATGTCTCATCTAGATTTCACTTGCGTAAGGGCACACCCCTCTGACAGTGTGGTATGCGCGCTATTCGATCCACACAGCAGGCGGTGTAGTGTGCGCGAATTCCACGCAGATGCCGACCTTTGACCTGAGTTGGCAATTCAGTCATAACAGTTTCGTTGTTGTTCACGGACGTGTTGAAAGCGTCACACGGGATGACGTGAATAAAATCACACAGCAACGAGCGAATCGATTACTTAATTGATGAGTCAGTCGATATTTTGATTAGACTCTCATGGGGTTATACTTCATGTTCAGAAAGAAGGCCACTCCAAGCATGATCAAACACTCAGAGAACACTCACCAATCTCAAGTAATTTCGGTTGCCGGTGTGCGTTACTTCTAATCATTTATTGCTAACAATAATGTCTTCGTGAATATTGCAATCAATGAATTCCGTGTTTTACCATGCTGTTGGTAGATACCAAATATCTGATTCCAATGTTGCGACTTTCTGACAGGTGCATCTGAGTACAGAGGTGTTCACTGATTTTCTAATTTTAAAGTAAATTAGGGGTTTCGGGTTATTTTCCTCAACCAGAATCAGGATGAAGATAGCTTATTATTTTTGATTACGTAAAGTACTCTCGTACCCAAACGTAAAATTGTGGCTGAGTTATCAGTTGCGCGAAATCGCTATTTGCATGATTTATTCAACTATTTACCTTCAAAAACTGACTTAGCTGCGTAAGGACATTATGATCTTGGTTCCGCAGTCCCACCATTACAATAAGCTCCAAAACATTCTGGTTTTCACATAATATGACTCACAATTCACTGTGAAAGTGCAACTCACTAATGAAAACGATGGAAGCGTTGTTCTGCCGTTTCATCCACCGGGCCCCTCACTGGAACGAGAACCCGGAGGTGAACCAATATGATTGGAACACCTAAACACCAGGCTATCCGGGCTGGTTCTCAAAGGTCCAATGAACTTATGCACCACGTGATACGGCATCCCACCGCCAGTTGCTCTGAATGTGAACAGTTCATTTCCCGGACACCGATCGACTCATATGATTGACGAATTCTCTGCAGAGGCCTGAGTACAACGAAGGCTTTGCGTTAAACAGCCTACAGAGCGTGGGTGCTACATGGATGTGAGTGGAAAATTATGTTTTTACACCATGTGACCCATCATGCATTGTGAACGGTAAACCTATTACGGAAACAGCGGAAGCACTGCACCGCTGTTTCTTCTTTTTGTTGGTCCCAGTCGGCGCAGAGTGGAC
This sequence comes from Fasciola hepatica, assembly GCA_948099385.1. Taxonomy (NCBI): domain Eukaryota; kingdom Metazoa; phylum Platyhelminthes; class Trematoda; order Plagiorchiida; family Fasciolidae; genus Fasciola; species Fasciola hepatica. The sequence goes on from CANUEZ040000110.1 coordinate 6,134,536, forward strand.
GTGCACTGTTGATGATTCCTAGCAAGGATGGAACAGTTACGAGGTTCTTCCGTGGTTACAAATGGCGTAATGATCGTTCATAGTGCATAATGAATGATTATGCACAAATCTAATCCTATAACTCATACTCAGAATGGTTTGTGTTTGTGAATGTATGTGGTTCACTATTGCCGTATGAGAGCGTTTGATCATACAGCCTTTGAGTCGTCAGGGTTTCTTCCGGAACTTCCAGCGGAACTATCTTCGTGGTTATTTTTTCCAAAGAAGCTTGACGAATAATTTGTGTACTGAGGGCACCTTTTCTTCTAACTAATCGTAACAATACTGCGCAATTATTATGATGCACAGCTGACATCCCGGTCAATCTACCACTTGATGATTAATCAATGAATCAATCTTATCTCAGAATAGAGTCGAAAAATGAAAACATATTCCAGTAACTCTTTCCAGAGTGGAAACTTGTGCAATGCATGTGCGAATGCCAGTCATTTTTGTGAACCATCGTGCTTTCATGAATTTTGGATATAAAATGTTTGACTTTCGCATCGATGCAGCAAGTTATTTGTCGTTACATTTGACACAAAACTTCCTTTCACAAGTGGTACTTATAAATTTATTTGCACGAATGATTATTTAAAGTCTCTGGTAAAATTCTTCTATTGCCCAGCTACGAGGTTGCAATTACCGACCACCAGTTGAGACTGATCAGTAAACCAAACCACACCGTGAGACCAAATGCCCCGAAGCCATGGTCACAAAAGCAACTAACCCAGCAGATACCCTAAAAGGAGTCGATTGGGGTGAAATACTAAAGCTAGTGCACATTTTGTTCCAGCAACGGTAACTGATTTGCAGTTACGACTTTCAGTAGATAAAAGGCTGTGAAAAGCCAGAGGCATTTGTTTCATTCTCGCTAAGATACATCGGCAGTGTACTTTTGCTGAGTAAATGACATGTTCTCTGTGGTTGCTGAAATTTAACGACTTCTTCACAAGCAACCCGAAAGCCTGGTTATTTGATAAATTTAAGTAGCAGATAAATAACACTCCCAATAATGAATCTGATAAACAGAAGACAGTAAGACTATTGCTTCCTTTTTGTCTCAGTTTCCTGTTGCCTACATTTATACTGGTTTGGAATAAATCATTCTAATGACACAGTGTCTGAGCTGTTTTTTGTCAAGCCCTTCGGAACTTGAGAAGTCTAACGGCAGTAGAATTTCGTGGATGCTTAGCGCTCAACTCATCAGAATTCAAAAGTAGTTTTAAAACAATACAACCAACCAGACGCATCGTACTGGTGTGCAAAATTCAGATCAACTCTGTACAGATTCACTGAATAATCTCATTTCATCATGTGGATAAATCGCGAATAGTGCAGACTGATCAGTCGCTTTGTCGAACTTGCCAGATATCTTGTAACGACTAACCGTTCTACCTATTTCCCGTGTGGATTACCTAAAATGATTATTTTTGCTGACCTCGAGTTAATCCGATCATTAGTTCCTTTGAACTACCAAAGTGTCAGGTTGACAGAGTAATCCGGTCAGCCAAAACCAGGTAACGGTACCACTGAAGGCAATGGGCTAGGTGACTGAATCAATAAATGAATATCGGTTGTGATACTTCAATTTTCGTCCATTATTGCGCCAAAATACTTGGATGAATCAAGGTTCTTGACCTAATCTAAGATGAGGATCCTCCAAGTTAAAAGTTACTTCATGTGTGCATCGTAAACTTTTTGTGGGTAATCGGAACATCCTGATCGCTGTGATTTTTGGTCCTAATAGGTCTCAAACTTGAGCATGAAAACCAATCACATAATAAACAATAACGCAGATGTGCGTGTTTTCCTTGACCAAATAACCTTATCTGCTAGAGCAAGCGACTAAACTAAATCACGAGTGACATCGGTGCGTTGTTCGAATTCAAAAATCGAAAAAATGTTACTTCAAACAACTATTTATCACGTTTTTTGTTTTTGGTACAACACGTATTGATTTTATGATATATAGCCGACAGTTTGATAGCTGTTTGCCTCCACAGCCTTTGCAAAACTTCGTTTGTCTCTACTTCGCCGAAAACTAGAAAAAATCATCGAAGATACACAGCCATTCGACGGATCGATAACTTGATCTCCTTGCAGTTACACGAGAGATGTTGCAAGGTGTGGAAAGGTAGTTTTCTGAAGATATCCGCACCTGTCTCAGTTAACTTTCGAAAGATCCAGAGTCGGTTCCACGTTTATGGTCCATCGGTGAATATTCTTGAAAACGAAATTATGGATCGGCTGAATGGTCAGCGAAATCCCTTACGCTAAAATATGTTCTTTCCGGAATTTCTTACTATTGTACCAAGCTTCTCATCGAGGTCCTAGGTAACAGCAGACTCGGTCACAGAATGTGACTGCGAACAAAGTTAGGAGACTACAAACCTGCACATGTACACAGATTTATTTTTTAGATGTTATCTCACAAATAGATTACCTTTCAAAATGAAATGTGATGGCAACAATGAATTTCTTCTTAATACAAGATGAGAAGCGTGATGGATAGGAAAAGTGTTAAATGAATGAGGCGAATATTGAACAAACTGTACTAGATTAAGGGTGATGAAAATCGATATGGTCTCATCCAAAATGACAGAAAACAGCTTCAATGCACTTATAAATACGTTTGATCGGAAGAACGAAAGTAAGTTACAAATCAGGGTAGTTCGTGTTTTTTAATAGTAGAATGATTCCAGAAGTAGTGGAAATGTCAGACTGGTTTTTCGTATGTCAAACGATGTGACAAGAGTCAAAAACCCCTGGTCAAACCGTCTTTCAGACACATGACACTCATTCAAACCTAAGTTCACCGAGCGATTTTGGTTGCTGAAAAGTTAATCGCATGGTAATCAGTACATTAGATTACTATATAACAATGTTTAAAGGACATCTTAGATAGATAAAAAAACAACGAGTGAGTAGTCGTTTCGTTTTTTCATCAAACCAGTTGTTTCGGTTACCATTAATTCAACAAAACGAGTCATTTTTTCAGCTATGTATCTCAAACCCTTTGTTGAGGCAAACAGATGACTGTTCAATACAATACTGAATAGCAAGCTGTAAATCTAAACTTGAGTCAAGTTGGCCCTTCATGCATCAGCCCACACCACACTTTAGTTATCACTTAGATCACTGATGTTTGGCAAGCGGTGAATTGGCACAGACATGTGTTTCTGAATTACGGTATTAGTTGACCACTTGTGCAGTACTTTTGCTTGGATTCATTTGCATAGAATACCGAAATCTGATATCCATCATGATTATTCATTGTACTAATCCAACCAACAGCAAAATCTGTTCGCGTTTAAGCCTTATCGTAACATTTGCAGTGGTTCTTTTGTCAATTCAATAAACGACAGCTATTCTGTTGTCATACTGTGCTAAAAACAATCGGATTTTTGAGAAGTGATTCAATTTTTCTGGAAGATGTCCTAAGTTCACGTCGTCCATCTATCTTTGACTGCTTTGTTTGTGATTTGATGAACTTGTACACCATATTATTCGATATTCTAGCCTAGATCTGATATGACCATCGGCGCTTCTCCATTTTTCCGGATAAGCGTGTTTTCCATCCCTCGTGTGCAGTTACGTAACTTAGAAACCGTGTTGATTTCATCTACTAAAATCAGCGTAACACCGGCTGTTTTTGAACATGCACTAGGAAACTGGTATCTCCTTCACTGCACTCTTGAGCTTACCTTCAGAACTTGGATGGATCAGTCAATGGTTCCTCGAACAACTAAACTCCCAAAATCCGAATCCCGCATTTTGCGATTCATGCGAGTACGGCACTGTTCTTGTGATCCCACGGTGCTGTTCCTTTTGATCATTTTATTCAGAAACAGATCTAATCCCGAGTCCCATTGCCACTGTCCAAAGGTAAAGGTAGAATTTTCTGCTCTCGCCATCACGACTGCCACGGATCAAGCGGGATCCGTTTACAAATTTTGTAATCTGTCAGGCCCACTCGTTAAGGTGATTGGGAAGTTCAGGTTTTTAAAGCTGTACTTTTCCTAGAATGGTTTACCGAAAAATCGAAGTGTTTACTGCCAGTAGTGCTGTGTTTATTGCAAATTAGACTGGATACGACAAAAATCTTCCAAAAAAACGAATGGTTTGAATTTGCTCAATCAAAAACCTATTTTTCTTGTTATATTTAAAAAAGTCACTTACGTGATATCAGTTGTGATAGTGTCAAAGTTGCTTTTCGTTTGATAGCTTTGGTTGCATGTCTCTCGCTGACTCTTTCTATTAAGCAAAACATTCGTAAACATGTCCTTTGCAATTCATTTGACTTGTATTACTTCAAATAAACAAATAAAAATGCGTATAGATATTACTTGGCAGCAATAATTTGCTTGCACCTCAGAAACGAGTCAGCGCGTTGTTACAACGAGAGTCCGATGACCTTCAGACATGCTATAATGTATCTAGTGGTCTCTGGCATGAACGGCTCTGAACGTTTTTCCAGTTTGCAAAGTGCAGTGGTCTTTGGAGACTGAACAATACAAGTAACGTAGGTTGTACACTATCAAGCATACTTTTTACAGGGCTAAATAGCAATAAATTGGAACCCCTGAAAGGTATCTTACACTTAAACGGTGGCTAACTCGAATAGAGGAGAAACGTTTAATTCCTGTAAATTTAACCGACGACGACTTATCAAAGCTCTTAGCAAAGTGAGCTTGAGTTTTCACTCGGAAAGCTCGTTGCAGTCAATTTGCTCAAATTAACAAAACAGCCGACAGCAACAGTATGTTATTCGAACCTTTATGAAAAACCCGGTGACAACAATTAACGTGACATGTTTCGCAGTCTGTCAGCTCATGCAAAGTTGATCGATAGAAATGATATGGTATATAGTCAATAACTTATCAGCGGGTAGAAAAACAGTGGTAAACAAGTTCAGCCACAAAAGCTTTTACATGAATACCTAATTTTCGTAATTAGTATCTTTTCAGTATCCACATCAGACCTGCCATCAAGGAGCATACAAACACAGCACAGGAATATTCTCCTTTATAATATCTCAATCCCTTGCGATTATATCCCAATTTCGGGGATTTTTTTCTCTGCGCTGATAGAAAATTTTAAAACCATATTTCAAAGTTTGTAACACGTCCTTTTAATATTCGTGTTTCATAATTCGCTCAACACAGTAATTCAATTGTAAAGCTACAATATGTTTCCTATTAGCACGGATCCAAGTGAAAACAACAGACGAAAGCTCTTTCGTGGTGTTCTTATAAGACAACAAAGTTCAATTCTGGCGGTTCTTTGAAAACAAATATACCGTTCAGCTAATGCGTGCCTGACTTCGCACCACTCATTTCTTTCTAAGCCGTTGCACAAGAAAAAAAATGGTCCGGTGTTTTCAAGTTTCGTTATTCACTCCCTTCTAATCATACACAATACATCTGTGTCTATTTCGTTTTCTTTCAGTCCGGAAGCTTTTGAGCAATGGCGTGTGTCCTGACGTAGCCAATGAAGATGGACTGACGGCACTACATCAGGTAGTTACGCTTTATCGTTACTTATTATTTCATGAGGCTTCATTAGTTTATTTTTGTGTCATCGAAAAAGTCTTCTTAAAAGTCAAATGACTTAGTAACCCGATTTTGTAATCAGGCTAAAAATTGTATACCCTTTCGTGGAGTACTCGCCATTTCAATAAGCTCTCATTTTGATGTCCAATCGCTTACCGAAATGATGGCTGAGAAATCCTTAGAGTTTATGAATTATGCGCGCATTGTTCCTGCAACAACCACTTGAGAAAGAAAAGTATGTTCACCTATTTGCATGTTGTTCATTTCTGAAGCAGACAATGAACTACGGTTTCCCACAAGCAAATATCAGCAAATATATTTATAAAAATCACAAGGACTAAGGCTTTTGTGCCCAAAGCCTAATTCATCATACCTTGAAAACTATAGAAGTAAAAAAATGCAATCTGCTTTATTGTGTCGGCTTTTACCGTTATTTATTTTGCGATGCAAATCGCTCAGAGGGTTAATATAGAAGAACTCACTCAGGTTGTTCATTCCTATTTTGACTTTGACTGACCAGCCTAACGGTTCAAGATATTCAGCCGTTCCATGCCGTTGTTCATCAAACTCACTAAATAATATTCTCGATGCCCAAGTAGTATCAGATAGTCAGGACGTAGGCACTGATGAGAGGTTCCAGAATTTTATAAACTATTTGGAATTTTATGGATATCTTGGGTCCAACGTTTGGCCAGATTTGTGTCCCAATTAGTATAATCTGTGCATGTTCACTGAAGCAACTGATGATTCCAAAGATGCCACAAAAGTAGGTTTACTAAACTGGATTGTTTAGGATTTCAATGGAGAACAGACTGTTGATAGCACATGATGGGTCGCTTTTTAGACAATTTTTAGAGACAGCTTGCTTAAACTGGAAAAAAAACTACCGGTTGAAGACAACGGTAGATGCGGTGGACAATGAAGTATCACTTTGAGATGGATTATGTATTGAACCAACTGGTGGAATACATCTAAGACCTAGAAAATTTCATTCACATTCAGATAAATACAATTGCTGACAGAAAATTGTACGGCTGGAGGTTATCTTAGCCGTTCCAGTAGATTCGATGAATACATTTTGCACTCCATTTTTGATAAAAAACGCGTCCCATTTTCAAAGACATTGAGAAGCGTTTACTTTACATCACTTTAAATCAATATAAAACATCGAATGAAAACTTCATTCTTTTAATGTAATTGGCACCGATTCGTTTGCAAAATTATATCCAGTTTCCTTACGCTTGTGGCTTTTGATTGGAAAATCCCCCTCCAGTTAAGGTGATATTTGTGCCGGAGACAGTAGATCTGCTCGGAACTAATCATGGCCACGGCCGGAGAGAGCACACAAGTCAAGACTTTACATAGAGAACACAGTGCCAGTCTTTTGAAACTGTTTCATTTCAAGATAGGAGCGAATGTCTGAATTATTCAGAGATTTTTCACTTATTTTAAGTCAGTTTCGTTACCATTTTTGTTTTTTATATTTTTTTAATGAGCTCCGTGAGACATATCACTGGCCCATCAAAGACAGTCACGAATCTGCCCCTAAAAGATGAAGTGGAGAATCGCGTAAGGTCCCAGTGAGTCAGATATGGTAACAAGCCGGGTGACAATGGATTACCATCTATCGTCAATGGTTACTCATCAACCAAGTTAGTATATTTTCACCATGGATCTGGTGCAACTTTGCTGCAAGACACTAGCTTCGCGAGCTGCTAATCTGATGATTCAGAATGGGTGATATGTGGTTTATGGGTTCTACTGTACGCGTTAAACAAATGTGTCAACGAATGAACTGGACACGGAACATTTAACGGTTTACCGTTTGAGATTTACTGGTGTAAATTGCACGGACAGGAACGCAATGAAAACCGCTATTCTCACGGTGTACAATGAAGTTCTCTGTGCGAACAGCCCACCGGACTGCGTCATCATTCCCAGCTGTCATTTCTCACACTTGTACTCATCCTCCAGATTATCGTTTGTCCGTTGCATCTATGTCAGATGAACATTTGTGACGGAGCAACACTTTGGATTCACAGTGTTACTTAAGGTTTCGATTGTAACGATTCCAGTGTCACTATAATACCCCCACCCCCAATTTTATAGGTGTACAAGAGGAAGGGGGGAGATGTAAGAATCGATCTCAGTTCGCCACTGCGATTAGCCAGCAAAACACCGACAAGCCGTACGGTCTTTCCTTAATCTACAAACACTTTGGTGTCCCTATGTTTCACTGTGCGCTGGATAAACGCGAATCGGATCCAATGCACGGTTAGCCATGTTCGGAGCCACAGCACATAACTCTTCAAGATCTTTCGTCTGTGAATTCCCGGTGGTAGTCGATTAGCATAATCAAGTCAAGTCAAGTATATGCTGTGTGCACCTGAGGGTATATATTAAGCTACTGCATAAATACTGCACCAAAAAACTCATCAAGAAAAAGCAATATTTGAAAAAACATATGTTCAACGGGGTGAGTTAAGATAACCGGCGATGAAAGGATATGGTTTAGTGCGGGAACGGGCGAAATAAGAAACTACAGATGGTTTATAGGAACTAGTGCGTGTAAACAGATGTTTGTATTGGTATCAAGTGGCAGATGTTGATATACAAGTATTAGGATTGAGACAAACGAGGTGTGTGTTGTAATCCAAGATCATACGAGAGAAAGTCAAACATGCCATGTGGTGCTGGATTGTGATGAAGTAGACTAGTGGATCACAAGCGATGCCAGCGTGTTGAGACAAATGTTTAAGGGACTTGACGATAACCTCTCACAAGAAACTCGTTAAATACTTCGGGGAAAGCGTAGAGCCAGCGTGGAAGGGGTCAGGCTGATATCAGGCTTCTTATCTAGCGAAAAGAAGTAGAAATTGATTTGAGTCGCATCAAGTGAAAGGTAAGTTGTTGAACCTTCGGGAAAACTGCCAACACATGATCTGCCCAGGCAAATTCACGTCTGGTGGTCACTTCGATTCACTTGATGGAGGATATGGTGTGTATCGGCTTTCTGTTGACGACTAAGTCTGGAATGATTGCAAAACACAGTATCAGTGCACTCTGACGGATTCGTCCATAGATTTTGATTTGAAGACTAACTGATAAGCTCAGATTTCTTTGTCGTGAAAGGGAAAACGTGGAGCCATTAGATTTTGGGCATTCAAAAAACCACATCACTGGTGTATTTAGTAGGGAGACCATCTTCCTATACAGGCATGATGGATATAGATGTAGAAAACAAGAATGGTAATCGAATAGCACCCTGACGGATGCATAGAGTAGAGGGAAACATAGACAAAATTCGATCACAATTTCGTGTAAATTGTTGTTCACTGGGAAAGTAGTTAGATAAAAGATTCACATCAGAAGTACAGCAAATACATGGAATAAGGTTGGTCAGTCAACGAAGCTAAATACTTCATTATGGTCAAGGAAACAAACCCTACTACCCTACTTTTATCAATAGATGGTAAAACAGAATAGATGAGAAGGGCCAGAGCATCAATGGCTGATCGCGGGTGGTGACATGCAAATCGCTTAGAATCCAACACGCTGATCTGGGCAGGCAGTCTTTTCCGTATAACATTTTCAAACACCTTGAGAGCTACTGACGTGCAAGCTATTGAATGTAGTTTGGATGAGTCCTTTTCGAGTGTTGGATTGATAGAAACCACTTTTCAGCAATGAGGATTAATATTAAGATTTGAGCACGGATCAAAGAGATCAGAGTATAAGGGGGATATTGAGCTCATGCATTCCTTCAGCAGGATCGGTTGCACACAGTTTGAGCGGCTTGCCTTGTTTTCAAGGAGGCGATTGAGCCCTTTGTATACGTCCGAAGAAGTGATTCCCTCCATGGCAATGTCTTGGTAGAAGTCATCATCTTGGTTGGGGATGACTGGCGGGTTTGCTTCGGGAGTAAAGCAACGGCTGGTGTCATCAACCTGTGCTAAGCTCGACTCCGAGAATTGACACCGCTTGGGTGCGTGGTCGTCTTCCGCGTCTGTCTGCAATTGCAGCTGGCAGTTAGCGATTGAACTTACTGAGCGTTCATTCTTCAAAGCTCAAGTTTAATTGATTTTGATAGAGCTCTCACTATACAGTGGTCTCTGGTCTTGAAGGCACGCTCCTTCATATGGCACAATAGTTTCAGCTGAGGAAAGAGTAACGCACCGTTATGTGGCATGCTTTGAATTCCACCACGAGTGATAAACAGTCATCTGTAATCAACCGTCTCCTTTCTGAGTGTTCTGTAATTATTCGCTTTAAGCCTCATGATAGAGGTTGTCGGCTTTATTTGGCGGTACATGGTCATTTGAGTCTAAGGGTTTGTTACTTTCTGTTACGAAAAATGGGATTAGAAAAGCTATGAGTGATTTAAAGTTATGCCGATTTTAATCGGTCAAACTGAACGCAAACATTTCCCACGTTCACAGTGTGTGACTGATTGAAAACCATCAACTGGTTGTCGAATTAGGGTAGCTCCAGCATTTCGCATAATAGAAATATTTCCCTTCTGTGTTCAATACATGGCGAGAAGAAGTCAGTGGCCAACAAAATCCTACTAATGTTTTCGGCGGGTGGTTCGATACAAAAAGAACTATAATCATGAAAATGCAGAACTACCCTTAACTATGAAAAATCTATTTTCACGGCAAACATATGTTGCAAACCTCCTCGTTACAACGGTGAACACTACAGGGAAAACTTCTCATCAATGCTCAAAAAATCTTTTCTGCAGGTGCGATAAAAACAAAAACCTCTCCCTAGTTTTTACGAATTCGGGAGACAGACGTGTAAAATGTGTGAGCTACATTTGTGTTGATAAATGGTCTACCGTATGGTTCTTGCTCTTGTAAATCCTTTTGTCACGCGAAGCATATTCAACACTGCCTCGGTGTTTGATTGCCGACTTCCGTGCTTATTTTGCGTTACAGTATCGTAATGCTATGATTTCTTTACTCAATATTCAGTTTTTCAAACTACAGACAAGAAGAGAAAAGTGTTATCAGTAATTCAGAGACGATTCGGGGTAGAGATATAAGGGCACGCGTGTTTTATTTCTTTTAAAAACTGCTGGTATTCTTGTAAACGTTCTGCTTGATGTGTCATCGGAAAAAGTAACGCCCTTAACTTCCGTTAGATCGATGAACAGGCCATATAACCCCGGCCTTTGTAACGCACGAGTGACTGAATGGATTGTACTTGCTTACCGAACAAGAGGACAAGGAGCAATCGGGCCAGTTTTTTCAGTATGAAAAGCTTATGAACATTTTGGGTGGGTGGGAATAACCTCGATAACTTCGAGTGGGTTTCCTACCTGATTTCCTCTCAAATATTCTTCGGCGATGTAAAACCTCATCTGGTACGAAAGATCACCGGTTTGAAATAGGGCTTTTTTGGGCTTATGAATGCTTTTGAAATATTTTGCGATACTTTACCATCGTTTGATTTGTTCCTTAGGACTGTCTCCATGGTTAGCCATACCACCATATAAATTTCCCAATATGGACTTTACTTTGATTACAGCTATGATCGCCGATTTCCTAAATCGCATGGGATTTTGAAACCGAGGTTTTTACGAAAAATCCGGTATACAGATAGCAATTTTTCGGCTGTTGACGGCGAGGAAGATGCCAGCCAATTCCCCGTAACTTGGTTTTTCCATTGAACTTAGAACGATTTTGGATGTGTGTCAATGCGAGGGAATTCCACTTTGTTTTGTTCCCTGTTCTACTGTATGCGCAGCGTGAGGAGGAGATTTGCTTTCGGGAACTCAGAACCACACGTGATACAATGGATCAGATTGTTTAGTTTCTCTGGCACTACAGTGACCACTTTATTAGCCCAGTTATAGAAAATTATTTGACCATCCTTTAATGATACAAGTTTACCAGTGAAGAGCCACGAGTAATTAAACGCCTCCGAAAGCGAAAGTTGACAGTGGTGGGAGAAATCGATATTGGGACTGCCAAGTTTGAAGTTCTTCGTGGTGATCGCCGGATCACGGTCGGTCACTAATCTAGTCAATCGCACTTTTAAGATTGCAAATCTATAAAAGTATAAAAACTTATTTTGTCAGAATTCAGTAAAGGGGCATCTTTTTATTGCCCACCTATTTTCCTGGATATTATCTAGCAAGTTTTGGATGCGATCACACATTGACGTAATTACGGTGAATAAAACAGCCACATTCGTGCAGTGTTAGTTGCTCATTTCAGATTGTTTCCAATATCAACAATGAAGCGTACCGATTAGTTTCACATCAAAATGCACATTACGGTTTGGAGGATTTTACCAAGAACTAGCTGTAGTTTCCTCTGACAGGGGAAGAAAATTCAAAAGTGTGTCTTTAAAATATATTTTGCTATTTTTTGTACGCACAGAGGGATCAGCTTGGTCCTAACGAGGTCATGCATAGCTGAAAGCCATGATCACACATCATCAAAAAGTAATTTGAGCATGCGCAGCATTCCATCCTACACCGGTTGAGCAGCAGTATTCACTGGGGAACAGGCGAAAGAATTGGTCATTGTTATCATCACTGTGGTAATTGCCTCGATGTAGGGTGAAATATGCGTGTGGAGGGCACATTTGGCCGCGCTTTCCTCTGTCCGTCAAGAACGGCCGATCAAGTGAATTGGTCAAATACACTGGGTCATCCGAGGACACGAGCATTTTCTGGGAAATCGGAGACCGAGAATAATCATTTGCTGTAGGAGAATGTGTAGTTTTTAAAGTACTGTATGAGTAGGCAAGTTGTATGTGACGGCGTGGCAAATGCGTGGGGAAATTATTTCGCGTTTCAGTATGTAAAAACGATCAATGAGACCTCATGAAGAGTTTTCTCCTACCTGTGACTGTTTCTGGGAGGATAAATACTATACAAATCAAAGAAAAATTCAATATACCGTTGTGTGTGCAAAGATAATTGACAGGTGTTACCGCAGTTCAGTGAATCAGAACCAGAAAACTGAAAAAAATTGTCCGTGACTCATGAAAGACTGAAATAAATAAAGCTGTTTAGGCTGATGAAACATTAACAACGTTGTTTTTCACTGCACCGGGGTACGATTAGTAGTTTGTACGATCAGAGTCACCTGTATAGCGAAGTAGATTTGACTTTGGACTGTGTATTTGTTTTTACGTTCACAACGCTAAATCTCCCAATATTTTATCGCTCATAATTTAGCCTTATCGTGGTAAAAGGCAGAGGAGTGCTAGTTTATCACTGGATGAAACCTCAGGCAATCTTGGTCGGAGTACTGATGAAGATGGAAGTGGATACATCGCCGCGTCGTATGCCCTTAATTGAGTCTTTTAAACACCGATAAAATATCTCTCTAGACTAATCAAACCAACAAGTGGCAACCATTTGTCACGCTTTGGACATTAGCTTAGAATAGTAAGACACATCAGACAATTATCTGGTTTCTATACCCTTGATAAATCTACAACTGTTTTGCCAGGAATTGGGAAGTACATATTTAGACTCGTGTTCATCAATAGGTTGCACATGAAACTACGAATGCCACTGGACAGACAGTCTGATGACACCATGTGTTAAGTAGCTTTGATAAACTCTCATCAGGAGTCAGTGAACACGATCTGAACGTACCTTTAGTGCAACAGGAAAAACCAAGAAATGTAAGCAGATAGTGCATCCAGTGTTTTTTCTCTTGTACATCAACAATATAATGGATAAGTTGCTCGGATTTGGTAGAATTATGCTACAATCTCCGGACATTTTATAGCCCAGCGGTTGGAAGTGGATGAAGTCCTCAAATGAGCATCAGTTAAAATATTAAGGTATTAAGGGATTTATCTATTTGTAATTCTGTTCTTTTGTCTTCATTTCGCAAACGAATCGTTAGATGGTTGTTCATTAACAGTACTGTAAACGTTTTCCATAAACGACTCAAAGATTACCCGGTTTTAGAAACACCTTTTCCATCTCAAGTTAAAAATAAAGTGACATTTTAGGGAATTTGGGTTTCTTTGATCTCCACGGGCAACCGAATCTAGTTTTCTCGAATGTCATTTTTGAGCAGAAATTTTGCATTTTTTCATTTGATTCCAATTACTTCGTACTCTGTTCACGATATTGTCCACTAATGGAAATGCAGTTCACGCCCGCCAAGGTTATTGGCTTGGACTAAAAGGATCGTGATTCGGCCAGCGTTTATATATATATATATATATATATATATATATATATATATATTTTCGGAGGGGGGTGGGACTGATATCGATTTTCTGATGAGCGCTTCTCTGGTATCCATATCGACCTTTATTTCCCCAAGCCGACTTTGTCTTTTTGGAACTTATTGTCTTTTACTAATGCATAAATTTTTCTACTGACGCTGAGGTATTTGTAATTATTTATTTCATTATTTTAAAGACCCAGAAGAAAGAAATACTTGAGAAAATATTATTACAAATATATCATATTTTTCATTAAAATCATGTTTGTCCTCTGATCACAGATAGTAAGTATAATTAATATATTTTCTAAATGAAAACAGCAAATGTATCGCTTCTCCGCTGAAGAGGCAGCCGAGTTGAGGAGTCTTTCCGCGGAAGACGCTAGGGACGTACGTGAGACATTTGCTCATCAAACGCCCAGTAATTTGCTTGCTAACTCACTTTCTGGTCGGACTAACACACCTCGGTTCAGCTTCCTTCTCCGTTCTACGCTCTCAAAACTGGATTTCTCACCTTTTTCCACGAAATTCGGTGCATTGTCTTCTTTCTGTCCATTAACGGAGGGGAATACCGAAATCTGCGTGAATCCTGAAAATTATACCATCCAATAACTTATTGTTTTTTTTGTTCTCGGTGAATTTCCCCAATGCATATTCAAAAGATCTTCAGAAAGCATGTTTCCGCCGTCCAAAGTAAACCTGCAGAACAAAGAATCTTCGAATACCAAACTTCTAGGGTTGCATGTTTCCTGCCGGCTTAATAAATTTATCGCAAAGGCTGTGGGGATAGCCTTCTGTAACAAGCCAGTTTTTTTCTACCGAATACCTGTCTCGGCAGAAACCGAGAAACCGGGCCACCCATGTGTTCTTCTCCCAATCGAGATTCCACAGAAGAGAACCTGTCAGACATTTTCCACACAGGGGACAGACACAAATTAGTTGCATTTCCCGCCTCTTTTTTGCACCTAATGATCGTAACATTTAAATTCCTAATATGTGGTGTGAGTGTTTCATTTGCAAGAATGAGAGAAAAAGGTCTCTTTCTTAATCCGCGGTTTTCAATTATCCCAACAATTTTGCCCATCTTTGTTTCACTTCGCAGTGTTGTATCGATAATACACCAGAAATGTGTCGTCTCCTACTTCGGTTCGGGGCCAATCCAAACGCACGTGATACGGAACGTTGGACACCGTTGCACGCAGCTGCCACTTGTCACCATACAGAACTATGTGCCATACTAATTGCACAGTAAGTTCAACCTGGTGTTTTGTCACCAGTTTTCCAAAAAACCCACATGAGATGCAGGCTGTCATGGAAGTTTGGCATATGATAACGTAAATGAAAATAAAAGGTAACAATCAGGACCCGTGTGACGTTTTAGCGGGTAACCTTGAGGACATGTGGCAATATGGTGTGTTTGACTCAACAGGTAGCAGTTGATAATGCTTGTCAATATACTTCAACGATAAAAAATGTTTTTAAACGATCTCTCAAACCTGCCGAAAGATATCTTTGATATTTCATATATTTACAGCATACTTGGAGGGCTTAGGTTGTCCAACAAGGCCACTTTTAATGATGCACAATTACGCCAGTACATTGAAAACAATCAATAACGGAGAGGTTATGTCTGGAATCGACTACCGTTCATATTCCGATCTACGTATATCTTCAGAGAACATATCGATTTTCATAAGTTTGTACATTAGCTTAAACTGAGCACGAAGCCTGTTGCGGAGTAGCACCAAATCCGGAGGGGTTCAGGAGCATGCACACGAGCGACTGAACCACGTATAAAGTCATTTGTGGGAAGGAGATCATTCCAGCCCCAAGCACTCCCATCCAGGGTTTGTGACCTCATTTTTGTGCAAATTCTCCTCAGAACCTCACTGGAAATTATTATCCACGGTTTTCTCCGAAAGAAAATTCGTTTTTCGGCAACTGACTGATCAATCAATATGAAAGGGTATAGCTAAACAAGTTTACAACACAAATAAGACTTTTCTGATGAGTAGCCATTCACGCTACGAAGTTATTATTAAATATATTCCAACTATAACTGCATGATCTATGAAATCGATTTATTAATAGATCTGATCTACTCATATAAAAAAGATAGCGTACGCGAAAGTATTCGTATTTGCTTGAATCCCAGCATTAGGAGATGACAGTGGTATTTTGCATTTAAGCTTGTAACTTTACAGTCATACTTACCGGAATATCATTGTACCCTCTATAGATGGCAGTTCATTGAGTAATTTTTTAGATAGAACTAAAGTGGTTTCAGTGCATATTAGCTGATGGGTTTGAATTTTGAAGTTAGGCGTTTGTAGACCTTATGTAGACCGATTCCCATGTGTGTGTTTATGGGCAATTCACGGGTAGCTAGTTTACGTAATCTTGCAAATTTCCGGGATTGCTTGTATGTCATATGCTGTCACGTGCCAGGACATCTAATCAGACTGCTCAGATAAGGTTTTCGGTGCAGTAATTCAGACACACGGGCGCACTATTTTGTTGCTTGCATTTCTAGAAATGAGTTCGGCTCGACATCTGCTAGTAAAAAATCACCCAGACTGTGGTTAGTCTGGGTGAGTTACATTGTGTTGCTCTGGATTACGGCATAAAATGAACACTAAGGGTTGGTTTATTATGCAGTATTGAAAGACAGAGTTATTCTGAAAGGTGGAGTTAGCTTCAGTGCATCGACTTTTTCCCGTCTTTTATAGAACCCTAACGCGATTTTGGAATAAATCGGAAAACCACTGTTGAGGCAAGACCTAGATATAGCGCCTGTTTTTAAAATTAACTGGAAAGTATATATATATATATATATATATATATATATATATATATATATATATATATATTCTTGAGCCAGAGTTCCATGTTACACATGACAAAGCGCAGGAAAGCTAGAAGTAACATGAAGGAAGTGAAAATGTGAATGATCATTATTTTAATGCTGAGCATGTATTTCTCATTTACGATTTTGTGTTTGAAAGTCTATCGTTACTCACGATATCTCAGGGTCCCGCGAGCGGACTTTGCTATCGCAGATTAAAGGACTGCACTTTATGCTTCTGTGGAAAATTTGGAGAAAAATCATGCCACTGATATTACAGGCAGACGAGCATCAGTTTGGTTTGTGTTGAGTTAGCCCAGCGTCGTCTTTGCTAACTGAAATGGAACTTCATATCGATTATTGTTATGGTTGTTCATGAGGAAGAGGGATTCCCGTAAAAGGCGCATATCCGTACTACAGGGTCATTGTACTGATTGACGTAAAACACGTTGCACATGCGGATATCCAGATCACCAAGTAAATCCAAATGCGTTGCTATCAGCAGAAAAAGTACACATACTGCGATTGAAAACCGAAGAGAAATTCTTTTCAAAGAGGCCTGTACTCCGATTGAAACTTCAAGTTTCTGAGGCAGAAATTTACTTGCTGTGAGTCTTGATAAATTATATTTCTACATGTGAACAAGGAGGACAATAAACGAAAGGTAGAATAACAATGCCTACTGATGTAGAATAAATGATATAAAGTAATAATGAATTTTAATGGTTACAATGTATGGTAGAACAGTTACAAATTTTGAGCTCTTATTTTCTTTTGAAATAAGTTCTTTGACAAAGTGGAATTGAACAAGGACCACACCCGGAAATCGAAGGAAGGAAACAATATAAGTTCAATTCTTTTCACGATGTTCGTTGGCGAATTGTTTAGTACGAATACGAAAACATGTATGGCTATGTAGATCTACAACTTACAGATGTGAGCTTTTCCGTAGCCAGACTCAGCAATTCAGTCGAATTGCTTCCAAACTTCATGAAGAAATCACCGGCGGTCTTCTGAAGGTCAATATAGTGGAGTCTGAACCGTGGAGTCTTTGGTTCGATTCCTACCACTGCCAGTCACTGTCCCATTAGGCAGCGTTTGGATACTCTGTGTCCACCTTCGCAAACAAAGTGCATTGTACTATGGTAAAAAAAGGCAATAAAAGATGTTTTTGATGATTTTGTTTGCATTCATTGTTCATCTCAGGACTCTGATTGGTAAAATCACACGAAAAAGTAATGCTATTGCCTTTGGGCATGTATTGCCAAGATAAAAAGTCGAACATCGTAGACCATATATTCATGTGTGAACAGTATTTAGTATCACAGCTTTAAGACTTATTTTAAGGCTTTCTTCGAGACCTGCTATCATCCAAGGACAAAAACTATCCCGAGTTTTTTTGCTAATATCGTGTACGCATTTCATCTCAAGAAGCAATTCAATTCATGTAATTTTTCTCAGACTATCATAGAAAATTGCGGTGTCTGTTTTGTTATTTTTAGCCCTTTCATGCCCCCCATGCTGGTGTAAACTTGATACATTGACGCACTCTATTAGGACGCGGTCCGTCCAACCGGCGGATTAAGCTGGACGGATTAACGTGTGTTCCCGGTCCTGCCATTTTTCGTTATGCGCAAGAGACAGAACTGATAAAGTAAAGATTGATCAGAAAGCTGTGAAAATATCCATAATAGTTATGAAGTTATCAAACAATAGGTGGGAATTTCGAGCGGAGCACAAGATTTCTAGCAGTTACTCTTATTGAATAAATCCACAAGGTCAACAGCTTCATTCTCTTCCTCTTTGAGTTCTGCTAGAGACAAAACATCCTGTTGATCTTTTGTTTGAGTACGGTTCTTCAACAAAGCCTCAGTGCGTTAATATCAGTGATAAATTGGTAAGTTTGATCACATATACGCAGTCGTCGACACGGTAACCGTTGTGGGCAGTCGCGTTGAAAAGGATCGTCTGCAGTTTACTTTCCGATGCATAAAATTTATTCCTCCACGGCTGTAAATTATCATTTGTGTTGCTGATAAGGATCGGTTTTTGGTTTTTCGACTTTCTGTGTACCATATGGTGTCAGGGCGGCTAAGGTTTGAGTGATCGAATCCCCGAGTGGGCTGGTTTTATCGCAGTGAGTCGAGGCTCATGTAAAACCGTTGGCAGTTGGTAATCACGAAGTATAAAATCCAACTTAGTTCAACGAAAAGAAATGGCAAACGTCTACGACTCTTTTTGGCTTTTGTCTTTTATAACTAAATCTATTTGTGCTTCCAATATTGGCTAGAAAGTTGGGCTTTGCAGTCAGACTGGCATTCACAATCTATCCCATATCATATCAAGACGAACACAATAGAGGTCCGTTCAAGACCAGCTTTCTCCATAAAATATTGAAAGCACCACGGTTATCTAGGCAAAGCATGATCCAGTTTATTTTCATTCATATACTTTTCTTTCGGGAGTTCATCTTCGGCATGCTCGGTGGTGATTCCCGTTATAAAGCTTGCCCATTCTCTCCAAAAGAGTTTTCAAATTGTTGTAAAATCTAATATGCTGGGGCTTTAAGCAAGACCAAAAGCTTGCAGTTGTTGGAGGTTCTACTTTCGTAAAATTCTGGTTACATTTTCCCAGCTATAGTGGGACCGTCAAAAAATTGCACCAAATATTCCACAAGCAGTTCATACAAGGGACGTCACAAACCCGGGCATTGCAGACTGATCATCATTTGGATGGATAAAATATTATTGCTATTATTATTGAGCGCAAACAAAAGATCTTAATTACAAACTGCAAGCTTGTTGGGCATACATCTCCGGCACAAGCTTCAAGTTTGTGATGAAATGATCACGCAACTTATCTTTCGTCGAAAGACAAGACAGTGAAAAGCAAGAGGATAGCATTTCTGCTGGTAACCTTACAAATGCCTAATGGGTATCACTTGTTCAACTTTCCCAAGAAATTCCCAATCTAATTTCAGGCATTCTCAAAAAGTACAATTAGCGTCGATAGTGATACATTCGTAAATGTTGTCAGTGCATAGTCCCAGCTTCTCTGCTTAAATCAAGTGCAACAAATATCTGAGTAATGAAATTATTTTTTATTCACAATTCCTTTTCGTTTATCGTTCTTCTTCGCAATGGTAAGGATAGTCGAATGCGTGTAACATTATTTGACAAAATTAATTATACCGAGCGATATGATCCAAGAAGTACCAAGGTGAGGATGTCCAAATGATTTGTTACACCGGACCATAAAAATTATCCTACCGTATGTTTTCATGTGTTTACCACACGAACAAATTGGTAGCCGCTGTTCTTTCATCTGGAAATCTTCCATTGTTATGGTTTACATGAAGGATCAAGAGAAATTCTTCCATGATTGGGGAAAGTGACGTTTTACGTAGTTCTATTATAATTCGTATCGATGACTGTCTAAAGGAAATAAGGAAATCCAAGTGTCCATCAACATTTACGCTGACGTCAAGTTTTATTCACAGTAACAGACCAGCTCAAACTATTACGCCCTGATAGAGCCAAATCAAGCGTAATAGTAAACATATTTTCTGTTCTGAAGAGAAAAGTCAGTGGACCATCTTCGCGTTGGCCACGGGAGTAGAAGTTGAAAAATGTAATGAAGTTTAGGATAACAAATTAGTTCCTAATTGACCAGGTGAACTCAATGCTGAAAAGAATGCGAAAAATCCTGAAAAATGAGGACGCGTGAATTGACTGATAATATGGATGAGAAATATGTGTCCATTATCATTTGGGTTACTTCAGAGTCAATAAATCGTAATTCATTTACCTTCAGAAGCTCATAATCGGCCACGGTTTTGGCCAAATTGTAGTGTCAATATTACAGTTCTATTTGATTTGTGAGAACGTTTGTTTGCGGTAAATAAACAGACCGAAATAGCCATTGTCTCAAAATTTCGAAACTATTTGCTAGCTATTGTAGACGTAAATATGTATGGTTCTGTGTTAACTCTATCATGTACACGAGCAAAATATGCTTACCGTAGGCCCGTATGCATGAGTTTCGATAATAACTGTAATCATTTGGTATTTACAAATCCACCATACAAAAGCATCTGTTGGTCATGAAAAAGGAATATAGTAATAAGTGAAAGGCAAATGAATATATAAATTCCAATTTCTAAGTACGACTCTATTTTTTAGGTACTTGCATCCTAGCAATCCCTCAGACTTGACAAGTAAATGGTAATGCCGTCCTGAAGAAAGGTACGACTTTATTCGCGATTTTAGTGGTGTCATTTAGTACTAGCTACTTTGGTGGGCAGCTTTTGGTAATAAAGCTTTTTAAGTGGAAACTGAAAAAATAACCAGTTCAGGTTAATTATTCTCACCAAAAGCTTTTCAGTATTAGCAACATTTCAAGGTCATTTCAAATTGCCTTTTCAAACAAATGTCAACTGTTGACTAGAGGCAAACGGTCGAAGAATCGACGGGAAAATGGGCAAAAACGCTCTCTTTTCTCTATCAATAAAATAATTTTCTTATCCACAAAGAACAAAGCCTCCATTTTCTTATATATTTTGAAGACATCGAGAGTTGTTTTGTTCTCAAAGACTATTGTTCCACGGAAAAATTTAACTGGTATACACCGAGAAGCGACCTATCAAGTCCATTGATCTGGGTCGGTTCCACGCCAGTGATCCGTCCAAAATGCGTTTCATACTGGACATTTAAATCAAAAATAGTATACACGTTTTACTCTTAATGTTTTAACGCATACAAAATGAACAGTCAGCAAGCTGGTCACTCCAACAGTTAGATCAGCAGCTTGGTGTAACTTATATTTTTACCAGATGAAGCAGTTTAAGCCTTTGCTCATATTAATGATTTTTTCATCATTTATGGTTAACTTACATTTAGATGAAGCTCGTATCTTGGGATACTTCATGCTAGAAATGCTGACATTCTAATCCATAGGGAGGCCAAATTCTGAGCATAAAGATGTAGCCAGAGGTCCAAACTTGACCCTCTGTTATCTAGATCCGACTTTAAATTCATAGTACACAAGGTGACCAGTCACTTCGAAATTAATATTATTTGAAAGGAATTTATTTTACAACAAACATTGACTTATCGATGACTTGCCTAGTTTCTTGGACTCTGAATTCTGCCACAAATTTTCTTCTCCACCTTGATGTTTACAAGAGTAGGACAAGAAGCCCGTGAATGTAGCGAAATACATAACTACCTGTCGACCTAGAGTATAACGATTGTTTTGTACAAACTAGATTGTTTTCAGTTTTCATGCGAAATCACGGGTCATTTCCCATCTGAAATATATCAACGCCTTCGTAAAATAATCAGATCATTCCGTACGAATGTCTTCAGGATATAAGTAAATCAAGTTTGTGAAAACTGATACATTCGTTCAAAACTGATTCATTTTTTATGGCACCAACTTCGGATTTGTGACTCAAGTCAGTCAAATTACTATGGCGTCATCCGTACTTTGTGCGCGAGAACTTTTGATATTTCCAGACGGAATTGTTCGGTGCATTCACAAACTCCTATGAAGCATAACGACTAGTGGCCGCATTTTTGGTCGCTCTTTCTCTCCTTTCTGGACCTTACTTTTGGGCTGTTGCACCAGTTGAGGCTGTGCTAAACAACCGTTTGATTTCTGAAGCGATTTGTCCCATCCCATTACATAGCTCCTTCAAATTCTTAGTTATTTAGAAATACATTACATGAACGAAGAGCGTCAGACCACTCTGCGATAGTCCGCTTTTTAGTTTGAATAGATTCAAGCCAATTACTGAGCGGTTTATTTAAAAAACTCTTTTATTCTATTTGACTTATTCGTACAACAACCGTGAGAGCCGTTCCGTTTGATTGGTAGTGGGAAACGTGATGAAAGATAAAGTTGGAGAAAATAATTTTTGTGTATTTGCTGATGTTTAATAGCGGCCCCGAAAATCTGCTCTGCTACTCACCAAGGACATTGTAATTGAATGCGCTGGTTATCACTAAACAGCAAAATGAGCCTAATCCCAAGTACCGTTTCATATCCAAACATATACAACTATTCAACCGTGCATGTTTGTATTTGTGTGTGTACATATGTATATATCTGAGTATGGCAGAACAGAATTGCAAAGACAAAACTGCTGTTGGGTGGTAATAATAATCAAACAAACTTGCAGAAATTTAAAACTAATTCACTGTTTTCTTCAGTACTTGAATGCTATCTGTTGGTAACTGGAGAATCCTTTTAGCTTTCCAAATACCAAGATGAAATTTCGCTTCGATTTCCTAGGTAAATTCATTTCACTATTCCACTTCAGCATGTTTACTCCTTTTGTCATTGGTAGCAAAACCACATGGAAGATTGTTTTTGCACGAGTTCGGCTAAAAAGAAACGAGGTTTCCGGAGACGAAGACATCCTAGTTACAATATGGAAAAAGTAGCAAACGGAAATATTCCAAGATCAAAAAATCTGATTCACTATGTTAATTCTTACATTTGTATCCAAATTAACAGAACTATGTTTCCCGCGTATTAAACGAACTCATTTCAATAAATCCAGGGCGCAGCCAAAACTTTGACGACAGTGACATTTCTGAAGCACTAGCGACTTGCCATAATTGAAGCAGCTTGGTGATAGGCAGTATCCAAACCATGACCCATAATGCCCGAAAGATTGTGGGATCAAAATTAGCCTATCTGGACATGAGTGTTACGCAATACTTTCTGGCTGCAGATAATTCCTGGAGGAAATTGGAAATGGATTGAAATCTGTCTGTTTCGTTATAATTAACTTGTAAGCAAACCCGTAACAAACAAGCTAGTTTGTATTTACTCATTTTTTACTTTACACAGAAAAATATCTACCGTAGATGTTTACAATTTCGAGATCAATTTGAAAACCAAATAATATGGAGAAAAGGAGACTTTTACCAACGAGCGATTGATGATTGGCAAGAGCGTCATGTTGCATTTTGGAAAAAAAAACAAAATGATAACTATATGGTGGGGCCAAATCACTTGATTCACACAGGTTTGACCTCTTCCAGTTATGTCATGTGACCAAGTTATGATTGAAATCCCGTTTTTGTGGGTAAACAATGGTGCTTTACTAAATTAACTGAAATGGCTCCACAAATCGCTTTTCGGGATCAACTCGAAGGATTGTAATCATAATTGCCACCGCTCAGGTCGTTGCTAGCTGTCTGGGTTGGAAACCTCCTGACGCACTTCGCGCGAAAATTGCATATCACCCTGAACGGGTTTTTTTTCAGTGTCCTTTATCGACGAGATGCGTAGTTAGAATATAGGAGATTTTCGTCTTGTATCCTCTATTCAACCAGGCCAGTTAGTGCTTTTGGATCGTCATTCGACCCATGTAGATCGACAGAAGTGAGCAAAGAAAACAGCCTTTCCAATCAAATTGAAATTATCCACAGTTTAGTTCAGTTGAAGTCATTTGAAGGATTGAGCAAACCACGAAATATTGCCCTTGTTAAAGTATAAACTAACTAACGCTGATTCAAGTGATTGGTTTGTTTTTATTTCACCATCTGTCTCTACTTTCCTGTTTGTGTTTGATTCTGTCGAATACGACGTTATTGACAATATTTTTATATCTCCGGGGTCCCAAAAACATTCAGCAGGAAAAAAGAATATCTTGAATGAAGTTGATAATTTTGTAGTCTTATCAGTATGGGTAGTAGAAAAATAAAGCTTTATGTGCCATGATTCAACATTCAGATTGAAAGTTCAACCACTGAAAATCAAGAAAGCACTGTACAGCTGTTCCACCCTTGCTAGGAATCAGCAGCAGCGCACATCCATCGTGTCCCAACGGGGACTCGAACCCAGGAACAGTGATTGGTCTTCGAACACCTTAAACACAAGGCTATCCGGGCTGGTTCTCAGGGGTTTCCAGTCCCCTTTTTGGGGCTCGGTGGGTGAGCACTGTTGATGTTTCCTTACAAGGATGAAGCAGTTCTACGGTAGTCCTTTGTTTTTCAGTCGTGAATTGATTGTTCACACTCCATGATAAATCACGCCACTTGAATAGTCACCTTGTTTATTCCTATGCTGATATGAGTAAAATTTAACTTCTGCGATAAAGTTCAAAAAATTAAAATCGCAGTGTCTCCAGCCCTACACTTCTACGTCTGTTAGTTACCTCACGATGTATCTAAACATAGTCCATACTACAAACGTTGACCCAGCCCGTTCAAGCAAAATAAATCGTGTTTCATGAGAAGAACAGAAATAAAATAATAGTCCTTACCCTACGCATTTTGCAAGCTGTTAACCAAAACACTCTTTCCACTTTGATAGAAGTTGGCTGTTTCACATCAAAGACTATACCAAATTGGGAATTTCAGCCTACCCTATTTGATTCGTATGTCAAATTCGTGAATAACAATGCTGCATACGTCAAGGAATATGAAAGCTCCAAACGTTGTTCACTTTGTTGCCGTAATGATAAATGCGTAGCAAGCCGTTTTTAGTTGCTCTAGTTAGCCCAACTGGTATAATTTTGAATTCACGCTTTCTTTTGAAAGAAGGTTCACACACTCGGTGGAAGACACTAATTGTTGTTGGCAACGGGTTTGCAACAGGGATGAAATTTGAGCCTTCGGGCAGTTTTTTATTGAACTATCAAATGTTTATAGTGCATCGTATATCACTTAGCAACGTTCAAAACAACATTATCTGATTCGTTCTCGAACATTCTACCAGAAAAATGACAGCAGTAATAATAATAGTGCTTCATTTTCTGTTTTCCTATATTACACATGAATGGTACGGCATTCCAGAAAGAGGATTGCTGCTAATAAAAGGCTATCAAATGGTGAAGTGACTGACGGTGCCAGAATTTTAAGTCTAGTCTTTCTGACTTGGTGTCCAGCATGTTGAACGTTTCATTACCACAAGGCCGACATACGTGTATTTTCAAGCGGCCAGAAAAATAACTGTAAATATTTTTTTGATAATAAGTGAAACATTTTTGAGTGATCAGCCACCTGAACCTGACACCTAAATCCGTACCAGAGATAGATCTGATAAAAGGAAAACTGTACACCGAATTTCATACTTTGAACTGCAAAGAGTTATCGCGCCCAATTTTCCAGTTCAAAGCTCTTCCTAATTATACTGTTTGGCAAAATGACATGACTCTAGATATTTCCTAGCGCAAGATGCAAGAGAAACGCAGCATATCATGACAGAATTCTTCCTTCGATTATGAGTTCCACAACACTAATTAGGATTTGTCTGCATGTGAACACATTCATCCGATTCCTGGGAAGAGGCGAATGTTTTGAATACACGGGAGTAGGCTTTCAGGCAAGCCTAGGAAGTGCAAAATTCAGTCATTTCACATAGGATGTTGGTTGTTGAAAAACTGTTTCAAACGGTTCCTACGTGCAGTGCTGAGCTTAGTGATAGCCGCTTTTTACACCCACTTTTCTTAGATTTACAAAACAGAATCGGCACTTAAACTTCCCATGGCAATTTGCGTAGATATGGTTGAACATACACCGCATATCAGTAACTGCGTTGTAGGTGCTCAGTTGCAAAGAGTAACGCGAACGTTTTCTTTGGCAAGTAAAAAGTCAATTAATATTCCATTAGGCACTTACTGCTTACGTTTCCGATGTGAATTCGAAAACCACCTTCACATTGTTTCCTTTGTCGTGCACCTGACTATTCTAAAATTTTATTGCTTTTCATCGCGCATTTTATCCTTGTAGTCAGGTCCCAAAGCGTTCCCTGGACACGTTCAGATAACTTTAGCATGAAATTGTAATGCCTATCACGAAAATGGAGTTTTCGGGCAAAAAATATGTTTGTCTTTTGTTTACTTTCCTAATTTTCGGACGAAACAATTGATCGAAAAGATACCTCATCATCTATATTTAGATGATTTCAAAACTTGATTCTTTCCTATATCGCGAATAATTTTGTTCTGTGTAGCTAATATGCGGTCGTTGACATAGCAGTATTATAAGAAAGTGCCGACGGTTAAATACTTACTTAATATTCGCTTAGAGATGGCATTTGCATCTATGAGTGAATTGGAATGAATTCACCACATGATTGGAATACTGAACTTCAAAAAAATTTAATGGCATAAGCTGATATCCTATACGATAAACATGTGTATACCTCAGCCCGGAACGAAGCTTAGTGCGAAAGCAACAACAGCCAGAACAAAAATAGGGTGGAAGTACGACGGAGTATAAGAATCAGTTAGTAAAAGAGTATGACTTACGATTTTGCTGCTACTAACCATACACTTTTCGACGTTTTTGTCATTTTGTTTGATTAAATTACATATTTATGATTATGGGTTCTAGATATCCACAGGGAGATCGCAAAGCGTTCTCGTTTGGGGGGTGGCTATCTGCGCCCGACCCATGATGAAGCTCCTCATCATCATTCACTCTATGTTCCCGCCAGAGACGAGTAAATCGTTGGAGACATAGAGTGTCGTGCGCAGAAATACGCCGAGCATCCTCGGTGAGGAACGGCCACTCCTCGCAAATGTAGAGCAACATACCACGAGTCACAGCTTCACACACCCGTCCCTTAAAAGAGAGCTGGATGTCTCGGTAGCACCCCAGATGAAATAGATTTGCGAAAGCCGTTCTAGCTCCCGTTATCCGTGATGTGATTTTCTTCCTCGTAACACCAATAGGAGTATTTAAACTTCTGAGGTACTTGAAGTTATAGACTTACATTAGTTGATCACTACAACGGTGAATTCAGACACAGGTTTCTGCCGACCCTGCAAAACACTATGTACTTGGAAGGCGCGAAGTACATACCACATCTGGATATACTGATCTCTAAACGGTCCAGAGCATGATGAATTGTCGGAGTATTGTCACTCAGGAAAGCGATATCATCGGAATATTCCAAGTCGAAATCTGGGTTCTCCGGGAGAAGCTCAGCTCCATGGATTGAATAAACGGACAACGCACTTAGTAGAATATACTCTACCGCAAAGTTGACAAGAAATGCAAATAAAGACCATACTTGTCGTACTCTGTGGTGGACGACAAAATGCGAAGAGAGCTTGCGGTAAACTCAGACCTGCCCTGAGGTGCGACGATACGATCCTGTGATTATTGGCACAATTTTTTAGGTGCTCCAGTTCTCCGCAAAACACTGAATAATACAGTCCTATCGACAGAAACAAAGACCGATAATGTCTAAGAACATGATAGTCATCGATCTTTGGAAGGCATGACGGTCTCCAGCAGCTCCGATTCATTCTGCATCGAACTGTAAAATGCCTTGAGATAGCAACCACAACAGGCAAATAGAAAGGAGAAGTTAATAACTGAACTGAACTGAACTGAACTGAACTGAACTGAACTGAAGTGAACTGAAGTGAACTGAACTGAACTGAACTGAACTGAACTGAACTGAACTGGAGAGCTACGACTTGGTCAACGCATCCACGACCAGCTAGACACCCAGCCTGCTCCTCGCGAGTTTGCTATTCTTGGTGTTGGCACAACTTGGGAGGCATAGCACACCCAAACAGCTTTGACGATGTTGTTAGAAGACTTTCATCCCCATGGTTAGCCCAGACATTACACATCCCCTTCTTAAAGATAGGACAACATTCGACTTCTTCTACAAGGAAGCTACCTGTTCCAGCGTACAAACCCTGGAGAATGACACTTGAAGTTCTCCAACAACCTTCCTTTTACCACATTTTAAAAGGACTGGAGGAAGGTCATCGAAGTTCGGTGAATTGTGACATCCTAAGGTTTGGGTTTCCCTGCGGCCTTCCAGCTAAGTGAGTAGATCTGTCAAAACAGACCATGGGGCGTACGCCGGAAGAGCTAATGGAGCGGCTGACACTTGAGGTCAGCTAAACTGTGCCTTAAAGTGCTCGGCCCGTCGTTTAAGGCGCCGTTGCTGATTGTGAAATGGCAGGCATTCAACTTCACAGATGTGATCACTCACATCTGTTGCCTTCCTACCAGTCACTTCAATCACAGAGAACAGTTTGTGGGCGTTAGTCCAGGCAGCAGCACGCTCCATTTCTCATGCTCGTTTTGACCACCAGATCCCGCGGTCCCTACGAAAGCTCGCGTTAAGTGCACGTCTCATTACCAACCGCCTTTTGTTGTACTCATTTTTATCCGCAATCAACTACCTTTCGGCGAGAAGGCACAGAGATTCAGCAGAAGTCCAGGGTTTTAAGGTACAACGAGACTGGTAACAACCTTACAGGCCGGTGGATTTGCAAACTACCCTCAACAAGCGCCCAGTGCTGACTGCTGTTTTAAAGCGAGGAAAATTTTCGTTTTTTAGCAAGCTCGTTTTAAAAGATGGGTGAGCAAGATAAACGGGAGTATTTAGCGCTAGCTAACCTTTGTTTCAGCATGCATTTGAAACGCTCATCAAAACACATGGACAGCTTAGTGAAAACAAGTGCGTGGTCGTAGTCAACAGGAATGCTACAGTACGAACTCAGAGTCTGTTGAGCATCTCCATAATTTATGACTTATTGTGAGGTGGTCATTCTGGGTCCATCGCTGACTTAAAGTGGGCGGACGCCAATTTGAGTAACGGTGGCTGCAGCGCCTAAAATTCGTACTGGCGAGGAAGCGACGATGGTTACACCATAGATTCAAAATCCATTCCCCGTTTTTCGAGTGGCAGGAAAGCACGCCAGTGGGCCTCCGAATTGCTCCTCGTTCGATGACAGCCTACCTAACTCAACATTCATATCTCTTGTCAAACTCAAGCCACCAGCCCGGCTTGCCTTACATAAGATGTCGAGGAGCTTTTGGTAAATGTTATCTTCGATTCCATCTGGGTTTCTGAAACGATAAATCAACTGCTTCGACCAGTACGATGACTGCTGATTTTCCACGGACCTTTACGTTCAATTGACCGTAGCCGACCGTCTACTGGGATCCAGTCTATCAACCATGCTGCAGCCTCTTTCAATAAAAGCAATACTGACTCCAGTAAGACCAGAAGCCGTAGCCTCGAAGTCCTATGGAAGGCTTAAGTGAAGCTTATTAGAAAGATCTGATGATAGCGTCCATCGGACGATAGAACTAGAGTTTTTAATGTGAATCTGTTGGGTGCAACACTCGTCAACAGCAAGGGACTCGAGCGTACTAGCTAAACTTACCTGTTGTCCTGTACGCAATAGGGTTTGCTTGTCATACGTGGCTAGTTTGATCGGGCATTGATGTTGAAGGAGGTTATCAGCCGGAGTTAACAGATTTGCTGATATTCAGAAACTAGTCAACGAAAGGTGTGAGAGAGAGAAAATTGCCAGGATTTCCACCAGAAGCGCTACAGCTCGAATGATCAATCGAAGTTCCTTTTGGGCGCAAAAATTGGAAGCGCGTTTCCGAAGGAATTAAAAAAGCTGAAGGGGGTTGGAAAGTAAGTGTTTGTGTACGTTATAAGAGAACTATCTTTTATGAGTAACAGAGCAGTCAATGATTGCAACTGGCATCTCTCATGGTTTCATGCGTTGTGCCGTGTAATACTACGTTGTCACCTGGTTCAGAGTAGGCTTTTTTGTTTGGGAATGCACCTCTAGCCTTTGCGCAGCCAAGCGCGCCTGTAAAGCTGCAGCTTCTATCCAGGTCGGCCCTTGGCTACTTGTATGTCTCATTCGTTTCTGCCGAGAAACCTCGTCGAGTAAGCCGAACACAAAAAGTAACCATGACCTTACTTAGTAGCGGGCCACATTTATTACGTCTCAGCGCCGACAGCAGATTTATGTTACATTTTAGAGTGAAGAAAGTCAACCAAAATGAAATACCACCTCATTCTCGAGCACTGCCGCTGATTGCCCACGACTGCTTACTTGATGATTACATCTTGGTCACGATCAACCGCTGGACGGGCCGTTCCCCTCTATGCAACCCAATGAAGTCTCCGGTAGCATACAGCTCTACTCTATGCGGATTGTAAAACTGGTAAAGCATACACTAGCGGTTCCATCATCTCGAATTTCGTTCGACATCTTTCTAGAAGCGTTTGAGTGAATCACGTTAGATTTCGTCTATTTGGTTTTGTACTGGTTTTCTTGTGTTTCTTTAGAACATCTAACATGAAATTCCCAGTAAGATATTTTTCTGAACAAAAAGTGGAATTCATTCTCTGATTCACCAGATAGTGTCTTTGATAAAAAGTGCGAAGGTACCCGAAAACAATCATGGTTGTTCTGACTGGGTGTAGCATCCGACAACTATATTTTGTGTGATTTCTTGTGGATAAACCGAACAAAACAAGTGCCAAGTTGCCTAAGGTCTCGTGCGATGCCTGTTAACTGCATTTACTGTCCACCAGTAAGGAATGTTCCTAAAAATCAATGTTATATTTGGTATTCCAATAATACACTATTTTGATCCGTCCCACTATCTCAAGAGAGAAGACTATTTGTTCTGCGCTGTCCCATTACCTCTAATGAGAATGCTTTTCTTCCTTCAGATCATCTGGTTTTATTATTTGAAAAGTAACAGTTTATATACGATGCATGGTGCTCAAAGCCAAATTCTGGCCCGCGCACTCATTGTCCCACCTGTTAATCACCGTCACTCTTTTGAGAGGTTAGTCTAGCACCAAATACAGTTACTTGATTTGATTCGTACGACACCTGGCATTTCATTGGTCCTTCGGTCTGCTTTGTCCCTTCCTATTTTGTCCTGCATTCAGGACAGGCTAATACGTGCTGGCTGCTCGCCAGACCATCATGCTCTCTACTAAACGAACTAGTCTGTCTATTGACTATGTGCAAACTTATTCCCTTGCGTTAGCTCAGAACATACTGTTTATATAGGAAGAAAGAATTGCTGTCACTGATCTTTGAAACATCAAATAATTGGTTCAAACTGACACTGGGCAACCTCTCTTCTGGTCGGTTCATTGGTGATGACCATCCACCACGTGGCAAGAATCCTTTCTAGTGCCGATCCGCAGTCCTGCCGATCACGAATCCGTTGGCTCAAGCCATGTCCTGGATTCTGAGCGTGTTCTGATGTGCTGTCTGCTAGTATGGCTGGGCTGCCTATTAAACGATGCGTCAGACCGTACCCTCAAATAAACGGACTATTTTCTTCTCGGCATGTAAAACAGCTCTTCACTGTTTCCCTGTCTTTATTCATGAGACGTACAGGATCTCACTTCTGGTGATTAGTAGGTAACCAGTTTAATATATGACATTGCATGTATTTGTTTCTGATAATGACCAAATGGTGAATTTTTTCTTTGAAGTACTGAAATAAATTCCCATGAAAGCAGTTAGGAATGTGAAAACATAGTTATGGTTTCAAAACAGGATCCCTCTTTGTTTACTGTTCATCTACTTGGTTACAGTGTGAGTTGAAGAACCATTTGAATGAAAGGCAGACTTGTTTCCGTCAGGCAATGTCAATGCTCAGTTCACTAAAAAAATTATGTTAATATTATACAGCTATTCAGAAGTTTTTTAGCAGTCGTCAGCATTGTTTAATCACTGATTTCCCCGACTGGGATTTGAACTCAGGGTGCACCGGTGTGGGTCACACACATGCCCCACCACCAGAGTTAAGTCAACCTGGCTCTGAGGGGCTTGTTTGGCCCTAACACATTCAGCTCGGATAGTCTACCAAGGAAGAAACAACGGCTAAGCGCTTGCGTGGTTTTCATTGATGAGTCCAACATTGCTACCAAATGATAAATCGTTTAATAAGCACGTCCCATCTCCTACTTTTAAAACGATAAGTTGTTTCTATTAGAGGTCTTGCGTTTCTGATTTTTGTGACCGTTGGTCCGCCTTCTCCTTTAGTAGCTTCTCACTGATCACGCGTCTTTTTACGGAATAAATGTCACGTCGACATTTACGTGAGACTCCAAAACTCAATGTCCGGAGAGCCTTTTTTCCAAAGAAAAATTGCTCATCTTTCCTATCGGGACTTTCACAGAAGGATCCGAGCAACGGCTTGTAGCTCCGGACACAGTGCGTCACATAAAGGTTTCTGCAGTCGGGTCGGAACAAACCTATGGGAGCTTGTATACCGCTTAGACTTTGTTGCACTCCTGTGATATTTTATTTGGAAGAAAGCACCCAGATATCATTGAATCAACATCCAGAACTTCAAGTGCATTGGTAACTTCTGCCTCAACCGAAAAATGCGCAACTGGGTGTGTAGTATTACATCCACGTTCAAAAATTTCCCGTTAATGAAAGGAGTATAGCCTGTGTAACGATAAGCGTGGAATTATACTATTCTTAGTTGAACTCAGTTCACGGACTCCCTGTTAATCAAAATCTAATAACAAGCATCATAAGTTGTTTTTTCAGCGTTCCTTTCTGACATCGAATGTGTCAGCTGCCAAACGAGGTGCATCTCTCAGACCTCAGAGTTTTCTGATACAAAACACAGTATAAACATAAATTAACAGAACAATGCTGTTGCACAATGTGTGAAAGGTTTTCAATTTGCCCTCGTGACACCGGTTTTCCCCCGTTTTTTCTCCGCTCGGATCTCGTGTTTAGCGGCGCGGATTTGCTGGCAATGAACGCGGATGGCAATATGCCTTACGAGTGCTGCTTGCCGGGACCAACTCTCAGTCTCATTGAAACGGAGATGGACAAAAGAGGTAACAAAAACCATTCCAATTGTACGAAATTGTTCTGTCTGTGTGCATTGTTTGTTTGATACATGTTTTACGGACTGCGAACAATCTCTATTTTAGGAAGAACATTATAACTGCGCGAAGCTTTCCTTTTCCAAAAAGAACGGACCACATTTATGATAAACAAAAACGTGTCCTTCATAACGAGAGTTATTAAGGCCATCCCCACAAGAGTGTTAGCAATTGATAGAGTTATTAGGAAACAATAGGCTGATGAAAATGTCGATATCAGCGTTAAAGTTTGTGACTTTTCTCCATTTGATTCAGAATGGAGCTCCCTTACGTGACTATCTGAATTCCTGACAGTCGTCATCAACTGATGACATCTTCGTGACTTATGATGAAGTATACCAGATATGAGCACAAGCTCAACAATAGAATATCCGTGGAAATCACCAATCTGAAATGGAAGTGGCATCAATATTCAATGCTTCTCATAGCCCGATTCTTTAAACATCATTAATGTAGGTTTCCGTATTTCACTCGCAAATAAAAAATAGTTTCCATTGTTGAAACTAGTTGTACTTAGTAGGCTTCCTGATCCCAACCTAACTAACGTGTTGACAAAGAAATATTCTGATAATGGATTCTAACCACGCCAGTACCGGTCAACATCCTTCGTCCCTTCCATCAATTAGCCGTGATCCATATTTGTGTCGTACTGTGCTGTGTCTGTAGGGTATAGAAAAACAAATAATAGTCAGTCAGATAGAGGGTAAAATACCAAGTCTAAAATGCCTTGAAATTATGAGATAAGATCAAGTATTTTTCATCACCAAAAGTAGGACAAATAAAAGAAATTCCTGCAGTGTCTGTCAACTCCAGCAAGCCCTAAACTTTGCCTTGCCTAACTTTCTAACCGATCCAGCTGTAACTTTCTGTTGACACGCAGGTATCACTCAGGAGGAACTGGATGATTTGCGCCGACTCCCCGAGTGTGAAATGCTGGCCGACATGGAGGCTTTGTACAAATCGGGCGCAGATTTGAACGTGCTCGATAAGCAGGGTGCATCTATGGTGAGTCGCATCACTAGAAAAGTCCAGCACTACCTTAATCAAGCCATCTGCGGTGCAGAACTTTGTGATCTGCCACCGTCACAGAAGGATATCGATCAAACTTTTTGTTTGATCAATGCACAGAAGAATTCCTATTTCGTATTTTAGTAACTCAAATATGAACAGAAGGCTATTCGAAAGAATTTTATTTACCAGACTAGAATAATTCAGTGAAAAAATTTGTCCAGTTTTTAAATCTCATTCAGGATCATATTCACTCCGTCACGGTTACTGCTCATAATAGGTGCTAAAATCAACCGTTTTTTCACCATGTCTGTGAATGCGGTGCTTCACCGGCTATGTACCATTGCAGCTAGTATCACAGGATTGATAGAGTGATACGCGTTAATATGAAGTTCCTAGTCTTGACCAAAACGTTTTGATGCACTATTGAAATTTCTTCTAACAAACTGTTTATCGGTTGATGGATCCTCTGAAAGTGGTCCTATCTCTCCAGCTTCACTCCTTGTCGCTTGGTTGGACGATGTGAGTGAGTGTACATCTGTTTATCTCAATCACGACTAGAATACGGGGAAAATATTTCACAGAAATATCAAATTACTCAACGGCTTATCGACTGTCTAAGACGTCACTAACAGACTGTTCTATCTTGAAAATATCGAATTAAAAGTTTTGCTCATCGTACGTAGAATTCAAAGAGACAAACCAGAAAGATGAATTTGTTTGCGTCGCACATATTTTCGAGTACAAATTGCTTACACAACCTCTATAAGAATAAGTAGCTGGTCAAACCTAGTGGTGATATTAGGATTTTAAGAACTTATATTCCACAATTGTGATGATTTGTTCCAACAAGAATTTATCAGTCCTATCGACTAGGAATTTTAAAAACTAACTATCGAGAGCTCTACTTATCAGGCCTCGGTTACGCGCACGATGATAAACCGTATTCGGGTGAAGCCAGCTAGAAACTGATATCCGCATGAGCTTCACTGACTGACCTTTGTATAGAATCATATTGGTTATACTTTTCAAGTATACGCGGTTCATGGAAAGCCATGTGATACAAAGAATTTTGTTTTTGATATATCACCTCAGATATTTACATATCTAGTACTGGGTAATTCAAAGGACGTAAAACTATAGCTGGCAGCGGATAAGTAAGTGTGAAACCAATCGGGTTATTGGAAAACATGGAGTGACCTGATACACGATTGTACTGCGTGGTGAATGATAGCTTGTGTGAAATTTGTGATTGCAGCTCGGGAAAAGACAGATGTGAAAAAACGGTGGGATAGAGAGAACGGACTAGGAGTTTGTAAGTGGGAACTTTCGTGTGATCACAAGAATCTCGACTGCAAGAGGCTGTGTTATTCGCACAGTTCCGGCTACAGCAGCCGAATTTCCAAGGCTTCTGATCTCACGAGTAAACTCTGACGTAATCGTTTGTTATGAACAACTCAAGGAGTTGCCTTTTCCTGCTTCTGTTTTCCGCAGTCAGCATCACCACGTACAGAATCAATTAGCATTAGTCCTAATAATTGAAATGTGATCCTCTCTACTCGAATAAATTCATCGGAGTTGATTGTACTGGTGACTATCACAAATGATTTGAGCCCATGGTAAATAAAAGAATTTGTGACTGTGCTTCACACAGGGTGATATTTTTGACACGTAAATGAAATCAACAATTGCAAAACCAGTAATTTTTAGGTCTGAGTGTACCCATAGTTTCTTTTTTACCTTCACTGCTCTCTCGTTTGTACTGATTGCCTATTACTGACTCTCCTTCTCAGTCCAGAATTTTCATCCACGAGAACAGAAACGTTTTGATTAAGGTAAACACAATTTAAAGAATTTTCGATATCTCAAGGAGAATTTGGCCTATTTCAGTTCTTTCAATAAGTAAAATTATTGGGGGATTCACAACAGCCTGGTCAGTTGCCGGTTTTTCTCTAAAGCCTGTTTCTGACAAAGTTGCTTTCGGGAACGACCCTTGTAGCTTAGTTATCAAATCCACGAAAATACTGACTATCCGTACTGGATTTCATGCTGAAGAGAAAGATTATTTTTTCTTTATTCCCTGCCATGACAGCTTCATATTGCTGCTGCTTGTGGGTACGAGGAAGTTACCATTTTTCTACTGAAACATGGAGCCAAAATCAACCAGCTGGACCGTGACGGTTGGCAAGCAATTCATATAGCTGCTTGCTGGGAGCATGTGAGTTAATCCAACAAATTTCAAAGTTCTGTCAGATTGGAAAAGTTGGGGAATTTCTGCTTCGTGACTAATTAATAGGTACAACGAATTTTTCTAGAAAAGCATACCTCATGTTGCTAATTAAATTATCGAGGCGTGTCTTCTTCCACTCTGACCGCAGAGTACGTGAATCATTGAGAAATTTTGCAATCCGTCTCATATATATTTTTATTAGGAAAAGTGACCAGATTTGCAAAGCTGGTCTAATTGTGCAATGGAAGTAAAGCTTGAATCTCCTCAAATTTCGGAATCATCACCTTGGATTGTGGCCCGTTTATCTCTGTTTTTGCATCTTTCAAAAAGCAATAGGATAAAAATGAGCTTAAGCAGAGAGGATTTCTCCGATTTCATAATCACGTTAATACTACCTTTAGAATTCCCCTAAGGTTTTGCACAAAGGAACTAACCAAACAACATACTTGACCTTGCAGAAGGAGTAACGTAGCTGTTATTCTCAGGCCTAGTGCCTGAACGTATTTGATATTGTGCTTGCGATTTCGAACATGAGTGACCACGAGCTTAGGAATGTATATGGAGTCCAATTGGTAGAGAAAAATAATGGCTGGATTTAGAAACAATTTTTACCACAAGTTTTTTATACTTGTGGAATTATCCAGTTTATTGTTATTTTGGCAGTTTTGGAGTCTGAATTACAATAATATATCATGTCAGCAAGACTAACAGCAAAGTCTTACTTTCCAATTATCTTGCTACAAATTTTCACTATCTACCTTCTAAATGTCCCGGGTAAGCCGTGATTCTTCTAGCAACAAATAAGGAAACACATGCCCACAGTGTTGCGGAATGATGATTACGTGCCCGAAGCGCTCCGGGTTTTATTGTTCTGTCTGTTCAAACTCGACGGTTTCTAAAGTCAAATAAAATACTACACTACTTGACCATCCCCGGATTTCAGTGCTTTGGTTCAACCAAGGTAATAAATTATCCCGGTTGTTCTTTGTGATGTCAGTTCCGCTGCTCTTCAACATTTTTCACTTTCGTTATTCTCTTTCGGTGTTGAAAACCGCAAGTGTTTCACAATCAGACTTGGAGTAAGACAACTACCTTCTCAGATGAGACTTTTAGCAATAGAGCCGTACTTTCTGGAATGTTTCTCGTCAGCTGTGCGTTTGTGGTTTTCAAATGACCAGACTGAAAATGGACTGCAAGAGGTTGATAGTACCACAACAACAGGACTCCGTCGTGATTGAGAAAAGCGCGCTCATCGCATGGCTATATGATTATTCTGATGGTTCAGGCTCTGCTCAAGTTAACGTGGACTGGTTAGCTGACCGGTAAAAGTTGAACTGTATAAATGTGCGAGAGAATAGAATAGTTGACTGTCCCTTTTCAGCTTCATGAAAACAGCAAAATGACAGGTGAAATAATACAAGCATTTTATTTAATCATGCTGAATACCAAAGTAAAGCTTGCATTTTTGGATACCTTCAACAGTTTAAAATATGACCAGTAGATGGACTGAATCCATTACTCATACAGTACTTTTAGTTGTGACGGGAGTTGGGATGGTTCGTTTGGTTTGGGTGACAGCAAAAGAAACACGGTGTCAAGTGTTTTTACTGCCCAGAGTGCTGCCTGAAGTGTTGGACTGCTGAACCTCAGTATCTTCCATACAGTTGGTCGCAATGACCAAGTGTGAACTAAATACTCGCTTCTCGTGATCTGCGCTCGAGCTGGCCAAAAAGGTATTCACTGTATCTGATTAATCCGCTTTCAAGGCACACCGACTGATATATCTAATCGCAGGCATTGCCTTAACCGAAAACAGAGGCCCTCTGCTTTGCTTTGTTGTTCCTTAATGCCATTATTATGCCATGGTAATCCGGACTGTTGATCATATGAACTTTTATGTTCTTTTGATGAAAGGAGGCTAAACTCGAGCAGAATATAATTACTTTTTGGATATCGGCAAAACTGGGTTAAAAAAATAAGAGAAACTAGTTTTGATGAAATAGGTGGCGACGATTGTCTCAACATTGAACTGACGACTTTTCCATATCCTTCTCAAATCACAGAGTAAACGGGTACTCTGAGAATTCCGGTGTTATGGAATTTCTTGAACCCAATTTTCGTGCAAGCGGTTTTACGTAATGCAAAGGATAGATATGCAACACAGAATACGAGACCCGAGTGAGGAGTCCCTATAATACGTCCTCTGCCTTGACTTGGATGACTGAGTAACATGATAGCCAAAAACAGCCAATGGCAATAAACCCAAAAGTGTCCTAATCTGTCTCTTTGCACTTGGGAGAGCGATTATCGTAAAAGTATCGCAGGAATTCCTCAGGACGTTTGACACATTTGCACTTAATATTATCGTGTGTGAGCAGATTATACATATGATGTTTCTGTGGAAGATTTCTGAAGAAGCCGTAATTGCACTCACCGTTTCACGCTCCAAGTTTTGCACAATATAACTCTCCCTAGGGAATACGAATGCATTATTCATCAAGATGGAAAGCCTTTGTGGGATCTAGAAGTAAGAATACAGTGCGCTATTTCATAGAAATATGAACTCATGAAAGACCATGGAAGCATTTTCACAACCAGTTTTTTTTATCACGAAGCAGAAGACTGACGGCACTCTGAGCTGAGATTATCCACTGATATATATTAACGAAATAACACCAAGTTCGAAACAGAAATGGCAACCAGATGTTTCTAAAGATATCGTGGGCGTTAAGAATATGTCGTGGTGTACAATCCAGAGAAACATTTGAAAACTAATCCTTCTTCCATCATTCCTTTGGATGTTATTCGTTTGTTCCACAAGCTAGCACATTAAATAGAATTGCCTACCCCCTAGGCTCTTCTCCAACACACTTACACCGGTCTATGCTACTCGTAATCATTGTCCGCCTACTCATGGAATATAATGCTCAATCGTCAGAAACATGTGAATCCATTTATCTCGTTTATTGACCGCAATAATGATCAGTCCAAACAGATGTATTGAAGAAAATCACCAATACTTACAGTTAATATCACCCTGTTCACTCCAGTATCGTTATTCTATTGGTGACGTGGATGTTCCATGTCTACAAATAAATATTTCTATCCCTCATAAGTAAAACAGAAAAATGTTTGATCTGGTGAGGAATCAACTTGTCTGTGTTATATCCACATGTTAATGCAAAACTGATGCTATTTAGCCATGAGACAGATGCCACTTACTCTACTATGCCACGGCAGTGCATAGGATTCGCCAGTCACAAGTAACTCAACGGCTAAAACCAGAATCAGCATTCAGCTAGGCTGGACCGTTCCCAGTGGAAACAGTAATTTTTACGTGGTACATCAGTAACTGAGTAATGCAGAACAAAACAAGCTGTCTTAATCAGTGAACTCCGTGATTACAACATATTCGTGCGGACAGAATACAAACCATGTAATCATAGGTGTTCTGTACCTCATCTTCAAAACGTTCTGCAGAGTGGACAAAATCGACAGTGAGATAGGTAGATATTTACTAAAAATTTGGTTAAGAATTCAAATTTGATTTGTTTCCGAAGAAACGGTATTTCCAACTCCACATTCTAAATGAATTTGCTGTTCAGAAGGCTGCGCGATTAGTTCTCGTTCACGTAATACGATTCAGTAGGTAATGTCAATGCCCAATGGTGAGTTGGTCGTCGGTGCTACATAACGAATCATGTTATGTAAAATCGTTTCTCCTAATAAGCACACCCGTAATTTCACTTTACTTTAAAGAGCACTGAATTTTACTACCTTTCATCTCAGTGTTTTTCAATATAATCTTCAGCTCGATATTATAGAAATTCTCGTGAAC
Source organism: Fasciola hepatica (assembly GCA_948099385.1). Taxonomy (NCBI): domain Eukaryota; kingdom Metazoa; phylum Platyhelminthes; class Trematoda; order Plagiorchiida; family Fasciolidae; genus Fasciola; species Fasciola hepatica. Next base: position 6,174,932 of record CANUEZ040000110.1, read on the forward strand.
TACGGTGCGGATATCATGGCTGAGACCACATCCGGTGAGACAGTGTTTGATATCTGCGACGATCTGGAAATGCATGCGAGATTAGTGGAAATCAAGGAGGAAGCGGAACGAAAACAATTCCAACAAGACGAAACCCACAACAGACCGGAAAAACCAAGGGAACTGGTCCGAAGACGCAGCAGTACGAATCCCCGAAGGTAATTGTTCAGTGTGGTAGGTCTGAACATGTTGCCTGTGCTTTCGTCAGAGGGTGAAGTTTGACCCATTACTTTCTGCACTAGAAAGCCATGAGAGCAACCCTTCAGCCCATTCATAGTGTTGATCATTCATGTATAGTGCCCCACTTATTACGCTCGCTTCCCGTCTTGAGTCATGAAGTACAAGTCGAGGACTTCACTCCCTTACAAAGGCCTCTCAAGCACCTACACATGTGGTGTGCCTTGCAGAAATCTAACGCACGTCATCACATCATATGATCACAAGATTTAGAAAGGACTTTTCGAGAGAATTCTTATGGACTTACACTATCCGCTTCCCAACGATCTAGACACGAGTGCGTCCTCTTCTTCCACGCGAAACAAATATAAACAGATTTACGCCCATACGACTGCCCTCTGGCCCGTTTTGTTGTACCCTACTTTGTTCGCTTCTTAAGTAACCCCGTAAAACTCCTTGTCATAACAATAGACCATGAAAAGAGTCTGGATTATTTATTGACCTAAAGCTCTCAAGAACCAAGCTTTGGCTTGCGTATAATTAGTTAATTACTTTATCATAAAACTAATGGTTTGGTGAATGAACCATTTTGAACTATGAGCAATATTTACACAAAATCCATCTTCATAATGAGCGGTGTAGAAAGGATGCAAGTTTTACCGAGTACATGCATTGCCAAACGATTCTTCCTAATTCTGTTTGGTAGTATTCTCAGAGAACTGAAAATCTGGTTACCCGTAAATGACCTACGAAGCGAATGCTAAGAGTTTAAAAAATTTGAATTTATTTCTCTCACAGATGTTTATCAGCTACCAATCTGCTGATTATAGTAGCAACAGTCAGTCAGACATGAGCTGTTGCTATCGTCGTCATTTTGCAGTTTTTATACTGTTGTTTGACTGGTTTCTCTCATAGTCAGATACAGAAAACAATGCGGTTTTTGGTACTCCGAAGGTGCTTCTATGCAAGAAATAAGTTGCAACATATTTCATCTTTTTTTGAGAGCCCTGCGCTTATCAATATGCAGGGTGATTCTCATAGTTGGTTCTTGTTTTAGTTACTTCGAAGACCCTGTCACTTGAAAATAACTAATACGATCATCATAATTTGTTCATCTTTGGTACCTTTTCCGATGTAGCTTGTGAAGACAAAAAATGGAACCCATTCCACTGAAATTTGAACCAAATTCGGTTGAAATTTCGCAACATTTACAATATACGCTTGCCATGTCAATATTGTGCTTTTTTACAACAATCTAATTTGTATTCCAGAAGAGTGAGTGGAGGCTCCTTTTCAGAGAGTTCACTGAGAAACCACAACCACCTAATTGGACTCTCCGAAAAGGAGCCTCCACCCAATCTTCTGGCACACAAACTAGATTGACGTGAACGAATACCTATGTAAGGTAAAATCATCAGAACAAGCGAATGGACAGACGAGTACCGGAAATGCTTACCTAATGAACGGCAGTTACCTCGAAAGCGGTTGTGTGCTTCCGAGAAACTTTTTCCACCAGTCTGTAGATACTGGTTAAATAAGAGACATCATACTTTCTCTAGATAGTAGATCAACGACCGAATTTTGTATCGCTACGATTTATTTTCTTACCCACTGAAGCTGATCGACGCCCGTGTTGTTCCAAACATTTTAGCGCATCAATCCGGCGCACAAGTATGCGTGAGAAGAAAATGATTTCTTGGAAGGAAGCAAAACAGGAGGCCGAGATGCGTGGTGTGGCCAGTTTGGATTTGGGCGACGGCGACTTCGAGTCCGCCACACCAGAATCTGTTAAACCAGCCGAAGCGAGCGCAGACCGTCGCGTCACTAGTCCGCTTTCTGTGAACACGAGGGTCTTACCAAACCAACAGCAACAACAACACCAACAACAACAGCAGTCACACTCTAACGGTGGAGGACACACAAGTGTGACTTCTCCCGTCGTGTCCACGGTTGCGGGCAAGCATCCATCCAGTCCTCAGTCCCCGCCGATCGCTGGCTTGCATGTACAGAATACCGAACTGTCACAATCTCCACGGCCTAAGAGACCTCCAGCCGGTTCTACCAATGGACTTGTATCTCCAGCAGTCAGCGACACAAGCGCAGTCGCTAATATGAATCGTTTCCCTTCTAAAGGCTCTGAAAGGAACGTAAGTTTTACAACTGTTTAAATCTAAAGCGAAAGTGACCTGCGTAAATTTTATTCTGGGTAGTTATCAAAACGGAACAAAATTCTGGTCTAAGGCTAGAATAAGTCAGTTTTCAAAACCCACCAGTCACTAGTTCGATCAGAAGGAGTTATTTCTTTGGGTTAAGCATCAACAAAAAGCAAGAAGATTATCAAAACATGGATTATGAGGCGAATTTACCAGTGCCGTTTTTTTGTTTTAAACTCCGATTATTTCTGTAGTGCTCTCAGTTATTCTGTTTATAAGAAGCTTGGTAATTTGAACGGAATTTGAGCGAATATTGACAGTCTAGTAATGTTCTGACGTTGTTACGATATTCCACCCCTCAGTAAATATTTCGCATCCTATTCTTTTTAAAATGATTGCGTGACAACGGGTTGGTCCACACAGCTATCGATACCAGATCTGTGGACATTCTCTGTTTCAGGGAAATAGGCTGGAAAAATACCACCAAGTTCTATTCAACCTAAAAATTCATTTCTTTTTTAGGATGGTATTCTTGATTTGTAAATTTTGATCAATCCCTTCAAAGATACCCATCACGTTTTAACTATACTTAGATACTCGTATGTCATTTATTCATTATTATCAAGCCTCGCCCAGTTACACCTGCGGAAGAGCACAGACAACGATGGTCCGGATACACACGAATTTCAACACATTTAGTGTTTTTAATCCAATGACAATGAGTTATCTTATCCGTAATATCCTAAAATGTAAGAATATCGGGTAGTTACCATCAAAACTCACAAGTTGGTTGTAGTGTACCGCGTATGTTAAGTGTCCGTTCGAGTTGAACCAGAACATGTTTTCATTAACTTCGAGTACGGTGAAAACCGACTGTTTGGACTCTATCACCAGGTCGGTTTTGTTATTATTTACTACAAGCATTTTTTATGCACAATGTGCACTATATCCTATTTTGTGTGCTATCACAGCAGTCCATGGTGAACTTTGGCCACACAACTTTATCCTCATACACTCATTGGCAGTTAACAATTGCTAGTGAAAGACTAACATGCTCGCTGCTTTCGCTAATGTATCGAATGAAAATCATATGATCATGTGTGATTTTATTAGAAAAGAAAAATATGACTATCGCTTATTCAATAAATAGACAATCTAATCGGTGTTAGTTCCACCGTTTTTTATCCTAATTTCATTCCTCATTGGTGACGTCACTTCTTGTATATTTCTTCGTTTTTCTTTGTCACCCTAACCGTTACCTTAGGAGTTTTGTCTTTTTTTGTTTCTCGCCCTGTGCAATCCACACCTTCCGTTTACTCATGCGATATCTCTTGCTGAAAAAACAGCAACAACGTTCTCTCACATTTGATGTGTATATGTACGTACTTTTCTCAGTCGAACAAGCCATCTCGTTCTGAAAAACGAAATACCAGTGCAGAACCCTTGAATCCACAGGGGTCAAGACGTGGTACAGTAGACAACGGACACAAACCAACCAGGCGTACAACCCCCAGCTATTCCACAACCGAAGGTCAATTTACACCGATACCACAACCGAGAAGTATTGCAAAACAACCAGGTACAAATGCAACGGACCAAGCCTTGAACCAGATTCCCCCAAGTCCCTCAGCCAAGTCACGAAATCACGTTGCCGATCGATATCCGAACCCTCCTGGTGGCACGCTTCGAAATAACGTCCATACAATGCCCTCACCAACTCTTGGTCATCGCTCCTCAGTTCAGAATCGCCGCGCCAGATTGCACGATCCGTCTGGGCCGAACAAAGTTGAGTCGTCAGCACCCAACCTGTCTGCACACAACGCCTACTATAGTCCGCCTCAACAGACTCAGCCTCCAGTGAGCAACAGTGGAACACCTAAGAGCCAAATAACCGCTACCTTACGAAGCAATCAAACGCGACCAAATCAGACCGATCCCCAACCTGATAGTGACACGATTCAAACCACACATTTGCCACGAAAAGCTGTACGCGAGCTGATCGAATATGATGTAGAAAATAAGACCAGCGGGAAGTGCTGTCTGATTATGTAAATAACCGTCGATATCAAATTGCAATCTGTGTAAGTAAGGAAGGGGAACAATTCATTCCATAGTTGTTGTGTACTGTGATCACCAGCGTCTGGACTAGTGGCTTTAATGTGCTGGTTATTTTCACACCCACTGAGCAAATATTCCGTGAATAATTTCGGGGAATCCACCAACCGTATCGCTCTTCTCCGAGGCCCCAGTGGGAATGTGCTGTGGAATATTGTAGAAAAAAATTGTTTTTCTCTTTCATGTCTTGTTTATTTTGACATTTCCGTTACATTTGTACAGACAACTTTCATTGCGCCACCAAGTCTACCAAAACGGTCTTCTGATTTATTCTCCAACAATTGTGAAACCGTGATTTTTCCCCTGTGAAGAAGTGTCATGTGTGGCGATGCTTTTTTTCTGTTTGCTCTGCAATTGCACTTGAGGAAATGAGTTTAGAACTCATGCTGCCAAACCTGGTATTTCTCATAACAGCCGCAGCTGTGGGCAAAAGGATATATCACAATAACTGTTGCTATGGATTGAAGCTGTCTAGGTCGTTGAGTTCAACCTGTCCAGTTCAGGAAACATAAACCAACAAGTACGATCCCTTTTACCAATCTGCACTCGTGCACTATGATTTGGGCTTATATGTTGATGTCAGTTACTCATTTTCTCACTTACTGTCATTTGTCTAAAATGCAAAGCAGATCCGCACAAACACACCGTCTTGTAAAAGATATTGAGAAAAGAAATTGTATGACGAAAGGTGCTCCTTTTTACCTGGTTTTCTTCGGTTCCCAATAAAATGTTCATCCACAGTTTGATGTACATCATCCACTTGCTCTTCCATCTTCGCTAACTGGTTCCCGGTTCCCTTATTTCATTCACATGTCTCGATCCCCCATGTGCTTCGGTGCCAAAAACAAATGTGTGCTTCTGTTCGCGTGTGCGTGTTTGTGTGTGACTGGGCTCGCCTCCAATGCAAATACTTACTTACCAGCAGTTTGTCCGCTCGCTTTCATTCGCTTTTGAAATCTAACACCGAACAGCCATACGATGTTATTTTTATTCCCATCTTTAATCACGGGCACCATCACCTACTTGTTTTCTGAAAAAAACTCAGACTGCAGTTCACCTCGTGATCGATCGGCCTGGAGTATGGTACGAGTGTCGAGTTGTATTGTGTATAATGGATACACGTGATAAAATGATCGTCAACTTGCAATGAGCGTTGAATCATTCAGATTCTTATAACTATGCCGATGATTATCCCCACCTTGGTCTGCTTTTTTAGGAGAACATTTGATGCAGTTCCTGATTTTCAAGCAACATGACCGACAGTAAAATAGCCCATCCTCATACATGAAAAAACTTTTCAAATTTCTGAATGGTTGAGCAAAACATTCGGTTTTCCAGCTTCTCGAAAGCGGGTGAAATAAATCTATAACGTTATTCATCTTGAAAAATCAGCGTATATCATTTCGATCGAGAGTGATCACCAGTCGTGTCCGCCAAGCCTCAACTGGCACTATGATTCGGTCTGTGTGAATGGACTTTTCAAGTTATAGGGTTTTCTTACTAGCTTCCAGTTTATCAAATGGACACTTCGTATCATGACAGACATTATCAAAGGGGGCACCTCTTTGGGACTGAGGCATTTTAACTAACTGACAGAGCTTGGATTAGGTTCACATTAGGTTGGAAATCTTGGGAATGCACGAGATAAAATTTAAACGAAATTAGGCCTGCTGCTTTATGTTCAAAAGAGATCCTATCCGAGAGACAATCAGAAAAAAGAACATTATTTTTTGATTAGACAAGCTTGCAATCCTGCAGTCCGCTTGTACACACTTTCGCCAAAAACGAAAAATCTACTAGGTGAGCTTAACAAATTTACAATGCAAAAGATGTAATTTCGACTGAGTAACATGCAGTTTCGAGAATGAAAGCTCATTTGGAAGCACAGAATTACAGGGCTGGTGCTCACTAGGGTGTGGTACGCTTTCGGACTGTTGGCCGATTTGTGCGTGAAGCATTCTGTTGTGCCCGCTTGATGATACCCCCACTAATTTGAAGGCTTTCTCCGAATTCAATAATGTATAGCGACTTCCTGGCAAACACAAATATAATCAAACAGTTCAGGGTCAGATGACCAAAAATTTGTCGATTATTAAGATTTTTCAATTACTTTCTGGTTGCGGAAAAAATACACCTTCCAACAATCCTTTTGCATGTTATTACCGGACGCTGGCATTCTATACATTAAAAGTTAACCAAAACCGGAACCTTTAACATTTCGCCATCCAAAATATGAGGGACCCCCGACAAATAGTATAGAAAATAACATGGAATTAGTCGAACTTACAAATTCTAGTGCTTATACAGGATCAAATGATTAGCTTCAGAATGATGATCGTGACTAGGATAATGATGATGATTTGGGTGATGATGATGACAATTATCATGACAAAGTGTTTCATGAGAAAGAGGATGACGAATATGGCTTTTGGGATAAAGATGATGGTTATGAGGACCATGCTGATGATCATGAAGATGAAGATGATGATGATAAGGATGATGATGATGATAGAGATTTCGACTGTAATGATGACGATAGCAAAGATAAAGATGAGGATGAGTATCACGATGACGATAACGGTTACGACGAAGATGACATGGGTGATGCTCAAAATGAGATGAAGATGAATGGGAAAATGACGATGTTGATGATGATGATGTCTCGGATGACTGGGATGATGGTGATTCGAATTATGATGATGATGATGATGATCGTCATCATCATCATCATCTTCGTGACTATGATCATGTTCATGATAATGGTGATGATGTTGATGACGATGTTCATGAAGATGTTGATCAACATCGTGAAGATGATCATGGTGATGATGTTGATGATGATAATGATGATGATGATTATGATCATGATCATTTTCATGAAGCTGATAGTGGCTATGATGGTTGGAATGAAGCTGACGATGGAAATGTTTCGAAGGTTTCTGGTGATTTTTATGATGATGCTGATTATGTTCATGATGATGATGATGACCATTTTGATGATAATGATGTTGCTATGTTAGCGTTGTTCGTGGCTAGTTGTTGTCACCAGGGAAGATATTTGTTGCAAGGTAAACTACAACGATTT